>JAHLJT010009436.1:220633603-221864600 GCA_031308135.1 Acheta domesticus
ACTCACTACAAATGGTACAGCATTTGGTGCGAAAACAAAATATTTTCATGCAAATATCAACATAAATTAGACAATTATAACTCCTTTTCATACAGCTCCATCAGGTCACAACAATCACATGTAGGTCACAGAAATTCGCGAGCACAAAGTGAATTCCATTGTTGCAGACCCTGCATTGTCGCTATTCTTAGACCTATTATTTTTTTAAACTTTTATTTAAAATATTTCAAAATAAACAATTTCTAAAATATTAATGTGTAAATGTATAACAAAAGGTCGAATGTATGAAACGAACAAAGAAATAATTTACAAAATAGCAAATTCAAATTTACGACGCATCCAGCTGTCCGAAGCACAGTAAAATTACAGCGGGATATTATGTTTGACACAAAGTTATAGAAAAACTACTCATATTTTGAAAAAATTAAGCAAGACCTTATTTGAAGATGTAGTTTTGATAAATACATTTAATTGAGAGAAAATCAAATTTTTAAAATTGTAGATGTAAGAAAACAACGAAAACGAAGCAGTCAGTTCCGAGCGGGCTATTATATTTGTCAGGAAATTATAGAAAAACTACTCGTATTTTAAAAAATTCAACTTGACCTTATTCGATGATCTGTTTTTGATAAGCATATTTCATTAAGAAAAACAATCGTGTCTTGACAATTGTAGTTGTAGAAAGATGCCAATTTTTTAAACATTTTTTACAAGTTTTGCAAACTCAGGTATTTCAACGAACATGAAACCTGCACCATTCTCTCAATCTTCTTTTATGCTCTCACAGGTCCCATTTTAATAAAAACATTTGTGCGGATTTTGAGAAAAAATGTAATAAAAATTGTCTATGTTTGACAAAATTTTTCGAAAAAAAATTCTTATGTTATGACCTTACTTGAAGACCTGTTTTTATGAAGACATTTCATTAAGAACAAAAATAGTATCATCATAATTGTAGTTGTAAGAAGATGCCGAAAAAATTGAACTTTTTCAATTTTCGAAAAATCAGAGTCTTCAACCAACGTGAGACCTACGCCATTCTGCTAAATGACCTTCAGACTATCCAACAACAAATTTAGTCAAAATTGTTGCGGCTATTTTCTTTTAAACTTTGAAAACGTCCCGGGGTCTTCATGTAACCTCCAAAATTAAAATATCGGATTCTAATTCAAGGGGCCGCGAGAATGTTTAGATCGATCAGGGCATATCAAATTTGGAGAAAATCTGCTGAACGGTTTAGTAGCTAGCGTTGTTCACAGACGGACAGACGTTTTCTTTTCAATTGGTATTTCGGTATCAAGGACCCACAAAATAGGGATTCTGGCTGCACCACGTGTTAGGAGATTTTTTTCTTAATTTAACAAATGGATTTATGCCCTTTTTAGTTACCAGCGTCCTGTAATAAATCCGCCGTTTTTTCGCGCAGCATTACATAACTTTCCCTATACTATACGTACGTACGAACAGTATACAGGAAAGTAAAAATTAGTTAAATGTAAATATGCCTTTCGGCCAGTCATTTTAATTTTGTACATAGTAGGTTAGTTTATCCTTTTCAATTATTAATTTATACACTTTTCATGTTTCATGTTAAAACATTACAAATCGCATTACAGATCTTTTACAAATTACACAATTACACGTCTTTTACGAATTGAACTATTACGGAATGGAATAGATTGCCTGCAAAAACCTTTAAACCCTTTCCTCAAAGCGTTCAACAGTTTAGGAAATTAATTTAGGGTATTATTAAGTAACTTGGAGAGAATAGTGGGTTATATAGCGATGCATAAGTGTTCTATTGTGAAGTGAGGTGTCGTGGAGTGTATAGCAGAAAAAATAAAAAAGGAAATGTTTTCATGTCTTAGTGAAGTGAAGTGCAGTGTGATACTAATTGTATAAACATTTAGAGTTAGAGTACAGAAGTTTTTTTTCTCTTAATGTAATTTAATCAGTCAGTTTTTATTGAAATATACCTTCATCCTTCGGTTCGTAATACGTTGTCGTGAGTTTGACCTGTTCCGAATTTATAGAAAGATGTGGGCGCCAGGAACAGGTGACATAAACTAATACTAACTTTTCCCTATTTAATTCTGTCAAAATTATATGGGCATCCAGCTAGCTTGGGCCGATGGATTCGGATTACATGTATTCGCTATCGCTAAGATAGCCGATTACCTGATCTGCCGACTGTACAGCCTGGCGTGGAATCTGAAATATGGAAATTCTCTGCTTCCAACTAATTAGAAGCTTATGATTGACAAATGAACAGACTCTTTTCTTTTTCCAAAGAACAAAATTTAACAATTTATTCAATGTTAATTTTAACAGATTACTTAATGGCCATGACCCCTTTTAAAAGATATTATTTTAATATACTGCAGTATATGTTACCGTCTTGCCGACCCGCTCGTTCCGAAGACGCTTCTCACTTGGCCGATGAATCCGAGTCGCTCTTCTGTCTTCTGATCTTGCGCGGTTGCTGAAGTATCCAGTCCACACTGCATAAAATCTAGCTAAGTTCTTTCCGACGCTTTAGGTTTATAATCTTTCACACGAGTTTAATAAAATACTAAAGTTCGAACTATCGTCCGGTGAACACCCAAAACTGCCCAAGTCCGCGGATGTACTCCGGCAAATAATTTCTAAGTCCGATGACGACTGTTACTTTTCGCACGAAAATGTATAAGTCTCACTTTCAACTACAAGGTCCGCACACTATTTGCACTCCACGAAACTCAAGAGCCGAGTTCACGACCTACACTCCACCACTCTGAGTCAGACTGTAACGATCTGCACTCAACGAAGCTCCAAGTCCGAATGAATGTTTTTCTGTATTTTGCAACCCTTGATGGGTCGGTAGCGTCTCACGTTCTATTTTTCCAAAACACGGCGGTAAACACCAGAAAGTCTAATTGCCCCCCGCCAACCCGCTCATTTCTTACAACCCCATGTAGCCGCGCCTTCATCCGTCATACGTTTTTCGACCAATCACATATTCTTTATTATATCGATCTAGCCAGCGTTCCGGCACCTACGAGGCTTGCAGCTAGTTTATTTACCTGCCCTGCACCATAGCAACCCTCTGCGCTGGCGTTACTAGGGCCGGATATCGCCATTTTACAAGTCCATTTAGTCGCCCCGTATACAACTAATATTATGAATAAACCATGTCCCGTTCTGGTATATCACATTATATTATCATTATTTTAGCATTATTATTATTATTATTATTATTATTATTATTATTATTATTATTCCATTACATCACGACTAAGGATGTTATGAGTCGGCTGAATATTAAATCTACTCCAGGTTGCAACCAGCTACCTAAGGAGCAGATCCGGTGACTATCAGTGCCTCTACAATACTTTACGCAAAATGTGGGCTGTTCCAAATAAAGCAATTCTTGCACTTCCCAGTATTTTGATTTACCAGGGAGTTTAGACAAGTTCTTACTCAAATTTTTCGGAACAAATCCCAGAGCTCCGATAACTATCGGGACGACCTGTGCTTTTACGCCCCGCATTCGGCTGATCTCGATTTCCAAACTCTTGTATTTAAGACGTTTCTCTGCCTCCTTGGTAACGACGTTTTGATCGCAAGGTACAGCAACATCGACAAGTAAACACGATTTGTTCTCCAAATCCCGGATGACTATATCCGGTTTGTTTGCTGCTATCGTCGATCAGATTGAATTTGTTGGTCGTACAATATCGTACACAATCCAAAAGACGTCACCGGTTTCGGTGAGTGTTCGTACCACTTGGGGCATGTGTTCGGAACTTCGAGGGCGGTACAGATCTGCCAGTGGAGGTAGCTACACACACTGTCGTGTCTTTTCAAGTATTCGGTCTTTGCTAGGATTGGACAAGCTGAGACAATATGATCGATGGTTTCTACTTGCTCCAGGCAAATGCGGCATTTATCATCTTGGGAAATTTTGAGAACCGCTTTATCATAATGTCGTGTTCTCAAGGCCTGATCTTGGGCAGCTATTATAAGTGCTTCCGATTCTGGCTTCATTCTTCTCCTTTTAAGCCACATAAATGAATGATCTTCATTGATCTGCACCTTGTCCATTCGTTTCAAATATTGTCCGTGGAGTGGTTTGTCTCTCAACGATTTCTTTAACATTTTTTGTGCCTCAAATTTCATGTTAAGTAGCATCAGAAGTTCAATGCCTCTGCCATTCTGGGCGTCTTGCATAGTCTTGTTCGCAATGTTTCTTGCTACACTTACAATGCCTCTGTTTCCCATTCTTCGGTCAGATTTCATGAGCTGCCTCATTAGAGGGTCATCTTGATGGCTGACTGCATACTTTCCTATCCCAGTTATTGCATTGTGCCAGGAGGCTTCAATTTGTCTGAGGCCTCTTCCTCCTTCCTCACGTGACACATAAAGTCTATGTACATCAGCCCGGGGGTGGGCAACATGAGGCATTGTAAACAGTTTTCTGGTTTTTCGATCCATGATGCGAATTTCCTGTTCAGTCCAGTCTACTAGTCCGAAACTGTATTCGGCTACAGGCACCGCCAAACTACCTATTGCTGATATTTTATTCCTTGAGTTCAGAGCGGACTGCAGAACAAGTCTCACTCTTCTATAATACTCCTTGCGAATTCTCTCTTTCATTGTGTCGTTCGAGATGGTCTCACATTCTTCAATACCCAGATATTTGTAAGTTTTACCTGGCTCAAGATCTTGAATCACAGTGTGTCTGTCAAATTCAATGTTCTCTGACGAGGTCATTTTGCCTCTTTTTAAGTTGACTTTTGCACACTTGTCAAGACCAAACTTCATGCAGATGTCATTCCTAAAATCATTGATGACAGACAACATTTGGGAGAGAATTGCTTCATTTTTAGGAAACACTTTAAGATCCTCCATTTAAAATAAATGTGATACAGGCCTTTCATCACCATGGAGCTTGTAACCAAAGTCAGTGTGCGACAGCTGTCTCGATAGAGGAATCAAACTAATGCAAAACAGCAGAGGAGATAGTGAATCTCCTTGAAAAATTCCCCTGTTAACCTGAATACTTCTTGTTTCTACTATTCCGTTTCCGCTGTGGATTAGTAACCTGGTGCTCCACGACTTCATACTAGCCTTGCAAAACTCAACTAGTCTGAAATCAATAGATCTGCAGGGTCTTCAAAATCCAATCGTGTGGTACACTGTCAAAGGCCTTCTGGTAGTCAATCTAAGCCATGCTTAAATTACGTTTTCGTTTTTTTACATCATTCAAAATTATTTTATTTAGAAGCAAGATTTCCTTAGAGCCATAGAAACCTTTTCGACATCCTTTCTTTTCAACTGGCAACAGATGGTTCTTCTCTAGGTGCCTATACATTTTGTCAGCTATGGCTGCAGTTATACGTTTGTACATTACTGGCAGGCACGTAATTGGCCTGTAGTTCTTCGCCAAGGAGCTGTTTCCTGCTTAGGGTAGCAAATACGTGATGCCGCGAGTGAGCCATTCGGAGAGTTCCTGAGAGTTTTCTAAACTTTTATTAACAGCTTTTGCTAGATGAAAATGTAATGCTGTTAATTTCTTTATCCAATAAATCTGGATCAACCCCAGGGGATTTCCAGTTTCCCATGTTCTTAATTGTTTGGCATAGGTTCTCTTTCGAGAATCCTTGAACATGTTCCACTGTTTCCACGAGTCCATTGGCAGGATCAACTTCAGATTGGATCCTCGATGCGTCTCTGTTGTAGTATCTGGTTTCCTCCCAGATTCCTGCCCAAAATGTTTCGACGTCATCTTTTGAAGGAGGGCCAGCATTTCCATTCGGGTTTTGAGTCAGACTGCGATAGAATCTCTTCGCGTCTGTTTCAAACTACCGGTTCTGTACACGGAAATCTTCTCTACGTTTGTACCGTCTTATTCGTTGAGCCCATGCTTGGATTTTCTCTACCGGTTCTGTACACGGAAATCTTCTCTACGTTTGTACCGTCTTATTCGTTGAGCCCATGCTTGGATTTTCTCTTTTAGCTTTTCAGCTACCATTAGCCTTGTTGTGTCATTGTCAATTAGGTATTTTTGTTCAACGTGG
Source organism: Acheta domesticus (assembly GCA_031308135.1). Taxonomy (NCBI): domain Eukaryota; kingdom Metazoa; phylum Arthropoda; class Insecta; order Orthoptera; family Gryllidae; genus Acheta; species Acheta domesticus. Next base: position 220,639,663 of record JAHLJT010009436.1, read on the forward strand.
AGTATTTTTTGTTGAACTTTATATGTGTGGTTTGACTTAGAAGATGTCTCGTCTAGGAGTAATATTTCACGCCGTGTGTCGGCTGTTTTATAATTCTTTTCATCCATGGAGGTACGGATCTTTTTACTCTGTCTGGCTGTCGGCCATCGGTGTTCTTGGCTGGCCCCAAGATCATCTGAGATACTAGATATCCAGTTGCATACACGATGTGATTGATTTCAGTAATATCTAGATCTCTACTTGAGGTCTGTACAACCTCATTTAAGACAGAATTCGCTGTTTCTATCACTCTCTTAACTTTAGCATTTTCGTAAATTCTCCTCAACGGTGCACGAGATTCGAATGGAAGTAGACGAATTCGTTCTATCTCGCGTTGGGGAAGGTCCCGCATCATGTCCTTATCGTGTGACTCATGGCCAGATGTATTTTCACCACTGACGGATGTTTCATTTGGAAGAGATGAACCTTCAAGGGGACCATCGTTTTCAGGGATATTAGATGGTTCTAAATGTTCGTCATGTGGATAGTTTGATCGAAGAACATACTCCGCGTTTCTCTGGATGTCTGCAAGTTGTTCGGCTGTGAATTTTCCACTGCTGTGTATATATCGTCGTTGACTGGCAAGCTTCTTTGAGTCTAGCGTAGGTCTCATATCTGGGTGCCGCTCTCTCCATATCTTAAAGACTTCTATTTCTGAGCCCCCATTTTTCGCTTTTGCATAGTAAAAGCACCACATCACCTCCTTTAATTCATCCCGTGTCCATCTCTGACGATGGCTTCGAGCTACTGCCGGCTCTGGGTCTCTGGGACTAACATCCGTGGGATGGCCAGATGTCGACAAGGTGACATTAGCTCGGTTTCTGAGTAGGTATGGGACATTGGTAGAACAAGGCACGTTAAGGTTCATTACATTGCTTGTTCTATCCATTTTGCTCATTGGTTGCAAGTTAAGATTCGCAGGTAGCAAATTCGAGTTCACAGATCACACTTAACCCTCGGGTTGTTTCCTGTCATCCGTTACTGCGACCCATAGTGGCCTCGGGGTATCCCCCCGCAGGGCCCAGCAAGAGGTCCCTCCGATCGCCAGTCGGCATTACTAAACCCTACGGGATTTTCACTGACTGCTGAAGGCAGCCTCCTTCGCTGGCTAATGCAAGGTTCGGGCCTCCACTCCAATCAGCGGCCTGGTGTGCCAACCCAGTTTCTCTCCTGTACCCTCCATGGGCCTATAACAGGAAATCCAATGGTTCATGACCCTTCCCTCTCTGCTTACTTCCCACTCTCCTCAAAATGGAGTACTTCTTCGTCGGACCCCTCACCTTCAACCTATTCAGCAAGGGAGGCCCTACCAGTAGCTAGGCTACCACTGACATAGCTCTCAGGCTCATGGGGTACTCAAGCTCCACCACCAACTGCAAGGTCGTGTACTCCCTAGGTGATCTTGGATTCAGTGATACTAGTGAACTTCAAAGAAGGAAGATTGGCAATGCAACTACCCGGGAATAAGAGTTTTTCGGTCGATAAATCGTCGTTTTTGTCCCGCAGCATTATACCACTTCCTCTATTCTACGTAGGCTGTATGCGAGAAAGTAAACTTCTGTGTCCTAAATATTGTAGTTGTATGTAGGCGTTGAATGAAATTGTTTTACAATTTTCAAAACATCGGGGATTTCGAAAACGAGAACCGTACCATTTTTAAAGCGTTATTTACAGTATCCAAGAACGAAGTTTAATTTAAAAAAAGTCTCTCAAAAATTTTATATGCAAGGGTTTTTTTCAAATATCAAGATCTCGCAAAACATGGAATCTGACGACACAACGGTTAGAGGAAATCATTTACTATTTATAAATGGTTAACCAATTAGAAACGTCCATTTCAAATATTTTCTAATCGGTTCAAGATATTGAGATGAACTTTTCCCGAAACAAGTCAGGTCTTTGGGGCTCGTCAGCTGCACTTAAAAAGCTTGTATTAGCTTTTTGATAGCATTTTTTTTATTTTAAAGGTATTAGACTAATTTCATTTTATTGAACGGAACATTATAATAAGTTTTGCACAAACAGGGAGGCCTTGTGAAGACAAACGCATCAATACCACATATGTTGATATTTTGTGAATAATTAATGACCTAAAGGAGTATTAATACTGTCGAAAATTTGGCTAAGTCATAAAAAGTAGGTACACGGACGTTTGAGGCGCGGCACGGAAAAGCTCAATTGACTTCAAGCCGCCATGCGCAGGGGACTGCATGGAAGCCACCACATATAAGCAGCCACATCGGTAGAATTTCCCATTCAACAAAAGTCCCGCAGAAGTCGTTGTATATTAGAATCATTCAAAGTACTGTGTACAAAAATCGTCCAAAACAATCAACCGAAATGACAAAAAATTCACCGGTATATTTTCATTAGTAACATCATTCATCAAGCAGATTAAACATCTTTGATTTTCAATAGGAATATTCTTGTATGAAGTGAGGTCTTGCGAAATACATTCCTCAGTAAACATTACGACGCTGATGTTTTGAAATCATTTTGCGTCAATTCACCATCTAACATGGGCCAACCGTATCTTTCGCGATATCCAGACTACATCATACCGCGATGTCGATTATCGTTTAGAGGTTACAACATGCACTAGACATCTTTATCCGCTGCGTTTTGAAACAGTGAATAATAGAGGCCGTGAAAACATTTAAAAGTCCAGCCACACCGAGATAAGCCGAATCTCCTGTAACTTCGAATTTTAAAACTAATTTGTGTTTATAATTATTCATGAAATTCCTACATATCAAGTAGGGATGAATTTGTCTTCTGATGATATATCTAATTGTGTAAAAAAGAATAGAGTTCCATTTGAGAAATTAAGTTAGTCCAATCTCTTTAAAATAAAAAATGCTGTAAAAACCTAATTACTACCACTAATCAGCCCCGATGTCCTGAACCGTTTAGTGTAAATGTCCTCTCAATATCTTAAACCGTTTAGAAAATAGTTAAGGTGGGTACTTTCATTGACAAACGTTTAAGAGACACATGATTTATCCTCTTTTTCGTTACCGGGGCCAGACAAGAAAAGGTTTTTTGATAAAAAATCACCGTTTTCTGCCGCAAGATTACAACACTTTCTATTTAGTACTTATGGAATAAGACGAAGTAAAAAGAATTGGCATCAACAAATAACGAGATTACACTTCGCGGCGTTGTTGTAGGGAACAGTAGGTTAAAAGACTTATGAAAGAAAAATAAATATAGGTTATTGCCTGAAAAATAAAAATTATTAAGGATTTTCCAATGGTGGGTGACACATGTGGTTAAGATACATCACTTCTTGCGTGATTTTGATCGAGATTTCCTTTCTCTTCACATAGCCCACGTTAAACTGGGGGAATGATCACTAAACAAAGATCGCTGGCGGTCAAACAAGTTTTACCTTAACCACGACTTCGTTGCGCCGTCTAAGGGGAAATCAAAGCACTTCACGGGAACTTGTCGCTTGTAATGCATCCGTCTTTTCCCTCAAACGTTTCCTGGTTCACGAAAGGAGAATCCCTCTCTAGACTTCGGGCGAGAATCGATAGTATAAAACGAGAAGTGATCAACTGTGGCATCAGCCTTCGAGTTCACCAACTCTCGCTTAGCCATGGCCGGAACCACCAAGGTACTCGTTCTGCTCGTCGTGGCTGCGCTCGTAATGGGGCACACTGAGGCCCAAAAGCCAGGCAGGTGCCCACCGACTGGTATTGGCCCATGTGTCGTCATGTGCAACGACGACAATGGTTGTCAAGGCAATTTGAAGTGCTGTAGGAACGTCTGTGGATTTACCTGCGAAAGACCAGTACTGTCGTAGGACATCTAAATAGGTATGTCGTTTGTGTGTTTTGTTTCTTTCAATTTCATTTTTCAGTATTGAATTTCACATTTTCATATTTGAACCAGAGAATTTCTGAGTCTAGTGAGACTTCGATCAATTCAGATTTTCGAAAGTAACATCAATAAATTTCATAAAATGTTTTACAAAAGTTTTAAGAAAAAGATGGAAAAATTACGTACAAGATCGCTTGCGTGTATTGTTAAATGATACTTAATTGTTTTATTCACATTGTTCTGTGTGGGAATAAAAAGTACATACTTTGGTACTTTAATATACGTAGTATAAAGAAAGTTATGGTATGCTGTGTCTCAAAAATTGTGATTTTTCAACAAAAAAAAACTCGTATTTTGAGGTCCTGATACAGAAAAAGTGAATAAATCTTGTTCAAATAAGTAGTGTATTACTTCCTGTGACACGTTGCGTAGTTATATTTCATGATTTGTGGCTCCTCGATACCGAAACATTTGTTCACGGCAAATTAGTTCGTCCGGCCGGCAGTAAACACCGCTAGCGCCTGAACTATTCGTAGTATTTTTTTCAAAATGAATATTCCACGGTCGATCTTGCCAGCCTCAAAGCTCTACGATTTTTAAAAACATTCTATAAGGTTTGGGAGTCCTTTACTTAAAGCCCTGGGATGTTTTCTAAAAGAAATGGCGCTATTTTTTCTTTACATTTGTTGTAAGAGTGAAATACATTTATAAGGATGATATAGATTCGATTTCCACTGTTAACTCTAAAATTTCAAAAATTACTTAAGTTAAAATTTTTTCGTCGTGCACTACAACCATGATATTGGAGATATAGCTTTTTAAAAAAATACTAATTTCTTACTTCAGTTTTCATTTAACAAAACAATTCTATCATTCTTCTGCAATTTTTATTTTTTCCAATTTTTGAAAATAGGAGAATTAAGCGAAAATGGGACAAGTACATTTTTTACCGTTCTTTACGTGATTTACTTTTCCGTTTACCGTTTACCTTTCACCATTGTCATTAGCGTAGATTGAAGAAAAAAAATAGACCCGTTTTTGAAAAAATGTGTTTTTTGTACATTATTTTATCATTAAGCAGAAAGTACGTGAAAACTGGGGCTTTAAAAAATGTACCTGACGATTTTTAAGTTCTAGTTTTTTTAATATATTTCATTTAACAAAATATCTGTCATCAATAATTTAAGTTTGTAATGTTAATGATTTATTGATTGATTGGTAGTGATTCCCGGCGGGTCAACTGGTTATGTCATTAGTCGTGTAAGTGTAGTGCATGTTTTGCTCGGGAGGTGGTGGTGGTCTTCTCCATTAAGAGGGCGAGATCAGGCACCGACCTACCGTCGGCTAGCGCGGTTTTCTCCAACCAGGTATCTCCCAGCGCGGCACGTTTTAAGCTCTCGACTGGTCTCCTGGCATGTACGGTAGTGTCGTGCATGTTAGTGTAAGTGTATGTAAGGGAAGAAGATAGGGCAAGAAAGTGGTAGGAAAGATCGCGCGCGGTCCGTAGCCTGTTTATTAGGGAACTGCTCCGTTATTCACCTGGTATTGATCGGAGAAACCATGAAAAACTATCGATCAGAGCAGCCGACCGCAAGAATGCTCCTTCATGCAGCGACGGAATTGGATCCAACTGACATGCTAGAGTCGAAAACCCTACCACCATCGTGACTCGATCCTAGAACCTCCCGGTCAGAGGGACTGCAGTTGGTGCCCTGAGTCCTCTCTCCCCGTTTGCAATGTTAATTTTTGCATTTTTTCGAAATTATAAAAATTCGCCGCAAAGAGCACCGGCGTTTAATACCGTTCTTTGATATATGGTGGGAAAAATTAAACAAGAAAATTGGAGATATTTTTGAGAAAATAACTTTTTAAAAATGTTCTTTATTTCAGGCATAACTACTTGAAAACAATCCACTCTCGAAAAAAAATTGCACATGGTTTTATTTCGAGAGGTGTTTGAGTAATTTTTTTTAAAAAGATTAAATTGTAGATGTGGGATGACAGCGAAAAAAAACTTTTTCCGATCTTTTAAAAAAAATCATGTCTTTCAACAAAAATGAGATCCATTTTAAAGAGTTATTATGCTATCCGAGAACAAATTTTAATCAAAAAATGACAAAACTGTCTATAATCAAAAGTGTTGTTTCGCAATGTTACTTTTCTTGTTGCGAATTCCGAAAATACAGACAATTCGCCGAAAATAGAATCAGCATCATTCTTTACACAGTCCTCAGATCCATTTGAAGGAAGTTTTAAAAAAATCTGGACAAGTTTTTGACAAATAACTTTTAAACATTTTTTAAAATGTTCTATATATTTCATGCAAATCACTCGAAAACTACTCACATTTTCGAAACATTGTATATTTATATTACTTGAAGAGGCGTCTCTAATGAACTGATATTAACAAAAACCTCTGCCTTTAGTGCAATAGCTCTAAGAAGACTAAAAAAGAATTGAACTTTTCCAATATTCAACAATTCAGAGAGTGAAACGAAAAATGTGACTTCAGGCACTTTTTGCTCTATCCGAAACACAAATTGAAGCCATTTTGAGAAAATTTTGAGAATGTTAAATATTTGTTTAAAGTACCCTCAAAATTAAAAATATTGGTTCCTTATTCGCATAGTCTTCTTTTCACCAAGATCATTCGAGGAATGGACATTTTGGAGGAAATCGTCTAATGGTAATAGGTTTTAGTGTTCTTACAGTAGGGCAGACTGATGGACGCATTGCCGTCAAATAGGAACAAGATTTATCCATATTGTTGTTACCAGAGCTTAAAAAGAGTTTGTCTAAAGAAAACCGCATATTTTTGCGCACGATTTGAATTTATCTTAGGAAGTAAGATGAGAAAGTTAAAGTGATTTCCTTACGTCAAGGACTTCATGATTTTCTTATTCATATCATGTATTAATATTCTCATTACTAATAAGAGTAGTTTACCTCATCTTAATCCCTCAACTTCCTTCAGTAACGTATATGACAACTCATCCTATTCTGTTTCATGTGTTTCAGAATCACGATCTTAAGAAGTCATCCTCTGCCTTGTGATGCGTATTTGGACCGCGCAACTTGATGCCACATACAGAAAAGAAAACAGCTTCGTGCCCATGTGTATTTTTACTTCAAAAGTTGGTCATTAAAATAAAGTGTTTTAAAAGTATTCATTACTATCAAGAATCTACCAAGAATTTTTATTTTCTGAAAACAACAACAACAAAAAACCTTTCACTTCAACATTATTTCCTCCTGAGCATGTCGGAGTTCTGTGAAGAGAGAATCCATATATGATAGAAGTTCTAGAATAGTAAGTACTGGTGCGCCAACAGTACGTACTTTCTCGTATTATTTGTATTCTATACGCAATATTAAACTACAAAATGAACCGCAAACTGTTTGGAACCATGAGAAACATTTTCTTCGCGCCGAGATACAAACTCAGATCCATGGAGTTAACCCGCTATCTGCTTTACCAGCACAATGCAGTCACTCGACCGTATTCACATTTGTTGAGGCTTAAAAAACTAATTGTTCCTTCCATTAGTTTTAACTTCTAAAGTTTTCGAAAATTCAAAAATGTTAACGAAAATGTGACCTACGCCTTTATTGAAGAGCCCTGGGCTCTAACCGTGCAGAATAAATAAATGAAGTTAGTGGTGCTACAATATTGCGTAGATTTTTGCACGAAAAGGTTACGAAACATTCTAATAACGCAATTTCTGTTCATATTAATACACCTTGGTCATCTCTTGTAAACATCATTACTTCACAGGATTTCCATGCACTATCAAATACTAAAATATTGATGCAAACATGCAGTATTAAACAGCGAAACGAGCATGATGCAGGGTAAAACCTGACAAAACATGCACAGTTAAATTTTATTTTATATTTTCTTTGTTTTATTGGTTTTGTTACACTGAGCGATGGACAATTTTTCTAAATTTTTCTCTCTCAAATTCTTCTGTCACAAACGAAATTTTTTGATGTAGAAAATGCTCTCTTACTCACAAGACATAGAGCAACTTCAAAGATATAATCTGAGCCAATGTGAGGAGATATTCTCCTTTTTCTGCTTTTTAACCTCAAATCATTTTTTTTTACTTTGGAGAAATTTTCAAGTCAGGATTTGAATTTAACGCTTTAAATAATTTATCCTTGGCAATCGTACTCACAACACCACACATCAATTCCAAAGATTTTTAATGTCTTCAACAATTTTGAATGACTGCACCACAGGTAATAAACTATTCTTTGGCATTTTGCTTTATATGTATATGCCTTTTCTGCCTTTTTCGTCAGTGGCACCGATCTCTATCAAGTTGGAAACATTTCTGCACACCTGGACATAAAAAGGCACGATTGTGTATTGTTTTCCGTGAACACGGAGGTTCCAGTGTCAGGTTGTATTAAAAATCTAAAAGGGAAAGGAAAATGATACCAGTGGAGATATTTGATATTTCCATTGATGGTTACAGACTTGTTCGTTCACGAGAAATCTCATTCTGTTTGTATATGGCTTCGAGGAATTGATCCCTTTTGAGGAATGATCTGGCTGTACATTACATACCCCTCTCAGTTCCTTCTCTTCGTTCTGGCGATTACACAAGTGCGAACTACAAAATCTTCAATTTCGTTTTCATTGATACCATTTCAAGATTCAAAAGGGAGTCCACAATAGTATTTCGTAGAGACAGCGTTGCAGATTAAAATAAATTCTTAGTCGTCATACCGGATGGTAATGGGCAATCAGGATTACAAAGAAAAGATAGTTTCCTTCCTCACGAGATCTAATGCAATTTTTACAGTTGCAATAAAAATGTGATTCATTTTAATTATTAATTTTTTACATTAATTACTTTTAAGTGTATATTTTTTAATGTTTCCTGTGTTTTAACCTCTACCATAGCCAGTATAAATGCTTGTTTTGCATGCCTATTTTAGGTATATTAAATGTCTGAGCTTTGGAGCTCTAATTATGACAAAACTCTCTTTATGTTTATGTATAATAGAACGAGAAAATATAAAATAGTTAGAATCTTCTTTCTAACCTGAATTAAGTAAGTTAACGCAATTATTGCTCTCCGGCTCTTCACAATCGGCCATGATGGACAACCGCACGATAAGCAATTATTGGACCCATCATTGTACCATGATTAACATTTTTGACATGACCATTATACCATGATTAACATGACCATCGTCCATTCCATTGCCCATGATTAACAATTTTCATTCAGTTATATTTGAATGAGTCATTTCAGAAACACCTCATCTCTAAAACAGTAAACTTTCGGTAAACTGAAAAAACTGTCCTAAGGCATTAATATATAAGTCATATTCATACTTTTTGTATTTTAGTACAGACTCCGGTTATAGTGAACTCAGATATAGTGAACCCTCGATTATAGTGAACTTACGTCACTGGTCCTGTTTCACTTACATTACAAACAAGCATAAGAAGATTCGGTTGTAGTGAACATAAACATCGGCTATAGTGAACGCCGGAAATAGAATATCCCGGAAATTAATTCCTCTCCTGGAGAGAAAAAAGTATATCGTCTCGGTGCCGCAAATTCCAACACTAGGCAGCGTGAGAGGAGAAGGTACCTGTTAGCACATTTTGGTCGGCGCGGACAAGTTCCTGCGACTTCCGCCCACCTGGGCACTCTTTGTGATACTCCCGCTAAATTATAGGAGTTCCATGCTACACCAATCTGTTATGGGGGCGCCAACTCCAAAGTTCGCGCGTCCCACTTAAAAAAAAACCAATCAACAATCAATCAATCAATTAATGATTGAATTAAGACATTAATTGATCATTGTTTCCCCGCGCCTCGATGCGTGTGGCGGTTCTCCCGCCGCTCGGCCAGGCTGCAACCAGCTACCCTCGGCGCCGACACCGATGACGTCACGTCGACATCACCACCGTCACCGCCGCTACCACCACCATCACGCCGTCGCCGCCCGTATCTCCCCCCGCCTACGTGCGCCCCTATGCCGGCTAGCCGGCTGCCCGCCCCCCCCCTGCGCCCTGCCCCGGGTCTGAACCCGGGGCGGGGCCAGAGCCTGGAGATGACTGGTGGAGTGTGGGCCAAGCGGAAGGGGCTATGGTGGACCTTGAGCGTGAAGCATCCACGGTGGTGAAAGGCATTTTCTTGATATCTGCATTTGAGACCCTCTACTAGACAGCTGTGTAATTTGGAGGAGCTGTGGTGCTCTGAGAGTAGTCTGGGTTGGAAAATCCAGCCATGTGTGCCTCGTAACCTTTCAATACATTCTGCAATGTTACATTAATTTGGTTTTTCTTGCTGTGTTAGTCAGGTAGCATCGCTTGGTCAGTGTGTGCCTTTAATTTTGTATTTTCGCAACATTGCAAGAGTTTTGTGAAATTGTTAAAGTTTTTTTTGTATTCTTTGACAGCACCCGACTTGGAATGGGGACCTCTCCGTGAAGTCGTGAAAAATAATTGTGCCTAGATTGTTATTAAACCAACCATTGTATATTTACCTCCTATTTATCTTTAAACCTTTATTTTTAGGGCTCCCTTTGATACAATTCAATAAATTTAAACATTTCTTCATTAGTCCACACTATTGCCATCTTGAAAATTCCAAAACAATTGATAATAGACAGTGATCGGCGATGGTGTAGAAACGTACTATACGCGCACTTTTTCTTGATACTCCACAGCGGGGGGTGCGAGGGGAGGTAGGTTCTGTTTACGTCACGGCAGTACAGTGCTGTCAACATCCACAGAAAACTCAGCGTAAAAGCGCGTCTTGGACTAGATAGCAATGAGAAACAACAAGTTTTTTTTTAATTCTGAAGAAATAATTAATAATTGTAGAAATTATTGAGTAATGAGATGGTGTACGGTACGCAGAGGTCGTTAGAAAATGAGAGCGAAAACTGAGAAGTCCGAATTGTAAAGGAAGAAGGTGAGCAGCACTGCAAACTGAGCAGTGACGTTCCAAGTGGGGCTCATGTTTTCTGGCGAGCCGTGCTGTGCCGGGCTGAGTGAGAACTAGGGAGCTGGAGGATCAAGAAAAAGTGCGAGCATAGCACATGCAACTGCTGGCAAACATCTCTGATGTGTCATGCGAAAACCGACAACTCGGCCCTTACTCATGATCATCAGAGATCATGAACCGATTACAAGCGAATACGTCGTCCACGCAATGGCATTCGCGACTGAAAAGTTTTGAAAACAAAATTTGCTTAAAACGGCTCCAATTTATTTTGAAACTTTTTACTGATGAAATACGGTACTGAATAAATGATATTTTTTAGATTTTCCTACAATTAAACAAATGCATTTTTATATATCGCCAATCCCGTTAATATTTACATCAAGGGGATTTTTTATACATTTTTGAATTTGTTAATACAAATGCTTTAAATGAGTTCTAGTTAAATTTCTCGGAAACTCAAAAGTTTTTCATTTAAATTAGCGCATTTTTAGAAATGCTCAAACGACATTTTCTCAAAGTCGTCGCCAAATGTTTTCTTTAAACTTTCTCTACAAGTCATTACAAGTGATGATACTCTGATAGCTCTCCAGCTTTCACATAATCAATTACAATTCCTATATTAAGTGCTACGTATTATAACAGTGTTAAATACACTAAATTACATGACATACGCAACACTTTGGTATATTTATAGCAGAGTAGTTTCTTGATTATTCAAATGATTCTTGATTCAATGTATATTATGTATTACAGACAATCATTTATAAAACAGGAGTTAATAAAAGGCACAACACAGGTCATAGTAAAAAAAATTATGTTTCATTTTAATTTGATGTAGAGTGTGTCTATATCTATCTATCTATCTATCTATCTATCTATATATATATATATATATATATATATATATATAGAGAGAGAGAGAGAGAGAGAGAGAGAGAGAGGTTCTACATTATATATGTAAGCCACAATGTAAAGAGTTCCAAGGGAGCGGAGTTCAGGGTAAGAATCGACACATATAAGATGCAGTAAACAACTGTAATATAAATAATATGTACAGATTAGCGAAGTCCAGAAATATAATGGTGAACAAATAAGCTTAAAACTAAAGATTAAAACTAACCTGAATCAATACAATTGCCGATGGCTAGCCTTTGTATGCATCAATACAATAACATCAATGCTCACAGCTCGGAGTCTTGTTATCAACTCTCTCACGCGCGTGTCGACAAGCGACGTTGCCAAGCTTGATTACACGCAAGCTTACATATATATGGACAGGATGTTAGTGTGTATATAAGAGCAAACCTCCAACACCGTTGGACCGATCTCCATGAAAGTTGGCACTTCCACATGTTTTTTCACCGAAAAGGTTTGTGTGTTGTTAATTCTGTTGTAACTCCACTACACGACGCTACATATTCACTACATATCCACTACATATTCACGTCAAATACAAACTGCAACACCCTCGGCAGTATTTTGAATCTATATCGTTAAATAACCCCTGAACGAGGCGTTCTAGGGACTTAAAAACTAAAATCTCAAAGAAACGTTTTTCACACCGAAATCTACAGAATGAACTCTTTCTGAACATTGTATTACATTTTTGCTGCCATGGCGCTTTCCGATATTACCTCACCTGCTCAGAGACGTGGAGAATCTGCAAGTAAATGTGAACGAGAGGAACGGAGAGCGGCAGAGACAGAGACATATAGAGACAGACAGGAACAGGGTTAGGGTTAGGGAGGGAGAGACAGTGAGAAACGGAGATGGGAGGGGAAAGAGGGACATGAAAGACAGAATGTCTGCCGTATTTTCCTAGTATATATATAATTTACATTTAGATAATTTTATAAAGACATGTTACGTTTTTAAAGACAAGCTAAAATTCTTAGGGGACCGAAAAATTGAGAAACTGAAAAAAACCTCGCTTACGTAGGCTGGGAAGGTGTTGGGGCAATGCCGAGAAGCTAGCCTGGATAAAAAAGGTTATTAAACCATCTAGTGCAAGGAAGTCTTTCCAATACTGTAGCATCACAAATTTCGGAATCTCTGGCAACTATTTATCCCTTCAAGTTGCTGAAGCCTGATCAGGGGGGTTCCCCCCACAGCGAAGAAGCAGGAAAGTTTACGATCAACTGACCGCGCAGGTGGTTGGAAGAAAGGCCTATCGAGAATCGTACTGACGTCAAACCAGTTCACTCTCGCTGTCGATTTCTGAAATCGAGTACCAAATTTCAATGGATACGTTTTAAAAATAAAAGTTAAATAATTATTTTCTTATTTTTTTCATTTTTTATCACACGTCTCTCGTGGGTATTTCATATAAATAATGTATTACATAAATGTGACTGTGTGTGTGTGTGCATTCCAATGTGCGAGTTGGAGATGATTGAGGAACTGGAAAGGGGAGAGGGGAAGGAGCGGGAGGAGCGTGATGAGTGAAGCGAGCTGAAGGAGCAAATAGAGCGAACAAAGGGGAAAGAGAGAGAGAAGACGGCAAAAAGGGAAGGTCGTCAGATACAAATTAAAAAGTTTGCGCGTTTATAAACTCGCTGTCCACCCTGGGCGAAAGACATAAGAAATAATCCTGTGGCAATCCATAGTATTATCACAGAGGGGGATAACGACATTGCCACAAACGCGGTTCTAAAGTTGATTCGCAATTAAAATCAATAAAATTCTTGTGCGACGGTAAGAACCGTAACAACACCATTACATTATCAATCCAAGTTACATCTATCAGTTTAGTTTTGGTTGAGTTCACCAAGTAATTCTAATTGTCCTAGCTCGACAAGCCTATTGGTCTTCCACATGAGCCAAGTCATTTCAATAATGCTCCAAAATACACCGGAATGATTTTGGATCCAGTGAACCCCAAAGAACAGACATGCAATGCAACTCATATCTCTACAACAAATGTGATGCCAAAGGAAGAAATATTGTTGGCAATATTAATTAGCAATCTGTTACTAATTTTCAATGTGCATGGACATTGAAAGAAAACTACGCAACAGCTGGTCATGTAAAAGATGTCTACAATTTTGGGAGATGCGCAGGATATCGCGAAAAATTCAAGAATAATGAAACCGATCCGATTTTGCCTAAAGAATGCACATATTAGTGTTATTTCCTCCTAATCTTACAATACCAACTGAGTTCCCCTATCAATGCTTACGACACACCTGACGCCATGCCACAGCAAGGCACCAAGGAAGAAGACACCATCTATTAGATGTTTGCAATTTACATATTACGTTATGCACCAGAAACTTTTTGGATGTTCGTGAAATGTAATGTAAGAACTTTAATGTACTTTATAATGTAGCATACTGGAAATTTCAGTATTTCTGAAGACTTTTCCTAACATTTGTGAAAAATTATTTAAATATTTAATTTATTGCAGTCGTACACTGAAGTGTGGGTGTTATTCTGCAGTGTGGGTGCTGCTTTTCTCCTCAACAATTTTGAGCGGTTTTGGTCAGGAATATTCTCAAGAGCACCATTCGAAGAACCTTCAAATTATTTTTTTTTTAAATCGAGGGATTTGACTGAGTTCAGATTCATTGGGTAATATTCATTGTTGCAAAATTCCTAAAAGTAAATTGAGGCGCTAGTGCTGTTCCTTGACGGACAGACAGGCGGATGGAGACTCACGAACGAACGGTTTGAAATGGAGTTTTTCTGAATCAAGAGACCCCAAACCTAAATTTCTGTTAGAATAGAATAGAATATTTATTTTGCTACTCAGGAATACTAACAATATTTCCGGTTGTAGCGTTTTCTCAGTAGTTACAAATAAGTTTCACAAGAGAAACAACCAAACAAACATCATATTTACATATTAGTTAATAAAAGTTTACAAAATCCATATTACCCTATCATGGTCAAGCTTACCTAATATAAAATATCAGTAATAGTATAAAATAACAAACAATACAAAAAATTAATGTTACATATTCTAAAATATTACAATTTATTTAATCTACTTTTAAAATTTTTGACATTCAGAGGGAAAGTCTCCAGCAGTGTTGCAGGTCATTCGTTCCAATTTTGTATTATTCTGTTTACAAATGAGAATTTACCTACATCTCTCATCTGTTTCCTTTCCGCATTTTGTACCCATGATCCTTTCGCGCGACGTACGTTGGTTTTGATAATCTACCCACACTTTCCCCCACGGACGAAACATCAAAGACATCAAAGACAATTTTTCGGAGCATTTCATAATTTTATCTATAGAACATACATTATTCTGTATATACGCCGAAAAAATTTTTAATTTTTGGAAAAATCAGAGTTTTCAACCAACATGAAACCTGCACCATTCTCTTCAACGTCCCTCAGACAATCCAACAACAAAATTTCATCAAAATTGTTGGCGTAATTTTTTTTTAATTGTGAAAATGTGCCAGGGGCTTCATATAAAGTACCCCCAAACATTGAAATATCGGTTTCAAATTCTAGCGGCTGTGACCCGTCAGATCGATTGAGGAATATCAATTTTAGAGGAAATCGGCTGAATGGTTTAGGCGCTAGGGTTGTTCATAGACAGACGGACAGATAGCCATTTTGCCGTCGTTCAATTTCTCGTTATCAAGGACCCGCATAACATGGATTCGGGCTACATCACATGATAGAGGTGTTTTCCCAAGAAATTTAGCAACTGGATTCATCCACTTTTTCGTTACCAGGACCATGTAATAAGTGTTTTTCTGCCCCAAATTCGCCGTTTTTTTCGCGCATTACATATTTTCTCTTCTTAAGAAGTTCCTTCTTAAGCGCGAGAAAGTAAAAAGTAAGTTAAAATTCAGTACAACTTCATTCCTCCAGTGGATTGGTTTAGGCAATAAAAGGAAATTCTGTCATAATAAACAATCAGTTTAATTTATTTAAAGATCAAAATCAACGCAGTAATTAGGAAAGGAATTCCTTATAAGAGAAAGGAATTTCTTACAAGAGAACAGTAATATGCATTCTGCCTTTCACGCAAATTTCCTCTTTTACTGCGGTAATTATGAAAGCAATTCCTGTTTCTTATAAGAAGGAAGGATTTCCTTTATTTAACTACAGGTATGTGTTACTAGATCACTCAAAAAGTAATTTTTTACGGCGAATATCTACAAAATATATTAACAATAGGGATGACTTCAATTCTAGTGGCATCAGCGAATTAATGGTCGTCAGGTATCATCACAACATTTCGGGGGTTATTTTTGATAAAGTTTCTAATTGTAAACAATGTAACCGCCAGCTATTAGGCAACGAATCAATGTTCAGTGCTATCCAAAGAAGTTACAGAGAATGGAACTTTGTGTAGACCGAGCCGTAAGGGGCGAGGATTTCAGCTGTACTCGTATTTGTGGAGGCAGCTGACTATAAAGACCGCTCGCAGAAGTGCTGAATGAAGTCATATTGAAAGGGTATCTTTTGAGAATTAAGGATAATTCATCTAATGAAACGAAGCTCACTTATAGAGGTAAGAGACAACTGAATTAGACATGAAAAGGTAATATTCATTAAACTTGAATTTACACGAATTGACGAAATTCATTAAAGTTTTAATTTATACAAAAATGTATTCATTTCAGCTTTGTTTAATTGCAGTAGTAAGCGTTGTATTGGAGTTATATAATTATGTTTTCTGGATATAACTCATGCACTTTGCTTATCCAGTGATGAGAATTGCTGAACATGTTGTACCGCCACGAACTCTAGTGCAATTTTGGAGAGGAGAGATCGTTGCTATAACGGAAGCGAAAGAAGAGAATTCATCCCCTTTGTACGAAGCTACAAAGTGCAAAGTAAGATCAACTCTGATTATTTCCATGTCAATGTAATCTTACGTGAAATTATTCTTTCCTTTCTGAATGATGTTCTGCAAATACTGTAACAGTTAAATTTTAATCGAATTGTTTGATCCCAGTTCTTTCGTTTGTAATAACAGGAAATGACTAGGTACTGTTCCTATGGAATTCAATGCTGATATGCACAAAAGGCGGTTGTTTTGGAAATATTTAATTTGACTTTTCAATTTATTGCTAAAGTGTTAATACGGAAGGGTTTACAATATTTCAGTACTACGTAACTGAATACGATAATGCGAGAAAGCGTGTGCTGCTGTAGCACCTCTAGTTCATGAATTGCATAAGTAAAAATTACAGGAAAACTACTTTTTTCGAAAAAATTACATGACGTTTTTTAAAAATATTATTGTTTGGAACAGATTTTAAGACAAAAAGCTCGATCTTCAGCGTTGTACTTTTGAAATGTTAACTTTTGGCAATGTTCCATTGTACAGAGTGTTTTACGAAAATGGGATCAATGCCATTTGTTTACCGTCTAATATTATTCATAAGAGAAGAAAATTTAATTAAAAAATAGCAGTCGTATTAGAGAAAAAAATGTTTAAAAATTATATCTATGTCGTAGACAATTACCCGAAAACTATACATTTTAGAAAAATTGTACATGACTTATTTCAAAATGTGTCTTTGAAAACAGATTTCATTCACAATTTTTTTTTAACTTTAATATTGAAGTTGTAGGAAGACGCCGAAAATAATTTAAACTTTTGCAATTTTCAAATAAGTAGAGACTTCAATGAAAATTACACTTGCGACATTTTTAGTCGTTGTTTACGTTCGGGGAGACGTTTTGCAAAAAAATTAGCGCCATTTTTGAGAAAATTTTGAAAACGTAATTGAAGATTCATGTGAAGTACCCAAAAAATGAAAATACCCATTTCAAACTAGCAGGACATCGAGATCGTTTAAATCGACTAGTGAATATCAATTTTGGAAATAATAGTCTGAATTGCTCGGGCGACTGCTAAGACCACTGACGGACGGACACAACAGACGTGCTGTTGTCAATCAATTTTCTGTACCAAGGACTCGCAAAACACAAATTCTGATTACACAACATGCTAGAGGAAATTATTTATTACATTTAGGAACAAGATTGATCCACAATACGAAGTTTTCAGTGAAAAAGTCGTCGATTTCCGACACGCGATTACAACACTTCTCTTTACTATTCTTACAGACTATGAAGAGGAAGTAAAAAGAAATATGATCAACGAGTAAGGAGATTTTCCTCCGCGGCGATGTGCTTGAGAACAGAAGGTAAAGAAGACTTATTAAATAAAAATAAAAGCAGGATATTGCCTGAAGAGTAAAAATTATGAAGAACTTCCATATGGTGGACGACACATGTGGTTAAGATGCACTACTTCTCGTGTGATTTTCATTGAGATTTTCTTTCTCTTGACTTAATCCAAGTTCAACCGGAGTAATGGAGAATAAAATTGCAGAATAATATATTCTAAAACAGAAAGAAGACAAGGGAGCAAAGGACGTAGACTGCCAAGCGAATCTTTCCATATCAATGTCGCCATTGAGCTGGCTTAAGGATAAGTAGAGGCTGTCCACGTGATCTTATTGAAATTACTTGCATCGCGTCCTTCATCCATCTCTTCCATTCAAGTTTTTCTGATTCTTTAAAGGGTAATTATTCCGTTCTGGCCTTCGGACAACAATGGATCATATAAAACGGGAGGAGAGAGATGCTGCTGCATCAGTCTTCGAGTACATCCACTCTCGCTACGACATGGCCGGATACACCAAGGTACTCGTTCTGCTGGCTGTGGCTGTGCTCTTAATGGGCGGCACAGAGGCCGGAAAGCCAGGCAGCTGCCCGCCGGTGCAACCTGGTCAGATCGGCACTTGCATCGAGGCCTGCCAAGGAGATGGTAATTGCATGGGCAATTTGAAGTGCTGCAGTAACGGATGTGGACATACCTGCCAAAATCCTGTGCACCACTAGTAAAACAGAAGCATAGAGTATTGTACAACGCAAGAGGTTGGTACCTATAATAGCTTCAGTTCATTGGGGCTAGATTTTCATTATGTGAATACACTTTACTTCGAAGTACACAATTTTTTAACTTCTTTGGTATGAAACGTAAATTTGTGTTGTTGCATATCAGTAGAATACTATTTGTCCTAGGGTTGATAATTAAACAGGTGGGATAGTTATTGCATTTTTGAGGAAAAAAATAAAGAAAACAGTTGAACCTGCTTTTGAGAAAATAATTTTCGAAATATTGCCTATATATAACCAAAATTGCGGGAAAACTACTAGCATTTTCAAAAAATTGTACTAACCTTATTTCAAGAACAGTCTCTGATGAACATATTTTTTTAATAAGAAAAGTATATCTTCTATGTTCTTCTATGTTGAAAGACTGAAATTTTTTAACTTTAACAATTTTCAATTGATTGAGTGATTGATACTGATTCCGGGTGCATTAACTACTAGGGTAAGTGTAGTGTATGTTTTTGCTGGGGAGGTGGCGGTGGTCGTGTAGTGCATGCTAGTGTAAGTGTGTGTGTGTGTGTGTGTGTGAGGGGAGAAGATATGACATAGAAAAGGAAGGAAAGATTGCGCGCGGATCGTGACCTGTTTGTTAAGGTGTGAGAGTACTGTTTCGGCATTCACCTGGTGTTGACTGGAGAAACCACGGATAACTACTGACCAGAGCTGCCGGCCGCAAGAATTCTTCTTCAGATAGCGACTGGATTCGACCGAGCTGCCAAACTAGTCGAAAATTCTGCCACCATCGGGACTCAAACCTAGGACCTCCCGGTCAAAGTTTACAATTTTCAAGAATTCTCAGCAATTTTCAATAATTTGTTAGAAGAAGTAATTTACTACATTTAATATAATAATAATAATAATAATAATAATAATAATAATAATAATAATAATAATAATAAAATGTCTTTATTTCTGGCGAGGCTCAGGCCATAAGGCCTGCTCTTCCGCCTAACCACTAAAATATTTACATTTACAATAAGTACAATTGAGGAGTTCGGGTGGAAACAATGATAGCTGACATTTCACGTTAATTACGAAAGTGCAATGATCGTATTACGTAATAGAAATGTACTGCACACAACTAATGAAACAAAATATGAATATATTTTCGTTGGTATTTTTAGGACTCTAAAACTAACATGCCCATGAGAGCCCATGTTTCTTACTTTCAAGAAGGATGTGGAATGTTAATAATTTTACTTTCGCAAAATGTCAGAAATTACTACCTACACCCGAATGCCTCAATTGTTGACAAATTTCAAGAAGAAAGGAGGGCAGATTTTACATGTAAATCTGGGATGCAAGACTAGGGACCATCCCGGCATACGCCTTAAGCGATTGAGTAAACCCAGGAAAACCTCAAACAGGATGGCGGCTTAGGGCCGTAACACAAGAAAAAAATCAGTGTGAAAAAATGGAAAGATTAAAGGAAAAGGGTAAATGACAAAGGAAAGTAGAGTGCGTTAGAGGGAGTTAAAGGGTAAAGGCAAAAGAGAAGCAGAGAGAGAAAAAGAGAGGGAGTTAGAGTTGATTATGAGATTTAGGAGAGTGGGAAGGGGGAACGATGATAATATAATTACAAAGTT
Source organism: Acheta domesticus (assembly GCA_031308135.1). Lineage (NCBI taxonomy): Eukaryota > Metazoa > Arthropoda > Insecta > Orthoptera > Gryllidae > Acheta > Acheta domesticus. The sequence goes on from JAHLJT010009436.1 coordinate 220,659,971, forward strand.
TTTCGCATACATAAATGTTTCTAGATGACACAGAAAATGGCTGATGACTAGAAGATAATCTGTAACAGAAGAAGAAACGGAAACAGAAAGCAGGCGGATGTACAAGAAAAAATACTACATACCAAGAAAGATCATACAATACAAAGACTGAAAATGCGTTAAGAACTTATTATATAGTACATGTAACATACTTGGCGTTAGGGATTTCAGCGATAGAGCAAAGAGGAGAAAAGTGCAGAAGAACAGCTTGACGTCTTGGAATGTAACCGAATTTGGTCAGTGGTAATCGCGAACATGGTGTTTAATTAAGGTGTGAAAGTGGAAATAGGAGTTTGTGTTATCTATAATTATTTCATTTAATCCAATCACTGAGTCGAGTTTTAAATTTTCTGAAATCGCTAATTTGTTTGAGATATGTGGGTAGTGAGTTCCATATTCTAATTACAGTTACAGTAAATGACTTACTATAGGATACCGTATTGTGCCGCGGTATGCATAGTAATCGCGAGGAACGTGATCGTTCAAGCGTCAGCATTTTAAAGTTTTGCAATAATTGCGTTTGATAGCAATTATTCAAAATTTTATGGAGAAGAAGAAGGCTATGAAAATTTCTCCTTTTTTCGATTGAGAGAATGTTTGTTTGACCATAAAACTCAGATACATGATCGTATCTTCTAAGATCGAATATGAAGCGGATGCATGCATTTTGTGCTATTTGTAATTTGCGTTGTTGCTTGAGCTTTAAGTCCGTAAGCAGGAAATCACAATAGTCGAAATGAGGCATTATAAGTGAATTTACAAGATTTACGCGAGTGTTAATGGGTAGTAGTTCTCTGACTCGTTTTAGGGAATGGAGGCCTGCGAAGACTTTTTGGCAAATCTTACCTACTTGTGTGGTCCAACTAAGTGTGTTGTCTATATGTATTCCTAAGTTTTTTACAGCGCTACACCAGGGAACAGGAGAGTTACCTATGCTAATTTCCGGAAGGGAGGATTTCTCCAATTTGTTCAAAGCGTTGCGAGAGCCTATCACTAAGCTTTGCGATTTCATTGGATTTAATAAGAGACCAAGGGCTTCTGCCCATTTATTGAGAGAGTTTAAGTCATCGTTTATTTTCTGGGATAATGAGTTCAACTCCGATGGGTAAATTTAGGATCAAGGATCATTATATCCTCTTGCTCGGTATCACGTTCCCCACTTTTTTTTAATTCGTTCTTCGCTGGAGTATACTTTCTCTACACCACGTAAGTAGTATATGCAAAAAGTGAAAGTGTTGACTTGGTAATGGCTGGAATCGAACTTTTTTCTTGTATTTTTACCCGGGCCAATGAGGCGCAGGGTACAACTGCTGTTGCCACTTCAGCATTTGTGACTGGAAGGTCCTACGTTTCATGTCCCAATTGTGGTGTAATTTTTGTATTAGCTGGATTCTAATCCCTGAACTATTCTCTCCCTTTACTCTCTGTCACACTTACTTGCACATTATTGCACTTATCCTGAGACATGAGGGAGCCTAGAGCTTGTCGCGACTGGGAAGATACCCGGTTGAGAGAGGTACCTAAAACAAGTTGTTCCCTGGATGCCGAGTTGTAGGTGGGTGGTGTACATCACGTACTATAAGGAGGAACGTCGCAACCTCCTTGTGATGCAACTTGCACTACACTTTCAGGACTAATTAACGTGGCAGACGAAACGCCCAGAAACACGAAACGATTAATCAATCAATATTTATTTCAGGAGGCCATAGAAAGGATTGTTTCCAATCCCACTCAATATTTCGATTGATAAGCCTACGACTAAGTGCATGCCCAGCTTCGTCCATTCTTTTTATATGAAGTCTTAATTTTCTACCTGAAGAAGGTCCAAAACAATGTAATGACGAAACATAATTCTATATTTAAATTTTTGATATTCACTCTTTGTTTTAAATTTTTGTCTCAACCTTTCGCCTTTTAACTTATTTTATAAACGTTTTTTAGAAATGTATTTCCAGTTTTATATTTGTGGCACTGGTGTCTCTCTGAAAGCTGTGTTGTCTGAGAATGCTGACTTTTATATTGATTGAATTCAGATATATTTGTTTGATTTGAATAATGACAGCAAGTTAATTTAACTAACATTCAACTTTCCAAACATTAAAAAGTGATTTCTCTTTACGTCAAGGACTTCATAATTTTCCGATTCATCTCATGTATTAATTTTCTGTACTAAAATTAGCCCTTCACCTCATCTCAATTGCTCAACGTCCTTCATACTTCTTCAATATGTAACTCACACTCTTGTTTCTTGTGTTTCAGAATCACGATCTTAAGATGAAGTCATCCTGCATTCTGATAGCTACTTGCAACACATACCCTGAAGTCTCTACGCGTTTAACGCCTAGTATCAAGATTTTTCTTTAAAACATTTCTGTATTCCGCTACGTGCTTTTTTGTCGAAAAAATGTAATTAAAAATAAACAGTTTTAAACGTATTAATTGACTGAACTCATTTCACGTTCAATTTTTATTTTCTAGAAAAAAATCCTTTTGCCTCAATATTATTGCCTTCCGAACATTAGAGAGTGCAGTTAACAGAGACGCACAGTATCATAGAGAATTTGAAATGGTAAAAACTATAAAGAGTTAAAGAGTGAAAGCTATTCATTCTCTAAGCAAAGGTTTTTAATGTTCGGGAAGTCATATCGGGCCTCTGTGGGCACGGCTTCTCACAATTACATCTGTGGTGGGTAAGAGAGAGAATTAGATATGGAAAATGTCGCTAAGCGCTCGATAAGTGCACGACAAAAGACAGAAGAAGCAAGAGTTTCTTTCCAACTGGTATTATTGACGCATAACTTGTCACGGGCATATTCATAGGTAAACTAATGGGAATGCGCGGCAAATCGAAATATTTCCTTTTCTTAGTGTTACTACCCAACAATTGCTCACATATTTTTTTTTAAAAAGTGCATGACATCATTTTAAGATATACAATTGCATGAATTTCTGCGGAAAACACTCAAGCCACAATAATCAATATAGTTGAAAAATGAGTTGGTAATTTGGAATACATCTTAAAATTTCAAGCAACAAACATGCACGCCGATAATGAGATGACTGGGGTATATATTTACACCCAATACACATTAGTTTTTCATAATTTAATCAATAATATCTATCATTGATCATATTCTGCAATTTATGAACGTAAGATCCGCAATATCTGGTTGAGCGTTTTTGCCTCCAACGTTCAGCACAACGCGAACATCGCTTAGATGCATTGTGACGATCCAAGTAATGGTGCTCAGCTGTTTAGAGAGCGCCACTGATTATTTTTAACATTTTTGTGATTTAATGACGTGCCATTCAATGGAGGGATAAATATGAGATATGCAATGAGAAATAAATCTCTGGCTTTTAAGATTGATGATGTAGAACAAAATCCAAGATAAATTTGAATTAACTGAACCTTGTTCCACTTAAATGAAGAAATGTAGAAAAGTTGGTTACTCATATTCACTACGAGGAAAATCGAAAAACAAAAACTATGTTTCATTTTGTTCAATATGATATCTAGAATAAAATGAGGTAGTTTTACAAGTTCTAGAATAATATAATCCCTATTTTCACTATGAATACAGAATGGAACATGTTTATGAAAATAGACTTTACACCTTATCTTAGAAACATAATGTGCTACATGTTATACCTGGTCTATAATTAAAATTATTATATAATTTCATTAATTTTCAAAATATGATTAATAAAGCAAGAGATAACATTTGGTGTTCTAATTGTAATCTGTATTTAAATTATATAAAAATGGATTGTATATATATATATATATATATATATACACATAGATAGATAGATAGATAGTGACGATTGCTACATGGACCAACCGTCCCGGCCGCCCGCGGAGCCGCGGCGACGCGTGGGAGCTTCCAGGGCCCGAGAGCGGCGGCGGCGGGTGCGAGAGAGCGCCATCTGGTGTCCGTGGGCCACAGCACGGACGCTGGACTTTTCATGCGGTGGACAACGCGAGGGGTTAGCCCGAAGGTGTGATAGCGTGGTGCCGTCCCTCCGCGGACAGAGTAGGCGCAGGGGAAGTGACCGCCGAATGACCGTTGGCTTCTTGGTTCAGTCGCCGGCGGATGCCGTGGTAATTTGCGAGTACGAAGCAGTGAGGAACGAGGACGCCATTTGATAGCACGAAGTTAATTTGCATAGTGACGCGAACGAGAAAATTAGCGAGAAATCATCCATTGTGATTTGCGCGCGAAATAGTTGTAGAAACAATTACGAGTTGAGGAGATCAATAGTGAAATCGGAACTAAATTTGAGAGGCGAAGCAGTTACGGAACGTGGACAGTAACTTCTACACGTTGAAAGGCAGTGAGAACTTTAAAACCCATAATAGAAATTTTTGAATTAAATGTGTGCTGAAACTGATGTCAAGAAACTAAAATACTGTTATTTATTTTATGCGTGCGAGGACTGTTGGCACATCGGAGTTCAACACGAACGGAGGAACGGGAAGAAGAAAGAAGACAAGGCGGGCGTGCAAGCGGTTCCCGGAGTCCGAAGAGGAATCAAAAAAGAAGAAATGGGAACTTGGTATTTGGGCTGGATCTGGTCGACGCAGCGAGCGTGGAAACGTGGAGCGTGCCCCTGCCTTTAGGGCAAGTTTACGGCGCACTGTGGGCTGAAATGAGGCGAAAGGCGCGCATTGGAAGAAAAAACGAAATTCTCAGAAATGGAAAAGAATGTGACTAAATATGCTATTTATGAGTTCCTGAATCCAATTTCAAGTCTTAAATCTCATTTTGATTCAGAAATTTATAAGAAAAATGCATTCAAAACGAAGCATTTTTCTCAACAAAATAAATCTCTATGTTATTTAAATGGGAAATTAAGTCTCTCTTTACAAGGCTGCAACTTTTGTGGACAACAGAGGACCCGACAAGGATTTTTAGGAAAAATAGCTAATTTAAACAACTGTATTTTAGGCTTAAATGTAGCTGGCCACGGTGGCCGTGAAAATGACAACGTTTTGAAAATGTTTAAAATACTACAAAAGTCCCGAGCCATGCTACAACCGGTCGCATGTGCGGGTGCACGCGAGTCTTGCTTACCAGGGGCTATCATGCCAAATTGACGCTCCAACATTTGAATTTTAGCACCTACATTATTTCATTTACAAGACAGTTGTTACAACAATTTAAAAATTGGAAGAAACAAAATCTAAAACTTACGACCATAAAATACCTATAAAACGTGAAAAGAGATGCACATATTTATTGTAATATTGTGAAAATTAGGTTTATTTGTCCGCTACTATATAGTTGGTAACACCTTTACTTCGCTCTGCTCGGCCCCGGCTTCCTGCATGTAATTGTGTTTCAATGTGTGTCTCAGTCATATATACCATTATTTGTAACATAATTGTTGTCACATACGTTTGTCATTAGTAATGATTTATTACATTGTTTCAATTACCTGAGCACAAGGAAAGAGTGAACAGTTTATGTATTCCGGAATTAGTAGAACGTAATAATACCAATCTGCTGACAGTGTATCATTGAATTTTCTCTGTTCTAAGACGATACTTTGCTATTACTTTTAGTGAGATGGTTTATTTAGTACGTGGTGTATTATCTCGTTATATTGTGTTACACTATACATTATACTGTGTTATACATTTTAGTTGCAGTTATTATATAATTATCTGACGTCAATAAGAGCAAACATTACATGACATAACCTATGAAATGCAATCTGATGTTTTCTGTCAGGCTTGTGTTCTTTACGAATCTCCGACGAAACTGCCCGAAAATAATTATTCAAAATAAAGGTGGCGCCACCTCTAATTTGCAATTGTTTACAAAATTTAGTTATTTTAGAACTTCAATTAAAGATCTGTAACTCGCAACCACAATTTTGAACTTATTTTAACAGAATTATTCGTGAAACTCAATGCGCGTGTTTCAGCAAATTTCAGCCCACTGTGCGGGGGCGGGGTGCTCGACAGAGGTTCCCGGCTAGACCAGGTGCGAGCGGGAACAGGCACAAGGGAACAAAACTGTATTGCGACGAAAACTCTTTGAAGTGCGTTCGGAGTGATAGGCGCGTGGCTGCTAGGAATTAATAAATGTGTAGTGGTCTAGTCTGGGAATTTCCACCAAATACACAAGTATTTTGATGAGACATTTGCGGAGAAATGTAACATGATTTACGTGGTTGAATGGGATTAGGAGCAAACTGTATACTCGCGGAATTAGACGAAGCCTTGTAAACTTTATAATTTATTTCTCTTAACTACGACTGGAGAAAGCTAACTTGACGTGGATTTTTTTTTGTAAATAGTAAAATTGTGTTTAATGTTTGCTTTGTTGAAATGCTCTTTATATGAGGGGTTAAGATTGTGATTGAATCATGTAGTTGAATTTGAGGGTGTAATTTATATGAGATTTTTTTTAGAAAAACTAAGTGTATAGCAATCCCATGTGTAAATCGCATACATAACAGCGATCTGCCCTCAAGAGGGATCGGAGGCCACACTCAAACGTAGGATGGAACCCCTTGTGTGTGAACGAAGTCAATCGGCGTCAATGAAAAAAAATTAAAATCTTGCCCTTTTTCATTTAGATTTTTCACGCCACCTGGCTTCGGCGTCTCCGGATTCACAGAAAGAGAAAACAAAACCGTGCCTTCGTGTTGTCCAGACTTGCAGACATGCTTCCAGTTTGATTGAGGTCGTTGTCAGGAAAAAGAAAGAAAAATAATGATATTTACTCCTTATTATGAGATCTTTGAATCATTTATTACATTTTTTTCAAAATATTAGTCATTTCGACACAATTTTGTTTTGTATCGTTTGAGTTTTGCAAGTGGTTAATATGGTAGAAAATGCAATTTTATAATATTTCGTCCAATAATACGGTACATTATGTACAGTAACTTAATAGGGAATTCACTTTGTTTGGGAATATCAACTGTACATAAGCCAGGCTCAAAAAAATGTTCAAAATTAAGAACACACCCACAAAATGTTATTTTTCTTTGTCCCAAGAATCCTGAAATATCTTTGTCCTAATAACTTGAACACTTTGGTTTCTTAACTTAAATAAAAGTCTTGAACACTGTGGTTTCAAACTACCTAATATAAAATATTTTAATTTTCTCACCTTCATTCCATTCGTTTTAAAATCTATTGCCTCAGAGTACGTACCTGCAACAGAAGAAAAAAAAACCCCATCAGAAATCAGTTTATTTACATGAACCCGATTTACATACTTCTTTTTGGCGAAAGATTCCGGAGTTTTGGGGACCACGCTCATGGGCAGAGTGGTCTGTGCAACATCAGCAGCAGAACTGCACATGCGCATGCGCGCGTTCACTATAACCCCGGATTCGTTTGTCAAAAGGAATAATGTATGATTGATTGATTGATTAGAGTTTCCGGGAGCATCAACTATTGAAGTCCTTAGTCCGTAAGTTAATGCTTGTATCATGGGATGTGGGGATGATCTTCTCCCGCTAGATGGCAAAATCTGGCGTACAACCTAGCAAGGTTTCCCCAACCAGGTATCTCCCACCGCCCCAGTCGTGACAAGCTCTATCCACACGACTGGTCTCCCGAAATGTGTGTCACTGTGTAGTGGTGAGGACAGGACAAAGAAGGGAAAGGAATGATCGCGCGTGGTCCGTTGCTCATTTATTTGGGAAATGGTTGGCATTCGTCTGGTGTTGATCGAAGAAACCATAGAAAACTACCGATCAGATCAGTAAGTACTCAATAACAGCGATGCATCGCAAAAAATTTGCAGAGTGGTTTTATGCTGTGGCGGGCTGTGTATTTCTTGGAGAGTGTTTTACTCTGCTGATTGTCTTTTTTTTACTACCAAAAAGTTCATAAAGATATTTCACATTTTTTCGAAATGTTTTTCCATTGACTCAAAAGTTATTATTGATGCGATGTGTCACTTTTCTTGCACGAACGATCACGATTTGCATTTCTCAATAGAACTTAGCGAGAGAAAATCTGAAGTTCCTTGGCAACATTGATTTTGAAATCTGTCTAAACCAATATGGTGCGAAAACCATTTAAGGAACGATAATAACAATTTATGGAATGATTCCAAGATTATTTATCACTTGTTCTTTATTTTATAATTTCAGTTCATGTTTTACACAGTCAACTGCTCCAGATTATATCATTGATTTATAAAGGGTTATATCACATATTTCATGTGAACATTTATTTGTTTCAAACATCAAGAACAGAAATTTCGTTCTAAATAATTCATTCGTGAAAACACTTACATAATAAGACAATGTTACTTTAATTGTTAAATTTCAATGCTCAGGACTACAGAGTATTTTTGCAATGGATAAAGAATAAAACAATCACATCGTTCACATCACGGGGTAATGAAACGAACTACGCGCAGAAGAGGATGATTGGATATCTTGTTTGATTGTCTTATGATTGTTTTTTACTAGTTGGTTTTTACTAGTTAACCTTTTAAGTTAAACGATACTGTGCAGAAGAGAAAGTATGAGCACTCTGCTCAGTACAGTGAATTCGTTGGAATGTAGCGCTGGTCTCGCATTGTCACTTATGGATTTGCATGCTCAAAACTCGTATTAACCACTATTTAAAATACACCTTTTTGGTATCAGGGAATCAAAACGAGTTTTTCTTTTAAAAAATTGGCATTTTATCAGAAAACTAACAATGTCTCTATTCGATGTACATAGAAGTATTCGAGAAAGTAACTAGTGGTGCTACAGAATGGCACAGACTTTCCCGTATTAGTTTTCTATTTCCTTGGATCTTCGCTAGCTATTGGGAATTGCTACAAATTCATTCTTGCCAGCTGTTATCTATCACCGCAAAAATTACATTTTTATGCCATTTTCTTCATTTTTCGGATTCCTATTGGTAGAACGGAAACATTAATTTTAGAATATTAAAGAACACAAAAACCCAGTCATAAATGGCAATTTTCATTTAAAAATTATGTGCCGTTGTCAGGGTTGCCGTGAGGGGGCTTAATTATTTGGCGACCATGAACGGCTGCTCCGAAAGTCCAAATCACTTGCTCAACGTGAGGAGAACATAACTCAGGTCTACTCGCTTGGCTACTCGCTAGGAGTGAGAGGGGGTTACACAGGAACGTTACAACCTAACCCTAAAATCGAGAAAGGTCTTACACAGGGATGCAGTTATTGAATGAAAGAATTGTCTTAACATATTAACAAAAGAATAATTTATTGACTCATTAATTAAACCAGAAGGTCCAAACATTAAATCAAACTACTAGTAAAATGATCTGATAAATCAGATTAAACTTAACTTGGATTAAAAGTTGCAATTGAAAGTTGAAATGTTAAAATGAACCACTTGCATAATGATCTGACAATTCAGATCAAGCTCAACTTGAATTACATTACAATGACAGAAGAAAAATGAACAAACGATGAATTTCAATTTTCCATAAGGTTTATCAACCAAAAAATACTTTAGGCAGTTCTCATACGGCTGCACCTACACCTCGTCCATACCAGAGTGATGTAGGCCATGGCGGAGATTTCCACGCAAGCTGTAGCCGTCTGTGCTGCTCAGAAGCCGGGGCGTCCTGCTCCCGGTAGGGCTGGTGGCGTACAGAGAGCGAGCCTAGCTCGCACGACCCTTTTCTTAGCGTCCAAGGATCAGGAGAGGGGATGGCGCCGGCGTGGCGCGTTCCGGCGGATGTTTGTGTGCCTGCCCGAGATTACTCTCGGGCTCTCAAGAAATTGCCTTATATGGTGATGTTTTCCCTACGTCCGGCCCAGTTCTTTGTTCTGAGGCGGGTGACGCAATGGTCGGCTGACTGTGACCACCAATGACAAATCTGAGGGATCGAGGGATCGGTCACTTCGTGACACCGTTCAAGACAAAATGGCGTTTTAACGCTTCTAAAAATGCGAAATTTGAAGCTAATTTTCACAGAAAATGTTTGAGTTTTCAAAATACTTTATTTAAAGTTATTTCAAGCACGTACACTCACAAATATAATAATCTTTACAAATTGCTCGTAATGTGCATATTAAAGATGTGAGCGATCTTTCAAAAAAATTACAATTATGCAATTTTTGAAAAAACAAAAAAATAACTCAAAATAAACTTTACGTCATATTAAAGAGTGTAATTGGCACTATCTGTTACAAACGTTTCAAGAAAAAAATTGCAGCCATATATGAGAAAATGGCATTTTTTACATAATTTTTAAAAGAAAATTGCCATTTATGACTAGGTTTTTGTGCTCTTTAATATTCTAAAATTAATGTTTCCGTTCTACCAATAGGAAACCCAAAATAAAGAAAATGACAAAAAAATATACTTTTGGCGGTGATAGATGACAGCTGGCAAGAAAGAGTTTGTGGCAATTCCGAATGGCTAGCGAAGACCCAAGGAAATAGAAAACTAATACTGGAAAGTCTGTGCCATTCTGTCGCACCACTAGTTTCGCGCAGCATTACATAACTCTTCCTATACTGCGTGTATACGTACGTATACGGGAAAGTAAAAATAGATGATGAATGTGTAGGAGGTCGATATTTTTTAAAGCTGAATATTCGTTGATATCGTTTTCTATGACAACGAATGATATTGAATGTTATTGAGATACATTGATTGTATTTGAAAGCATTTTGTTACCATTCTTGCATCACTAAGTCCAATTTTAATTATAAATATTGTTATTATAATTTTGCTAACTTTTAATAATTTATCATTTTACGTAACTGACTGAAAGAGTACAGTATGCCAGCCCCCCTCACGGCATGCAAATGCTAAAGCCATCGGTTCGAATGTAAAGTATGTCACGGACGTTTACAGTTGTGTTTCTGGCTCTGGAATTTTTACAGACCTCATATCACATCTCCATACTAATTCTCTCATTATCCTTTGTCCTGTCCTTGTCGGTAACAACGTGTGTGATATGTGTGCAACTTACCTGTAAACATAATTGAAGCACTTGCTCCCTACACTTTGAACGATGGTGCAAACATCGAAATGGGCTAGAGGACTGTCAAGGGCATGTGCTTAATGTATATGGGGCGAAATGGATCAGAAGTCTAACCTCTAGGTGATGTCCGAAGAGCACGTGCCAGCTCTTTTACGGGAACTGTCTTCAGGGAAGCGGTAGGTACTCTCCCAGACTCTTGTAGGTCCCTCAGGAGACGATAGATCCGGGGGCAAGGAAGGAAAACCAAAGTAATGGGGAAGGAACTAGTACGAGATAGTCTATGCCAATTTGTAGCACCACTAGTTTAATGTCGTATAAACATAATATAGATAAATTAGTCTAATGCATAAAAAATTCATGCCGACATTTTGACGGAAATACAACTTGTTCGGATTCCTGATTTTGGAGAGTGCTTTTGCAAAACAAAACAAAAATCATCAAACGTGTGCCCATCAACCGTCGATTGCTACCTATTGGTGCGTGAGGCCACTACCCCTAACCTGGGTATTCTTTCTAGGCAGAAGAACCTTCATGCTCTCCAAACGTCACACCGAGGTAGCCCTGATCTCGGTCTCGGACCTTCGCGTTTATGTCCAAGATTGCTAGTTGTCCCAAGGTGTTTCTAGCAATAAAGACGGTGTATGTTTCTAATATACACACTCAAAAATATCGCACGTATTTACCGGTCAGGACAAAGGATTAGGCTGTGTGTAGGTGCTCTATGAGGTATTGAGAATGTACCCTACGCCACAAATACAACTAAGTGTTCAAAACAAAGGCGGCCGACCGAAATATAGTGGGTACATCCATCGCACACTAGCTCTTCCGGCTCACAGGTCGACCATGAATAACAGGATACGATAGAGAAAGCGTTGCCTGAAGGGTTGGAAAGCCAATCATGGCTCAGCACACGGGTGAAAACGACCACCCCTTCGCAGGACGAACTAGCGTTTTCACCGTACCGCGCTCACTTCAAAACTACTGTCTCCAGCCGTTCGGATCGGTCGATATTAGAATGAAGTAGTTCACGCCCAACCAGAGATAGTTTACGCCCAACTCATGACTTTTTAGATACTACATTTTTGGGAAGGTATTCCACTATATTGTATCTCATCGTTTATTTCTTTTATAGAGCAGCAACATTCAGCGCGCGCATGAGGACAATGGCCAAGACACACTATCTACTCATTTTTTAATGAGAAGACGTGTGGCTTGTGCTCTATTAGCAATGTAACCTTGAAGCTAGATTATTGTTTGGTTTGTGAGCGAGAATGATACTGAGAGGCGACTTCGTTTCGCAAACTTCTGCCACATTAGCTATAAACCTGCAAACAGTGTTGGAACCAATGCAGTTCATAGTCCACGTGAACATCGAGAGCTTCTGATTGATGGTTTGTTCGTGATTCCGGGCGCGTCAACTAATCAGGTCATTATTCCCGTAAGTATAGTGCGTGTTTTCATCGGTGATCTTTCCCCGCTAGATGCCGAGATCCGGCGCCGACCTACCGTCGACTAGCCGGATTTTCCCCCTCTACCAGGTATCTCCCACCAGCGGGGCACCGCCCCAGACGGGTCGAGCCCTCAGCTCCCGACCGGTCCCCGGGCATGAGTGGTGGTGTAGTGCGTGTTAATGTGTGAGTGTAAGGGGTGAGGATTGGACAAGGAAGGGGTTCGAAAGATCGCCCGCGGTCCATGGCCCGTTTGTTAAGGGTACTGCTCCGGGATTCGCCTGGTGTTGATCGGAGAAACCACGGAAAACTACCGATCAGAGCAGCCAGCCGCTAGCATTCTCCTCCAGACAGCGACTGAATTCGACCTAGCTGACAACCGCCGGGACTCGAACCTGCCACCGTCGGGACTCGAACTAGGACCTTCCGGTCAGAGGGACTGCAGTGACATCAGTTGATGCACTGAGCCATATCTCCCAGTTCGAACGTTTCTGCGAAAGCCTATGTTGCGATAAATATTATCCTCAGTTCGTAGTTCACACGAACCTATTTATGTTAATTACAGCATGTGTCAATTATTAAGTTTGTGGAAAATCCAAAGAATTCGTTGAAAATAAACTCCCTAAACGTTTCGCCAATGTCCCTGAAATCACTCTTTCCTACTCTTATTATTCCTTCAACTGCTTTAATCCCCATTAATCTTGTGTTGGGCATAGACAGCTAACTTCACCATTCCAATCAGGTCTAATGAATATTATAAATACGATAGTGTCAGAAGTTATAGCGATACTTATTCCGTAAATACAAAGTGAATTGGAACATCCAACCTATATATAAATCAAGGGATTGCTTGGGACATAACTTTATTTCAGCAATGTAAACAACCCAGAGAGACAAAAATTAGTCGTAATATTTTCGCTTTCTTTCACTAGCATGAACTTTTCCTAGTTTGCATTAATGAAATAATTGTTTGCAAATGAGTTATAACTTCCCTTCAACGAAAATAAAATTTACAGAAACGACATACTAGATATCGTATACATAGGTTAAAAATTGAACTCGTAAAGTTTACTACATTTCAACATCAAAAAATAAAACATTTAAATACAAATAATAAGTGTAAAAAATGAGCGCTCGGTATGGCCTGATAATTTTACTTCTTTAAAAATGAAACACCATATTTATTCCAATGTAAATAGACTCTGAATAAAAGATGATTCTCTAAACATACAGTTTTCCTCAAGTTATTTTACATTTTTAATTAATTCTTGTTATTTTGCAAAAGTGAAATTGCAATTTGTCTAAAAAATGAGAATGCTAAAACGTGTTGCCTGAGCTACTTTCTTGTTTCTTAAAATCCTCATAATCATGTTTTTTTTATCAATACCATCACCTTCACAATTTTCAATATTTAATTCTTTTTAGTCCTCTTCCCATTCTGCGTGGTTCTCCGAAGTTTTACGCCCCCCTGAAAGTTTCGCGCTTTAAGTTTGTGTTCGAATTTTTTATCTGATGACACCTAAGTATGTTCCTTTCTGAATCACTATATTTTCTACCTTGTTCGTGGCCTCTGAATCTTTGGCCGTTCTTTCACATTCTTCAACAGAACAACCTTGAAAATAGCGTCGTTTAATGTTCGCGTGATCGAGTTGTGAACTGCGAACACTTACATCCCCATTTCGTGGATAACGCAGGAGATAACTGCAAGTTTCTAAGTTTGGGAGGTTTTGCTCGGAATTTTTTTATTCACTATCTCTGTGGTTGGGTGTATATAGAATGCGTAATTCTATCAACGTAAATTTTGTTCATTCCATCTCTTGAAAGACGCCGATTTGCACTTGCCGGGCGTCGATCCAACAGTCCGTGCAGATTCATCGATAACACAATCTCGTTACAAGGTGAAAAACATCTCGTTACAAGGTGAAACGCAAGGTAGAAAGAATAATAACCGTATCCATTATTATTCTTTTTTATGTTACGTTTCACTAGCAGCAATATATCATTTGTTTCAAATCCTCTTTACCGACCAATTCAAAATTATTGGACTGAAATTCCCAGCAAATTCACGCTGGATACCAAGAATAAGTCGGCAAATATATTTACCTCGTACTATAGATACGCTTGACATTTGTTTCCTTTGCAACTTATAGTTCAGTTGGAATACGAGTTTCTTGTGATAAGGTGGTGTAAAAACATATATTCCCAGATTAATTGTAGACGTTTGGCATTTAAGACACCTTTATTTTTCGAATGACATATTTAAAGGGAAAACCTCGTAAATACTGAAACTTACACAAATAAGAAAGTCTGAGGTACAATTATACTTTACGGTAATCTATTAAAAGGATACGAGGTCAATAATTCTTAAAACAAAACAAACATCAGGAAGTGCCCGAACAAGCGGAGAATATAAAGAAAGTTTCTAAGGTGCCTTACTCACGCAATATACACGACTAATTTTCATTAGTGTTTTCTCCATCTTGACTTAGTCCTTGTTCTAATCGGGGAATTTAAAATGAAGTTCTAAACAACTTATTTTCAAAAAATAACAAAACCACACAAGGGAAGAACAAAACGCAGGGTGGCAATCTTTCCTTATCAATGCTGTCGCAGGCTTTTTAATTTCCCGTATACGTACGTATACACGGAGTGATATACGTAGTATAGGGAAGGTTATGTAATGCTGCGCGAAAAAATGGCCAATTTTCGGCGGAAAAAAATTCATTGCCGGGCCGTGAAAACGAATAAGTGGATAAAACCAGTTGCTAAATTAAGAAAAAAAATCCTCTAACACGTGGTGTAGCCAGAAACCCTGTTTTCTAGGTCCTTGATACCGAAAACCCAATTGAAAGGAAAACGTCCGTCTGTCCTTCAGTCTGTCTGTCCGTCTGTGAACACTGCTAGCGTCTAAACCATACGTACGATTTCTTCCAAAATGGATATTCCCCAGTCGATCTTTAAATTTCTTGTATGAATAGACGAAAATACACTTTTTAACATGGCATAGAACCGATTTTCACGTACAGCTCTGAATTTTCGAAAATTGTGAAAGTTTGAATTTTTTTCGGCGTCTTTCTCCAACAACAAAATTGAAGATAGAGATTTTTTCTTCAAATAAAATTTGTTCTGCATATTGAGTTCTTTCGTAAAGGACGTGTAAATGTTTCTCAAACTTTTAGTAGTTTTCCTGCAATAGTGTGTGCAATATGTGCAACATTAAAAAATTACAAAAACAAGATTTTTCTCAAAAATGGCTCCAAATTTTTTCTTTAAACTTTTGGTAGGGATAGTGGTAAATTTATTCAGATGACATAAAAGCCATATTGGTCCATCGGTTGGTTTTTTCCAAAAATTACAAAAATGTAATTTTTTTACTTGTATCTCACGTCGTTAATATTTACATTATCGGCGATTTTTTCACATTATTATATTTACGAGTATATATGCTTTAAATAATGTCAAGTAAAGTTTCTCAAAAACACTACCGTTTTCTGTGAAAAGTAGCTCAAAATTTAGCATTTTGAGAAACGCTCAAACGCCATTTTCTCATATATGGCTGCAATTTTTTTCTTGAAACTTTTGTAACAGATAGTGTCAATTACACTCTTTAATATGACGTAAAGTTTATTTTGAGTTTTTTTGTTTTTTCAAAAATTATATAAATGTAATTTTTTTGAAAGCTCTCTCACATCTTTAATATGCACATTACTGGCAATTTGTAAACATTATTATATTTGTGAGTGTTCAAAATTTTCTGTGAAAATGAGCTTTAAATTTCCCATTTTTAGTAGCGCTAAAACGCCATTTTCTCTTAAACGGCACATACCTTTTAAAATAAAATTTCCATTTATAACTAGGTTTTTGTGTTCTTTAATATTCTATAATTAATGTTTCCGTTCTACCAATAGGAAACCGAAAAATTAAGAAAATGAGAAAAGAATGTACTTTTGGCGGTGATAGATTGTAGCTGGCAAGAAAGAGTATGTGGCAATTTCGAATAGCTAGCAAAGACCCAAAGAAATAGAAAACTAATACGGGAAAGTCTGTGCCATTCTGTAGCACCACTAGTTTGATATTACCTTCCAAAAGTTAACTATGCTTTTATTTACGTTTAGACCTTCACATAAATCACTATATGTAATTACATGATGTGAGAACTTGAGAAAACTTTAACAGTATATTTCTAAATAAGCTTCAACTTCTTCGGGGCCCCTTGATGCTGTATTGTACCCCAAATCAAACATTGTGCCACTATTGCAAATTATCTGGCGCACTTGTTTTTTACTCTGAACACTGCCGCCAATGTTACGAAAGTACAAAATTTGGCCGCATAGATGGCAGCAAGAAGCATCGCCGATAAAAATGAGTTTTCTCAAGAAAGATACAAAGAAACAAAAGAATTATTTATTTAATCCATATTCGAAAAAAATGCCACTTATTTTTTGTTCTTAGCGCCTCATTTGGCTCAGTCTCGGGATTAATATTTTGACACTTATTTACGCCAAACTTAAATGGGACGCGTGGTTGGTAACTCTAAAGGTTTAGTTCTCTTGTATTGGCACTGTGCAACTCTGTAACGTTTTTTCATTCCACCCACTGGAGAATTTTCGCGTGAAATCAATATATATTTTTTATGGATTTCAAGAAAAAACACACGCAAGGATATGTATTTAAAGAAAATTATTTCGATGGATTACTCTTTGAATTATCGTAAAATAATTGTACTTATAAGTTGACCTTTGACGAAATATTGTCAACTGGCGCACACCTATTCTTGGCGGATGAAAACATTTTGCTGAGAGATGTGGTTTTCGGTGAGGCTCAACGATTTAACTTGTCAAAATCTCCCGCCGGTATGTACCGAGTACAAGCACTAAATGTACTTCCTTGTAATTCGCAGTCGATCTGCTATTGTTACTACTGATGAACGAAATTAGACCCTCGACATAATATTTTAACTGAATCTGAACTAATAACTATCGTGCTCTTTTTGTCCCTGTGACCTTCCTGAAAGTCAATAGTGCATCGCCGTTCCTGCCACCCAAACCGGTTCCTTAAATGCTATGAATTCCAAGTTTTCCTGCTTCCTTAAATGGGGAATCCCGCAACGGCTCGCGGGATACAGCGGATGGTATAAACAGAGAGCAGCGAACTGCTGCAGTATCAGTCTTCGGAAACATCTTCTCTCGCTTAGACATGGCCGGATTCACCAAGGTACTCGTGCTGTTTGCAGTGGCTGTGCTCTTAATGGGGGGCGCGGAGGCCCAAAAGCCCGGCAGGTGCCCACCGGTGCGGCCTGGCCAGGTCGGCACTTGTGCCGAACACTGCACCGGAGATAATAGTTGCAGAGGCAATATGAAGTGCTGCAGTAATGGATGTGGTCGCAGCTGCCAACGTCCTGTGTAGCAAGAGGTTGGTACCTACTATCTAAGAGCTTCTGTTAATTGGAGCGGTTGGTTTTTCACTAAGTGACTACACTTAAGTTTACATAGTGACTACACTAAGTTTACTACACTCTGTTTTAAATTTCTGTGGTATGAATGTTGAAATTTGTATTGTATCTTTTCTGGAGAATAGTATTTGATATAGGACTGTAATTAAACAGGTAGGATAACTGAAACATTCCCAAATATATACGAAATATTTTAATCTTTTAAACGAACAACTGATTTCAAAATTATGTTATTATGAATTTCAAAAATATAAACCGAAGTTATTCTGGTGTAGAAGGCTTTATAAAATCTAACAAAGTCGTATGACGGCTCAAATATTTTTCTGCTCATGCAAAATTTCCTCATAACACGTTAATATTTTTCATTCTTTGTTTTGTAGCAGAAATGTTTTCGTTGGAGTCTATATTTTCTAAATTTGTAACCCTTTTTCAATTGAACTGAGACCTTTTGTCAACATAATATATTACAATTTGATATAATTGAACTGGTTATAAAGAATCAACTTCTTCAGTGCCTTGCTCATGCTTCCGCATTTCTATGAGCTCGCCAATTATCAGCTCCTGATTGTGTAGATACAACAGTTCTTAAACATCACTACTGTCAAGTTGCAAATTTGTTTGTCTGGCAAATTCGACTACTTCTTAAATCACATTAACCAATTACATCAGGGTCTGGCGCTGATTCCGCTTGAGTTTTAGATGTGTAAGAAAACGGTCACAGTTATTTCCAGACGCAATTTACATTTTTTTGTGAAATTTCTTTTCAAGATTGTCTAATGATTATCACAGCATCTGAAATATTGAATTGATTCCAAAAGACATTAATAAAGACATCGTCTTTTTGTCTCATAGCTTCTTACAAATGTACAAATTATATTTATTCAAGTTAACGTTCTCAATGTTCTCACGGCAGTAAGTTGATTGCTTTAAGAAACGCAAGAAGATGGATAAAGAGGCAAAATACGCAATTTATAAGGTTTTTATAATACATAGTTTTTATTATTCAAGTCGTAATATTTTATTGCAGGTATGTGAAGTTTTGGGGGATGAATATTGAAAATCCTATATATTTTGAGAATTCTGAGTGACGAAAAAACATTTCTAGAGACCTCGAAAAGTTTCAAAAAAAGTTCTGCAACAACAACAAAAAATATCACAAATATAAATTCAAAAGCAAAGAACGGGCTGTGGGAAAAAATCGGAACAATCAAAATATTATAAGAGTTCTCAATGGCTGAAAGAGATATCTAGAGTTTTAAAAAATTCAGTAAGAAACTAAAAAAAACGTACCAAATTGTTGAAAATATTATTTTTCATTTTCCCAACATAGGGCAAAAAATACTAACAAACATCCAACACGCTTATCAAAGCTTACGACTTCAGTTTGCAATAGAAAACCACAAGTTCTCACAAAACTTCTAATGGACATTTGTCATACGATGTGAAACAGGAGAATTGAACGATTACGCACTAAGTTTTGTTGCACATGAACGTTTCTAAACAATAAATATACGTTTTCTACATTTCTCTCAAGAGTTCTGGTTTGCGAACGAAAAGTTCTCATGAATGTTCAAATACTCTTTTTTCATCCGACGTCAAACAAGGGACGATTCAATATTTCCCTGTTCATTTTTGTGGACTTGAACATTAGAAAATAAATATAAAAATTGATTTTTTTGACAGTTCTGATAAGAGTTCTAGGTCGCGAACGAATAGTTGTAAAGAAAGTTCCAATAAGCGTTTCTTATCCGATGATAAACACGGGAATTAATAAGAATATTGTGTTCATTTTTTTAGAGTTTCATATAAAAATAGCAAGTATTAAAATGGCTTTTTTCCCTAGGTTCGTCAAAAGCAAAGCGTGCTCAAAATATTACAATGAATGGATGATTCATAGGAAAACATGTTTTCCTGTTGATTTTAATAAAATCGAGATTTTAATGTGTACATTCTTTTTCACTTTACTTCATGTTTATTTTCTATTTAAATTTTCCCATATATAAACATTTTTGCCAATATGCAAGAATATGCTTTAATATCATAATATTTTCTTGTTTTTGGTTTTAGAAATATTTCATTAAATGATTGTTATTTCGATTATAATAACGTGAAATACATTAACAAGAATGTAAGTTGTCAATCGCCTATAGTAAAATTTGTTACATCTCTATTACTGATGGAAAGCCTTTTTAAAAGACAAGACTCTTCGTTCCTACCCTAAACGTAGAAAGTTAATACGTATAATGAAAAGGTACGTGTTATAATTTTGAAGAACAGATTCCAGTGAGTAAAAAATCTTCAGCAATATTTTGCAATTTTTTTGCAGTTTTCGAAAATGCAGAGGGTTTATTGAAAATGGAAACTAAACATTACTTTACTCTTTAGAGAAAAGAATTAGAGAAAAAATTAACCGTTTGCAAATATAATTTTTGAAACATAGCGTATATTTCAGGCAAAATTATGGGATTATGAGAAAAACACTCCCATTTTCGAAAAATTGTAAATGTAAATCGATCTAACTTAAAGAGCTGAATTTGAAGGACAGATAACATTAGGAAAAATCTCAATCTTCTACGTTCTCGGTGTAGGAACATGCCGAGAAAGATGAACTTTTCTTGAAAAATTCAAGAGCCTAAAGAAAATGTATACTTTTACAAAAAAAGCCATTTTTTGTTCCATCCGAGCAAAATTCGAAACAAAATATTTTGAAAATGTTAAGGATTCAAGTAACGAAGATCATGTTCAGAACACGGACAGGCACGGACGGACAGGCGGACGAACGGACGGACGGAAGACGTTTTTCAATGGACCAGTGTTTCGGTGTCAAAGACCCACGTGATTTCTGAGTACACTACATTTTGTATGTATGTATATATTTGGCGCGACAGCCCGCCAACGGGATCAGGTCTACCGGTGACACGACGTCCCATGGTGGCAATGGTGTAAGGGAGTACGTGTGGTAAGCACGCAGACATCCCCACGCCATATTTCGGTCTTCTCGACCCGAGAAGTGAATTTTCTCATCATCACACAGCAACATATACTGGGACATTGCAAGGAAAACGCACACTATTGTCTTGCCTCGACCGGGAATAGATCCCGAGGGAGTGGAAAGCGAGCACGCTGACCAAGAGCTGCGACGCTACTCTACATTTTAGAGAAAGTCATTTATCACATATACATAGAAACAATAATTCTTCACAATTTCTTAATAATGGCCCAACAATGCGAATTTTTTTCACTTACTTATATCCGATTGAGAGCTCAAGGTAACAACTGTTGTTGACACTTTAACGTTTGTGTGACTGGGGTGTCATAGGGTTCGTGTCCCTAAGGTGGCGGATTTTTTACTCTAGGGAACAAGGCCAAATTCAGGCTCTGAACAAGAATTCTAGCGGCCGGCTGCTCTGAACGGTAGCTTTCCGTGGTTCGTCAACTCAATACATGACGAACGCCGGAGCAGCACCGTAAAAAATGGGGCTAGGTCTGTTTGTGATCTTACTTTTCTAATCTGCGACCTATTCTTTTTCCTTTCACAAATGGTGTGAAGGTCTTCTACTGGTGGCAGTGGCACGCGTCGTGGCTTCGTAGCATGCTACGAGCTAATCTGCGCAACTAGCGTCGGGAAGGGAAACCAAACTCGCCGTTTTACAATAGGGATGGCGTTGTTTCTGGTGGCAGAATGACGAACTGCGTGGAGGGGCGATTTCGTCGTGGCACTCGTGCCACGGACTCACGCTCGTGACATCGACCTTGACAACACTGCCGGAACACAGGCGGAAGAGCAGGCCCTATGGCCTGAGCCTCGCCATTAATAAAGGCATTTTTATTATTATTATTATACTGCCTTACACAATCTCACATTTATATGGACACAACCATACATATCGTGAGACCTGAGGGACCTTGTCGCGGATGGAGCGAAACCCCGTTGGGGGAGATACCTAAAGGGGAATGAGCCTTTAATGCCGACTTGTAGGACGGTAGCGGATCCCACGCACTAATGGGGGAGCAACAGCGTCACCTCCAGAAATGTAATATGCACTTACGGGACTAATTAACATAGTAGTTGCCAATTCCAGAAACATGCATTATTTATTTATTTATTTATGTATTTATTTATTCATTTATTTCATGACTATGGGGCCATAGCATTAATTATTTAGAATTCCTATCAATATTTGAGGTAATAATAACTTTATCTCCTACTGTGTAGACGGCTCTTGCACAGCAACAAGAGTTTTTCTGACGAAAAATCGCCGATTTCCGACGAACAATACTTCACAATACTTTCTCTCTTTCGTAGAAAGGCGAGAAAGAAAAAAGTAATATCCTTCAAAGTCAATGATTTCGTGATGTCCCTATTCATATTATGTTTTAATTTTCTTATTACTAATGTTAGCATCTTACCTCATCTCAATCTTTCAACTACTTTTCATGCTTCTTCAACGTGTACGACATCTCACATTATTGTGTTTGTTGTGTTTCAGGATCACGATCAAAGAATAAAACCATCCGCTGATGCCTATCTGCATCACACACCTTGAAGCCGCGAAGAGCACAATGCTTAGTATCAAGTATAATTTCTTTAAAATAGTTATGTGTTCTGTAGCGTGCCTTTTAATTCGACAGAAGTGTATTAAAATAAAACGTTTTTAAATGTATTCATTGACTGCTCTCATTTCACCTTCACTTCGATTTTATTTTGTAAAAAAACTTCCACTTCAGCATTATTTACTCTCCTTTTTACAGTGTTCTGTAATCAAATAGAAACGCATTGCATCGTAGAGAATGCACAATAGTAGCTAGTGTCGCTATAACAGCACATACTTTCTCGCGTATTTGAAATGGCTAATTCACATTGTACCACAGGTTCCTGCAAAAGTGATCTACCCGCCGAGATTCGTACTCGGAGTCATGCGCATATTCATCCCGCACTCTACCGCAACGTCTCGCAGAATCTTGGCAGCACTCACTTTGCCGGCGCGGTCTCTAAAAAGCTAATAGTCTCTCCCATTACTTCTAACTTTTACAATTTTCGAAAATTCAGAGAGTCAACGAAATGAGGCTTGCGGCCTTTTTTAAGCATCCTCTTCTCTTTCAGAAAAAAAACATTTAGAAAAGGATTTTTACTTTCTCTCCCTTACTTCGTAAGAACACAAAGTATTATAATAATGCTCCACAAAACGGACTTCTTATATGGAAAACATTTTATTGCAGGCCCTGATTACGAAAAATGAATAAATTGTTCCTATAGAGTAAAATAGTGGAACCCGGCAGATGTTCTGCCCTTCATCTCCCTCTTTCCCCTTCCACCTCCATTTCTCTCTGTCTCCCACCCTCCCTCCCTCTTTCTCTCTCTCTCTCTCTTTCATTATCTCTCCGTCTCTCTCTGTCCCTGTCTCAGCCTGACTGGCTCTGTGGGTCTCTGTCTCTGCCTCTCTGTCCCTCTCATTCACATTTAGTTGCAGATTCTACTCGTATCTGAGCAGGTAAGATAATATCAAGAAGCGCCGGACCAGCAAAAATGTAATAGAATGTTCATAATGGTCTCATCCTGTAGATTACAATGTGAGAAACGTTTCTTTGAGACATTTGCCCTAAAAATCTTAGTTTTTAATGTCCTAAAACGCTTCGTTTAGAAGTTATTTCACGATATAGATTCAAAATGCTGCCGAGTGTTGCAGGGTGCATTTGACGTGAAATATTTAGTTTTGTTCTACAGCGCCATGTAGTGGTGTTACTACAGAATTAAACGCACATAAAATTTGTCGGTGAAAAAAACACCTAGAAGTGTCAACATTCATGGAGATCGGTCATACGGTGTCGGAGTTAATCTCATATATATACACCAACATTCAGTTTTATATAGAGAGATAACTTCCTTTTAAATGTTATCCAGTCAGAATCCATGTTTTATGGAGCTTTGATACCGAAATATCGTTTGACGGCGAAATGTGTTTGTCAGGCGGTCTATCCATCTGTTCTGTGCTAATGCTAAGTCTTTTCACTCGATTTTATAGAAAACTTATTCATGTATCAATTCGAGAACCTTTGAGTCTGAAATGTATATTTTGATTATTGGAAATACTTTACATGAAGCCTCAAAAACATTTTAAAAATTGTCTCCAACTTTTCGAATAACTTTGCTCTTGGATACCGTAAAAGAATGGTACTTCTTATTTATGCTGAAATCCCTGATTATTCGAAAATTGCAAAATTCAATTTTTTTCGGTGTTTTCCTCCTACTACAGTATTGAAGATATAGAGTTTCTTCCTTAATAAAATCTGTTTATTAAAATCTAACTCAAAATTCTGTGAAAACTAGCTGAAAATTACACAAATGTAATTTTTTTGAAAGATAACTCACATCGTTAAGATGCATATTTCCAACAATTTGTAAACACAGATGTATTTGTGAGTTAAAGTGCTATAAATGACTTCTCATGAAGTTTTTCGAAATCTAAAAACTTTTCTGTGAAAAAGAGCTTTAAACTTCGAATTTACAGTAGCGCTAATACACTATTCTCTTAAAAACAGCTCCAAATTTTTCAAAGAAAATTGCCATTTAGGACGAGGTTATATTGTTCTTTAATATTCTTAAAATAATATTTCCGTTCTGCAATTAGAAAACCGAAAAAATAATAAAATGTCAAAAAAATGTACTTTGGGTGGCGATAGGTGGCAGCTGGCAAGAGTATGTAGACCGATCGAATAGCCAGCCGATATCAAAGGAAATAGAAAACTAATACGGGAAAGTCTGTGCCATTCTGTAGAACCACTATTTTATAAGAAAGGACCGTTTTGACTCTTAGTGCTGGCAACATAACTGAAGGTTCTGTGGCAGTTGTGTCCTTGAGCCCATTGAACTCTCCTTCGTTCATTGTTCGTTTGCATTTGGCTAACTTGTAAATAGCTTCGACGCTTCCTTTTGTGATGGCCTCGTCGGACGAAAATGTAGTGCGCCACGAGAAATAATTGAAATTAGGAAGTGCAGTGTTACGTGCTCTTTTGCAAAAATCTTTTTTCATAAACATTACAGTGAATTCACTTTCTGTGTGATAAGTATTATGTTCATTTTAAAACCGAGTCTTGAATGCGAGGTGTGTACTGGTGCACGTGCTTTCTGCTTCTGTGCGATAAGATGGCGAGCAGTGAGTGTCCAGTGGTTCCGTGCTTTGCGTTTCATCAATTTATTTTGTTATATAATTACACGGCTGTAAATCATGAGAAGCCGTGATGTCTTAACGGGAGCCATAAACAAACATAAACACTTTACGAAGAGGCGTGGCTGAACAGCTGTCGCGGCGGAGGGATACTTCTCTGAATTGTAATGTTCACTTGTTTAGCGAACTGACATTTCGGCTTATTCTTAGGCGGATATTTCCATACTGCTGGTCGCTGCGCTTGTAGTGGTCGCGACAAAAGCTAGGCGTGTGCACTCGGACGAAATACTAGGCAGGTACCCAGTGCCTAGTATCGGCTTAAGTGCCGAATGGTGCTCCGAAACCAATTGTCAACGCGACTTGAAATGCTGTAGCAACGGTTGTGGACGTACCTGCGAAACTCCAGTTGGGAACAATCCGAGAGGTTGGTGCATGACTCATTATTTTGCTTAATTTTGTCGTTCAATATTACAATAGATATTTTCAGTGTTGAAACCTGGTCTAAGTAAAAAGTTTTCAAATTACAAATGATATTTGAAAATGAAATCGGTAAATTTGGAGGAATTAATTTAGTAATTTTAAGAATAAATAGGCAACATTAAAAGAAAGCATTACATGTTTGTTTTATTTACGTTGTTCTGCATGTTGCGATTACTATAGCGCGCCCGAGGTTAAGAATGAAGTACAGAGCCTTATAGGCTTTTCCGGTGAATAAACATCCCCCCCCCATTTTTAAGATTTTAAAACTGATTTAAATCTTCATTAATCCTGTTATGTATGAAGATCTGTGTTATCGCTTATTGGAAGAATACTATAATATAATAGAATAACTTCGTTTAAAGGAATAATAACACCCTGTAGGAGTATGATATACTCATGAGTTGTATGATGTTATTGCAAAAGACCCTAGCAGCTGAAGACATAATTAAAACAAGAAAGAGTTGTAGATGGATTGACAGCAGAAAATTAACTGTTCGCAAGATATGACAAGTAGCAGGTTCACCATATTTGCATGATAACAGTCGCTGAATGAATCCCTCTCATTTTCAATAGTGATTGCAGTTTTTTGTCAGATTTGAAGCTTTCAGCAATAAAATTCTCAGATAATTAATTTGCATCACAATTTGATCTCCTGAACTGTTTTCCCTCCCGGCCATTCAGTCATTCTGGCTGGCAAACATTTCCTGCGCGCAGTTCAAGTAGAAGGGGTTCACCAGTTCTCTTCGCACTTGATGCTGTTGGCGCATTTTGTGAGAAGTTTGGGTTTTCTCATCATCTGACCCAGATTCGAGCCTATAATGTATCCAGAAGGTGCACCCTGGACTAGGCTCTCAATGTTCTTTCGAAAGATAGAACAAACACTGTAAAAAGCTCTCGTCGTCTAGGGCCCTTCGGTAGGGGTCAATCCATTTTAAGTGGTACAGAATTTAATAAATTGGTCGCTCGACCATCTCGAAAAAATCATTTTGTACATAAATTTCCTTTTGTTTTGGCTTTTCAAAAACATCTTTAACTTTTTATTGTTTTAATTAATTATACTTGAATTATTATGAATGTCAAATTTAAACGCGAGAAAACAAACAAAACGCTGAATTTATTTATTTGCTATATTTTATAAATAATTTTCTTTGGCCCGTTCAGCTTGTAAAAGCAAGGTCACCATGTTTTCAATTACAAACGTAGATGTCAAGTTGTTAGTTTGTTTTAATGTACGTAATATTGATAATTATATATTAGGTCACTTTTATGTTTAATAATAATAAATTATAATTAATTATTTTAAATTAATGTAGATTCTAGTTTAAAATAATTTCAAAATATTGTGATTTCTACTTGGCACAACGTATCCTCAAAGTGGAAATGAAGCCTCTTTTTTTCGTAAGTTCTAATTTTTTAAAAAATACTTCGAGTTAAATCTAAAATATGAAATTTTTACTTAAGTTTGCTATGATAGCGGTCTAGCTTGTGTGCAAGTTTCAGATTTTTATCTGGTCCCGCACCAGAAATATTACAGTTCAAAATTTGGAAAAAATTCCAATTTTCAAGAGAATGTAATTTTTAAATTATACGTTATATACCAATGATATTTTACAAAACGTAACTAAACTGTTACATGAAAGTCACTGAGAAAATTAAGGCTATGATTCTCTTCCTTCTCTGAGAAATTACTCTCTGAAAATCGAATTTCGTTCATTTGCGTTCAATAGATTTGGTTGCAAATATTTCCCAGACAAAAACATAGAAGACAGGTAAATAATATTTTCATTTACAGACCAGAGTATACTGAATCGAATGTTTGTTATTATATAATGCTAGAACAATCTAGAGTATTTTAGAAAAAGTGTACTTGTCTGCAAAAGCGAAAAATGGCGCACGGCGTGAAACAAAAACGGCAGCCATTTGTAAACCAGGTACAATAAAAAAAGTGAAAGATGTTTTTGAACAGCCAAAACAGGGAAATGTATGTAAAAAATATGACTTTTTTTCTAGATGGTCGAGCGACCAATTTATTGAATTCTGGACCAGTTAAAATGGATTGATCCGTAAGAGAGAAGGCTGTCCGTTTGTGATCTATGCCTATCAATCACAGTTTAATTCCTGGAGCTAATATTGATCATTTGCAAAATGACATTTCTTGTCAGTTTCCTTCTTCGTAAATCATCTCTAAGCTTGCAACTACACACTGAGGTCTACTGCTCCCAAAAAAATTTACACAGCTTGAACATTTGTGAAGATTGCCACACAGAGCCTCACGAAAATTAGAATTCATTCATTAGCTTTCCCTCATGCTATCAATCTCAGTTGATGTCAACACTTTGCCGAAGATAGAAGTTAATTCGTTAGTGCGACTGGACCCCAGAGGGTAGTTTCTGATCGTAAATGTTCAGGGTGAGAATTTTTAATTTGCGTGTTAAAATAAAGCATAATTGAAATATTTTGATATTATTATTATTCCATTACATCACGACTAAAGATGTGATGAGTCGGCTGAATATAAAATCTACTCCAGGTTGCAACCAGCTACCTAAGGAGCAGATCCGGTGACTATCAGTGCCTCTACAATACTTTACGCAAAATGTGGGCTGTTCCAAATAAAGCAATTTCTTGCACTTCCCATTCTTTTGAATTACCTGGGAGTTTAGACAAGTTCTTACTCGAATTTTGCGGAACAAATCCCAGAGCTCCGATAACTATCGGGACGACCTGTGCTTTTACGCCCCACATTCAGCTGATCTCGATTTCCAAACTCTTGTATTTAAGACGTTTCTCTGCCTCCTTGGTAACGACGTTTTGATCGCAAGGTACAGCAACATCGATAAGTAATCACGATTTTTTCGCCAAATCCCGGATAACTATATCCGGTTTGTTTGCCGCTATCGTGCGATCAGTTTGAATTTGTTGGTCGTACAATGATATTATTATTATTATTATTTCAAAGTGAAACTCACAGTGACCATTTACGATACCCACAGAAAGATTACAGATTTTAATGCAAATAAAGTTGTGAAATCGTACGTTTCTAATGTGAATAAAGACGTTCTATTTCTCTCATCGATTGATGCAAAACATCCGTCTGTCTGATCACCCCTTACACATACTTGTACTTACATACACTACACTACCACAAATGTCGGGAGACCAGACGGAAGCTCAGAAATTGTCTCAGTTGGGGCGGTGCCCCGCTGATGGGAGATACCTGGTTGCGGAAAACCCTGCAATCCGACGTGTATGTCGGCGTCGTATTTCGCCCTCCAGCGGGTGCAGAACACAGCTCCTTCTCGTGATACAACATGCCCTACATTTAAGGGATTAATGACCATAGTCGTTAACTCTCTCGGAAACACAGGGAAATAACCTAAACGAATAACTTTCGTGCCATTTTGGTCTTGGTGACCTTCCTGAATGTCAATAGTACGTCGATTTTCCGCCCCCTGAAACCTGTTCTTTGAATGGTGTCCATCGCAAGTTTTCCTGTTTCCTTCAAGGGGAAATCCCGTCATGGCCCGCGAACTGGAGCAGGTGGTATAAGTTGCGAGTACCGAACTGCTGCAGCATCAGTCTTCGTATACGTTCATACTCACGTAGACATGGCCGGATTCACCAAGGTACTCGTGCTGTTCGCAGTGGCTGTGCTCTTCATGGGGCACACTGAGGCCCAAAAGCCAGGCAATTGCCCACTGGTACCGCCTGGCCAAGTCGGTCCTTGCGGCGAACAATGCTCCGGAGATTTCAGTTGCCCAGGCAATTTGAAGTGCTGCTTTAATGGATGTGGACGTAACTGCCAGCGTCCTGTGTAGCAAAACGCAAGAGGTTGGTACCTATGAAATAGCTTCGGTTCATTGGAGCGTTTAGTTTTTACTATCTGACTGCACTTTACGTTTGGAATTTATAAGGTTTTAAATGTCTTCGGCATGATGTGTAAATTTGTCTTGTTGCTTATAAGTAGAATACTGTTTGTGATAGGGCTGTAATTAATCAGGTGGGATAAATGAAATATTCTAAAATATGAACACATTAGTTGTATTCTTTCATCAAATTTCTTGGGAACAATTCTTTCCTTTTTCCAATAAAGACATTGTAACTGGGTTTTTATAAAGACAACAGCTATGGAGGTGAAATAAAACACCGTTACATTTAGGCCTGTGACAGGTTTTAAAAATAAGGTTAAAAAACTACGATATTCTTGGAGAATCCTCTTCTTTTAGTTGGAAGCCATGAAGATCCTATCTCTAAAACGAGGTGATAGATGAATTAGAAGGGATATTTATGACAATAGATTAGGTCCTAACGGCAATTACGAAATTTTTATTGATTGATGTTTTCATTAGACCAAATGAAACGCATCTATTTACATCGCTGCGAAATTAGAATTACTGGACGAGAAAGATGGAGAATGAATAATTCAAGGAGAAAAAGTATAAGAAGATAATTTTGTTCATATTGCAGAGAAATTTATTTTTGGGGGTCTTTTCTTTCACAAACTATTTTTATATACTCTGCGTATTTTTCAAGATTAAAGACGACCAGAAGAAGTCAACCTCTGTGATAGATCCTTTCCATAAAACCAGAAATATGAGGTTTCCCGACAGTTTAGTTAAAGCTACGGCACTATTATAGTAGTTCACATGATGCTTAGTGATTTACTGAATTTAACACTGTGAATTAAATATACAGGTTGTCCCACCAACTATGGACCACCCTCATAACTTTGAAACGGTTCAGGATATCGAAATGCAGTTTTCGGTGAATAATGTAGAATCATGGGGCAAGTAACATGCCATAGAGAAATTATCTATAATATTTTTAGTTTTCGAAAAATTTAATCATCTTTGATTTTTTAAATGTAACTATATATTTTTCTCACCAGCAAAGGATAGATAATGAAAAGAGGAATAAAATGATGTATCATATGCTAGTATTTTGATAGTAATTTGTGTATAAAATTAGTCTTTCTAATATGTGATTTTGAATGAAACGGACAATATTTCGTGTAGCAGCCTTCGCAACAGTCACCGTTGGTGAACGGTTGGTGAACGGTTGGTGAAAGACCCTAGCGGCGTCGAGACTTTTTCGTGGAAACGGGGAGTGTGAGACGGGTGGCCGTGGGGCATAGAGACACAACTACAGCAATTCATGGTCTTGACACGAAGATCATATGAACAAACATCAATATTATCTATGAGAAAGAGTTTTTTTCCCATTTGTTCATCTGAATTGAACTTTTCTTCTAATGAAATTCCAAAGCAATAATCATCGAAAAGAACAAAATAAAAATAATTTGTAGCGGAAGGACGATAATAATAAAGGTCCTTTCCAAACTTACAAAAATCGATCTGAGTGTGTTATGGCAGAAACCAGCTATCATTTTAAAACAAGGGAAGGGAATGAATGCTTAAAGATTTTTAATGTAATGTCTTGATTAATACATCAAATAATAGAGAGTTACGCGTTTTCTCTTTGCATTTATTCTTCACAAACGTCTTATTTAAACACGTACCAAAAGAACAAAGCGATAAAAATTTTGAAAGACTTAACAGGCTATCAGTGTCAATTTACTAAACTTCAACACAAATGTACATCTGCAGTTGCGACTGCTAATATTGATTGCAGTTTCTCACTTCATGACGCCACGTGCTGCCTCAAACTTGAAAATCCACGGCCGAAGACGGAAGTGTACTCTTTTCTTTTCCATTTGTGAAGAGCAGTAGAGGTATGATTGCGATGTGGACAAATGATCATCTTAATTAAAAATGAAATTTACCAACGAAGAGACGGTGGTTGCATTCTTGATAAGTTTGAAAATGATATTTATTGCTAAAATAGACAAGTTAAATGCAGAAAAATCAATGGAAAAAATCTCTCATCCTGATCGTTAAAATTGGTGTTTTTTAATGTGCCTTTTGTGTCAAGACCCCAGATTAGTGTAGTGAGGCCTCTTATCCCTCATTGCCACCCCTCTCAGTCTTCTCTCTCCACGCAACAGTCTTGACGCCGCGAAGGCCATTTTCCCCGAAGGCGACCGTTGCAAGGGTTGCTACACGAAATATTGTCAGTTTCATTCAAAATCACGTATCAGAAAGTCTAATTTTAAACACAAATTACTATCAAAATACTAGCAGATGATACATCATTTTATTCCTCTTTTCGTGATCTATCCATTGCTGGTGAGAAAAATATATAGTTCCATTTAAAAAATCAAAGATGATTAAATTTTTCGAAAACTAAAAATATTATAGACAATTTCTCTACGGCATGTTACTTGCCTCATGATTCTACATTATTCAGCGAAAACTGCATTTTGATATCCTGAACCGTTTAAAAGTTATGAGGGTGGTCCATAGTTGGTGGGACACCTGTATATACTAGTAAAAATGTCATGTTATGTCGTAGTATTTCATAAATTCAATAATGTATACCGTGACAATATATATAAAATCCACGTTAGGCACGGAGACGATGGCGGCGGTGGCTGGTGGAGCTGTAGTGGTAGCACGTATTGTGCTCGCTAGTCTTATTTATAGACAGGAAATGCAGGCTCGCAAGGAATTCCTAGATCTACTTGCCGATTCGGAAGACTTTATAGTATTCATTTCCCATGCGTTTTTTACTAATAAAAGACGGCAAAAGTTGTTTGCATACACCATATTATCGTTTCACAGTCAGTGTTCCTAAATGAATAATTCGTTACAATGTGTTATTGGAAGACTGTAGTTGGATTTACTGGAAAATATTGGGTCTCATTCCCCAACCTTCCCGCCAGCGGCACCTGTCGTCCTAGCAAAGATCGCAAGGTCAGCAGGATCTTAACTGCTATTAGCAGCTTCCGCAACCGCCATCGACAAAGGAGCTCGCAGAAGGCGAAGGCCTTCGGGATCAGTGACCTCTACAACCTCGAAAGCTTCACGAGCGGGGAAAACGAGCAACGGCGGTGGAGTAGGATGAGGTTCGCCGCGCCGCAGGTATAAAAGCTCGGATGCTGCGCGCGGTGCGGGAGTGAAGCCTAGCGACATGGCGGCGTTGGCCAGACTGCTCCTGCTGCTGGCGGTGAGCGGGCTGTTGGCGGCGAGCGCAGATGCCAAGCCCGGCTCGTGCCCACCCGCGCAGCCCGGCCGGCCCGGAGCCTGCGTCACCCGGTGCGTCGACGACAACCACTGCCCGGGGCGGCAGAAGTGCTGCGTGTACGGCTGCACGGCCTCCTGCAAGGACCCGCAGTAGACAGGCGCGCGGGAGTAAGTACTGCACTGCCACAGTAGTTCAAGTGGTTGTAGGCAGAATCAGATCGTTCGAATTGAGTAAGCTATTGATATACCTTTAACACATTCGACGATTTTGATCATGGAAATTAATTTTAATTGTATAATTATCATAAGTCAGTAAATTTCCGTACCAAAAAAATATGCTGTACAACATTTACTAGAATTGAATAGCCAGTGTGTTGTGGTAAACATACGTTTTAGGGAAAAACAAATTTCAATTTCTTTTAATTTTTTAAAATATACAATTTATCAAAACAATTTCTCGTCTCCAAGGATTAACATAGGGAAAATATATTTAAATCAAATTAAAATTTTATTTCAAATAAATGATAAATTAGTTGTGTACACAGCAATAATGTGCAATAAATTAACACGTGTACATACAGTTTTTATCGTATAGTAAAACCTCCTCTTAGATTAATTATCTTTCTCTGACGGACGTACAGTTCTTTTAAACGCAAGAATCTTTGTCCCTAACCTTAACGTAATGCAATAATTACACTCTTACGAAAATGCGATTACAAAATCAAAACCTTTTCGATTCGACGGACTAAGTGTTTAATTTTTCTCTCACTTGATTAGTTTGAACGTGAGTGATGAATTTAATTTTAATGGATGATTTTTTTGCTTTAGTAAAGGAAATGGGATTAGCTAAATTTTTAGCAATGTCTGTGAAGTGACTTCTCGAAAACACTGTTGTGGGTGAAGCACAAAGAGTGTAGTACTGCTACCCCGAAGCAAATTTGTACAAGCCTTACATTTAAACCTTGGGGCAGTTGCTCTGGACACCGTGCCCGCAAACTCGGTATCTTGCTTGTTGGCAGTCATGACATGTCTGGTTTAGAGGTTTTGCTCAATAGTTCGTATTGTACGAAGAGCGGTCGTTTCTTTGTAATTCCATTAAAATCGATTTTGAAGTTCTACTGGGTTAATTATTATATATCGTTGTGTTTTAGGGTGGGGACTATCCGAACAAAGTGATTAAGCATTTAAAGCGATATTTTGTTTTATAGATACACTTCCAAATATTTTGAATCCGATTCTATTAACATTATTTAAAAATAACAATTAAATGTGTCATTCGATGAAAGTGGAATCTACTTTCTTCCGCTAAGGAAATCAAGGAAAGGGACACAATCGTTAACGTCATGACGTGTTTTCGATGTAGAAGAGAGCATTCTTGCGAACCAGGAAAAGCCAGGCGGAAGGTCAGTTTCCTGCCGGCTTCGCAATGCCCCATCGAAAGCGATGTAGGCCAGACAGAGAGCGCGCGAGAGAAGACATTCAGCGACGAAAAGAAAGAAAAAAATAGAAAGAGAGAGAGAAGCATAATTTGTAAATTGCATATTCAAATTCAAGGCAGCAATCTCGGTTAACGGGCTTGGCCAAGAAATGCCTTCGGACCTTGACTGTCACACACAACCCAGCGCGTGCTCCACAAAACCGGTTTGAAAGGGGTCGATGCCGTTGATATAATTGTGTTACGTTACTTTGCAAGTGCGTGATGATCATCGAACACGTCAGTTGCACGAATGAAGAAAACGACATTGACCGTAATATGTTTAACTTTATTAACGAGGATTTGCATTCCTTGGCGCCAAGCGTACTGGGTACATTATGGAACGCACGCGATGCATACAGAGTAGGGAAGGAAGAGCCAGCGAGTGACTAAGACGCTCATCGCCGCACATATGATGTCATCTTAACTCCTTTTGCGACCAATGGTGATGTTAGACTTGTTACTATCGTCGCGTATTATATTTGTTGCTACAAGACACCAGCGCAAGGAAAAAAAACATTCATTACAATTCGATTGCTCGTAAATATTGTAAAGCGTATCATGATCAGGGCTCGGTGTCTGATGACATAATTCTCTAAAAATGACCAATAAAACCTCATAAAATAACGGGAAAATGTCAATTTTTTAAAAGATCTAAAAAAAGGTGTAAAAATATTTATTCGGTGAATTTTACAATTTTAAATAAAATGTATTTATACGAGTATAAAATTATATTTAATATAGTCTTTATTGTAGGAGGAAAAAAATCGTTTGCTCCGATCTTCCAACCGTCAGTTTTGAAAGGTCGAAGAAGTTACCAAAGATCCGTGTAATCTTGAGAGTTCGAAAAGCAGAGTCCACTGCAGAAGTGAATTTTCGTCGTGAACTGATGATACAATAAACACTTTTAGTGTGTCATTGTAAATTCATGAAACATGTACTAAACAAAAAACACGAAAAGAAAACAAAATGCGTAAAAAATGACAAGTATGTCGCAAAGGTTAAAAAACCGGAAATTGAAATATTACAAAAAATGACGCAATAACTATACATTTGACCGTATGATGTGATAAACACTCATTTACAAGTAAGCTACGTCTAGAATGCACCAATGACAAGATGAAATGTCATCAGAATCCGACCAAAACGAGGTCGACTCTCCCGTCCAAAGGGGCCTCGTGCTCCGCGAGCCCCTCCATCAGGGGCCTCCCCACGTCCTCAACCACACCCCCGTCGGCGGCGGCGGCGGCACGCAGCCTGCCAAGACGCGAGTTGCGCAGCCAGACCTTGGCCGCGTGGCGGAAATGACGCCATCACCGCCTCAGGCCCGTGCTGCCCTGGCGCGCGCCTCCAGCGGCAGTGCCGGACCATGGCTGCGCGCGGTAAGACGCTCCTGGCGCTGCTGGTGGTGGCGGCGGTGGCGGCGGCGGCGCTGGCCGCGCCCCGCTCCGACGTGGTCAACGCTGGGCCGTCGCGCGCTCGCTCGCGCGGCTCCTGCCCACCCGTGCCCAAAGCGGGCACGCAGCGCTTCTGCGGCGCCGAGGGCTGCTCCGACGACAACGGCTGCCCCAGCAACCTCATCTGCTGCAACAACGGCTGCGTGCACGTGTGCAGGAACCCGGTGTTTGGTTAGGCCCGCCTCAGGCTCCCGAACGCTGTGAGTAGTGGGGAAGGTCGTCACGAATCGGATACTCATAATAGCTGTAGGTCACGTCTGATAGCACGAAAATGCCTCGCAATTATTCTTGATCGAAAGAGAGAGGTTGAACTCTACTCTCCACACGACGTTAATGTTACACTTGTGAGATTGTAAGGGTGGAAATACAGAAGGCGCGATGTGATGCGACACGACGCACAAGGCGCGAAGTTACGCGACGCGAACTGTCGCGAAGACTTGAAAAATGGTGCAGTCGAAAGCACGAGAGCTATGTCTGTATGAAAATGCATTTGAAATAAATGGTCAAAAGGTCGTAAGCGAAGAGAGTGGATAAATGCAGTATATTCAGGGAGGCAGATGCACGGAGAATATCACCATCTACATCCCATAATAAGTAGCTATAATGAAAATTCAGTTTTTTGTGAATACATATACGTTAGAAAATATGAGTTACGAGTATGTGTATAAAAAATGTCTACTACTGAAAGAATCCATTAGCTGGGCAATTAGTTCCCAAATCTTGGTAATAACACCTCTGTTCAGATGGCATTTGTGCGTACTCTGCCAAATTGGTGACCTCGAAAACACTTCATTAAGTAACAGTTCTATGAGCACACGCTGGCGGGTTGAGATCGCGGACAGTTCGCGAGAAAAAAAATCAAACTTGATTATTCCAAATCGCGCCGCGTGGATTCTCGAACGCGCCGCGTCGCGTCGCGCGCGTGGAAGTGCTCTTGTTCTTAGGCGTACATGAAGTTGTTCTTGCCGCGCCACGCCGCGTCCTGTTCTGTATATTTCTACCGAAACAAGCATGTCGGGACGGTGGGTAAAGCAACTCTAGAGCGATTTGTATAACTTTGTCCCTCAAGGCCCGTCTTCACGACGGAATATGTCACGGTATTTCGCGTCTTTCTCAGTCACGCCGCTAGATATCGAATGATCGCGACCGTATCAAGCAGATCTTGCGATCATGCGACATCTAGCGGTATGACCGAGAAAGACGCGAAATATGATGTGATATCCCATCGTGGCCATAGGGGCTTGAGGGGCAGCTATGCAAAAATCGCTCTATAGCCCACTAAGAGTTCGCGGGCACTGCGTCCAGAACAACTGGCACGAAATTTAAATCCATCTTCCATCCCGCCAGGACTAACAATCCTGGGGGATAAAAATCGGATTGAGCTTAATGATGATCCCCTGATGAATCATATGCACCTCCCACCGAGATAAAATGATACTGAGCCCCGGTAAGTGCAAGTGCTTGCCTGCGTGGTCCGAGACGGCCTATTCGAGAAAAAAAAAAGTTATTGTTTGTTGTTATTATTATTATAACAAATTATTATTATAATAAATTATTATTATTATAATAAATTATTATTATTATAATAAATTATTATTATTATAACAAATTATTATAAATTATTATTATTATAATAAATTATTATTATTATAATAAATTATTATTATTATAATAAATTATTATTATTATTATAATAAATTATTATTATTATAACAAATTATTATTATTATTATTATAAATTATTATTATTATAATAAATTATTATTATTATTATTAAGTATTAGAAGTAAGGAATATAAACCTATTTTAAATCTCGGTTGTTTGATAGAACAAATCTAGCAAACATATTTTTGAATATTTTTAAATAGGCTAATAAAAGAAGTAAGCTAATATTCCCCGAAGCGCGCCGCTTCAACCTACGCCTATAGATCCCTTTCTGTTTTGATTTAGAGGAGATGTATCCCTTCCTGGATTTAGGCTGGGATTTTTATCTGCTGCTTTCCATTCAGGGCAGCTCTGGGGTCGACTCAGCCTTCATGAGAGAGTACCAGGGAGTTTCCTGAGAGAAAAGGCGGCCGGAGCGTTGTGCTCGCCATACAACTTCCCCCTTGGGCCGACGGCGACAAATAGGTGGAGTCCTACCTTCACTCTCCATCGGTCTGTGTGTGCAGTTGCACAGGATACCGTTACCTTTACAATAAGCGAAGAGCAGCCCGTGCTGGCAGAAGCGCCCGCCTTGCCCGGCGGGCGAGTAGCCCGCTCAGACGCGATTTGACGGGCCAGACGTAACAACTACAATCGTTCAGAAAACAACAGTTGTTAGATACAAAATTTTATCAAACGATTGAAGACCAAAATTATGGATTTTACAAACTTATCAAGTGAACCTATCACACTGAACGTGACGGCATTAAGTGATTTTGCCAAATTAATGCATTTCTATGACTTCGTTATATAAATCATTACTCGCTTTCTGTGGTCTTTTAGCAGAATGTCTAGAAACATCAAGGTTACGAGCCCGCCAGCGTCGTCCGTCGTGTTGTTAAAGATCCTAATGTTAATGAACACTGTACGTAAACGTGCACCAGCTTTACATGCCGTACTACCAAGAATACTAATATCTTTCTGAATTCATTTTGCAATCAATTAGCCTTAATAGGATAAGAACTAAATAATACAATTTTACTTGCTCAAATGCCAATTATTGAATTATTTATTCTGTCATTCCTCAGCAGAAATGAGTCTGTTGAGTATCTAGTCTCCATGATTTCCCGGGACTAGACTTCTCGCATGTGGCATATTACCGTTATATGACTGAGTGTATCTGCAGATGAACAGCTTAGTAAAGGTCTTGATGTAGGAGCTCATTCACGAGGTCATTGAGAAACGCTCTCACGAGCTTTCTGGCTTTTTACCCAACATCTGTCGCAGAGTTGACGAATTAGAGTAAGGGGGTGAGGGCAATTGTGACTATGCTATGGTCAAGAGACGCTCAAGCCACGGACGCGTTTTAAAGCGTGATTTTCAAATAACAATTGACATTTCAAATAACTGACAAATATCGCGTTATGCGAGAGGCGCAATCGTGCTCAAAATGTATCAAACGTCACAGATACCGAATGTGTGAGACACGGTCGGTAAACTTTGGAGAGGACAATAAGTCTGGTTGACCGCCGACAACCGATGGTCTTGGCAAACACAGGTGTCAATCCAAATGATAGTGTATGTAACAATGGAATATTTTAAATGAGGTTTCGAAATAACAATATAAGAGAATTGTCAAATTTCATTGTCAGTTTTTTTAATTGTATTTCTTCTTGTTCGGCATTTCTGCCCTTCAAGGGTGTTTACATACGATTACATAACGTTTTAGGATGAACCATCCTCAAGTCTGTCAATACACTTTCTGTACAAGTTTGTCAGAAAAAAAAGTTGGTATTATTGTGTGTGTGAGAGAGTGTAATAAAGGGAGAGAGAGCAACAGATTATATTTTCAGTTAGTTAGGGAGGCTTGAAAATGTCTTTAAGGTAACGTAAGTGAATTCTCTACTGTTGGCTGTAATTTTTACCTAGATGGTAAGCTGTTGTGGCTGGGGATTCTGGTAGTACTCGTTATTCACAGAAGTTTTTTGAAATTTTGATTATGTCGTCTTGAATAGATTCTATTTTTAATTCTCTGTGTAGTTGTTCGTTACTTATAAATCACGGAGCTTTGGTTATTTTTTGTCATGCAGTTAAAAAAGTGCAACTCTTGTGATAGCGAAGCCAACAGAAAAAACAGATTGTGAAAGGACAAATATATTAGTACTTCGGAGATATTAATGACATGCAAATCTATTGTGACTGGTGTAAATCATCCGATTTCTTGAGCATATGCGTGATACAAACCGACAAAATATTTAGATCAGAAAATTTAAATCACAATTTAACTCAGTGTTATTTTAAGATTGCTGCACTAAACGCACACAATACACATATATTGATAGTGTCAAGCATATTTAAATTTCATCAATGAACAACAATTTCGTTAGCTTGTTGCTTAGAATATTCAGGAACAGAATTTTGGCTCCTTGACGGTGCAGAGGCTATGTGAGATTGCTGTTTAAATACAACACCAACATATTGTAGTGATACCGAATAAATTCAAGTTTATTCTGCCGCAAAATAACTCCACGCAGGCGGCGACGCGAGAGATGCGAGGCGCCACGGAGGCGACCCGAGGGCCAGGCGAGGCGCCACGGTGTCGGCACCCTTCGCTCCCTAATTTGTCACGGACACGTGTGCCCCAACTCTGGGCGGCCGCTCCGCACACGACCCCTTCAGTATTTTTCCACGACGCCTGGAAC
Source organism: Acheta domesticus (assembly GCA_031308135.1). Taxonomy (NCBI): domain Eukaryota; kingdom Metazoa; phylum Arthropoda; class Insecta; order Orthoptera; family Gryllidae; genus Acheta; species Acheta domesticus. Next base: position 220,699,873 of record JAHLJT010009436.1, read on the forward strand.
TCTTCCGTCAACCTCCCTAGAGATTCCTAGCCCCTCACACCCCCCCGGTCGTTAATAACTGCCCCTTTTCGACGCAAAATTAAAGCGAGAGGGAGCGATAACCAGCCCCTCTCTCACTCTTTTCTCGGCCTCGAAAACATCCTCTGATTGGGCAGAAAATATCTAATGCGCAGTACCCTTTCGCCAATAGCAGCCAGAATTCGGGTTTGTTCTAGAATATTCCAGAGTCACAGGGATAATTTTGGTGGGGGGAACGAGGTTTCCTAAAACTTGGAGCGACGAGGCACAAAAGAGAAGCTTGGGAGCCGTGTTGAGAATCGGACGCAAGTGGCGGCCGCAGGGGGGAACCTGTTATATTCTGTTGTAGCGTTCGGTTCGATGGACTTAAAAAAAATTATTAAGTTTCTTGTAGAGTTTGGGTACAAGACTTCTGTGACGAACGCAGGCCGCAGAACAGTATTATGAACATTTGACAGCAATTCGTATTATATTACGTCCGATTTACGTGCGAACTCGAGACTCTCTTTTCCTTTGTGAATTTGTGCGATAATTCACGGGCTCATTAGTATCAAAGTATTGTGAGATTGACCGGGAATGAACCGACCGTGTCAGTGAATGAACTGTGCTGACCCATTCACCGCAGCGAGCAGACGGCGCTTTTGTGTTCCGGCCGCCTTGGCCGCTACCCTCGCAAGTACCTGATCTGACCTACATTTTCCGAGCGGCGCCCCTCGCCCGCCACGAACCTCGCCAGCCGAACTGCCAGCTGACCTGAGGTCGTTCAACTTCAGTGGGTGGCACAGGCCGCCTAACAGAGGTATTTTCTGTTTGAGTGACTTATGTCGTACACGCGATCGAGAGGTGTGAACAGTACATCAGACAATCAGTGTTGACTTCCTCTCGACCGGGCGACGAAGAGGAGTTCCCGGCCGCGCATGGCCGTCAAGCGGGAATTCGCGCGCGAAGAAGAGTTTCATCTGATTGTAATCACTTTGTAATTTTTTGTTCTCTTATGTGCATGACATTTCATTTTTTTGTTTTATTTCGATTTTGGGGGCATGCTCGCCAGAGTTATCATCACCAGACCATTAGCGTTTTCTTTTGTTAATGAATAAATTCAACTTGTTCTAAATTCACATGTTTGACTTCTCATTCAACCTAGGCCACCGGCTTCCTCCATCTCCGCCGTTTCAGGTAATCTGTCGACTGAGCGGGCCGGCTACCCGTCTGAGGCGCCCAACCGAAGACGCGAGGGTAGTTGCAATTGGCTTTCCCACCGTGGGGCTCGATTAACGCGAAATAATCGTAATTTTCATTTTTTAATATCCCAGATAAGCGCCCTGAGATTTCTCTGCCTAAATTATTAAATTGTTTAAATTATTAAGATGATGGATGGAAGCACGGTGTAGAGAAGTTAATAACTTATGGTCTGTTGAGGATGTCATTTTGTACTGTGTTTTCCTTGTAAGTGTCATTGTCTTGTGTTGTGTTGTGTTGTGTGAATACCGTGTGCGCGTACTAAAACAAGTGAAACCGCGTAACATCGTAAAAATGCAGGACGAATCAGGTATTGACGTGACGGGTGAAGACAGTTTTGAGGAGCCGTCGACGCAAGGTCCCACCTTAAGTGAGATCTTGCGCGTTATGAGAGAAATTTCAGATAACACTGTTGCCAAATTTGAGGAGAAATTTTCAGACAACGCCGCTAAATTGAAAGAAATTAAAGACCAGTCAGATAGCAATGTCGCAAAATTAGAGGAGAAAATTGCAGATAATGCCGCGAAATTAGAGGAGAAAATCTCAAATAATGCCGCAAAATTAGAGGAGAAAATCTCAAATAACGCTGCCAAATTACAGGAAATGTTAGATGAACGGTTCACAGCACATGAGAGCAAGTGTGAGGACAGATTTAACCGAATCGAAAGTCATTTGGAAGCCCAAGCAAATAAATTAGAAAGTCTCGAGCAAAAACTTAACCATGAAATAGGGATTTTAAAGAATCAGGTCGAAGGCAGATGCGGGGAAATAGAGGGGAACGTAGAAAAACTCAGTCAGGAGTTGGGAAGGGCACAAGTGGAAACTACCGAAAATTTCAAAATTTTTAAAACCGAAATTCAGACCAAATTACAGGCATGCGACGACAAAGTAGAAGCGTGCTGTGAGTCGGTTACTGAAAAGATCATTGAAGTTAAGCAGGAAATGGGCGAAAAATTTAATAAAATCGGACAGAAACTCCATTCAGAAGTGTCGCATATCCACGAAAAGTTCGCGCAAGTAGGCAATATTAGTGAGGAAAACATCAGGGAGAGAGAAGCTAAATTAAAAAGGGAAATTGATCGTACTGTCCTAGAATTGGTAAAGGAGGAAATTGAAAAGGAACGCGAGAATTACCCAAATCCGAATTCTGGTGGCTCAGGCCTTCGCTTCTCATGGGCTCCACCGCAAAACCTGTATTTTTTCGGAAAACCCGATGAAAATCCCAAAGTTTTCCTTGACCGGGCGGAAAATTACATGAATCTCACGAAGGCGGTACCTTCACACTTGAAGGCTAAATTTATGCAAGAATTGTTGAAAGGCAATGCATCTTATTGGATTTCCGCTTTAAACCCTTTCCCTCAAAATTATGAAGAGTTTCGGGAGAAGTTTCTGAATCGATACTGGGGCGAACAACGGAGATATGAGTTCGAGCGGAAGATTTTAGAATCGCGATGGGAAAACCGCCACGGGCAGTCCTACTTAGACTACGCCATGGAGAAAATCTCCGCCATCAAGCTGTGTGACCCGCAGGCAAACGACCGAAAAATCATCTGGTTACTGACAGCTCATTTCCCAACGTATGTACAGAATATTGTCAACAGCGTGGAGTGTAGAGATTTAGAACGTTTCCAAGAACTGTTGGCACAATTTGATAGAACGCGGGACAACTATCACAATGAGAACCGCGACAGAAATCGCAGGCCCGACGGAAACTACCAAGGCAGGCCGCAGTGGCATAGAGATAATAGGGCCGGAGGGAACGAGGCAGATGATCGGCGAGCGCCGCCCGAATCCCGTGAGAACCGTGGACATCGCGATGAGAGAGATGGACGGCAAAATTCATCCCGGCCGGCTTCAACAAATTAGAAACGTCCCAGCTGTCTCGGTATCTGGGTGACGGACGAGTTTCTTTAGAGATACCATTTCATGCGATCATATCAGTGAATTATGCCTTTTTTGATTTTAACGAAGACGAGGATGTGACTATTAAAGAACGTGCCAGAAAATGCCCTATTATTGAATCCTTTATGGGAAATTTATGTGTCCAAGCTCTTATTGATACTGGTAGTGAAATTAGTGCTGTGTCAAAGAAATTTTATGCGCGACTTATAAGCGAGCGGATTCCAGTACCGACATTACCTACCGTCAGATGCTATGTCATAGGGGTTGGGAGAAAACGAAGCAAGCCAATTTCAATGCAGGTCCTGATTTCAATTAATATAGGAGATATGTTGTTTGATGTGCCCTGTCTAGTAATTGAAGATCTTAATCATGATGTTATTTTGGGGGTTGATTTTTTAAGAGAAAACGGTGGAATAATAGATTTTTCCAGAAATGTTATGAGTTTCGGTGCCGGTAAAGAAATTATTATTCAAGATGACGGGGAAGATAGGATTGATCTTAGCATTTCTAGTGCAACTTGGGAAGGGGGGGAAACGACGAAGGGGATTATTTGCCAAAATGTGCAAAAATGTGATTTTTTGAACTATGATGAACGCTCCCAGTTGCAGACAGTGCTACTTGATTATTTACATGTCTTCGGTCGCCCCGTTCATCCCATTAAAGACTTTTGTTTTCGAATTAGGGTTACCGATGACTCGCCGTTTAAGATGAAAAACTATCCTATTCCACAAGCTTTAAGGGGGGAAGTTGATGAGACCGTCAGAAAAATGATTGACGAGGGCATCATCGAGAGATCAGTGACCGCCTATCTAAATCCGATTGTCGTTGTAAAAAAGAAAGACGGAGGGGTCAGAATTTGTTTAGACGCTCGCAGAATTAATGAAGTGACCGTTCCAGAAAATGACGCGCCGCAGAATATTGATGATATTCTTTGGAAGTTTAACCAAACAAAAATCTTCTCAGCTTTGGATTTTTCTAGTTCGTACTGGCAAATTGCTATTCACCCAGACGACAGAAAATTTACAGGATTCCTTTACAACGGCCTCACTTATGTCTGGAAGCGGATGCCTTTCGGCCTAAAGAACAGTGGCGCAGCCTTCATTCGATGCTTAGATGAAAAATTAGGTGACGAACTCAAACGCTTCGTTACGCCTTATATTGACGACCTTGTGATTTCATCTCGAAATTTTCAGGAACATCTTTGTCATTTAAGGCGACTATTAGAATGCCTTTCTACCAATCAAATGAGAGAATGAAAACTTAATTCCAAACTTTATTAATCTCTAAAATAAACTCGCCAGAACTGTACAGCTTACCGAGTAGTTCGTGATAGCCGTGCCTTCACTGTTTAAGAAATAATATTTGTAACCGTAGATTAGGGAATTCAGATTTTCTTGTAGTTTATTAGTTTATTTTATTACTCCATCATTATTAGGGTTAGTGAGTTTAATTTAAGGGTAACTATTTGAATAAGACCTTTTATGTAATTGTTATCACAGAAATTAGTCGTTAGAATTCGGTACCACTTTTTTAAATTTTTTTTGACGAGATAAGCATCTCAGGTTTCAAAACTTCTCACCACGCCTTACGAATTTTAAAACACGATGCATATCTCTACTGCGGGAAGGGAGGCCAATGTAGTGATACCGAATAAATTCAAGTTTATTCTGCCGCAAAATAACTCCACGCAGGCGGCGACGCGAGAGATGCGAGGCGCCACGGAGGCGACCCGAGGGCCAGGCGAGGCGCCACGGTGTCGGCACCCTTCGCTCCCTAATTTGTCACGGACACGTGTGCCCCAACTCTGGGCGGCCGCTCCGCACACGACCCCTTCAGTATTTTTCCACGACGCCTGGAACTCTTCCGTCAACCTCCCTAGAGATTCCTAGCCCCTCACACCCCCCCGGTCGTTAATAACTGCCCCTTTTCGACGCAAAATTAAAGCGAGAGGGAGCGATAACCAGCCCCTCTCTCACTCTTTTCTCGGCCTCGAAAACATCCTCTGATTGGGCAGAAAATATCTAATGCGCAGTACCCTTTCGCCAATAGCAGCCAGAATTCGGGTTTGTTCTAGAATATTCCAGAGTCACAGGGATAATTTTGGTGGGGGGAACGAGGTTTCCTAAAACTTGGAGCGACGAGGCACAAAAGAGAAGCTTGGGAGCCGTGTTGAGAATCGGACGCAAGTGGCGGCCGCAGGGGGGAACCTGTTATATTCTGTTGTAGCGTTCGGTTCGATGGACTTAAAAAAAATTATTAAGTTTCTTGTAGAGTTTGGGTACAAGACTTCTGTGACGAACGCAGGCCGCAGAACAGTATTATGAACATTTGACAGCAATTCGTATTATATTACGTCCGATTTACGTGCGAACTCGAGACTCTCTTTTCCTTTGTGAATTTGTGCGATAATTCACGGGCTCATTAGTATCAAAGTATTGTGAGATTGACCGGGAATGAACCGACCGTGTCAGTGAATGAACTGTGCTGACCCATTCACCGCAGCGAGCAGACGGCGCTTTTGTGTTCCGGCCGCCTTGGCCGCTACCCTCGCAAGTACCTGATCTGACCTACATTTTCCGAGCGGCGCCCCTCGCCCGCCACGAACCTCGCCAGCCGAACTGCCAGCTGACCTGAGGTCGTTCAACTTCAGTGGGTGGCACAGGCCGCCTAACAGAGGTATTTTCTGTTTGAGTGACTTATGTCGTACACGCGATCGAGAGGTGTGAACAGTACATCAGACAATCAGTGTTGACTTCCTCTCGACCGGGCGACGAAGAGGAGTTCCCGGCCGCGCATGGCCGTCAAGCGGGAATTCGCGCGCGAAGAAGAGTTTCATCTGATTGTAATCACTTTGTAATTTTTTGTTCTCTTATGTGCATGACATTTCATTTTTTTGTTTTATTTCGATTTTGGGGGCATGCTCGCCAGAGTTATCATCACCAGACCATTAGCGTTTTCTTTTGTTAATGAATAAATTCAACTTGTTCTAAATTCACATGTTTGACTTCTCATTCAACCTAGGCCACCGGCTTCCTCCATCTCCGCCGTTTCAGGTAATCTGTCGACTGAGCGGGCCGGCTACCCGTCTGAGGCGCCCAACCGAAGACGCGAGGGTAGTTGCAATATCAACAGAATCATCTTCCTTCACCTCAGAAAAAAATCTTTCCTTACACACTAATAAAGTTCTTTTAAAGGAAAGGTAACATAGAATTTCTGCAAAATGAATAAAAATCGTATTATCAGCTTTAACCAGTTCAAATTAGAGACTATACAATCAAATGATTGATATGGAATCTACGAACGAGGAATATTTATCCATCATTAACAACAGTAGGCTACTTTGGTTTTTCTCCAATTATTCAACATCAACAACCACTTCAGGAGCAGTGATAACAACTATAAAAATTAAATAATAATGACAGGAAGTATACTTTTACTGAAAATTTAAATTTATAAATATCAAATATTATTTTTCTATAACTCCAGAACTTCATAATTTCTCGTGTGTTATTTTACTGTAAAATTAGTAATAAGACCTCATCTCAATCGTCTCCTTCAGCAACTGTGACTCACACTTTCGTGTTCCTTTTGTTTCAGTGCTATGACTGTAGATCGTAGTGATCCACTGTAATCCGATGCCTCAACTTGCAACATCTACAACACCCTGAAGCAGCTGCGAGAAAACCCCTAGTAGAAAGATTTTTATTTAAAAAGGTTTTGTGCTTTTTTCATGTTTCTCTTTCCTTTGAAAGAAGGCTATTAAAATAGAAAGATACAAATATATTCATTGATTTATTTCTTTTTATCATCACTTGTACTTTAGCAGAATACATCCTTTCTCCTCTGCACTATTTCTTCAGGCGTATTACGAAAACTCACATCATACAGACACTAGAATAGTAGTAAGTCTAGAAGAAGGAGAGCAAATGATTCTCTAAACAAGTTCAGACAATTCAGAAATTGTAAGAAGATTATTACATTTTTAAGGTACTTGAGTTAGGGTTGTAAATGATCGGCCATTTATTCATCCTCTATCAGGTCTATGATAATCAATTTGAGTACATACAATGATTTTACGGTGCTAGGACACACTTTATAAAGTACGTTATTTTGAATTGAGATAGGCAATTTATTATAGTATATTACCTTAATATTGTAACTACATACTTCGCTACTTTGGAAATAAATATTTATATTCTGGTTATCCCTTGTGACCATGCATGTGCACCAAAGAACAAAAATATGACTTACGAAGAAGATACCTTCCTAAACGCTGTCTATTGTCTTAATATTCCGTGATGAACAAGGCATGGTTGTGCGCTCGCCGCCGGCCAAGTTCCAGTGAAATAAATAAATGAAAAAGTTGAGAGAGATCATCTTCTCAATATAGTTGTCTTGAGTAAACACGTACCATTTCACAAGTCTCCACTTTATCATGAGCTGGTGCAAAGCAATGTATTTGAATCTTTATATATATCACTAATTTGATTCCGACACTGAAATTAAAGTTTTATTTTATTTTTTTAAAATATCATTTCATGAGCAGCCCACGTTCACCGTATGGAGCGTAATTCGCACGACTGCCGCAAATAAAAAATTTCTGGAGTGTCCCGCTCTGGTCTCCCTTGGTTCGTCGCTACTTTTGTGTGTGTTGTGTGTGTATCTATGTGGGTGGGAGGGAGGGAGGGAGGGAAGGAAGGGGGGGGAGAGAGAGAGAGAGGGGGGGTGATAAATAAGCACTTAGAGACCACTTGGAGAGGGGTTACTCCACAATATCTCTGGTATTTTCTACGTATGTTCTTGTATAACGTATCACTCACATTCCTAAAAAATTTGTATCTTGAGCGGGTAATGAATAGTACTAGAATTAGCACGAAATATAATTCAAAACAAAACGATGAAAGCAGAAATTAACAAAAAAAGAATATTTTCAGATTTACCATTATGTTATTCTATTCGTAATTAGTTAAGTTTTAAAATTTATTAATTCAGATGAGGTATAACTAGGGTTTCCAGTATGTCACAAAACAAAGTATTAACTGTTGAGGAAAAATAAAATTATATCATACGCAAGAAGAGATATTGTACGTTATATCAATTAAATATACAATGCCAAATACAATACATAATTATTAATATTTTAATATTATAATATTAACAATGTATTAATACATAATTAAATATTAATATTATAAATATATAGTAATTATGATAATCACAACATATTTGATATTATAACACCTCTTTTTCGTATTGCATACGCATTTTGTTGTAGTAGTGCGAAGCTAGGAATTACACGCAGTAACATAGACAAAACTAGTGGTGCTGCAACAACACTCACTTTCCCGTATCAGAGGAAACAGCTACGTAGTACTGAAATATTGCACTTTATGCGCTACTAACATCTTAGCTATTATTTGAATCAAAATAAACAATTTCTAAAATATTAATGTGTAAATGTTTAACAAGGTTATAAAGTACAAAGGTCGAAGGTAAGAAACGAACAAAGAAATAATATACAAAATTGCAAATTCTAATTCACGACGCATCCAGCTGTCCGAAGCACAGTAAATTTACAGCGGGCTATTATGTTTGACACAAAATTATACAAAAACTACACGTATTTTGAAAAAATTATGATTGAAAAAATGAGCTTATTTGAAGATGTAGTTTTGATAAATACATTTAATTGAGAAAAATTGTATTTTTAAAATTGTAGTCGTAAGAAAACGACGAAAGCGAAGCGCAGTCAATTCCGAGTGGACTATTATGTTTGTCAGGATATTATAGAAAAACTACTCGTATTATCAAAAAAATCAACATGACCTTGTTTGAAGATCTGTTTTTGATGATCATATTTCATTAAGAAAAACAATCGTGACTTCACAATTGTAGTAGTAGAAAGCCAAACTTTTTTAAATTTTTTAAAATGTATGCAAAATCAGACATTTCAACGAACGTGAAACCTGCACCATTCTCTTAAGCTTCCTTTATGCTCTCTCAGGTCCCAATTTAATCAAAAGACGTTGCGCGATTTTTTAGAAAAAATGGTTTAAAGAAAATAAAAAAATGTTTGACACAATTTTTCGCAAAAAAATACTTATGTTTTTGAAAAATTGAACATGACCTTTTTTGAAGACCTGTTTTTTATGAACACATTTCATTAAGAACAAAAATTGTATCTTAATAATTGTAGTTGTAGGAAGATGCCGAAAACATTTTCAATTTTTTCAATTTTCGAAAAATAAGAGTTTTTAACCAACATAAGACCTACGCCATTCCGTTTAATGACCTGCAGACTATCCAACAACAAAATTAAGTCAAAATTGTTGGTGTCATTTTTTTAAACTTTTGAAAATGTCCCAGGGGCTTCATGTAAAGTACTCTCCGAAATTAAAATATCGATTTCAAATTCAAGGGGTCGCGAGAATAATTAGATCGATCGGGGAATATCAGTTTTGGAGAAAATCGACTGAATGGTTTAGTCGCTTGCGTTGTTCACAGACGGATGGACAGACGTTTTGCTTTCAATCGGTTTTTCGGTATCAAGGACTCACAAAATAGGGATTCTGGCTGCACCACGTATTAGGAGATTTTTTTCTTAATTTAGCAACTGGATTTATCCACTTTTTCGTTACCAGGGCCCTGTAATAAGAGTTTTTCTGCCGAAAATCAGCCGTTTTTTCGCGCAGCATTACATAACTTTCCCTATATTATACGTACGTACGTATAGTATACGGGAAAGCCAAAAAATGAATAAAAATATAGAAGTGGAGAAAATAATGTACGTGCAAATTTCTTTACATAAATGGCCAAATAACGTATTTTGAACCCTCCGACGGGCGCGTAGCGGCACACAGTGCCGCATTCTTACATTTTTGTTGATTTCGGGTAAATAACTGGTGTACTATAGAACTCGAAGTTATTCTTCATTCATTAAGAGAGTGATAGAGACAGCGGATTCTCTTTAGGTTGCTCAGACCTCAAGTAGAGATTACTGAAATCAATCATATCATATATGTAACTGTTTATCTAGTATCTCAGATAATTTTGGGTCCAGCCACGTTCACTGATGGTCGGCAGCCAGACAGATTAAACAGCTCTATATCCCCATGGACATAAAGAATTATGAAACGGATAGCAGACACAATATATGTAGCCGAAAGAGATGATCCTGGAGCCACATAATGGAAAGCGCTCATTTCTATAAAATAAAGTGTCTTATATAAAAAACCTTTAAAATAATATAGGAAAGGTGAAATCGCTACATTTATTTCAATCATTCACATTTATTACTCACGAGGGATGCTTACAGAAAGGATATAAGAAGGTACCAATTTTTTCCACAATATTTATGTTTTTTCCAAATAAAATTTTTTATTGACAAAGGTTGCGCTGAAACTATCTTGTTTTTAATAATTGAAAGTGGGGGCTCAGAAATAGAACGCGTTCGTTGAATTATTCACTTAATAGTGACCGCCATGTAATTTGTGGATGTTTTCACATTTGTTATGAAGTTATTGACTCTATAAACAGAAAATGTCCTAATGGTAAAAACAGTATGCGTAGTAGTCATAGGATCCATAGTACAAAAACTAGACCTGATTGAGGAAAACGAATATTATTTTGGAGTTCGATATTATTGTCGCGTGGTCAATACCTATAAAGGCAGAACGCAGCTTTCTAAACGCAGAACAATGAATCGATGGATAGCCATACCACCCTGCGTTGACACGGAAGTTTCAGTCTCGTGCAAATGTCGAACTGTATAGTCGCCTGAAATTCAATTCATAAGCAAACATGTTAAAAAAGGTTCCTATCTCTCTGTGTCTGATTTTCAAAATAAGAATTATGTGATTACTACTTAAAAAAGTGGAGGTATGTAAACCCATCAGAAGAACTTTTAAGAATTACATCTCACCCTATTCACGAGCGATTTCCTCCGGTGAAACATTTGGATGTGCACCCTAAAAATTGACAAAGAATGTATTTCACCAAGCAGGACGGTATACGAAGATGATTAATAGCTAATAAAGTAGAAAATTCTGTAAATGTAATTTTGATAGCATTCTTTTTCTTTATGTCAAACCAATTTGTTCACATGAACCTTACTTCCCGTAGATATTCTTGCTTATTACTCTTTTAACAAGCAAAAACGGAACATTTTACGTAGACGAGGAGAAATTCCTGATGATGGATATCCAAGAGTTGTCCGAGTCCAGGTCCGCGGAAGGGTTTATATGCACTGAATACCATGCATCACAACAGTCACGAGTGCTAATATTTTCGAATTTAGTAAAAGGACATATGTCGTCGACTCAGCCTTCTTTCCAAAGTGTACCAGATCTTTCCTGGGGAAAAGACGGCTTGAGCGTTGTGCTCGCCACACAACCTCCTCCTTGTACCGATGGCGAAGATCAGGTGGAACCCTACCTTCACCTCCCCCTTGGGCCATATCGGTCTTTGTGCAATTGCACAGAGATACCTTTACATTTGTCTACATCGTTTGACAGCTTCAAAACCGTTATTAAACAAGTTATTTGAACAATTGTTGGTGTTATCCATCAAAATTATTATACTGCATACTTAGACCTTTATTGGAAAATGACAATCTCTAAAGCGAAATAGAACATTAACAAAAGCCAGTGTGAGTTGTAATGCATCTAAAGTAAGTGCTATTCGCAGTTAAGTAGGTTTTCTTCAGTGTTTTGAATCCATTGAAATTGTGGGAAATATTACACCACGAAAGGTTTTTTGAAAATTTAATTAGAAATATTTCATGTTCAAAATAAAATATTAATATTATTATGACAGAAATAAACAACCGTGCTTTGATCTTATTGGAATGTGCGGTAATTTCATTCAGTGGTAAAACAATCAGCAAATTTGGATTTCCGACGCCTCATATAAGTCTGATATGAGTAGATGTTTACGTGAACAATTAAACTGCGACTCAAACCAACTTGATTGGATAATAGAAAATAAAGAACCAAAATTAAATCTATAGCGGCGGATGTGTTGCTAAGTGTTAAAACCGCTTACTCATGCCTCCAGAGCTATTGAATCAATACTGATTGAATGTAACATCTGTACGTACATCTGTACATCAATATTGATTGTACGGTATTTCTAAAAGCAACCAAAAATCAAAAATAATTCAAGCCTGTGTTTTCGATGTATGGCACTAATGTTTCTATTGAAGCTTTTGATCGGAATTTTGTAGATGTAAGAAACAACAGTCGACCGTTAGATGGAATTATAGTTTTATTTTCGATAGATTTTAGAACTATATTGCTACCTGTTATGAATAGAGGGTCCCGCCGAAATAAGGTTGCAACATAAAAATATCAGTGATATGGAGGCAAGACCAATAGTTACATCTAAAAAAACTTGTGAGTCGTTGCCGGAAGTGCAGTACATCCAATTTTTTTATGTGATAGAGGGGGAAACATAACTTGAAGATAATTATTTTACAGAAAGCTCCACAGTTGTTGGAGAACAAAAAATCTTAATACAAAAAGTATTCTTGGTTGTTTTATTATTATTTTATTAAAGTATTATTTTAGCACCAAAAAAGTATAATGTAAATAATATTAATGAGAAAATTCTTCAAAAATTCCCGGAGATATAATATGTACAAGTGACAATATAAGTGATAGTTACAAATTGATCCAATGTGTACAAACACGAGGCAGTCCACTAGTATCTAGTAGGACTTTTATCGGAAATCACAGACAGATACTTAAGAATTATTTATCTGGTTTAAATGCTGTATTGATGAGCTTCAAATTGCACTTTACAAACTCTCAAGCGACATTTTCTCTAATGCGGCTCTTTCTCCAATAAAAATTTGCGGATAGGAATCCTTGTGTCTCCTTATTCCACCGACCTAGATATTCACAATATTCAAATACAATTATTAACTATCACCATTCCTCGAAAGAAATGTTTCACGGATGAGTAAATCAATGTATTACAGAAAGCATAACAAAAATATTTTCCGAAACTATGAACTTCGAGACCCATGATATGTCAACCAATTTTCTTGTCTCTGAGGAGTTTATTGCCGACGTTCTCCCGCTCAGATTCGCTACACCCTGCATTGTGATGACAATATTTATTATTTACAACTTTTTTTAAGTCTACTTTATCTCTCGGTCTGTACGTATTTGCGGTTGTGGTCGGGAACCCTGTGTCTGAGGAACACGTTCTTCCCTTCCACGGTGTGGGGTATTCCCGTCGGTGGGATCGTGTTGCATCCTGTGTTGCAATCCGCCGGCCTGCAAGAACCACCGGTAACCGACAAACCGCACGTCGTCGTTTGCCTTTTGTTGCCCTCGAGATCGAAAAAAGCCCTCGAGATCGAGAAACAGCAGCAGCGAGTTGCTGTGGTGATACCGCAAACAAGAGTTTAATTAATTGGCCCCGTGGCCGAGATCGCTAAAGCAAGAGTGCCGTAGCGATCTCGGGCCGAGGGGTCGCGGGTACGAGTCCCGCCTCGGACATGGTTGTATGTGTCGTCCTTTCACCCCCTATCATCACCATATCATTTCATCTTCATACCATAACGTTAAATCCAGTACTGGTCACTAACGACCTAGTAGTTGATGCGATCAATAACAAAAAAAAAGAGTTTAATCACGATATCAAGTTACACGAGCCATGTATTAGAATGTATTGAAGATAAATTAGTGAAATCTGGTATAAATTTGACACCGATATTTTGAGAAAAATATATGTTATGCAAACCTTGATACAAAAAAAGGGTTTAATTTGATGTCAAAAGATATCTCCTCATTTGATACGATAGTCAACTGGTGGTGCTACAATTGCACTAACGATTATGTAATATTATATTACTACTTTTCCTTTCAGCAAACATATTTTATCATGCTGGGATCGAAACTCAGATTGAGCAAGCAATTATCGTAGCCAATTCTACAATGGTCTATGTTGACATAACAATCTTCTCGTCATTTTAAAAAGGAAGAAGAGCATTTGAAATTTTCGAAAATTCAGAGGCTTAATAAATATCATACGTGTTTAATAAAACATTAAGAAAAAGTTTGCAGATATGCTGCAATATTTTTTACGTAATTTTTAAAAGTTGTCACTATTGAACTAAAAATTGCGCGGAAACAATTTATTTCTAAAAAAACAACATGACATTATCAAGATCAGACTTAAAAGAACAGATTTTATTTGAAAAAAAAATCACTATAATACTATCTTTGTAGGAAGACGCTGAAAGCACTTTAAACTTCATGTAATTTGGCGTGCGTCGTGATTTGCAGCTGTCGAGCAAGTTCACTCGCGCATGTGAATAGGAAGGCTGTAGTTTTGAAACTCGCGCAAGGGATGAATGTTTTATGTTGTGTTCATGACGCGGGGGGTATCACGAATCCCTTGTATATTACATATATAACCTAATTTGTAATATATTTGCCTTACAGGCAACTGTGGTTGCAATGTAGGTGTGTAATTAAAAAAATGAATATCTACACTCAGAATAATGTTACAAGCACAGATGTAGGGCCATGGGATACCTCGCACAAATATGTAAAGGTTAAGGACCGAGATGGACCTTCGCGATGTTCGGGGAGCTCGAAGTCGCTGTGACACGAAAATGTTCCCAGAGAAGCAGTACGTACCGCCAAGAGAGATCTTGGAAGGTAAATGGCACCGATAGATAAAAACTACGGAGAGGGTTGGACAAAACCGAAAAGGTAGCCAAAACTGAAGGTAATTAGGAAACTAGAACGAGAAAATCTGTGCCATTCTGTAACGGCACTAGTTTCTTGAATTTGTTTATATTTCATAATGTCCTGTTGCCTCAGCAGAGTGAAAATCAATTTGAAAAAACAATTTATCTACCTACCTACTAGCCAATAGAAAGCAAGCAAATACAGATTTTGTATATTTCTACATTACCATTTTCTTTTTCATTCAAAATACAATTCGTATCAACTTCAATTAGGGACTCGTGCTTAATTCTATGTATATTACCTTTTTTCACCAACACAATCAACATTTACATTTGGATTTCCAAAAGAAATCATTTTGAGATAACATATTAATATCAAGTTCATAATTTGCATTTCCAAATCAAAGAATTTCTAAAAATGGGATGTATTCTGACGCAAGTTTAGTTTGTGTACAACAAGCGGCTACCATTCACACAACATCACCGTGTTCTACCTCCCATTCCAGAAAGTGATTTTCTACGAAACTACTTTCCGTTCGACGCATAGAATTTGCTCTCATGAGAACAGGTTGCGGTAGTGATCGGGAGATCCCCTGGCTGTAACATAGCAGTGGGTAAGCGGAAAGAGCGGCAGGTTTTCGAAGTAGCCTTCGCGTACAATCTCTGAGGAGGAAAGAAACTGACACAAAGCCAAGCCAAGCCAAAACAACCGGTTTTCGTTGCACCAGATCCCAGATGCTAATTCTACCGTGTATTTTCAATAAATGCATCCGTCTGAATCCGTATCTAAAATCGCAAAGTGACTGCAGAGTCAGGGCATGGGCCTTGAAAATATATGACGCGGTAAACGGTCTTGACTGAATGCAGGAATGCAAGACATCAACATTGAAACACTCAGTACTTTCTAAGAAATGATGTGTTGTAGAAAGTTATTTTCAAATGGTTACAAAGGAAATATTACATTGCCAAGTCAGAAAATGGTTCATATTTATCACATAGCTATTCATTTCATTTCATAGTTACAATCATCACATCACGTTTCATCACATACACAACAATATTTCACAATTACATTTCACCATATTACCCCCTCATTTTATTTGTTAATTAATATGATGAACTTACTGAAGATGACAGCTTCTCTGGATAGTTTATACAATGAAAAATGGTCATATTATGAAGTCAGTGAAATGGAAATAAAGTCCCAGTCTCTTACACTTTGAAGTAAATTTCATCAATTTATACTTTTACCAATTACAACAGATTAGTGAATGATGAGGCCTTGAGTGTACCGACCTATTTCTTTGCTCTCACAAGATGCTTGGGGTATTAATTTTTCAGTAGTATAATGTTCGCCAAATATGCAATAATACCTAACCTAATATTTTCAGTAAAAGTTTGAATTACATGAATTCACTGAAATTGTGAATTCTATGATAACTTTTTGTCAATATAATGTGATTGAGTAACCATTTGTAAGAGAAATAATAATTTTATCCTGTTCTGCCGTTGTAAAAAAATATAAATTTCAAAAATTATAATTTGCTTTTCGATAAAAAATAAGAGAAAGTTTTTCGTATTTTCCAAAAATTATACATGATCTTATTTAAAGATCTGTCTTTAAGTACTTCTAAGTAAAAATCTCCATTTTGAAATTCTTTTATAAGGCTGTCACGTAGATTTAATTTAAAAGTTCAAAAAGATCCAATAAAAAGATTTCGGACAGTCAAATTTATAAAAACAGTTTACATTAAAAACTTATGTTTGTGGCTACGTTTCGAAGGCTGATGTACATTCATCTTCAGGCCAATACACATATATTCGAATAAACTAGAAAGAATTTTACCATACTTTTTGGACTGTATTGTAAAGAAGTAGGCCGATAAGGCGAGTATCAAGAAGTAGGCCGAAAAGGTGATTATTGATGTAGAAATATGATCTCAGAATTTCAGACCTTAAATTTATTATTAAATATGAACTTTTAAAACAAAAATCTCCATGTTCAATACTGTTGTTGTAAGAAGACCCCGAAAAGATCGACGTTTTGCAAGTTTCGAAAAGTCAGAGACCAACTAAAATCAGACCTGTGCCATCTTATTAACGTTATTGGCCTATTTTCCAGGAAAAAGATTTTAAAAAATTTGGGGTCATATTTGAGAAAAAATTGTATATTTTAAGGTCTCATGTAAAATACCCTTCAAAAACAAAATATCCATTTCAAACTCTGTGTCTTGTGTTCGCTCAGATCGGTCTGGAAGTATCAATTGGTGAAAATGGTCTGAACGGTTGAGGTGCTAGCTCTGACCACAGACAGACGTACGAACGGAAGGGCGGAGAGACAGACGGATAGTGAGTCAATCAGGCAGGCTTGTCGAGAGACAGACAGGCGGATGGACAGACAGGTGAAAGGACGGACTGAGAGTCAAACGTTTTGCCGTCAACCAATATTTCGATATCAAGAGCCCAAAGAACGTGAATTCAGACTACATAAAGTGTCAGAGGAAGTAATTTTCATCACATGAAAACACAATTTATCCAGTTTTTCAATATCAGCGCTTCACAATACTAGTTTTTCTCACCAAAATTGTAACTTTTCTCTGCAGCATTACAATACTCTCTTTACTACCTAAGCACACAGTATCGCGAGAATATAAAAATCGAAAACTATAAGTATAGAAACTCTGGATTTTGTCCTTTCTCAATAATTCTTAAGAGTAGATTTATTTTCGTGTCTTCATGGCTCATTTATTGTTGTATTTTCATAACTCTCGCTATCGATCCGTCCCTACTCCACTGACACTACACGTCACCAGCTCCCCGGCAACGGAGAGGGGGAATACTGACCGTTGTTGAGGTGCTCTTATAAAGCGATAGGAGTCAGGAAGCAGATCAGTGCACTTTAGAAATCATGGCTGCTGGCACAAAGATAATCTTGCTTCTGGCCATTTGTTCTCTGGTGATGTTGAGTTCTGAAGCGAAAAAGTCGGGCCGTTGTCGAGAGCTAGTGCCCGGTCATGTCGGCATATGCGTTTCTCAATGTCTTCAGGATGAAGACTGCTCTGGGAATCGACTTTGCTGCAGCACCGGATGTGGAACACGTTGTGCAAATCCACTATAGAAGTTCATTGCAGGTTAGTTACTTTTCAATTCCCAGTTACTGTCGTCTAGCTCTAACCTGTCCGTTAATTATGAATTTTCCATCTGATTATTTTGCTTATCTGTTCTATCGTACCGCGAGAGGTGGTTCAGGGCGTCAACTGATGTCAGTACAGCGCCTCTGACCGGAGGTTCTAGGGTCGAGTTCCGGCGGCAGGATTTTTGACACTAACTAGATAGCGAGGTCGCATTCAGTCGCTGTCTGGAGGAGAATCGTAGCGATTGGCTGCTCCGATCGGTAGTTTTCCGAGGTTTCTTCGATCAATACCAAGCGAATGCCAGAGCAGTACCCTAACAAAACGTCAAGGACCGCGCGCGATCTTTCCTTCCTCTTCCTTGTCCTAGCTTCACCCGTTGCATGTACTACACTACCGCAGACATAGGAGAGGAGCTTAGCTTGTGCCGGCTGGGGCGGTGCTGCGCTGGTGGAAATGCCTGGTTGGATATACCTGGTGGGAGGTCTCTGAATTCGCGTACATATTTCCTAATTTATTCGTAAAGTAATGGAATCACATTCTATTGCGAACGACGTACTTGCGAACTGACCTAACTCTCGCGGTTACACGAGAAAAACTGGAGAGAAGTTATAATTGAATAGTACAACATATACACTACAAGGATTGTCAAAAACCCACAAAATGATGTTTCATGCCATTTATCTAAGATACATGAAATGAAAATCTAGGTTTACAACTTCTGAAACAATACAACCATTATTCATTGTGAACACAGAATTAAACGTGTTCCTAAAAAATTTAATTGGAAAAATTTAAATTTTCCAAGATCTTAATTAATTAGTTAACTGATGTTTTTAACATGAGTTACATTTGTTTAAGTCTTAAAATGTGATGCATGATGAGCATATGTTTTCTCTTATAGATGTTCCTACAAGTTTATATTGTATCTTTTTGTTTCAGAATAATTATGACGAATTTGGCAATATCATAAGAAGGCATTTCGACATGTAATCTACTATATACTTCATACGTGAAGTAAGAAGATTTCAGGTTTTCACATATTCATCAATACGTAACGACTATTTATATTCTCTATATCTTTATTAAATTCAAAAACGAAACATCAAAAAATCTGTTCAAATATTGATTAAATTGCATTAAAAGATTATTCGACCATTGGAATGTTCTGCAATGTGTAATATACAGCCATTTTGTACAAGGACGTTTCAAAAATACTATTCATTATCAAATAAATACTAAGAGTAACAAGGAGTATATATGACTTTTCTATCTTTTCCAACCTTTAATTCCCTAAATCATTGTATTTAATGTGGGCGTTCACGCATATTTCCTCTGAAAATAGAACTGGGAAGACGCGCTTAAAGAAAAAACTCAGAATAACGCCAGAACGCTTCCTAAGTACACCAAAAGACACCCAAATTATTAATACATAGTTATAATTAGAGACCGGATTTTTATGTAATTACATATTTTTTGTCTTTCTACTTACCGTTCTCAAAATTGTAATCTTGGCGAATCATAGCCCTTTTAACACAATATCGAATTTTTCGTTACATATTTTTACATATTTAGAACTATATTAAATATTTTACATATTTTGCTGTTTTCACAATATATTTTCTTATTTTATCATTTTTCTTCAATTTAATTTCATATTTTTTTATGAAAAGATGTATTTTCTTAAATCAGCATTTTTCCTACATTACTGGGGAAATCTACGTGTCCAAAATATCATTGACACCGCGTTTTGTGATCTGATAGCTTAATTTTTGAGAAAAAATTGCTATTGCCAACGTGTAACACTTCGATGAGGATGCTTCAGTGTATGTTTGCTGGTCCTAGATCTGGTCAGTTTGTGCGATGGCTTTTATTGCGTTTACTCTGGCTACTAAACCACGGTTCTGGATTGTAATAGATTACGCTTTTAGTACTGACGAGAAAGTTGTGTGATGTAAAGTGAGCAGTTTTTCTAAATGTAATTTCTTGCAATGTAAATGGATTTTAATTAGAGAATTTTAATATTACGTATTATATCCGATTTTACATATTTATTACATATTCTGACAATTTTCATTGCATATTTATGTACATATTTTGACGTTTAATACTACATATTTTTCCGGTCTCTAGTTATAATTCTAGTTATAATATAGTTCATTGTTGCATTATCCACATTTTTCTCGATTAGGCCAAGATGAAGACAAAACACCCTTTAACACTCATTTGGCATGGAGTTTGGTTGAAATTCGAACTTCTAGATTCTATTTCACTACTTGCTTTTGTGAAAGAGAGATTATGAAGTCGTTACCCGAAAACCTGTATATCCAGTAAGCCTGGATCCACAATTTCTTCATTTAAAGCGCTGATGGACTTAAAATGACCACGATGAATAATGAACTGTTGTAAACAGAGATTGTATAAACTGAAATGTCTTAATAATAACCCATATTATCAGTAAGGACCAGTATGCTAAATTATCCATCAAATTTACGAGATAAGCGACACGTCCAACCTCCAAGAAAAAAGTTAACATCACAAGACGATCGGTCTCGAAGAAACAGAGTTGGCGGGGCTGGTAGATCAGTGGCATCTGCATCAAAACAAAAAACAAAATCAGATAACTCAGAAGAGTGCAATATACAGAAGTATTCAGCGCTAGCTGAGTAGAAAGAAAATGCATTAAGCGAACAGGATAAATATAGAATTTGCTGTATTTCCTGCCTTGAGGTCGCTGGTCATAGAAGAGCCGATTCTTTCGTTTCGTCTTCATCCTTTTCCTTCAACTTCCCACCACTATTGTCACGGTCACCCCAACCACTCCAGCATTATCCACCCTAGCATCCCAATATACAGTCGGCTGAGGAGCATCAGCTGATGTCATTGGAGTTCCTCTGTCGGTGGCAGCATTTTCAACTCTAGTTAGATAGCTAGATCGAATTCAGCTGCTGTCTGGAGAAGAATTGGAGCGGCCGGCTCTCTGGTTTCTCTGACCCACAACAGGTGAATTTTGGAGCAGTTCCCTTACAAACGAGCCACGGACCACGCTCGATCTTTCCTTCCTCTTCCTTTTCTTATCCTCACCGCTTAGTTACACACGCTTACAAGCACTACACTGCCACCGCGTCGGGAGACGAGTCGGGAGCTTAGACCTTCGAGCTTGTCCAGGCTGGGGCGATGGTCCGCTTTTAGTTAATGCCTCATTTTACTTGGCGAGACTCGGGCCATCAGGCCCGCTCTTCCGTCTGACCACGCAAATTTCGTTATGCTCCTTTCACCATTTAGAGGAGTAAGAAGGTGTTATCTCGGGCGATGAAATAGTCGATTTGAATTTAGCTCAGAGGCTTCTTTTAGGCTCGATGATCTTTTAAATGCAGTAAATCTACTACATGGGACAGTCGACTTTACTTCCCCTCCGAAAAAAAGGCGTACGAAGGATTTTCGCCCTTAAAAATCCACGGCTTCGATCAGGTTTGAACTCGCAAACTTGGGTACAACAGCCCGATACGCTAACCGTTATACCACCCCATTGAGAGAATCCGCATTGAGAGATACCTGAATGAGAAAATACCGCAAGTCGACATGTAGGTCGGCGCCCCTCCATCCATCACGGGAATAACACTACCACCTCCCGTGATGAAACTTGCACCACACTCACGGTACTAATGACCATAGCCGTTGACATGAATAATCAATCAGCATTATTTAATCTATGAACTCATCAATTCAGTGACAAAATAATATGGAGCGGTGATTAAAAATCATGCATCCTTTAGGTTCATTTCATATTCCCAGTGGGCACCCATAGTATACAAGTATGTTTGTCAGCGAGTGTCGTAGTTTTTTATGAAAATGCGTTCATACTAGAACTGTTAATTTCGACTATCCCTTATTCCAAGAGTACGTCGTTGACTTTTCTGATATTTTATTAATCTCATTGGCATACTACCTACACCTTTACCACTCATTCTCACAACGTGGAGTACCTACCAAGTTCTAATTTCACTAATACTCTTATTAGATATGTATGTAATTATATTGAAATATATTATGGGAGTTGCTGAAATCACATTTTTTGTTGAAGTGAAAACATCAATACGACTGATTTGAAATAAAAAATGCAATTTTCTAAAATTCAAATTATAGTAAGTTAAAGCTTTTATGTGCTTTTTATTTACCTTGTTGAATTTACCATCAAAAACATATGATAAAACACCAATGAAATGAAACCCGTCACAAATTAAATGAAGATATGAAATACACATTTATGAAGAGATTGTTTCGCTATAGTTCCAATGAAATATCGCAGTTCTAATATTTAAATAGGAAATTTTAGGCTGAATTATTAGACATCTCCCATCCCAATTGAAAGATTAGAAATGAAATTTTATATACACATTACATATGAGAACAAAACATTTCCTATTTTCATATCATACAAATAAATCTCATATTTTGTAAAATAGTCATCTAAAAGTGATACAATACGGTTAAGTTAATTTGAATTTTTTAAGAGGGGCCGTTAAGTAGCATTACCAATGTCGCAAAAGTCAAATTATGTTAGAAAATTTATTATAGCAGCCGAACTGCAAAATTTTGTTTTTGGTGTGATTTCAATTTGTAGTTTTTCTTTGACGCAACATTAGCGCTGAGTGTAAGACACATTCTTCCTATCCTGCACGGCAAATAACCGTGAATGTTAGAAAGTAAAACTACTTGATCTCTTTTCTATTATTTCATCACTGCGTAATATACATTTCTACACGCGTTGTGGCACGCAGCACAACTGTGTTACTTTGCTTGAACCGCAACTAGCTTCCCGGATCTTTGAACGGGGACACACTACGAGGAGGAGATATAAAGAGATAAGAGCTATGAAAACGATTAGTTCACTCCAGGTACCATGGCTGCAAACATGAAGATCATCTTGCTCCTGGCTATTTGTGGCCTGCTTGTGTCGAGTTCCGAAGCAGTAAAGCGTGGCAGATGCCCACGGGTGCGACCTGGTCAAGTCGGCATCTGCGTCTCTCAATGTCGAGTCGATGAAGACTGCTCAGGGAGATTGAAATGCTGTGGGAATGGATGTGGAACAGTTTGCCGAAATCCAGCATAATCCATCACAGGTCAGTTTTGAATTAGAAGTAATAAAAAAAATAAGTTTTCAATTTTTATAGTAAAAAGTTTTACAGTGAACATTTTACAGTAAAGCCTCATTAGCACGAACTCGCTTAACACGAAATTCGCCGTGTAACGAATAAAATTTGGACCCCGCCAAAAAACGTAGTAATAATAATACACATAAGCCAGACCAGGCAAGTGAACAGTTAGTTTTATTCAAAATTTACTTTCGTAACTGGATTAGAGCAGGTGCGGGCACAGTTTTGCCCGCACCGGCAGACGTGATCCTGCCCTGGAAGCGGCGCGCAGGGTTACTCAAAATCACAACTGCGGTCAGCAAACGAAATTTTTTTTCTGACAGGAAACTTCGCTGTCCACTCAACAAATGATACAATACTGAATAGGCGAGTTTTTTTATTAGACAAAAGATAACTATTTTAAAATATATTTATTAAATAGGACATCAATTCGTAAAGAAAATCATTTGGACCATTTTCATACTCTGATTTTACTTCTCCGAGAAGAATAAATAGTTGTTTTAAACATAAGTGGACGGAAACAGGTTATATTTGATGATAATTTGAACAAACGTAGAAATAGTTTCCAGGGGAATTTCTATAAACCTTTCTTTTTTAAACTGTATCTGATGCTTAGTTGACTATCACATTGAGATCAATTAATTTTATCTGGAATTGGTACTGAATTTCAATATGTACTGAATTGGTACTGTATCTCAATATCTACTAAATTCGGAGAAGAATTTACGTAAAAGTACATCTTCAACATTTTCATATATTCAACATGAGATTCTATTTCTTAAAAACACAATTTTAAATAAGAATGTAGCGATAGTATTTGCTTGCTTTTGATATTAATGGCTCTATCTTTGAGAAGTGGCATTCTTCATGCGAACATAACGCATCCCATGTAGAGTTTGAATCAACAAACGCCCATCAAACATTTTCCCTGTACAACACGTTCCTGATATGTCTTTATGTCTTTCTGTTTCAGAATATTAAGAAGACTTCGGCAAGTTATTATGACGCTCCAAGAAAATACTTTGAGTATGAAATAAGTCAATGATATTGGAAATTCTATAATATTTATTTGTGTTGTCAATTATGCCTGCTATATGAATAGATATCACTTGCTTAACTGTAAACGAGTACATCATTATTGCTGTAACAATATTTAGTGAAAGGTATTCATTCTGTTTTATATCTGAATATATACAGATTCTTCTCTTTCGAAAAGCTTTTAATAAATAAATATCGTACACGATTGCCATCTCTTTTTACTTTTTATTCTTGCTTCCCATTAACTTCCTTAAATCATGCTTACCTTCAAAGATATTTTTTTTAGACTCATTCCAGTGATCTGTTCAGTTATATTTAAATAGATAGTTATATTTAAATTGAAAATAAATTGCCACACAATATAATATTCATCTACTAAAGGTTAAAATTTATATTTCCTGATTATGAGTGGACGGAAACAGGTTATATTTGATGATAATTTTGATGACAATAGCAAAATTATTTCAATGCAGTATTTTTTATTAGTTACCTTCTGGAAAATGAAAAACGTTAAATGACCTTTATTAATGGATAATATTATCCCTACTTTAGTAGAACAAAGGTAAGATAGATTGCATAATAAATATAATTTACAAGAAATAGGATTCATGTGGTAGGATTTTGATTTTTCTTCAATATTGCTCACAAACGTGTAGTTCAAAGTTTCTCAAATATCAAGTGAACACAGAGTTAAATCTGAACATCGGACCTATGCCACCTAAGTGTCTATTCTTACAAGAAATTTAAAGAAAAAATTTGGAGCCGTTTTTGAGAAAAATTTGAAAATGTCTGGGGGGCTTTATGTAAAGTACCTCCAAATTTGGAAGAAAGTTTTTCAAAATCACAGCGCCTCGAGTCAAGCCAGATCGATTGGTGTATATCGATTTTGGAAAAAATCCTATGTATGGTTCAGGCGGTAGTCGTGTTCACAGACCGACAGACTGTCAGACGGACAGATGTTTTGATTAAAAAACACTTTTCCGTTATCAGGAGACCCCAAAACGTGTATTTCCATTTAAATCTCGAAATCGATTTTCCGTAGCATGACATAACTTTCCCTATACTACGTATATTACTCCGTATATACGTATGTATATGGGAAAGAAAACATATGATAGAAGAGTTATTTCACAATGGTACACATTACATATTATTCAGAAAACTGTAAGAACTTGGAAAACATGAAAATCCGTAAAACGTCAAAATTTCCGAATTTTGCTTCATCTCCGCTTAAATCTCAGAAAACACGACACCCGCGCACGTTTGGAACCACTGCGCAGCGAGGGGGGTTCCCACTCTCCGTCGAGAGCGCGGCGGCGGCGGCGGCGGCCGCCTTTAAAACCGCAGGCGGCTGCGGCGCGCGCAGAGATGGCTGCGCGCTCGCGGATTCTGCTCGTGGCTGCGCTGGTGGCGCTGGTGGTGGCGGCGGTGTGCGGGCAGGGGCCGGGGCGGGTGAAGCCGGGGGTGTGCCCCCCGTCGCCCCCCGGACTCATCACCCCGTGTGTGGTGCGTTGCGGCGGCGACGCGAGCTGCCCCGGCGCGCAGAAATGTTGCTCGCTGGGCTGCATGACAGCCTGCACCAACCCGCTAAGATGACATACGCCAGGTAAGGCAGGGGCTGACTTTTCCTGAACTTCGCCAATATTAGGTTTATATTATACCTGGGTTACAGATATCTTTCACCGCTCTCACATCTAACAAATTCTCTTTGTATATAATACGCTAAGGAATGATGGCGGTATTGTACCAAATATAAGAAACTATTGATAAAGATAAAAAATAATGGCGTACAGTTTTTAAAACAGCTAAAATTAAGCCGCACTTCAAAAAAGGCAAAAAATTGAAATTCAAAATTATCGGCCAATTTATCTTTTTGCAGTTTTTTCAAAAATATTAGAGATACTTTTTTATGTGCGAATGGAAACCTTTCTCAGTAAACACGACGCGTTTTCAGATTGCCAACATGGATTCCGAAAATCAAAATCTACGGAAACAGCCATTTTTTCTTTTCTTAAAGATGTTGCCTCATCATTGGATCAAAACGAAGCAAGTATTGGAATATTTTTAGATCTTTCAAAAGCTTTTGACGTCATTGATCATAACAATTTACTTTCAAAATTACCTTCATATGGAATCCGTAGTACTACTCTAGATTGGCGATGTTCTTACCTTAAACAACCTTCTCAGAGAGTAAAAATACCTTATGGGAATGATGGAACTTTATGTACACACCTTTCCGGATCTTTGCCAATTGCACATGGAGTCCCGCAAAGATCGATTTTAGGCCCTATTCTCTTCCTATTATAAGTAAACGAATGCCCTTAGCGATTCGAAACGGAATAACAGTTCTCTTTGCGGATGATACAAATATTCTTTGCAATAAAGAAACCGTAAATAGTACAATATCAGATGTTTCAAATTGGTTCCATAACAACAAATTAATAGTAAATGAAAAGAAAACTGTTTCAATGCAGTTTTCCATTTCAAATAAACAGTTCTGTACTCCTTTGAAAATGAACTGTGTGCCATTTACTGATGTTAAAGTAACAAACTTTTTAGGTCTATCAATTCAGTCAAACCTCGAATGTCCACTTAAATGAACTGAGCACAAAATTAAGTTCATTATGCTACGCGTTCAGAATTCTTTCAAATTCCGTCAGCCTTCATACTGCTCGTTGTGTATATTTTGCGAATGTTCATTCCCACCTGAGATATGGTATAATATTCTGGGCAAAGACATCTTACACCTCCCAGACTTTCAGGTTACAAAAAAGAACTGTACGAATAATAAGAAAATCCCACCCACATGATTCTTGTCTCCTGATTTACGAATCAGTAGTTTTTGTCAAAAACGACTTATTTAAGGGCGGGAATATATTTTCAGCAAACGCCGATGTCCATAAGTATAACACACGACGTAGTAATCGTATTCATCAGGTGGTAGTACCAACAGCTCACTACAAACAATTCACATACAATTCATGTACATTACTCTATAACAGAATATAGTTACTAGAATATGGTTCAGGATACAGATCACAGAATTATGAAAACGTGCACAAATTTCACTTCTCCTCATGGCTCGTCACACAGTTTTTAACTGTTTTCGACATAAATAAATAAATAAACATACTTAAGATTTTTAAATGATCACAGGTGTTGTCATTGCCAACAATGTTATTAATTTCAACAAGAGCAGCTTTCGATGGCTTAGCCATCATCATCAGTTTTCTGCCACAAAACGACTACCTTCATTTAAATTTAAATGCCAACATTTCACCACAAAACCAATATACTTTAGATAACAGGAATTTTAGCTACAGATAAAAAAAGGCATCCTGAACTTCACGTTTGGGTTCCCCTACTTTCCAAAGGTCACAAGTATATATTCCACGTTTGGTAATATGTAACTCATGTATGTAGTATATAACGTAATTCTGCCTGTAATTTTCAAGTTTTTATATCATATTGTAAATAATGATAATTAATGATATACCATATCACAAATTGATTTAAAGCTCCCATGAAACAGATGTTAAATATACAATCAATAAAATAATATGTCCATTACGCGTTTTCAAAACTAACTCCGTGTACAGTAATTGGCCTTGTTCCGTTTTGAGACATGAAGTGCAAAAGATCATTCCAAAAGAAGTTGTCGAATCGCCTGGAGTGTGAGATTTCAGTCGCTGATTCGATGATAGCGAGATTTTTAAGCTCGAATATCATGTTCTTACATGCCTTCACATGTAAGTGAATATTCGTAAATTCTTTATCGAGCAACCGTCTGACATGCGTCTTTTAAACTAGAGGTGCTACAACAGCACGTAGTTTGTCGTAAATGGTTATGTAATATTATAATATGACAACTTCTATCTTACATTTCAACTACCATTTGACAAATTCTTAAACAAACAAAGCGCGAAAAATATTTCTTTAATTCAAATGTTTAAATGAAAATAGCTCTCTGCCATTTAATTGAATGTATTCGTGTTCTACATAAATGTACCAACGATGAGCGATGCGTATTTTAGCTGTAAATATAATTATTAGTTACCATGACGTGAACGAAAGGCGGCCGGCATTATCGCTTTCTGTTATCAGTGCGGTGTTACAGCAATGGTTTGAAATAAGCAAAAGACACCAAATTCGTGTGGGTTACACATTTTGAAAATTAGCATTATTAATACCTCTAGCAAGGAAATGAAAATGGACGGAAAAAATAATAATTAAATATATTTTTGTATTCATCAAAATTACTCGGGTTTTACACACTTTACTCTTCATTCCCACATACTATTATCCCACATCTTATTATCCAAAGCGAAATTATCTAATCGTTTTCACATTTAACTCAATTAAAGGGCGCAATTGAACTTTCCAGCGGCCGCGCTAACGTAAATTTTACAATATCAGAATTTGTTAATTTGCTGTCGATTTATTGTTGGCAAAGACTTCTGCGTTCCTAGTATTCCTTGCGGATATTTTTCATGATGCATTTCAGCGACTACTGTTTAGTTTGCATGCGATATTCGGTTTCGGCAACGCTGTCTTCGGGATTAATGAATACTGTCGTAAACTTTACGCTCAGCCTCACTTGTTCTAAATTGTTTGTTATAATTTGGCCTAATCGAAACTTTAAGTAAAATCTCCAGAGAAAGAATTCATGTAAATAAATTCAGCGTATTCTTCAAGAAATGTCTGATGGTGAGGAAGATTATGAATTGGGATCTGGTAGTGACCTGAGTATTGTAATGATTTGTATTTTTTTACAATAAAAGAACCGTCACAGAGGAAGCCGACTACAGATTCAACAAATGACGGCAGAATGGCGTTGCGGACATTTATTGTGTACGAAATGCCGCAATGAATAAGCATTAGTTCAAAACAATAATTAGTTAAAGGGAAATTTAAGAATAACTTTCTACGCAGCACATATAGTTTATAAGGCGGCAAGTGTGTGTTTTTCTATTTAACAGAGTGACTGTTGTCAAAAGACAAGTGATGGAGAATTACTGGTGTGAGTAAGCACAGAAAAGTAAGAAATTCGAACTGAATAACGGGAAATTGGGGTGTTTCGGACTAATAAACATGGAAAACGGGAATTTAGGGAATTTTCGGCAGATACCGTTAAGCAAGGGGACGCCGGGGAGGCGTAAATCAGAATAATTTGATGTCAATAAAGAAGGACAAAAGACTGAGAGAGCGTGTTTTGTTGAGGAAAAGTTTTGCTAATGAATTGCAACAATAGTTTTCGGTAGATGAATTCTAGTCTCAGAGGTGAGAGGACCTCATGTCTTGCTATGCGAGAAATGATTTGAGAAATTGAAGAGATGAGAAATTTCGGTCGGATATTGATGAGAAATTTCGGACGGGAAGAAAAGAATGTTACGAGTTTGTTTTAATAGTGACAGTCGATTTATATGCGAGTTGTGTTGATGATATGGTAAATGGTAACTGGAACTTGGTGTGCAGCTGTCGTGGACGTCAAGGAAGTTGGGGGCAGATACAACATCACTACGAAAGGGAAGTGGCTGCGCATACACTTTGCTAAATGAAACGAGAATTATAATATTTTTGACGAAGACCCAGCATGTCATCATTCTTCTTAATTTAAATTTTATTTACAAAGAAAATGGCCATACATGAAGAATGCGCATGTCTCGTGGTGTGAATTACGTGTAAATATTGTGTGAATGTTGATTTTTATTTTCTGTTTTGAATTTTGTTTATATTATGATGGAACTTTTTATGTTCGTGTTAGCAGATTATACAACGCCAGGAAGACGAATAAAGAGTAACAAACACGGTGTGTTTGTGATTTTGTTTTTGCATTGAATTTGACTTGTTATTTGTAGTTTAGAAAATAGTGTTACAAAAGGAATAGCAGGTCTTCATCCAGTATTGGAAACTTGCGCTGGACCTACGACATAAATTTTTTTGCAAACGGCCGCATCCAATGAGAGTAAATTATTAATGAGTTAATTTAACAGATAGAAGATAGGAAAGGAAGGGATGTTAGATAATAGTTAGATAGATAGAGTGCAGCCGGTCGCAGTATTGAAAACATAGATGAGCATCAGCCCGTTACTGGATCGGAACAAGATACCAAATCTACTGCTTCTGATACCAAAAAAGAATGTTTAGCAACAATTCATATGTTTTTGTTGGTAAATACTAATTCTCAAAATGGCGTGACAGAGTGTATAAAGCAGTTTCAAAAACACAAGCTCATAATAATTTTAATGAAAGTACTTATCCAGTTTGAGACGAGACAGATATTGCAAATATACTTTGCGATCAGAAATTATAGTATTTCTGATTATTACTCATAATTGGGAAAATATAATATTCTGAAATACTACAATGCGCCATAAAATTGCATTGTTCTACAATTTGTTTTATTCAGGAGCCATTGAATAACGTAACATTTTCGACACGCGCCTGCTGATGAGAAAATTTTATGCGCGCCTGCTGGGAGGTTAAAATAGATTTTAAATAATTTCTGAAAGATTAATTTGTAAACGTATAACAAAAGCTCCAATGTAAGAAACGAACAAAGCAATATGACATAACATACAAATTCTGACTTTCGTAGCATCCAACTGCCTGGAATTACCTCTTGCATTCACGAAATTCGGAGCGGGCGACTATGTTTGACGTCAAATTATACACAAAAAATACTCAAATTTTCAAAAAATTCAACATGACCTTATTTAAAGATGTTTTTGATGAAAACATTTCATTTAGAAAAAAAAACTGTATCTTCACAATTGCAGTTTTAGGAAGACACTGAAAAATTTTGAATTTTTTCAATCTTCGAAAAATCAGGCAATTCAACAAACAGGAAACATGCACCATTCTCTTAAGGGTCCTTTACGCTATCTAAGATCTGCGATCATTTCTTGTGTTGCTCCTCAGGTTTTCTCCACGTGTCTTCTCTCTTTTTTAAGGCACACTGCTGGCTGTTTTTCCCGCATTCTCTGTCACGCCATAATAGATTGTCTATCACCACCATGGCCTTGCTCGTTTGAGTAAGGCATTGTCTTTATTACCAAGAATGAACCGTCATTGATATTTTAGTTTCTAACTTAGTTTTTTCACATAAACATTACTTCGGACGGCGCAAAAACGTTTATGCAAGATACACATCATATCAACAGCTTGAATGCAAATGTTCGACTAATACCATTCACTAAATTGCACACAAACGTTGACGAGATAAATAGAAAAGAACCGCATCGCGGTTACGATCCCTTATAAGTGCCGAATGCCAGTGCCCGGCGTCAGAAGTACAGAAAAGGCAGGGCGCGGAAGGATCCTTCTTCTGTTGGCGCTGGTGGCGGGGCGTGTTCGGGCGGAGAAGGAAGGCAAATGCCCCCCTTCCACCGGCTCACCGAGTACATGCGATGTATATTGCCAGAAGAATAAGGAGTGTTCTGGCAAGCAGATCTGCTGCACCATTGACTGCAAGAGGTACTGCGTCGATCCAGCTTAATACGCATCACCAGGTACTGGAATTATAAAAGTTCTAAAGGCTCCTGTTTAAAGTTTGCACACTAAAAAGACTACATTTAGTTTAAAACACAGGGGCCTATTTCATTCCTCGTATTTTGAATTGTGATATCACTGCTCAACAAAAAAAAAACAACTTTTTCTCTCTTCCCACGACTTTGCAACGAATTTACAGTAAATCGGGTACGCTGAATCCAAATATGTCATTAGTTTCGCTGAATTGGCTCTAGTTTTTGTGCTATGAACATTGTAAAGAATGATACTATCACAAAACTCACAGCATTTAATACAATTATCTATCTTTATACAAACACGTTTTTTAAAACATTAAACATTGAATATCCCATTATTTTCGGTATACTTTAATTGAGTTTCGTTTTATTAATACATGCATTTGATGGCATTTGTGAGGAATTTATGCTACAAAAACAGAAAAGAAATATTACAAACTTCGTAGAAAAATATATGAAACATATTTTGGTATAAAACTGGATAATCAAGATATGTCGTGGTGCTATGATGTGGTATGCAAAACTTGTGTGGAGTGCCTCCGTCAGTGGAAAACTGAAGAGTTTAAAATTTGGTGTACTGATGGTATGGCGAGAGGCCTAAAGTCATCATGATTGTTATTTTTGTTCTGTAAACGTAAAAGCCTTCAATCGTTACCAGAAAAAGAACAGGGAGTACCCTGATTTGGAATCGGCAAAGTGACCTGTGCCACATGGACCTGATGTTCACCACACTCATTGGAATTCCTGTGTCTGATAGTGAGGATATACAGATTCTGGGGCGCAATTCAAGAGTTCGAAGTGGCAGTGAATATGATGGAAGTGTTACAAAAGAGCACTTCTCCCAGGATAAGATCAGTGATTTAATACGTGACCTCAGTTTGCCAAACAAAGCAGCTGAACTTTTAGCATCCTGTGTAAAAGAAAAGAAATGTCTGACACTGGAAGCGAAAATAACACCTCACTGGTTATTGGTACAGGCATTGTCATAGTTATCAAGAACGTTTTTGGGTAATCATCAAGTAGAAAATTATTCAAAATTGGTGCCAGACTTGCTTTAAAACTTTCAAAATTTGGGCGCAACTATGAGCATTAAGGTACACTATTTTCATAACCATCTAGACAAATTTCCAGAAAATATTGACAAAATGTGTGAAGAACAAAGCGAGCGGTTCCATCACGAAATAACGATAATGGAAGTTAGATATCAGGGCAGATGGGATAGACACAATGGCAGACTACTATCTACCAAAACCAATGCCATATTTGGAATCTGTGCTTTAAACATACACCAAAATGGCTTTAAATTGTTTGGCAAGAAAATGAGTGTTGACCAGTGTAGTAGATAAGTGTTCCATTATGAATTAAACACTGTGAATTAAATGAAATAAAATAGAATATTCGACATTTTATAAACATATTTTGAATGTTGCTGCATATCACAATTTGATTTCAAACTTTTTTTGTCTGGCGCTCATGTTGCATGTAAAAATGAACAGGTTTCTGATATCTGTCTATCTAATTATTGAAGTAGGGTATCTGGATGTTTAGAGAAGGTTCCCCATCTTCTGAAAACCTGAGATCGTCGTCGAATCGGTTGTTGCGGAAGTCGATTGCAAATCAATCTATATCAAGCTTGAAACGGACTCAGGCTTGATATTGATTGATTAATAGATAAATGTTTCATGGAACTGAACTGCTATGGCCATTAGTGCAGTTAGTGTAGTGAATATATTATCTATAGAAATGACGGTGTTCTTCCCGGGCAGGAATGTGAGGTCTGGTACCAAAATACAGGTCAACTTGCGGAAGATTTTCCTTTCTGTGTATCTCTCTTCAGCAGAGCACTGCCCCAGTCGGGACAAGCTATAAACGTGATAAACCAATCTCCAAGTGTGTTGTATATGGCAGATACTTACTCCCAAGCCCACATTAGATGGAGAGTAGAAAATTTGTGCATTATTTCATGAACTAATTGGAACCGGGAAATACAAACCGCAGCGCACGTTACATTACAACACGCATTAGCCTCGCGTATCTAAGAACGGGTCATACTATACCCTTAAAACCTTCTAGTCCCTAGGTCCTCAGTTATGATGAGTCCCAGGCCCTAATCTTCATAAAACGACCTCTCTGGACCTTCTATTCACAAAAATGTATCAAATCAGTGAAAGTATCGGAAAGGAACTTTTGAACCTCCAATATTGAAATCTGATGAAATAAGTGCGATTATACGTAAAACAGGTAAGGCGTTAAAGTGCACGGTTGTAGAATGCATTCAATTATTTATTCCTACTTAAAAGAACGAGTTTTGGATGTTTGAATTAGTTTTATTCAAAATCAACGTGACTGAACGTCAAAAAAACAGATTTTCAGAATTGACAAATTATTCAAATTTCTTTGATTTTAGCTCTCAAAATAAAGCAGAATGTATTAGTGACTTTACATAAGGCTCCATGATTTAGATATACTATTCATTATTATCATGTAATCACCATTCATTATATCATATCAATTTTTTAATACTACTCAGAACATCATAAAGAATGCACAAGGCAAATGAAGGATAGAGGTGAGAACACAATTAGTGAGAGAGCAAGGAACCCCCTTTGGAGTAAATACTTAAGTATTCTTATGCAAATGAAGCAAAACATTCTTATGAAAATCAAGTGTGACATCTTCTATATCCGCGTTTGTCAACTGGAGAATAAATGACGTCAGAGCACTGATGCCCCTCCGCGAGCAGGCCTCGAAGAAGCGGTGCGAACAAAGGGGCAGAGAGGAAGGGGCAGATGGCGGTCGCCGGTAAGTAAAACCTTGGCAGTGGGCCTTTGCTGGTTTGTCAGGCAAGGTGAGTGGGAAACCATATACATCCGACAATTTTATTTGCTATGTTCGAAAGAATCTCAATATGCTTAAAAGCCCAACCTACAGATGAATTACGTAGCTTTGCGACCCACAGAAACCTGCGAGATAAAAATAAATTCTGAGATTTGACATAACTCGCAATCATGGGATGAGTAAACGAATATGCAGATTGAAGATTATGGAAAGATACTTAAAATAAAGAGAATTTACAACATTCTCAAACAAAACTGTAAATCAAAAATAATCAAGCCTGGGGTCCAAAGTTTCTCACGTGACCCCTACTGGGTACCTATATGTTTTATATTTGTTAACACTAATTATTGTTTCAGAACGAACTAATTCGTTATATTATATTACATCGTATAAAATAGTAATGTTCTAAATCGTTAAAACTGTCTTTTCCAGAAATGTTATCTAAAAGAAGAATGGGAGTGGAATTATAGTACTGCTAATGATAGAGTTGTATATTGCATTGAATTATGAAATGATGTATATTCTAGTATATAAATTTTCATATTGGTATTAATCAGCACTGATTAAACATAAAACATTCGAAATAATATTACCATTTAAAAAACGTAATTATCGATTTTCCAAATGAACCTTGTCCCCCGTTTTCACAGCATCATTGCATAGCAACACAGTGCGCCAGCCGCCGCGTTGGGCTCTGCCTTCGCTCCGCAGCTCCGGGTGGAGCAGGCGACCAGATTGCTATGATGTCACAGAGCGTTGAGTTGGATCTATACATTCGTTGTGTGATCTTTTGTGAACATCTTCAAGGGGAGAATAGAAAAATTGAGGACTCTCAAAGTAACTATGTCCCCGAGATATTCAGGACCCAGTATCACGATGAATATCTACACGGCGCATTCACCTGGAAACACCCATAAGATGTGGGAAGATAACACAACTGGCCATGATTTCTTAGAATATTGCATTTTATACATCTTTGGATTTCTTATCTAACTTTCCATTGCGTATTACCAGCTGATATTCGTTGGGGAAGGGTATTTCAACCACTACTGTCTGGATGAGAATTCAAGTAGCTGATGCTCTGATCGGTAGTTATCGTGGGTTCTTCAATTAAAATCACACGAATGCCGCAACGGTACCTTAACAATGATAGCGTTCGATCATTCCTTCCACATCTTTGACCCCTGCACTCCTTTTACACACACACACACATCTCTTTCACACACACGACCGAAGATCAGAGCTTGTGCCGGCTGGGGCGATGCGCCAGTGGTGGAGATACCTGAAGGGGACACCACCCGCAAGTCGACGTGTAGTTCGGCGCAGGATCTCGCGTTCTAACGGGGGAGGAACACAGGCCATTCCTGGGATATAAAATTAAAAAAGACTAGAGCTGCTTACGCACTCGCAAACACAAAGTAATGCACAAAAGGATTTCTTGTATTGAGGTGTTCTTGCCGTACGATGTCCAGATTCATTATACTGTCGAAACGTGGCGCCGACAGCGCAGGCCGACGGCCGGTAGTGTCAGGAAACCTCGCCAGTGGCGAGTCGCCACCACTGCACGGGGCGGCGAGCAGTTTTGCCAGCCGGCGGCAGCGGACGTCACACGCTACCGAACAAGGCCACCGAAGGTAGGAACCTGCTGTAGGTTTTCTGACTCAACGGTGCCCATGTCTCGGGTCGGGAGGACACGGTTCAGTCATTGCCCGCTCTTCTCGTTGTGTGCCCGGAACAGGACAGCGTGAGTGGCACTGCGGCACGTCGGGTGAAGCCTGTGGGAGACTTGGCGAGATGGCTCGCTCCGCTGCCGGGCTCCGGGTTTTAACTCCGCCTCCCGGTGAGGGGAAGGGGAGGGGCTGCGCCGATCCACTAGCAGAGCGTGCCCCCAGGCTCGCTTCTGATTGGGGAGTTACCACACACCTTCTCTTTATTACCGGCATATGGGTGTCCACTAGAGGTCTGCATTCTCCGCGATTTTTACCGACCAGCGCTCGCTCGCCTCTCTTCTCTCGAGACCACGCGCTCGACTGTCCTTCGCAGCCGGTTGCGAACTCCCGGGAGCCGGCGCCCGACCGAGACTCGGCCTCCAACCGACGAGACTCGACAACCGGCGGACCCCGTTCAGGCGAACTGCGCCACGTAACAATCGGCCGACACGTCGGAGTAAATATCTAATGGCACGTTTCAGGAAAAGGAAGGAGTATTGAATGGTTTTTTAAATAAATGACCAATAATTTCGTTTTTTCAAAATTTAAAATATAGAAGAATTTTAATATTAATTTTCAAATAATAAATTTTAATAAAATAATTTTAATAAATTGTAATAAATAATTTTAATAAATAATTTTAATTTTAATTGTAATAAATAATTTTAATAAATAATTTTAATAAATTGTATTAAAAATGAATAAAAAGCTTTAAAAATCGACTCCTCGGACGCACGGGAGAACCTCAAGTGGATCTATTGCAGTTCTGCCTGTGACTTCAAAGAAAAGGCACTCATAAGTTTTAGAGATAAATTCCGTTCTTTGTAATGACTAGGTATCGGATGCTTCGGAAATTGCCTATTTTATTCTAATGAACATAAAATTATTAATTTTCCTTCATTTTATATGGTGCAATATGGAGCAAATACAAATGCTCTGCTAAATTTAGATGCAAGTGCTATGAAATATATTAGTACCTTTCCCTTCCAATTTTGTATTTTTGCCGGCTTTTTCCAAATATTTTTGTTGTTGGTGTTGTTGTAATTTTCAGGCATCTGAAAGGCAGGTCTTGGTTTCTTAACCCGGCAGTAGGCGTGCGGGGTGCCTCAGTCACCTCAGCATTATTTTGAGCTCATTGTACTTTTAGTTTTATTTATAATCTTGCGAGCTTCTCAATATCTTTCGAGGAAAGCTTTGTGCACGTATCTCGACCCTTCTCTTTCAACTGCTTCCTGTCCTTTCCTGGAAATTTCGTCGCAACGGCGATGGCGCGCTGCG
Organism: Acheta domesticus; assembly: GCA_031308135.1. Taxonomy (NCBI): domain Eukaryota; kingdom Metazoa; phylum Arthropoda; class Insecta; order Orthoptera; family Gryllidae; genus Acheta; species Acheta domesticus. Next base: position 220,737,412 of record JAHLJT010009436.1, read on the forward strand.
TGGGAGCCACCGAGTCACCTCGCACAACCTTTGTTATCGCTTCCTGCCACGCTGTTCTCAGTAGTTCACCGAAAGTAAGGGGGTCTCGTGGAGCTTCAATACTACTCCACAGAAGTCAATGATTCACAAATTCAGCTTTTACGATTTTTTAATTACAATTAATCGCTTATCTTGTATTGAAACGAAAAATAATGGAATAATTGAAAAACATTGTACTCGTACATATAAAACTTTATATGCATCATTTCATGTATACATACTTTTGACGAATGTAAAATAATGTTAAACGTGTGTATATAATAGTAAATAATGTATTTTGAATTATTGAGTTGAATAGGCTGATGTGCCGTGACCGCTGTTGTTTGGCCGCCGACTGAGTCGACAAACACAAAGGCCATGTCGGCTTACATAAACTATTTCACAATAAATTACTATGCCCAATGACAAGACGTTTTGATGCAAGAAAAATAGTACCCACCTCATTTTTGTTTAGCATATGCTTTTTTCTTATATACTCGTGAAATTATGACCAAATATTCATTGTATTTAATAAATATGCCTTATATTCGGGTTTGTAAGAAACTTCAATGACATTACAATTAGTACGCAACGAATTATCTTCCCTCAAGCACTATAAATATAGAAAAACAATAAAAATTTATTTTCAGTCTTTGTTTGCCTTAATTCTTTCAAAAAATGTATTGTTTGTCTCTATAAAATTATTTCCAGTCAATCGATTCTTTTCAACAAATTAATCGTTTAATTGAAATTGTATTTTCTTTCGATTACAATGAATTGAAAGTGTTGCGATCACTACATGCGGCGACTTTATATCCCGTACATGCATTGAGGGGCGAAGCTGCTTTGAAGTCCGGCGCTTGGCCGAGCGGCCGAGCGCTCGAGCGCTCGAGACGCTCGAGCGCTCGAGCGCCCGGGCGCTCGGCGACTCCCGCGTCTCGGCGGGAGCCGCAAGGCGGCCGGTCGAAATGTCCGTTAAACAGCTATCTCTTCCCCCCCAAGCAAGGTCCCCCACCCTTCGCCGAGCGTCGGCGCGGAGCCCGAGAGTCTCGAGCGGTTGTTTTCGCCTGATTGTAGAGCTCTAGTGTCCACGATTACGTGTAGACCGAAGCGGAAGTGGACCTGTTGAGGCGTCTCTGTTGCTGGCTTCTCGGAGTAACCGCCTCTGGTCGCACCTCCGCTCCTGAAGCGTCATCTGGTGATGCTGCCGGCTCACACGCAACACTCACGGTGCTGGATACTCGGATTGACTTGAGATTTTACCGGCTTCTTCAGCACCTTTCAAAACCCCTACATACAAATTTTTACGTGCTATGAAGCACTGCAAGTAGTGTTTTTGCGATAATTAGTATTGGAATCTTTCTTGACCTTACCGACCGTAGAAGGGCGGAAATCGCTGCTCGCTGCTGGTTCTGCGGACGTTACTCATACACCTCGCCCGCACTATCGGCCTGTCGGCAAGGTCTCAGTTACTTGGAGGGCAGGCGGGGGTGACAAAAACGGGTGTTCACTTCGCAGGTTCAGATGGAACGAACGCGCTTGGAAATCTGACACCGGCTGATAATCGCCGCGTAACGTTCCTAGCGCTGCTGAAGCAACGGCTCGCCCGCTGCGGGAAGCGCGAAGGTCACGAAAGGTCCTGATACAAAATGCCTATAAAACACTATTTGTAATATTCCATAGCACTTCAAAATTTGCGAATATAGGTTTTGCAAGGTGTTCTATCAGCTGGTGAAATTTCATGTCAATCCGAGTATCCAGCACGGTGAGTGTTGCGTGTCAGCTGTTGGCTCCTTTGTGACGGCTGGCTCCGTCGTCTGCGTTGTAGCCGGGTGAAAATCAAAAGGAAGATTACTCCTTTTCTGGGTGTCGTCCATCCTATGTGTTTTTTGAATAATTTATTCATTGTATGATAGTACATAGTTCAGTAATACATTACTCCATCATGTGTTTTGATGGCTTACATTTACAACTTAAACTAAACACAACTACAGTACTCTTGGTGTAGGAAACTACAAGAGCCCCTATTTCGGACAGTTTACGGAGAAAATTTGTAAGGCTTCGAAAGGAAATCTGTTTTTAATTCTGGGTGGGAGATCATTTAATGAGGCCAGGTTGTAGTGGTCTGCTTGGTTTATTGTATTTAGGTTGGAGTAAAAATTGTTGGAAAGGTGGGCGATATGTTTGATGATCGGTGATATATTTAATTCTTTACGAAGTTGGGCGTTTGAAATGAACCATGGGGCATGTGTTGCTATTCTGAGAAATCTAGTTTGGACAATTTGAAGTTTATTGATGTTGGAGATAGATGCTTTGGTCCAGATGGGGCATGCGTACAGCATTAGGGGTCTGACTATTGTTTTGTAAAGTGTAATGGCATTTGTTAGGGATAAACAGCTTATGAAGTTGATAAGGGGTTTTAGTTGAGCTATTTTTATTTTTGCTTGTTGTTGTTTCAGTGTTATGTGTGTTTTCCAGTTGAGTCTTGTCTCGAAGTTCAGCCTGAGACATTTTACCGTTTGGTTTTGTGATATCCAAGAAATTGTGTGTTTATTTATATGTAATGGTGGTGAGTGGGCAAATGGTCTGAGAGAAAATATTTTAGCGGTTGATTTAGTTGGATTAAGTTTGATTTTCCGCAATGTTGACCAGTTGTCTATTTTATTGAGGTGATGTTGTATTCTATCGGTAATGATCTTCAGTGAATGGCTGGACTTGTAGATTGCTGTATCGTCGGCGAATTGTGCTAATTGGGTGTGTATTGTAGTGGGAATGTCTGCAGTGTATATGTTGAATAGAGTGGGTGAGAGTGCTGATCCTTGAAGAAGACCTGCTGGTATTTTGCGGGGGTTGGAGATGTGATTTTCTACTGAAACTGTGAAAGATCTGTCGGCTAGGTGTGTTCCACCTTTTTGTCTTCTGATTTTCATACCTTCTTGTCATGCCGTTTTCCGTTTGTACCAGATACATTCTATAGCCTATGGTCTCGAGAATCACTACTGGGATCCATTTTGGGGAATATTTGAACGATCGAATGTATACACTATCTTTCATTTCGAACCTTATATTCCTTATGTGTTTCGAGCGTTTGCTAGATAATAATGCTGCTAGTAATGTCCTCGGCTGCCTCCCGCAGTGTGGTTCCGCTGTAATTTTATTCTCGTGCCTTATCGGAATTGTTCTGTATGTTACTAGTAGCTCCTGTAGCGCTTCATCTTTATCAACTCCATCAGCAATTTCCTTAACCATAGTACTTTTGAACGTACGTACTAATCACTCTGCTCCCTCGTTTGACTTGGATGGAACGGAGCTGTCCTAAAATGCTGAATGCCATTTTCTGTACAAATATATGTGACGTGAATTGTGCCTTACGGTAAGTCTTCTATTACTAAAACCCTCGTTAAAAGCTTGACTGTTGCTCCTGTTGTTGCTGTCCGCGTTGTAGCTGTTAAAAATCTGGTAAAAAAATTCAAGGTTATCCATCTCACTGACTTTTCTTGTCTTGTGTTTAATTTAAATTTTAACTAGTAATAAAATTAGATATAAATCGTATTTGATTTTCATGACAAAAAAATGAACATTTCCTCGTAGGTCAAAAAAATGATAAATAACTTTAAAATTGCAAAGAGAAAAAAATAAATGTATTGTTACTCAATATAACACTTCTTGTATCACACGACATCAGACACGCCCCCAGCGGAGAGACCCTCGAGAGACCCCGGGGGTCCATCCGCCCCTGGGCGGCACGAGAGGACCAACCCCTCCCCCTTGTACGACTTGTGCGGTCGGTCGCGCCCAATGCTATGACGCTACACTATTTACAAATGGAGGTGTGGTAAAAAAATTTTTGGGAACCCCCGGTCTAAAATGTCCCGTAATTGTAACTTCAGATTGCAATTATTGATTTTTGATTTCAAATTATTTGATTTCAGATTGAAATTGATTATTATGTTACAAAAACATTGCAATTTCCAGATATTTTTAAGGTTCTGGCATGTGATAGCGCTCGAACGCTACAATGGACAAGCGCTTTGCGCACAAAATTAATTTGGCAATTAATGGGTTAATGTTAAGTATATTTTTTGAAAATTTTAACAGTTCTCGAGAAATTTGATTGAAATATGGGCACTATTAAAAATAATATTTCCTCATAAACGGCTCCAAATTCTTTCTTCAAATACGTTGTACGGAATTGTGCTGAATTTATTGTATGAGATACCAAAAACACCATTTTGATCTTCTCTCCCCCTAAAAAACAAAAATCTTTTTTAGAGATTTCTCAGGTCGGTAAACTTTACATAATAGATGTATTGTGTTGTTTAATACTTTTGTTAACACAAGCTCAAAAGTATCACTAATGACGGTCTTTCAAAAATCAGTGTGTTTTTTAATATACGGAAACTAAAATAGGAAAAATTTTTGGAAACGTCTGTACCAATTAAAAAAAGTTTAATTTAAGCGCCATTTTTTACTGTCATTTCGATACATGAGAAAATATAAAGAAAAAAATGCGCTTTTTTCAGAAAAACATTTTTAAAAATTAAAAATTACCTAAATATTTCACACAAAATTACGCAAAAACTGCAGAAAGTTTCAAAAATGTTAAATAATACCTCAAAATATAACTTTAAAGAGCAGATTTCATGAAAAGAGAAAAATCAACTGCAATCTACCGCTACCTTAACTACATTTTTTGACATTTGGTTCATTTTTCGGCTTCCTAATAGTAGAACGGAAACATTATTTTAAGAATATGAAATAACATTAAAACTTCGCCCTAAATAGCAATGTTCGTTGAAAATGTTTGAGCCGTTTTTAAGAAAAATGTGTTCAAGCACTTCTGTAAATGCAAAAATTGAAGCTCTTTTTCACAGAATCTTTTTGAGTTTTCGAAAAACTTTATTATAAGACATTTGAAGTACTTTAACTCACAAAAACAATAACATTTACAAATTGCTGGAAATGTACATATTAAGGGTGTGAGAAATCTCCCAAAAGATTACATTTGTGTGATTTAAAAAAAAATACCCCAAAATGAACTTTACGGCGCATTAAAGAGTGCAATTAGCACTATCAGTTTCAAAAGTTAGAAGAAAAAATTTGGGGCCATGTATGAGAAAATGGCGTCCGAGCGTTTCTGAAAATGCTAACTTTGATCTCGTTTCCACAGAAAACTATTGAGTTTCCGAGAAACTTTATACGACATTATTTAAAGCACATGTACTCATAAACATAGTAAAGTGAAAAAATCGCCGCTAATGCAAATATTAACGACGTGAGAAACGAGTCAAAAAAAATTACATCTTAAAATAATCCTTTGTAAATTTGTTTTCTGTTTTCCCATATTCTCTGTCACGCCTCAGTAGAGTGTCACCGTCGTCTTGCTCGCTTGAGCAAACATTGTCTTCATTATCACGAATGAACAGTCATTTTCGTATCTAACTTCTTCACAACCATTTTACTTCGAACAGCTCAAAAACGTCCAACATGCGAGAGATATCTTAATAAATGTCGGACTCATATATAATATATTAAACTGCGCAAACGTTTGCGAAATAACTTGACATGGACAAGTCTAGGAATTACCACAGCAACGCGCTTACGTTATAAGTTATAAGTGCCGAATACCAGTGCCCGGCGTCAGAAGTACAGAAATGGCAGGGCATGCAAGGATCCTTCTTCAATTTGCGCTGGTGGCGCTGGTGGCGCTAGTGGTGAGCGGAACAGAAGATCTAAGGGACCCCATTATCTATCGGTGGGACAGTTTTTCGGAAGATAACATACTACGCGAATGATCAGTGTTCAGGTAAGCAGAAATTATTACTACATTGACTGCACGAGGAAGTGCGGCGATCCAAGGCACTGGGATTATACAAGGTCTAAAGGCTCTAGGTAGACGTTTGTTTACTTATGACCCCACATTTAGATTGAAACATAGGGGCCTATTTCATTCGAAATATGACAATAGACAAGCGTTCCATTATGAATTAAACATGTAACAAAACATTAGTAGAATATTCGACATTTTATAAACAAATTTGGAAGATAATAGTTACATATAACAATTTGATTTCAAAATTTTTTGTCTGACGCTCATGTTGCATGTAATGAAATGACTACGTTCTGATGTCTGTCTATCTAAGCTTTGAAGTAGGGGTTCTAGAGCTTTAGAAAAGGTTCCAATCTACGGCCTTCTGAAAACTCGTCGAATGTGTTGTTGCGGAAGTGAGTTGAAAATGAGTGAGAAATTTTAACATCCACTGCCAATACACATATCTTCTAGCGATAGTTTTTGTGCTAGAAATACCCCAATGTCCAACATGCAATAACTTTAAAACATCCATGTGCAGCTTTCTTAGAATCACAGCTGCTGCATTATCTTTGCAATTATATATTAACACCCTATGTTGCATTGATAACTCGTTTTTCTTTAACAAAAAATGATTTAGGTCTTCTGAACTATGGTTTAACTTCCTTGGTGGCCAAACTTTGCTCAAATAACCACTTACTTGTTTTAGTAGTTTGTCTTCCTTTGTTATTTGTGCTATCATTTTTACGTCCAGCGACAACCGTGACAGCGTGTCACTCTTCTCGAGATCGATGTGAGCGCAGAATTCTCCAACTGGTCAATTGATTCGTCTGGTCCTGGTGGGAGCCTCGACAGCGCGTCCGCATTGCCAAGGATTTCAAGGGGAAATGAGAGCGGAGTCAGGGGTATACTGCGGGCCTGTCGAGGCATGTCTTCACGATGGAATACGTCCCGATATTTCGCGACGTTCTCAGACATGCCGCCAAATATCGCATGATCGCGACCTTATGAAACTGTGCTTGCGGTCATGCGACTTCTAGCGACATGACGGAGAAAGACGCGAAATTCCGTGTGATATTCCATCATGGCCATAGGGGCTTGAGGGGCAGAGTTAAAAGAATCGCACTATAGTTGTCCGTGCCCGTGGGAGCGCTGGGCTCGTCAGACGAGCATTCGTGCAGCATTCAATAACATGCGTGCAGCATTCTGATGTAGTTTCGGATAATGTTTTTGAGAGACATTCTCAAAAAAATTCCAATAAATGTTTATTTTGTTTGAAATGTTTCCTTTAATTCAGTGTCAGACTACAAATCAGTCTTTTCTAATTGAAAATTACAGGAAACAAAGCCTATACCAAGGGAAAAAGGTGTAGGAAATAAATTAAATTTCAATTGTAAATCAAACAAATCCTTAAATTGGATTTCAAAATCCAATATTCTGAATACACCAACACACTTCCCAAAATTCGAAGTTTTGTGAATGTTTTAAAATGAAGCTAATTTTGAGAAAATTGAAAGGTTCTTCTTTACCAAAGAGTTTTTAAGTTGAATGATTATGTAATGATGTAAGTAATTAATGTGAACTGTAGATGTGGTTTAAGAATAGTATCTTACATTGTATGTCAAAATTTGTAATATTAAAGAGGTCGCTGATGACCATTGTAGTTATAAAGCGACCTAAAATAAAATTAATTTAATAAAAAAAAGAGTTTTAAAATAAATAATCTTAAACTCTTGTATTGTGTTATATTGCTTGTAAAACAACATACGAACATCAAAATATATCTAAAACGTACTTAAGAGACATTGTTTTTCCGAGCATTGAAAACTTCCTTATGTTCTTAGATTACTTGTCGTATTCGGCAGCATGATTAACCGTATAATGTCGTTGTCAATTAAACTTCATGTGATTAAAGCACTTTTTTGAAAACTGAACATTTGGCACAGCTGCCGCAATCTGCGAAAATATACTTTTCAAGGCGTTTTCAAGAAAATCTTGTGGTTATTTTTTAAAATGGCACAAATTTCTTTTGGAGACTATAACATTCATAGTGAAAAATCAATCATTAAATTGTAAATTTTTGTCAGTTAAAATTACATAATAAAATTTTAAATTGCCATTGCTTTAAAATACTGTTTATGAGTTACAATGAGCATAAAGTAAAAAATAAAAAAATACAGTGCGCAGAAGCACTTTCATAGTAAAATACGGCCCCTGAAGCTAGAAATACGGTATATTGCCCGTTTAAATAAGTGGGCGTTTCACAGTATACGGATCATTGCATTAGACATCCACACATTCAATCTCCGCGTCGCACAGTGTGTAATTTTGACGATCTAGGAGGAAAAAATTAATAACTCTCTTTGAAATAAATTTCTCGTAGTTTTTGGAAGTCTGTTGTGTAATTAATGTCCAAATAAACAAATGTGCTCGTAAAACTTAAATTTTTACAAAATATTTTGTAAAACATTTAGGAAATTTGAATAATTTAATTAGCCCTCATGACAGTATACGTTTTTCAAACGCTGAATTTGTTTAACTCTATTAGACATAATATTTGAATTTTACAAAACACACTATGTAAGAAAAATAAAATGAAAGTATACAAAAATAAAAAGCCGAAAATGAAAAAATGAAAACAAAAATTAAGTGAGAGGAATGTACAACAAATATTTACAAATTAGTTTGAAACACTACCCGCGTATTCTTCTGATGGTGATTCTTCTAAATATGCAGTCTCTTTTTTGCCTTATTCCTTCATTCAAATAACACAAAAAGTTCATGTTTCACTTTTTTGGGTGCAGTTATAGTTTTGGCGCTTATGCTCGACTTGAATGGATCTGAACTAATAAGCATACGGTGGAGCAAATTAATATTTGCGTTTGTTCTTGACGTTTTTCTAGTTCTTTTTCGCCACTTTCGCTTTATTTTCTTCCACTCTCACTTGCCATGTTTGTATTTCTGAACGATAAGAAATGTGCAAAATGCACTCAAAATCATTTTTTTGTTGGCGTATGTGTACATACAGGCGGGTTGAAATATTGATATCCATCATAAAAAGCAAGTGACAATGATGCAGGCTTTTGAAGAATGGAACTTTGAGCTTTGTTAATTGTAATTCTCCTATTGGAAGAGGCTTCACAGAGCTCCTTATCTATAGTTGACACATATCTTTTTGTCATACTTCCTTAGTTTGATTTCAATAGCTATGGATAACTTTTCTGAGCTAGTAGTGTCTACAAAAGGTTTCAATTGTATGATTTTAGCTTTAATCCCCAGTATCTGAAAGACTCATAAGGTCTTTTAGCACTATTAATTTTTACATTTATTTGTGATGGACATGGAACTGACTTTATCATTTAATCAGGAAGGGTAAGAGTTTCTTGTAGTCAGGACGAATTATATTTCAAGAACGACTCTTTACTTCTTACGGAGTTTTGCAATCCGGTTTCAACTTTTTGACAAATACATCTAACGTAAGACTTAATTTTGACCAAAAATGCTTTGTGAGGTACTATAATTCCTAATTCACGTAAGAAAACATTTAACAGCTTCAGATCTCTTATCAATTGAATTTGTTACTCATATATCAAATAACAACCTGCGGGTAACTGGAAGACCCTTCCTGTAAAAATGTATATATAATTCAGATAAGCAGCTTGTCTCTTCACGATCAAGAACCCAAAAGTACTAGTTTAGTTTTAAAATGTATATGACCTGAAAGGTGTATAATGGTGTATAATACACAAAAACTCTAATTGAATTTATAGAACGTGTAATACATTCAATATAAATCGCTCACCTTTTCCATTAACGTTTTTAGGCATATCAAAAATAAATACTTAAATTTTATTCACATAAAAATAATCATAAAAGCATGTAGATTACTAATAGTAAACCCACAAATCACAGAATGAGACGAGTAATGTATTCCTACCAAGAGAACTTTACGGACTGAAAAGGGCCATTCGGAGCTGAGCGCTGGCGGAGCGGCGATGGACGTCTTTGGGCATGCACCATGGGGGTCCTTGTGACCTTCAAGAGAATACTAACAACGTTTCCACATAGTTCAGACATACTACTACACAGAAATATAACAATGTTGCTATTTCAATTCAGTCGAAAATTGATTTTTTTCCAGATAGTTGGCCAAAATTACACACTGTGCGTCGCCCCGCTCCGGTTTCTCCCCTCCCCATAAAGCTGCCTCCTCCCCTACTTGCACTTACTTAGCTGTCGCGGGCAGACGCATGGCTCCTAAATGCAGAATGCACTTTTATCTTGGAACAATTCACAACTCTTCCTTAAAGGCAATATTTGAAGTAATTATTCAATATTCTTTGACAGTTAGCTTTTAGCTTTTCGTGATAGTCCCAAAAATATTACCTTTTTACTTTTGAGTAAAACGTGTGTGAAACCGCTGACTTGAACATTTCATCGAACCACTGCTGATGACGAAAATACACAAGTAAAACACAGACACAGTCTTTACTCTTCACTCTTCACTCTACACCACATCCCTCCACAATTAGGTACACAGCACTTTTAAACCATGACAAAACGTTAATTGGTGTCACTGCACGCATAAGAAACAATTTTTGTAGGTCTCTAGCAATTAATAGTACTTCTAGTTGTTGCTGGAGAGCGAATTAATGATTATACAAATCAACCTTGTCAGAATGCACAAACTACGGTGCATATCGAAAGCGTAAATTAAGATGAAGGAATCTCAAACGTCTAAGCGTATCGTCAGAAACACGATTACCAGCAACAAGTGCTGAAATATACAGGTGGTAATGGTAATATCGAAGCGCCGAACCTAAAATTTAATTGCATGTCCAAAATATCATCTTGTAGATTATGGTGTAAAAAATGTTTTGTTGGGGCCTTTGTCCCCAAACTTTTAGTTTTTAAGGTCCTACAACGCTTTGTTTAGGAGTTATTTGACAATACAGATTCGAAAACATTGGCAAGTGTTGAGAGTTGCATTTGACATGAATATTTAGATACGTTTTTTTAAACAAATCCTTCATATTTTTAAAGTCAAAGTGCAATATGTCACGTCTCCGTGAAATTCTCTTTCTTTAGAGAACTCAATAAAGATTGGTTGCGTGTGAGAACCGCAAAGGAAAAGTGTACTACCAAAATAATATAGGGGACGATATTTAGTAATATTAATGAACAATATCCGGATATTTTACTCCCACGCTCACACTAAAAGGAATACATAAATGGAAGTGTAGCTTGTAATAATTGATACATAACTCTTATGGATATTTTTTACAAAGAAACAAAATTGATTTTGTGTTTCAGAATACCATGACATGGCATCCCAACCGTGGTAATCTAACTGGAGCTGAAATAGAAAACATCCAATTTTTTAAAAATATTTTGTATTAAAAACAATTTCAAATATGTTTTTCTACTCACTAGATTTCTGTGCATTAATAAAATGTATAGAAATATATTTTTCTCTTTTTTATGTCTTACATTTTTCGAAACCTGACCGATTTTGAGCTCTTTCTTACTACCACTATCCATTTATTAAAATTCCCTCTTTTTGCATACATCGAAATATCACTTTGATTTGATCACTAAGCTGGCATGCCTGAGTTGAGAAATCTGAGGTGTAAGAGAAAAGCAAAGAGTACCTACCTATTTTGTGAAACAATTTCCACTATTTGAAGACTGCAAAAATGTAAAATATAATTTCAATAGATTGGATTACAACATCCGTAGAAAATGTTAACCCCAACACGAACAAATATAACTAATGATGCTACAGAATGGCACAGACTTTCCCGTATTAGTTTTCTATTTCCTTGGGTCTTCGCTAGCTGTTTGGAATTGCCACATACTCTTTCTTGCCAGCTACCATCTATCACCGCCAAAAGTACATTATTTTGTTATTTTCTTAATTTTTCGGTTAAATATTAATTTTCGAATATTAAAGTACACAAAAACCAAAACCCAGGAAATATGAGCTAGTTTTCAGAGAAAACAGTTGTGTTTTCGATAAATGTTACTTGACATTATTTAAATCACATGTACTCATAAATATAATAATGTGAACAATTCGCCGCTAGAGTAAATGTTAACGACGTGAGAGACAAGTCAAAAAAATTACATTTTTGCAATTTTTGAAAAAACAAAAGAATACAGCAATATGGCGTTTTTAAAATACATTAGGCACTATACCTATCAAAAGTTTAAAGAAAAAATCTGGAGCCGTTTTTGAGAAAATCTAGTTTTGTAATTTTTTAAAATTGCACATATTGCAAGCAATGTTGCGCGAAAACTACTAAAATTTTCAGAACAATGTACATGACCTTAAACAAAGAACTCACTTTGGAGAGCACATTTTATTTGAAGGAAAAATCTCTATCTTCAATTTTGTAGTTGAAGAAAAACGCCGAATAAAATTCAAACTTTTACAATTTTCAAAAATTCAGAGTTATCCGTGACAATCGGATCTATGCCATGTTGATAAGTGTATTTTACTCTATTCATACAAGAAATTTAAAGAAAAAATTTGGAGCCGTTTTTGAGAAAATTTTGAAAATCCCCGGGGGCTTTATATAAAGTACCCCCAAATTTTGAAGAATCTTTTTCAAAATCTCAAAGCTTCGACTGGAACCAGATTGACCGGAATATCCATTTTGGAAGAAATCGTTGGTTTAGGCGCTAGCAGTGTTCACAGACGGACAGACAGACGGACGTTTTCCTTTCAATTGGTTTTCCGATATCAAGGACCCACAAAAGCGGGTTTCTGGCTACACCACGTGTTAGGGGATTTTTTTTTCTTAATTTAGCAACTGGTTTTATCCACTTTTTCGTTATCACGGCTCGGCAATGAATTTTTTCCGCGGAAAATTGGCCATTTTTTCGCGCAGCATTACATAACTTTCCCTATACTACGTATATCACTCCGTGTATACGTACGTATACGGGAAAGTAAAAAAGGGGAAAAATATATTTAAAAAATTGCTATCATCAAGACTGCTCACGAATTGATCCTCAAAAATTTCCTTGCTTCTAGATATATTGGGGTCGTGGGTCACTAAATACTTTTCGTAACACCGCATTATTTTCACAATAAATCGTCAAAGGTGGAGTGGAGTACATGTGCACTCTTTATTGTATAAGAATATGAGAATATGATAGCTATCGCTCCCTAGTGATTGTAAATTGTACCAACGTGAAGAAGATAGATTGGCAGGAAAAAATGTCTTCACGAGCCCCCTCCAAAAAAGATCAGAAAAATACTATACGTTTTTGTTTGTCTGAAAGAGTTCTTTTGTGCACGTTTGCCGCAACAGTGAAACAACTAGGTGTTAAGGTATCCCTAGCACGTACACATTTGAAACATTGTGTTAAACGTGTGAATGGCAAAAAACTTAAAAAAAACATGAGAAATTAATTTTTTTAAAACTTCAGTGACGAGTATTTACAAACGTCCGGTTATTTATAGTCTAGCAGAAAATTCCTAAAAAGTAAAATTAAACTAGTGGTGCTACAGAACTGTACTGAATTTCCCATAATAGTGTTCTATTTTCTTGGTCTCGGCTAGTTATTCGGACTTGCCTCACACTCTTGCGAACTGCCATCTATCTCCGCTCAAAGTACATTTTTTAAAAATTTTCTCAATTTTTCGTTTCCTAATGGCAGACATGGGTAAGGTAGGAGGGGTAAAACAGTGTTCCTAAGTAGCACTTTACATTGAAACATTCTGGCCGTTCTTAAGAAATTGACGTTTAATCTCTAGTTTACATGCGAAATTTAAAGCTCCATTTCACAGAAATTTTTTGAGTTTTTGAAAAACTTCATTTGAAGTACTATCACTCACAAATGCAAAAGAGTTTACAAACTGCTGGAAATATGCATATTAACGGAATGAGAGAAATTTAAAAAAATACACTTGTGTAATATTTGAACAAACAAAAGGTTACCCCAAAATGAACTTTATGTCATTTTAAACAATGCAATTAGCACTATTGCAAAAGTTCAAAGAAAAAAGTTGGAGCCATTTTTGAGAATATTGCGTTTGAGCGTTTTTGAAATTGCGGAATTTTGAGCGCATTTTAACAAAACTGTTGAGTTTTCGAGAAATTTTATGACATTATTTAGAGCACATGGATTCATAAATACAATAATGTGAAAAAAACAGCCTCTAATGTAAATATTAACAACGTGAAAGACATGTCAAAACAATTACGATTTTGTAATTTTTGAAAAAAGAAAATAATAGAGCAAAATGACGTTTATGCCGTCTTATAAAATGCATTAAACAGTATTCCTACGAGAAGTTTAAAGAAAAAATATGGAGCCGTTTTCAAAAAAAATCTTGTTTTTGTTATATTTAATATTGCAAATATAGCACGAGATATTGCGAGGAAACTACTATAATTTATAATAAAATGTGAATGACCTTAATGAAAGAACTAAATATATTTTTTTTCAACAAATTTCAATAAGGAAAAATCTGTCATCAATTTTGTCGTTGTAGGAAGACGCCAAAAAATTTCAATTTGGAGCAATTTTCAAAAATTAGAGAAAATCGGACACACGCCACCTTTACAAGCGTATTTTACTTTAGTCTTACAAGAAATTTAAAGAAAAAAATTGGAGCCGTTTTTGAGAAAATTTTGAAAATGTCATTTAAAGCACCCTAAATTTTGAAGAAAGCTTTTCAAAATCGCGGCGCCTTGAGTGGAACCAGATCGACTGGGGAATATCCATTTTGGAAGGAATCGTACGTATGGTTTAAGCGCTATTGGTGTTCACACACTGACCTACAGACGAACGGACAGACAGGCGGACGAACTTTTAAAAGAAACACTTTTTCGGTATCAGGGGACCCCAAAACATGTATTTCTATTAAAATATCGAAATCGATTTGGCGCATTACTCAACTTTCCCTATACTACATATATTACTCCGTATATACGTATGTATTGTGTTTTTTTTATTTTTTTATCGAATATTTTTCTGGTACAGCGCACTTAGCTGCTTTACAGAACTGATTAGAATAATACAAAATATATGCACAATATAATACAAAGTATAGATAAGAAGGAGGATGACCCCACTGGGTTCCTCAATGGGAAATCGCCGTGGGTATTTTAGAAACTATTGCTGGGTGCTGGTTAAATAGATAATATATAAGGCTTATGATATGGAGGTACAGTTGGATTTATGGAGGGCGGAATTTATCTTTGGGAAATCTTGATGGTATGCGGTTTAGGTGCGGATAAGTGGTTTTTGCTAGTGAGAATGTCGGTTGAAAAGGGTGGTTATGAAGTTTGTTAAAGAATCTTTGGGAGAGGTGGGCAATGTGCTGGGCGACTGAAGGAAATTTTAGATCATTGTGGATTTGGACATTTGAGATGTACCATGGGGCATTTAAGGCCGTACGGAGGACTTTATTTTGTAGGGTTTGGATGCGTTTTATTGTTGAGGGTGCTGCACCCCCCCATGTCGGGGCTGCGTACGTGATTGCAGGGAGTACTAGTGATTTATATAAATGTAGCGTGGTTCTTAGGTTAAGGGATGACTTTCTATTTATAAGGGGATAGAGTTGGCGAAGGGAGGAATATGCTAGGTTTAGGCGTGAACATACATGGGCTTTCCAGGTTAGACGGGTGTCGAGAAGAACTCCCAGGTAAGAGATAGATGTGCTGCGTTCTGCCCATTTGACGAGTGTAGATGATATATAGAGGAGGGAAGCTGGCGGGATGTGTTTTATGCATTTAGCGGGATTTAGGTTTAGTTGCCAGTTCTCTGACCAAGTGGAGAATTCGTTTAGGGCTTCTTGGAGGGAAGTACAGGCGTCTTGGTGGGAATGACAGGATGTGAATAAAACAGTGACATCTGCGTAGAGGGCCGTTTCGGTGGAGGGGTGGTTGGGGATGTCGTGGGTGAATATATTGAAGAGCGTTGGGGATAGTGGGGAGCCTCGAGGGACTCCTGCAAGAATTGTGAAAGGTTGGGATAGTGAGTTGTTAACTTTGACGGCAAATGACCGGTTGTTAAGGAAGTCTTTGATGATGTTGAATAGGTAGTCTGGGGTTTCAAGGAGGCGTAGTTTATATAGAAGGCCTTCGTGCCAGACTCTGTCGAAAGCTTGAGAGTAATCGAGGAAAATGTTGTTTCTTTTCAAATCCAATTTCAAATCCTATTGATTTTACCAGTCGAAGAAGTTGATGGGATGTTGAGCAGAGTGGTCGGAATCCAAATTGGGCTGGAGGAATGATTTTTGTTTGATTAACAAAGTCGGTCAGTCTGGAGAGGATAAGCTTTTCGAATATTTTTGAGAGGGTTGGGAGGAGGCTAATTGGGCGATACCTTGCAGAGTTTTGCGCAGGTTTGTTAGGTTTAAGAATCGGAATTATGATGGAGTGTTTCCAGGCTGTTGGAAAGTACTTAAGATGGAGACAGCCATTGAAAATTGCCGTTAGATATGCGATGGATCTACGTGGGATATGTTTTAGGATGTGGTTCGGAATGAGGTCATGGCCGGAAGATTTTTTGTTTTTGAGAGATTTGAGGATAGAGGCGATGTTTGATGGACTTATATATTTGATGGGCTCTGGGGCTAGCATGAGGGGGAGTCTGATAAAGTCGTTAACTTTGGAGTTAAAAGCAGGGTTGTTGGGTGGGTGGGGAGTAGAGGAGTTGGCAAAATGGTTGGCAAGGAGGTTCGCGTTTTGTGGGTCAGAAACAGCAGTGTTAGAGTTCGAGGATAGGGCACGCATAATGGGGGAAGAGTGGGTTAGGATTCCAGTTGTTCACCATAGGTTAGGCGCATTAGGCGCTAGTTTGGAGATGAAGGATTGGAACTGGGCGTTTCTGGTAGAGGCCACAGCTTCATGAACTTTGTGAGTAAGGTTGTTCAGAATTGTCTTTAGATAGGGTAATCTTAGGAGCTGCCAGTTCCTTCTGGCACGGCGTTTGGCTTTTATGAGGTGGAAAATGTGAGTGGGGAGAACGAGGGATTGGGTAGGTTTGGGGGGCGAGTGAGGGAGCGATGAAGCATTAGACGCCGCAGCTATAATGGTTGACGTTAGGGTGTTGATGGCTGTATCAATTTCGCTTGAATTATTGAAAAAGCATGGGGTGGGAAGGTGGGTGTTTTAATAATCTTGGAAGATGGGCCACGAGATGGGGCCGTGGAATACTCTGGTTGGTTTGGGAGTGAGTACCGACGAAGCTTTAAAGGAAATGAGGACAGGTGAGTGATCGGAGTTAGATTCGGGAATGGGTTGTTGGAAAATTCGGTTTTGAATATTTTTGGTCAGAATTATGTCTAGAATGTCGGGGGGTATTCGGGGATTGTAAGGGAAGTGCGTGGGTTCAACAGGGGCAGCAACATAAATGTTATTTGCGTTGCAAAAGTTCAGAAGCTGGGCTCCGCTTGGGGTGGTTGAGCGGCAGCCCCACGATTGGTGTTTGGAGTTCCAGTCACCTATGGCAATGGTAGAGGTGGGCGCTGCAAATAACAGTTTTAGATGTGAAGGATTAATCGGGATATTGGGTGGTTTATAAATGGCGATTATAGTTATGGGCGGGCCAGAACTTTGGGGGAGAGCAATTGCTGCATTGAGGGGAGGGGAAGAGGGGATAGTTGATGCGGTAGTGTTTAAGTGAGGGTGGGGGTAATGTGTATTATTTATGTGGGGGTTGGATGGTTGGGAAGACTGGACGGGGCATCCTCTTGAAGATGTGGGTTGTCGAGACATGACGAAGGCAAGTTGCTTTTGCTGAAAAAAAGTACAATTTCTGTCAGCTGCTCTATGCTTTCCTTTACAGTTCGCACAAATAAGTTCACCGTTGGGGGGCAGGGTACACGTGGTAGAGAGGTGGTCTTTGCTGCACTTAACACATTTGGGAGATTTGTTACAGTAATTTCTGGTGTCACCAAACTCCTGGCAGTTCTTGCATTGCACTATTGTTTGATTTCTTTGGTATTGTATTTGACATTCTTTCGTATTGTGGTGGAATACACGTGGTGCGGCGGATACGTGATGATCCGCCGATCGAACGCCACAAGGGGGAAACACCGACACGCCAGAGTGCGTCGGTGCGTCGTCACTCAGAGTGCGTGGGCATGCACTCTGAGTTGAACGGATGCAAATGCTTTAATAGGCTAGTTTGGTTAAATACGTTAGTAAAGTTGTGTGTTCTTTAAGCGTTGCTCGCCAGAGTGGCGAGAACACCTTTATTTATCTTAGAACAATTACAAATAAATATATTCTCTTCTTCTTTAATACACCAATTGTCAAATGTGAACAAATTTTCTTTGTGGACATGAACAAACATACGTGACGATGAGTTGTATACCTCGACTCGAAGGATTGCACATACACGGATCGTCTGATCGGCTCTTCCGCAAGGCTCGGCTGCGTGAAAAAGCCTCGTACTGGGCGTAACTCGCTTGGCGCGTGCCCAGGAGCTCCGCTACTTGCTGTCTTTGGATGACAATAATGAGTCACGACACTGATGAATATCAGACGGGGCTGTCACACGCTACCCGTCTGTAGTTCGTCAGCCAAGGAAACAGGCTGTGCACTCTTGTGAGGGCCCGATTAATGTCGGCCTGACCAATCCGTCGAACGGAATTAATTCCGGATTTTTTAAATTGCTGACAGACAGTCGAATTTCATAGACCTGCCGGCCCTGATCAGTTGCGTCTGCCGCTGATCTCCTTACCAAAATCAACCTCAGTCTCTTACGAGTGACCTTTTCCAAGTTCCACTTTGAAATTGTTCTCTCGTTCGCCTCCTTACTCCCATTCCCTCTCTTCTACTGAGTTACAAAACCTTGTCATGTGAGTGGATTTTTGGATTGGATTTCATTGGTCATTACTTTACAGTCTCGAAGTTTCCATGGAGCCCGGAGCTCGGCTTTGGATAGGTACCCGGGAATCCCTTTCCTGATCAACCTATCTTTCGGAGCTTTTAATTGGTCGGTTTGTGTCGCCATGAGCACGTGGCGACGCTGCGGAGGCTAGACAAACAACTCCTTTCTGCTGTCGTTTTGATAATTTTACGATATCTCCCTTGAGATTAACATATGTGGGTTATAGATTTCCTAATACGACTGTACCGGTGATCGGCGCACACAACGGGTGAGGCGGGGTCGGAAGTGTCCCTCCCGCTTTGGAGAACTGTCCTTAGGAAACGGCCCGTGGGTGTTCCTTTGTGCGCGGCGAGGACGCGCGCACTCGTCGTTTCTACAGGTGTCCATGAAGAATCTCGACTGGGTAGTGCTTTGTGCGTTCGTATATTAATTCCTGTGACAGAAGGATAAATTGGGGCGGGCGTGAGTCGATATGACTCATCGCAGTATATGGGAAAAATACAAAAAATATATTGAGATGTCCCATGACATCTCCTTTGTGCGCCAATCGGCACTCGTCACGGCTCACGCGAGCCGACGCTCCACCCGCCTCGTCCCCTGTTGCCATTAGCTAGGCACAGCTGTCTGGCTAGCCAAAGGGGTGAAAAGCCTATAAAATTCGAAGATTTGCCACAGCCCCAATGTGACAGCCACCCTCCCAAAGCCACTCCCGTTTACCACAAGAGAGTCAGGAGGCTCCCCCCTCCTGGGCACCCGCCTCCAACGCGTCACCCGACCCTCATCACACCATGCTCCACGCACTTGACATTTTCGGGGCCGTGAAGAGCCGTATTAGCTTTCTTCCAAAAATGCCCCACTCTAATCCTCCAGGACTAGCCGTAACTTCGTCCACAGAGGCGACAGGTAGCAGGTGCTCTCCCCGGCCATCTTTGTATAACAGAAGCCATACAATCGCAACTAATTAGAGAGGTCATAAGAGTAGAGATTGCCCCGACCAACAGACAACCCCACAGCATAGAACATTTTAAAAGAAGCTAAGGTAACCAATGGCGAAACAGGCGGTACGCACGTGACAAAACAGCGACGCCCCCCTTACCCGACGCAGGTAAGGGCAAGGGTGCAGATTGTCAGATGAAAAAAAAGACGGACGCCTTCTGAACTTCAACGAGACGACACCTAAGAAGCTCTCCGGCACAATGAACAAGTCGACAACAAGTCCTAATCAGTCTTTGAGAGAGAAATCTTGGAACTCACAAAAATTTCGCTCTGACAGAAGTACTCATCCGAAACGGTACACCATTTACAACCATTTTATCGAGCGAAGCATTTACGTGAAACGAAATGTATTCCGTGCAGTGGATGAAATTAGTAAAAGTCCGAAAAGCGGTTGCCATGGTATGCTGCCTGAGGTGACGTGCAGCTTGACGCGGGAAGGTGCCGTATGACGGCATTACCCGTCGTAAATCATCATTAACAAAGAGAAAGAGACACCAACATGGGGCAGGCCCGTGCCGCTGACCACTCCGACGTGAAGCGAGGTCGCACCTGTCATCCGGTCAGCATCTCTATCTCTGCTCCCGAGGTATCATTAGGTGTGCGCAAGCAGGGCGCAGATCCTACGGGAAGGCCGACGAGCAATTCTCAACAGCGAGGTAAGCATTACTTGTTACAGTAAGCCCCTGTTCAGATTCAGAAACTGTAACCTTAGTGGACAAAGGAGGGGAACTGCATAGTCTAAAAGACAATATCCTCACTTTTGTACGAGAACAGTACTATTCCAAAATAAACATATGTCCGCTGCTTTGACGGCCGACTCTTAAGGCATTCAATGTTGTATTAATTAGTAAATCGAGAGCATGTGCATCATTCTGATCCAAAGCGGCACCCACTCTTGAGGTCTCAAGAGCTGCAGCAGGAGGCAAGTTCGTATCGCGCTTGGCGCCCATTTCTAAATAAATTTAGCGCGAGCGACTGAAGATCCTTCACAAAATCGGACACTCGCATGTTTCTATACGTTGTGAGACCCCGGTAGGTTCGATACGCGTTTGTCATTGGCGTACGACGATGGGTGGGGTCATCACAATATGGTCGCAACTCTTGTCAGATGTTTGTCGGCTACGACCACTACCCACTCCAGAATACGGTTTTAGAGGACCTAATTCGAATGCTCCCTGAAGAGGTGTTCTGAAGAGTACATTTTTTCTGTGTATTATCAGTCGGCTTATTAAAGAAAAATTTAACATTTGCAAGTTCCAATTTAACAATACACAGTTTCATCCTTATAGAATTCTTAGAATATAATTTTGTTGTTGAAATAATCCTACAAAAGGGTATTATCTCATTAGCACTATCGTATATGATATATTTAACAAAATTATCATATGAAACGATAATTATCCTAAGGGAAGGCAACGCTGACGACAAACCTTTTCCGTCGGAGTGTCAAGGCAAGGGTGATCTTCTGACAGTTTTCAAACATTTTTGACAAGAAAGGGAAAACATAATAGCGTAGGAACATTATTTACAACAAGAACAAACAGCACATTTATTTCCAGAAGAATTGCGTCCAGAAATGGTTCCATTTATATAATATTGTTTAAAGAGTAACAAAATTTATTTTATGGCATGTTGAGAGCGACAAAAAAGTGACATATTCCCATGTAATCCTCAAAATGATAAGATCTTTCTTATGTGTCCTATGAGACATGCTTTTTATTTATTTGTGTAATTTCTTGGTTTTCCTGACATTGCAGGGCAGAATCGCGTTTCCGAGAAATTACATTTCTGGTTTTGTTAAAATAGTAATAAGATTTCTTTTATGGTAAGTTTTCAGCGACAAAAAAGCGACAAATTCCCATGTAAGTAATGTTTTATTTATCTGCGTAGTTTCTCGGTTTTCTTGTAATTGCGATTCTAACTTGATTTCAAGTTAGCCGAATTTGTTGTAGCAGTGTAAAATGAAAAGTGACAATTTTTTTGCGTAACAAATTAGTGACAAATTTGGAGATTAATTTCAATTTTTTTAAAAAGTGTTTGAGATTATAACTTTACGGATCTGACAATCACCACTCATCTGCTCCTCACTGAAGTAGACCAGCATAGCGGCGTGAAGCGAGATGCTGCTCAGGAATTACGAAAAATTGCACTATTTCCCTTGTAAATGTTTCTACCCTCTACTACCAGTGTAGCTAAGAGTGTCTATAAGCTGCGAGTTCAATTGATTTGTAATGCATTATCGTGGAAGTTGTTCTTTGGAATGTGTAGGAAAAAGAGTATCAGTTTTAGTTTTGTTGCTAAGCGAATGTTAACACCAAGTGGTCCAAGCCCTGCATCGCGTACTGTAAACAGTAGCATCTGGGCGATAGCGACCTGTTTTTCGTAGTTTGAGTAAGTGGCCCGTCGGAGTGGCGTCACATTTAGCTGTCTTCACAGCAAGGCGCTTGGGCACGTGGTTCGCGCGGACGCAGGTAGATCGCAGCGCTAAAAACGCCTAAACACCTTTTAGACATTTCTTTCTTTCTGGACTGATCCGCAAACAAATCATTAGTTCTCTACCAGGAGAACGAGGGACATCGAATGACAGCTCACAAGTCGCGATTGGTGGACGGGAATGGGTCTAATTGTTAGGGACGGACGTACGTACGGACCGACGGACGGACTGACTGACAGACGAAGTTTACGCGTATACTAAACAACAATATGAACCCTAGTAATTTCCTTGTTGCTCTTCACTTTTCTTCGAATGCTTTCTCTCACTTCTAAGGTATGCCCTTGGCTGTTTTTCCCACATTCTCTGTCACGCCTGAGTAGATAGCGTATTATCACCATGACCTTGCTCGCTGGAGCAAGCATTGTCTTAATTACCTCGAACATTTTCGTATCTAACTTCTTCACATACATTTTACTTCGAACAGCTCAAAAACGTCCAACGTGCAAGAGATATAATCATATCAACAGCTCCTTGAACGCAAATGTTCAACTAATACCATTGCCTAAATTGCACAAACGTTCGCGAGGTAGGTCGAAAAAAACCCGTTTCGAAATCACCAGTGCATCGCGGTTACGATCCCTTATAAGTGTCGAATGCCGGTGCCCGGCCTCAGAAGTACAGAAATGGCAGGGCGCGGAAGGATCCTTCTTCTGTTGGCGGTGGTAGTGCTGATGGCACTAGCGGCGAGCGGAGAAGGGTTTAGGCCCTCCATCTTCTACCGGTGGCATCGGTTTACCAAAGAGCTACACACATGATCAGTGCTCAGGTAAGCAGAAATGCTGCATCATTGACTGCACGCGAAAGTGCGGCGATCCAACTTAGTAAACCTCACCCGGTACTGGAATTATACAAGGTCTAGAGACTCTACGTAGACGTTTGCTTACAAAAGAGCCTACAGTTAATTTAAAACATAGCGGCCTATTTTGTTCGAAATATGATAATAGATAAGTGTTGCATTGTGAATTAAACATGTAATAAAACATTAGTAGAATATTCGACATTTTATAAACACATTTTGATGATAATAGTTACGTATTACAATTTGATTTCAAAATTTTCTTTCTGACTCTCATGTTGCATGTAATGAAATGATGTTTCTGATGTCAGTCTATCTAATAATTGAAGTTGAGGTTCTGGAAGTTTAGAGAAGGTTCCACATTGCGACCTTCTGAAAACCGGAGACCCTCGTCGAATCAGTTGTTGCGGAGTTAGAAATGTTGATTCTGGCTCAAGCTTGATATCGATTGATTTATAGACAAATGTTTCCGGGCACTGAACTTCTATGGCCATTAGTGCAGTTAGTGTGGTGAATATTTTATATCTAGAGGTGGCGGTGTTCTTCCCGCCCAGGAATGTGAGGTCTTGTGCCAAAATAAAGGTCAACTTGTGGAAGATTTCCCCTGACATGTATGTCTCCTCACTGGGGCACCGCTCCAGCCGGGACAAGCTCTAAACATGATACAAAAATCCTTAATAGAGTTGCTCTTGGGCAGGGTATTACTCCCAGACGGAGAATACGAAATTTTGTGCATTATTTTACGAACCATTGTTCGAATAATATTTCTCTCTTCTTGACAGCTAACGAGTGAATGAGGAAAGAGGATTCAGTTATCCAATCAGACGCTTCAAGTTCGGCTGACGTCACTGCAAAGCTGCCGATACTTACGAAAAAAAAATGAATCTTACAGCGCGAAGCAACTGTGAATTGAAGAGCGCCATTACTTCTTTGTTTATGCATCGTGTGCGCGGTTCTGTGTCGCCTACTGTTGTGTGCCATTTGATTTTTGCTCCTGTCGTGATATGATGGAAGAACGACAACACGACCACTTGTCTGCCGCCCGAGTGACAACGTCGTTCTATCACCACCTCAGCTGTTAAGTAGACACAGAAATTATTGGAACAATAATTGGCACCGAGAAATATAAACAGCAGCACACGTTACATTGGAATACGCGTTACCATCGCGTATAACTCAGAAACGGCGTATCCTATGCCTTTAAAACATAGATCTTGTTCACCTAGGCGCTCCAGTCATGATTTGGTAAGCCCTAATTTACGCAATACGACCTCTCTGGGCCATCTACTAATACAAATGTATCAGAAAAAGTATCGGAAAGGAATTTTTGTACCTCTAACATTGAAACCTAATGAAATAAAGTGCAGTTATACGTTCTATCTTCGAAATGTACGTCTGACGTCTGCATTCAATTATTACTACTGAAAAACGAGTTCTTCTTGATCAGAACATTTAGCTTTCTTCAAAAATAACTTCATTGAACTTCAAAAAACGAGATTTCCAGAATGGACAAATTATTCAAATTTCTTAGATTTTAGCTCCTGACGTAAAACGGAATGTATTAGTGACTTTACATAACGCTTCATGTTTTAGATATCATTATTTTAATACTACTCAGAACATGATAAAGAATGAAAAAGACAATTGAAGGATACAGGTATGATAAAATTATTGAGAAAGCAAGTAACTCCCTTGTGAATAATACTTAAGTACTTTTTGGCAAATCAAGCAGAATAAGAATGACATCATCTATATATTCGTTATCTGATCTTTAGTGATCATCTACAAGGGTAGAATAGAAAATCCGGGGACTCTCAAAGTAAATGTGTCCCCGAGATAGTTTGGACCCCGAGTATCGCGACGACGCATTCACCTGGAAATTCCCGAGTGACGCGGGAAAATAACATGACTGGCCATTATTTCTAAGAATATACGCGGGAAACTAACATGACTGGCCATTATTTCTAAGAATATTGCATTTCATGCATCTTTTAACTACTTAACTAATTTTCCATTGCGTATTACCAGCTGAAATCCGTGGGGCAGAGGAGGCTAGGAGTACCGGCTTTCAGTACCGGCGGTGACGGATTTTCTACACTAGATAAATGACTAGAAATATTTCAACCTCTGTCTGTATGAGAATTCAAATTGCTCTGATCGGTAGTTATCGTGGGTTTTTCAATTACTATCATGCAAATATAGCAACGGTACCTTAACAATGATAGCGTTCGATCATTCCTTCCACATCTTTGACCCCGGCACTCCTTTTATACACACACACACACACTCACACACATCTCTTTCATACACACGACCGAAGCTCAGAGCTTGTGCCGGCTGAGGCGATGCGCCAGTGGTGGAGATACCTGAAGGGGACACCACCCGCAAGTCGACGTGTAGTTCGGCGCAGAATACCGCAGCGGGGGAGGAACACCGCCTCTTCTGAGATTTAAAATTCAAAAAGATTAGAGCTGCTTACGCGCTCGCAAACACAAAATAATCCACAAATCCATTAGGTATTTTGAGGTTTTGAAGTGCTATCGAGTGTGTTCGATGATCAAGAAAATCGTGATAATTTCTTCATAGGCATAATATATAAAATCACTACTAACCCAGAGGATGGAAAAAAAACATTGATGTTTTTAAAACATCGATATTTTTCACCAGAAACATAAATTTATTAACATGGATGTCTTGCTTTCGCGTTTTCTTCAGACTGATATATTTTCGTACAAACATCAATCACAGTTTAGTATAACAGTTGCGAAGCTCTAATGGGAGGAGAATTCATCCATTTGACACTAGCGCTCTTGGTGGCCAGCAAGAGGCGTCTGTCTTTATGGCTATACGAGATAACAGAGGACTGCCTAGTAATTCATAATTTTTAATGCTTAAGGTTTTACCACACTTTTAAAACAGCACGTAGCCATGTGCATAACATCTTAAAACATTTGGTGCATACATAATAAAACGCTCATTCCAAGTTTATTATAAAATACGAATGTATTACTCTCAAAGAGAGATGATAAAATCCACACTTACTGAGCAGAAAATAAACATCTCAGCATTTTCTCTATTCATCATAGAAAATTGCACGAAAAACCTTATTGAGATGGGGGTCCTACACCTAAATGTTACAATAATATTTTAAAATAATAATAATATTAACGTGATGATGATATAAGCCATTGAATCTCTAAAAGGGCAGGGCCTCCTGTCAGAACACGCGGGTGGTTCTGCTTATCTCTGTAGGCAAATACTATAAAGACAATACAGGACACTTCGCGATATATCGAGAAACATCCATCTGGTGGCAGAACCTGATAATAACGCATACACCCTAACCTCAATGCTCTGTTGGTGTTTGTTGTCTGCTTGATTTATTTTCATTTTATTGTCTTTCTGGTCGATTTCTGGAAAACATATTTTACAACACTGTTCTTTACATCATTCTACGTATGGCAGGAAACAATTCTGTAGTTTTTGGCTTTATTATAAAATATAGTAGAACTCGCGTTCGTTCTTCACATTTCCTCATGATATAAACAGGTAAAAATTAAAAGAATCTTGAACATGAATGGAGCTAGTTTAGTACAATTTGACTTCTCTTTGTAATAAAATGCATTAAAAACTATAACATTACTTAATTGGGAGACTACTTGCACATTGCCATTCCCAGTGCCATGCGTAACGAAATGGAGAACTCTGAAGATATTCCTACAAGTTTCGTACAGGAAAACGCTGAGTCCTATGAATGTGGCTGGTTGTGTAGTACCGTGCCATATGATAGTTGTAGAAATGCCTAACAGAATTTGGATGAAAAGTATAAATTAAGAAACTCGCATATTCTGATTAAACAGTATGTGAATGCCACGCTTTTCTACCCAAATGAATTCGCCATTAGTTTTCTAAGACTGAATATGTTTTCAATAAACACTTTTTAAATTGTTTACGTCAAAGTAAACTTGACGTACAAAAACAATTAATGCAAATCATTAATATTCACTTGCAGAATATTTTATGTAAGGGGTGTAATAATGTGTATGAAAGCAGAGGTATCAATGTATTGATACAGTGCTTTTTAAAGGAAGCAAATGGAAAAAAAGCCAAATGTATCAGTGGAAGTGTTTAGGCAAGAAAAATCTTGCATTTGTAACAACTTTATTCGTGAAAATAATTTTCATTATATGTTAATTAAATGTTCAATGTTCTCATGTCCATTATAACACATTGTACATTATAATTTTCCGTAATTTGAGCCCTTCAATATAATTAAATCACAGCGAGAGTAGGTAAAATAAGTCTTATTTCGTTAGGTAGATTAAAATATATTTGTTTCTTCAGTAAGAATCATATTGACATTTCTATTTGGCGCTACATTACCAGGTTCTGACACTAGGATCGCTAGTGGGAACTTGTTTCCATCGGTTGCGTGGAAGAACGGGGAAGTGTCCTGTATTGTCTCTATAGTATTTGCTGTAGGTAAACCAGTCCTTAAGTGATTTTTTAATATGATAATAAATTAAAAATTATAAAATAGCATAAATCAAGATTTACATTGTATTTATTAGCTGACATAGATCCAAAATTACATGACATCCAAAATTATTGAACCACCTAAAGTACAAAAAAAACATTCACTAATAAATATAGAAGGTAAACAAGAAAACGGAATCAGTTTATTGCAAATGCGCTTTAAAATAACATTCACAAATAATTTTGTTAACGCTTTGCTTTTCGTATCTTTAGCAAATCTAAAGAAGGATACATTTGGCGAATTCTTTTGATTGCTGCTACAATTTATTGCACTACAGGCATTTCCGTATGTTGTTGGCATTTTTAATCATTCGTAAATGTATGCAGGACGCAAATGTGACCAATCACAATTTAACATTGGCAAGTGAGCTAAGAGCGGAAAATAAATAATTTTCATTTGATTCAACACATTGCATCATAATTGCATTGCTATCACATATCATCAAGTAAACCCCGTGGTAACAGCATGCAAATATACATGCCGCGCCACAAAGAACCGGTGCTCCCTCTTGCTCGCCACTAGGAGCGCTGAGGTCGCGCCGGGCGAAAAAAATTATAGGGAGCTTCGTAACTGTTATATTAAACTGTGCATCAATGTACTAAAAAAATTGTTGAGATATAAATACAATTTCTTGGATTGCTGAAAATCAACAGCCACCGACAACAGTCAGGCTGGTTACACACAGTTTGGCTTTCTTTGGACGGAAATGTTACCGCCGCCACTGAGCGGAAACATTTCCAACGCCATAGTTTTTGTAGATGTGTTCCCGAAACCAAACCAGTACGCTTTATTTTAGAATCGTTTATTGCTTTTCAATTTTAAAATGAACTAAGAGCACCTTCTAGCGTGGTTGTTATTCCGTCGTCGAATGAAAAGTCGAAGAAAAAACATACTGATTTGGGTTCATCCAATTAATGAAAGAAGATATGAGGTTGGCGCCTTCTACAAGTCATTTGAAGAGTTGAGGCAAAATTCTTCAATTATTTCAAAATGGCTACCTTTGACAAACTTCATGGCCGGCTGAAAGATGCAATTCAGCGCAAAAATACCAACATGAGAAATTGTATCCAACCGGTAGAAATGTAGGCAATAACAACTACCAAAATCGTTTTTTTTTTTTTTTTTTTTTTTTGGCATCACAACGAAGTCACTTCGAAGTTCAACGCAAACTTCATGACAATCATTTCTTGTTGCAATTCGGTGCTTCAAAATTTCCAGTATTTTTATCCCACAACACGCGTTTTGCTTCTATTGATGAAATGAGATTTTCACTATCAATCTCGAGACACACGAAATGATGAAATTCTACATACTCGAGCACTGAACTACATACTCGAGTACTGATCAAAGCCGAAGCGGTAGGAATCCCGTTGTGTGCAAACGTCCATTTGGTCACGTAGGCCACTGCCTTCAGGAGACGGTTTCCGTCGGCGCCAGTAGCGCCGGACGGCTCTACGTCAAACTTACCAATCGATTATTTTTCCGTCTAATGTGTAAGCTCCAATGTATTACAATGGGCTACTGTTGGACCGGTGGAGACGGTTACTTCTCCACTCGGAAAAATCCGCCATGTGTGTAACCGGCCTCACTGTTGTTGATCTGCAGACGGCAGAAACCATTTACTATTCACAACCGTTCTCCAGTATTGCTAGGATAGGAACTTTAATTTGGAGATTTATTCCCGTCGAGAGGAATATTTGGGGTAGTGGGAGATTTCTCGATGTGTATTTTTGCTGTTTTGTTGAGGAAATCTCATTTTATTATGATTTTAACAAAACGTTTATTATGTTTCACGGTTAGTTGAAACTTAATAAACTGGCATAGATGTATCTGCTGTAGATATCATAACTTAAGAGACAGAGACACACAGGAGAGAGGGAAAGAGGAAGGGAGGGAGAGACAGAGAGAAAGGGAGATGATGGGAAGAACAACGTTTGCCGGGTTCCGCTAGTACTATACAAACACCAACTTACGATGCATCCAACTCCTTAGCAGCACTATTCATTTTAAGTTCAGTAAATTGGGAGCGGTCGACCATTTTCGTCGAAAAATTACTGAAAGAATACTCATATTTTCGTAAAATTCAACATGACTTTATTTAAAGATCTGTTTTTCATGAATACATTTTACTAAGAAAAAATTGTTGTATATTCATAATTGTAGTTGTAGGAAGACGCCGAAGAAAGTTTGAATTTTTTCAATTTTCGAAAAATCAGAGTTTTCAACCAACATGAGACCTCCGCCATTGTCTTAAACGTCTTTCAGACAATTCTGCAACAAAATTTCATCAAATTTGTTTGCGTCATTATTTTCAAAATTTTGAAAATGTCCCAGAGTCTTCATGTAAAGTACCCCCCCCCCCAAAATTAAAATATCTATTTCAAATTCCGGCCGCGAAACAGCCAGATCAATTATGGATTAATTTTACAAAAAATCGGTTGTACGGTTTTGTCGATAGCGTAGCTGACAGAGAGACAGACGTTTTGCCGTCAATCGATATTTCAGTATCAAGGGGCCATTAAACCTGGATTCTACCTACACCACGTGTTAGAGAATTTTTTTCTAAATTCAGCAACAGGATTTATCCACGTTTTCGTTACAAGGGCCCTGTAATAGGAGTATTTCTGCCGAAAATTGGTTTTTTTCGCGCATCATTATAAAACTTTTCTCTTCTGAAGAAGTTCCTTCTTAAGTGCGAGAAAGTGAAATGGAAATAATGGGCAATGGGAAAATAATATCTGATTTATCTTGTTTAAAACTTCAATATTTTGTCGATGTTTTTGTCGATGTTTTTAATCGACATCAAAAACCTTTTGGTGATGTATCGAAATATCGATATTTCATTGCTTTGGTTAGCCTTCACCAACTACCAGTATGCAAACATACTCTGCGACAACTAGTTGCTTGCGTTTGTAATAATAATTAACAATGATTGTTTGATCGTTTTTAAAATATTTATTTTAATTATGAATTTTCCATTGTAATCGTTCGTGAAAATTCAGTAGCCGAACAACTATTTTAACTTGTCAGATACTCGGATGAGCCACATCTAATTATTTCGATTCTGAAAATATTGGAAAGGGTAACGATTGTATTTATTATGAAATATCCAAATTCTAATTTGAAAAAATTCGTAGCAAATTCATTTCAGTTTTATCACTGTTGACAATTCTTTAGAGTTGCCTGTCATCGTAATTTTTTTTAATTGAATTGAATTGCCTTATTTTACGTGGCGAGACTCAGGCCATGAGGCCTGCTCTTCCGTCTGGCCGCGCAAATTTCGCTACGCTCCTTTCACCAACTAGCGGAGAAAGAAGGTATTACTTGGACGACGAAACAGGCGATTTGGAATTTTGCTCAGAGGCGTCATTTAGGCTTGAAGATCTTTTACATGCAGTAAATCTACTAACATGGGGCAGCCGGCTTTACTTCCCCTCCGAAGGAAGGCGTACGAATGATTTTTTCGCCCCTAAAAGTCCATGGCTTCGATTGGGTTTAAACCTGCGAACTTGGGTATAACAGGATACGCTAACCGTTACACCATCGCCGCCACACAATATTATTTCGAAAACGGCAGAAGATAAATATTGACAATAAAATTATTAAACTTCGTATAATGTTATCAGAACATGGCATTAGACAACGCATCTTTATTTTTCAAATCTACGTTGAAATAAAAGTGGAAAATAATTAAATGGCTATTTCTTGGAATTGTGCGCTCTTCTTAGATAAGTTCATGTTTTCCGTCTGTGACCTGATTTCGAAAGACGCGCTTCTTTGTCGTCACAAGACGATCTAATAAACTTGTGACCCTTCACAAAGTTGTTTTTACTTTTATCAACTAAGATTAACTTTACCAAGAGAAGATCGGATTAAGTCTTGAAAACTTTGAAATAAAATATTCAAGTTCGTTAGAGGAACCGAATTTCATTTATGTGTGCGGACCAAGAAAATATTTTTGTCGGTGTGTAGGGAAAGTGAAATGAGAAGGACATAGCGTTGCAAGTCAAATTCATTAAATATTGAATGTTTCTTATTTCATTTAGTTAATACAAGAAATCACGGTAACTTTATTGGATAATACTTAATAAAAACGAACAGATTTAGTATTATTGGTACATAATCTATTTAAAACCACAATCATATCCTTCCAAGCATGCGCAACTTGATAACATGGATTAAAATCGACACACAACGGGGTAACGCAAATAAATGTCGATAAATCGTCTTTGCGGGATTTTTTTAAATAAACATTTTTTTCTTTTAACGACAGAAAAGTTACTTTGAATCTTCAAAGCTATTATTCTATGTCTATTGATTTTTGTAGCGAACTTCTTACCACTGCAATTAATTTCACAATTTGTCTATTCGTTTCACAACAGAAATAAACTCTATCCAACAAGATGTTTTCATGTCACGAAAATAGATAATGACGACACGACCATACTTGTTACAAAATTCATTACAAATATTCTAGTGTACTACCGACACACCTGTAGAATAGCGTCACATAACTCAACTGATATAACGAATTGTCACTTACAAACTTCGTTGTTCAAGGATAAAATACTAATACTAACGACGATGAGTTGGCGAACTGTCGGCAAAAGATGGCATGAATCAAGTTTGACAATGCAATCAGTCCAGAGAGCTATATTTCAAGGAAGGAAAAGGCATAATGAGACAATACATTATAATGAATATATTATTTTATTTATTACTTATTTTAAATAGAAAATAATGAAATATTGATTTACCCCCCTTTAAAAAAAGTTAATTGACCACTGGTAAAAAGGAAGAGTTATATTACTTATTTAATAGGGTTGTAAATTTTGATGGTATTGTCTTTTGCCTTACTGTTTTACTCAAAATAAAAATAACTTTAAAACATATGCAAATGTATTATTTTTATTAATAAGAAACGTAAAAATTAAAAAATGTAAAATAATAAAACAATGATGATTCCCCTATGTTTTGAGTAAGGGCTTTTCGGTTTTACCCTACTGCGTTTCCCGCTGCCACCTATCAGCACCTAAATTCTCAAAACTCTCAGATTTCTTACAAGAAAGTACTATTTATTTGCAATGTATAGGATTTTATAGTTTTCAAAATACTACGACACACAAAATACATATGTTACACAGCCAATTCAAAGCACTATTATCGAATGCCACATGTCACATTTTTGTAAATCATTGTCTTAAAAAATCGTCATAGATATCGCATCCCTACGAGAGAGGCCGATTGCAGATAAGCTGTCTTTGATGGACCGGAACGCCGATAGAACGGGCCCCTTTGGAAGAACATGCCCCTTCGGAAGAACGGGAGATGGGGCCCTAGAAGGGGTCCCACTGTTCCCCTTTCCCCCACGCTACCGCCACTGCACAAAGGCAAAGTGAAGAAAACTAATCAAACATTTTGATTGATTGATTGATTGATTGATTGACTGATTGATTAGGGAGCGCGTCAACTGCGAAGGTACAAGGCGAAATGATGGGACAAGATAGAGGAAGGAAAGATCGCGCGCTGTCTTTGAGCCGTTTGTTAGGGCATTGCTCCGGCATTCGCCTGGTATTGATAGGAGGAACCACAGAAAAGTACCGATCAGAGCAGCCGGCTGCTAGAATCCACCTCCAGACAGTCGCTGAATCCAATCTAGCTGTCGGGGCCTCGAAACCTACAACCTCGCGGTCAGAGGCATTGCAGTGACATCAATTGATGCTCTGAGCTACCTAAGCCCGTTATTCAAACGTACGTTGGTACTAAAACGCAAGCTAAGAACATCCATCCCTTGAATTATTTCTCTAAAACGTAGCCTACTCTCGGGGCCACGCGCCAGCCACCAAGCCTGCACCGTGAACGGGCACCCCACTTTCCACAGGCGCTTTACGCAACCACGTGAACCTTGACCGTGCAACTGCTCTGACGACGGCGGGCAGTGGCGGGGCGGCGTCGGGGTCGGAGCGGGTGCTGGGGCGGGGCGGGGCGGGGCGGGGTGGCGGCGGCGGCGGCGGCGGCGGCGGCGGCGGGGGCGGGGCGGGGTGGCGGCGGCGGCGGGGGCGGGGGCGGGGCGGGGTGGCGGCGGCGGCGGCGGCGGCGCGCAGCATGCTCAGCGCCTGCGGCGGCGTCAGTGACTGGCGATGGCTCCGCACGGCAAGGCTCTCGTGGTGCTGGTGGCGGTGTTGGCGGTGGTGGCGGCGGCGGTGGCGGCGCCGCGGGCGGCGACGGCGAACACGGGGCCCGGCCAGGCGCGCGCCCGCGGCTCGTGCCCGCCCATCCCGCAGGCCGGCACGCAGCGCTTCTGCGGCACCGAGGGCTGCTCCGACGACAGCGGCTGCCCCAGCAACCTCATCTGCTGCAACAACGGCTGCGTGCACGTGTGCAGGAACCCGGTGTTTGGTTAGGCCCGCCTCAGGCTCCCGAACGCTGTGAGTAGTGGGGAAGGTCTTCACGAATCGGATACTCATAATAGCCGTAGGTCACGTCTGATGGCGTGAAAGACATCGCAAATATCATTAAGAAAAAATAATACTTTGTTATTGGACTTGACTGCAAAAAATTACGCTGCATACGTCATTAATATATTTTGTGTTTTGTTAACTATGCCTTCGAAGGAGCAGCGAGTCAACAAGCCACGCTGGTTCTATATGTCACGAGCAGTTTTGTACGCTGTTCATAGAGCAAACTATTGTGAATGCGATAGTCTCGAATCTTAATTTCTTCCCCGATATTCTCGCGTATTTTTCAGTGATTCATGACCTCGCGCAAACTTGAAACCAATAATTGCTCAATGAGGATTGACCTTCCCGTTCGGGGACAAACAATACTTATCAAAAGCATCCTATCCATCTGAAGTTGCACATTTTGTTTCTCCAAGTACAACTGAACTTTCTTATACTTTTATAAGTATAAGACATAAAATTAATTCTTGATCAAATTGGGCTTTAATTTTATTTCATACTGACATTGTTTATTTATTTATTTGTCAAAAAAACAGTAACCAGACATAAAATTGAAGTCGGCATGTCTTATAGTTTTTTCACTCTTGGCGTGACTATTCCATCGGCGACGGGACGGGAGTATTCCTAATTCTACAAAACTATTACACGTACATGAATGGAGTAAGACGTTTTCAACAAAATTTCAATTTTTATTTACACAATAATAACTATCAAAACAGAAAGCGTACAAAAGTAATTATTTTAATAGAGACATCAAAAGAAAGTAAACTTTATAAAGAAAACACACTACGAAAATTGCACTAGAATGTTCTGAATTCAAATTTAATATAGTGATTTTTTCTTAGGAAAGTCTAAAATGTCTCTTCTAATTAAACCTTATTTACCAGTCATCACAATTTACGATGTATTTCCTGCTATTAAGAGAAGTAATATATTACACTGTAATGTATTAATTAGCATTAAGTGCAATTGCAACAGGAATTTCAAGTCTTCACGCGAAAAAAAAATCAAAATCTGGAAGTTACGAAACATGCCATGTTCATGCAAGACTTTCTAAGAATAACTGATCGAAATATCGAATGGTGCGTGCTACGCAGCCGAGCAAACTGACCTTCAAACTCTATACTATTAGTAAACAAGACACCAGATGTTTTCGATGAGTCACGTGCGTCTAATTGTGTGTAAATGAACTGTAATTAGGTGTTTATGATGCAACAAAGCTTCAACTCGAAGTGTAGCATTCTGACGCAGATGCTCATTTTCATTTGCTAATTAAATATTATAATATGTAACTATTTTATAGTGTTAATTTTTATTGCCTAATTACATATTTCGAAATATATTATGTAATTATGTGAAACGATCGACGCTAGGAGCGAGTTTTCAGATTCGTACGAATGCAATAAAGCAACATTACAAGAGAGTTGCATGCATTATTTTTTTGTACAACAGCATTATAAATTTATAAAAGGATGAAAGTTAATTTTTGGGAACAACTTCATGACAACACAAGAATTGACATCTGTGCGAGAGAAAAAACCTCCCCCCGACGATTGGCTCGCTGCCAATGCCATTAACCGCCACCACCCCATGATACGCTCGCTGTAATTGGCTAAATGTGTGATGACGCAATTATTCGTGCCATAAACGATACAATATAAGCCAAAAAATGCCGTTTAGTAAATTATTTCTTGCAATGAAAGGGTCATTCACAATGCCCGTCGGGTGGTCAACGTACTAGATTTCCATGGTACCCCCCGGGTTCGATTCCCGGTCGGGGCAAAAATAGAGCTGTTGCTTTTTATATCTGTAGCTTAGAATCGTCTCAATTTCTATTGAGACGATTCTTCTGCGTGACAGATGTGGATTCAGCGGATTCGCGGGTATAACGGTCAGCGTGTTGGTTTGTTGTTCTCAAGATTGCGGATTCAAACCCGATCGAAGCCGTTGATTTTTAAGGGCGAAAAATGCCTTCGGAGGGGAGGTAAAGCCGGCTGTCCCATGTAGTAGATCCTGAAGTCTAAATGGAGCCTCTGAGCTATATTCAAATCG
Source organism: Acheta domesticus (assembly GCA_031308135.1). Classification (NCBI taxonomy): domain Eukaryota; kingdom Metazoa; phylum Arthropoda; class Insecta; order Orthoptera; family Gryllidae; genus Acheta; species Acheta domesticus. The sequence goes on from JAHLJT010009436.1 coordinate 220,773,433, forward strand.
CCTGTTTCGTCGCTCGAATAATACTTTTTTTCTCCGCTAGATGGTGAAAGGAGCGTAGCGATATTTGCGTGGCCAGACGGAAGAGCAGGCCTGATGACCCGAGTCTCACCAATTAAAATTAGGCATTAATTAACTAACAAAAGAAAAGCTCAGGCAGGCCAAAAAGCTAGATATGGTGATGGGAATACGTCATGCTCGCTATAAGTCTCCCTTACCCCTCAGATGTGGATAATACATAAAAAGAAGTCCCAGGCCTGGAAACAACGCTAGCTAGAAAAATTCGGATTAATCCGACCCTATAATGCCGAATACCTACATACAGAGAATGCTGATGCACAAAAAATATACTCGTTATTTTAGGGCACGAATGTTATCACTTCTGAATGCAAAAATAAACATTAAACGATGTAAAAGTTAATTATATAAAGCGGCTCAAAAGAATATCCATGCCTAATAATATTTCAATATGAAATATACGAATGAACAAAAATCAATTAAAGTAATGAAATTATTTTAAAGCTAAGTGAAGATTCTGTCTCTTACGTAGAACTGCATTGGTTGTCCTCTATCCTCAGGCAATGGAATCTCCAGGTCCAATACACTCTGGTACTTTGTTTAGCTACTGGCATTTTCCTCATTTGATCTGTAATACATACATGTCAGCTACCGCCACCTTTTCATAACTACAGTCATAATTACTTCGAAATACAGTGGAAGGATGAAATTATTTAACTTTCTTCTAAACGTTTTGTAGTGTTTGCAAATAATCATACAATATGTTGTGTTTACATTGAATTAGTATTTCTTTTTCTTTCTTCCTTCAATAAACGGCTTATAACAAACTTACAAAGGAGACTCATAAACAATACTTCAATAATAATTAGTCACTGGCATGGCGAAATTCCTTGAAATTATCGTCAAAACTAGACTATACATCGACAAGTATACGTGCGTGTATGTATATACTTTCGGTACAGTTTAATGAACCAGAGTTAAGTATGTATTTATTGGACACATTGATTCTAAATGAAAATCCGAACATGTGTATTCCTATTTTTATCTCCTTCACGTTTTCTAGAAATATCACTTTTCCGTAATTAACAGAGTGATTTTCAGTGTAGTATTTTTTCTTGGCATTTGCGCACCATTGCCGATATGTATATATTCACAATGTTGATACGTGTACGTCTCTTTTTGTTGAATTTCCGGTTTCATGCAAATAAGGAGGGTCTTTGTATGTTTCCACTGCAGTGTGTTCAATTTGGTTTGCAAATATACTTCGCAAAATGAATGCAGGTTTGTCCTTCACCTTCAGCTACGTGCCTGGCACATGATGAAATGTCTGAAATAACCAATAGATGTAGAAATTGTTTTAACAAATTGTTTATTTTCCATGCATCACACAATAACACAAATCAGAGAAGGAACCGTTATGTGACAAGTTCGCAAGGTAGCCGGGGGAGAAAATTTAATACACATGTCGTTAACCACCAAAAGACGTCCCCCTCAAAGAAGAGTCAACAATTGAAGACTGCAAATGGGGAAAAGCTGAAACTGCCGAAATTACATATTTTCAGATTTTTCATGGAAACCGCTGATGAATACAGCAAGGCGAATTACATGAGTACAGTTGAAAGTATCAAAAACGTTCCCTTGTAGTTAAAAACGACTCCAATTAATGCAGAATTCCTTTCGTCATGGCACGGAGAACGCTGAATATGCAGAGTGAGTGAGTCAGGCACTTTCAGCGTTTCCCCATGTCCAGTCTTCTAAGTAGGCGCATGGTCTACCGTACAGTGGAGCAGAGGATACCGTGCTCGATTACGCCTACAGCGCTGAAATCATTCTAGGTTGAGGATGATGTCCACAGCAACGTGGACATAAAGTAATGTGGACTTGGATATTTATGTCCACAGTAACGTGGACATAAAGTAATGAGTTTGGAGAGAAAATTGTTGGAGGCATTAGTACGAGTATAGGTGGTGAGGAAGCTAGGCTGTTGTAGCACGAGCGCTCCGGCACCACTTCAGTGCGAAGTGCCGCGAGATCTAATCTCGCTCTGGAATACAATATATACCTACAGTGTGCATCTCCTAGCGTAAATGCTTAAAAAGTGGTGTACTGTGCCAGTATTCGTGTACAAAACCTCAAGACTTTATTGCTAATACATATTGTCTTCTAAGGGAGTTAGGTGAGAATCGCGTCTTTCGTGGGGGAGTAGAGCTTAGTTTAACTGTTATAGTGGTACCTACTTCAACAGTTTTTTGACGTGTATTTACTAACACTGATCAAAAAGTTTCAAATTATAAAATGGAATATGGAAGAGGCACGAAACCGTATTTGTCAATTCTAAAAAACATACAATTTATTCCAACGATTGCCGCTAGATATTGTTTACAAGCACTAGCTCAGTGGTTGCCAACTCAATGCTCTGTGACGTCACAGAAATCTGCTCTTTTGCTCTGAGCCGAGCGGCGGAGCAAAGATAGTGCGACGGGCACACAGTGTTCCAATGATGTTACGGAAGTGAGGGAAACATTCACTTGGGAAATCGATCGTTTTTAACTGGTAATTATTATTCATAATATTGGTGATTCAATAACAATACGCAGAATTATATAATAGAACAAACATTATTACATAACTCAAAGCAATATCAGACTCTTTATCATAGCCAGTGCTGTAATTTCACATCCATTCTTCCGTTAGATAACATTTTTGGAAAAGAAAGTTTTCACATTTTAGGACAATAAATTTTTATACAGTAGTATATAATATAACGAATTAGTTCGTTCTGAAACAATAATTAATGTTAATAAATATGTAACAAATAGGTACCCGGTAGGGTTCACGTGAGAGAATTTTGACCCCCAGGCTTGATTATTTTTGATGTACAGTTCTATTTGAGAATGTTACAAATCCTGGTGATTTTCAGTATCTCTTCGATAACCTTAAATCTGCAAATTCCTTTACTCATCCCACGAATGCGAGCTATGTCAATTCTCAGAATTTATTTTAGTCTCACAGATTTCTATGGATCGCAAAGCTACGTAATGCATATGTAGGTTGGACTTTTTAACATATTGCAGTTCTTAGGAATAAAATGAACACTTCGCCATTGTTCCAGTATTTACAAAAGGAAACCTTCCTTCCCTAAGAGAAAGAAAATTAACGGGTGTAGATTTTTTCCTACTTTTAATGCCTAAAACACCGGCAAAAGCCACTGGCAAGATTTTCGGTACCGGCGACCGCCGTGTCCTTCTCTCCCTTCGCCATTTGCTCGCACCGCTTCTCCGAGTGCCTTATTTCGGAGGGGAAAAGGCTCCGACGTAATTCCTTATCCAGTTAGAATCGCATGCACTATCTCATCACAACAAGGCCTGGATAAGGACATGTGTTGTTTGTTTGTGTTAATTATGTCATATTCATTATAGCTATTACTATCATTATTAGTTTTATGGTATTATATACGGAGATAAATCTTTCAACTCACTATCGCAGGATAAAACTGAGTAGATGAGTAAAATACAATTAAGATAAATATTTATTAGTATTAATGAACAATATCCTGACATTTTACTTCCTTGCTGACACTAAAATGGACGTGTAGCTGGTATTAATTAATACGTATCTTTTATGAATATTGTTTTACAAAGAAACAAAATTGATTTTCTGTTTCAGAATACCATGACATGGCATCCCGTGCGTGACACTAACTGGAGTTGAAATAGGAAACATCCAATTTTTAAAAAATGTTTACATGAAAAACAATTTCAAATATGCTTTTCAATCACTGGATTTATGTGCAGTAATAAAATATATGAAATATATTTTTCTCTTTTAATTTCCTTACATTTCTCTAAACCTGAAGATTTTGAGCTTTCGTACTACCACTATCCCTTTATTCCAATTCCCTTTTTTTGCATATATCGAAATATCACTAAGACCGATTTGATCACTAAGTTGGCATGCCTGAATTGAGAAATCTGAGAGGTAAGAGAAAAACAAAGAGTACCTACCCCTACCTATTTTGTGGAATAATTTCAACTATTTGAAGACTGCAAAAATATTTTAAAATTTAATCTCAATGGATTGGAAAATGCGTAGAAAATGTTAATTCCAACACGAAAAAATATAGAAAGGGAAAAGATATAAAAAGTTGCTATAATCGAGGTGCCCAGAAATCGATCCTCAAAAATTGCCTTGCTTCTAGACACATTTTTGGGGTCGTCTATCACTAGATACTTTTGTAATACCACATTCTTTTCACAATTAATCATAAAGGGGTTGAGTGGAGTCAATGTGTACTCTTTTTTAAAAAGAATATGGAAATATGAGAACTAGCGCTCCCTAGTGATTGTAAATTGTACCAACGTGAAGAAGAATGATTGGCAGCAAACAAATATCTTGACGGCCCCCCCTCCAATAAAGATAAAAAAAAATACTATGCGTTTTTGTTTGTCTTAAACTGCTCTTTTGTACACATTTGCCACAATTGCAAAACAACTAGATCTTATAGGGATTCCAAGCACAAACATATTTGACACACATTCTGTGTTAAATATGTGAATGCAGGGGTTGTTTCAAAAACTAAAAAAAAGGAAAAATTCATTTTTTAAACGTCCGGCTATTTACTAACGTCCAGTAATTTACAATCTAGAATAACAATCCAAAATAGTAAAATTAAAAATACTAATTGTTAGTTAATGTAGATTCACTAGAAAACAACGAAGTTGAATTTTGCTGAAAATGGTACGCAATTACCCCACTCAACCCTAAATAAGAAATTCATTTTCTTGGAATATGAATACTTTCTTGGAAAATGAGCCATCTATATCTACATCTTATTTGCATTCATTGTTATAAACAGAAACCGGACTATTAAATTCCTTAACGGGCGCCCACAGTACAGAGAGGCCTTGCATCCTTGTGTCTGGATGTCTTATCGGTATGACAACACAGTGTTACGAAAGACCGTAAAAGACAAACGCATTAATTTGTTCCCATAGAGGATAGATGCATTTTATTCCCGTAACAACTTCACATCGCTGCAAGGGCATGAGGACCTCGAAGAAAAATTCAACAAAGGCGGTCTGTATCCAACAATGTTATGAATGTGAGCAGAGAGAGGTCTTCTCGCCCGACTCTTCGACGATACGTTCTTCATACTGCGAACAAAGAACTATTGATTAACGGCCAATATTGGCGAATTCCCAAATACCGCACTTGTTGGTTGGGGTTTCAGGAATGTGGGTCAGCGCGGAGGAAGATCACCACAGCATCCATGCCCACAGTACTACTAACAAAATAATATTGAATTTCTCGCCATTTATACGATTCAAATTAATGTTCGGCATCTTCAAAGATCCTGTGAAATAATGATGGAATTTCCTAACATACTGGAAATTGAAAGAATACCAGGATACTATGGTTTATAAATATATGGTTATTGGTACACTCACAAAGCAACAGCAGGAATAGACGGGGTGACATATTAAACATTACACTAAGCATTTTTATCTGTAGGCGGTAAATAGTGTACATATTCAATTATTACATATTAGAATATTCTTAAAATTTATTAAGTATTTAATACTTTGTTGAAAATTAAGAAACAATGTTCTCTTAGTTTGCCAGGCATGACGTAAGTCTTCTAAGTATGGCCAATATTTAACTGCGCAATTAAGTTTTTATAAAATTGCAATTGATCTCTAGGTTACTGTACAACTTAATTGTCTTCACACGACTCCCATCCAGATTTCCTCCCTTCTCCGCAGATTCTCAGGACCTTCTACCCCGATCACTGTTCCTATTTTCTCATACAACTTTTTACCAGGGTGGAACCCTACCCTACCATGACCGCCAAGGTAGCCTTTAGGCTCTTTTTCCTGTTATTATTATTATTATTATTATTATTATTATTATTATTATTATTATTCCTAGTCACGACTAAAGATGTTATGTGTCGGCTGAATATAAAAAATTTACTCCAGGTTGCAACCAGCTATCTAAGAAGTAGATCTAGGGACTGTCGGTACCTCTACAATACTTTGCGCAAAATGTGGGCTGTTCCAAATAAATCAATTTCTTGCACTTCCCAGTCTTTTTAATTACTTGGGAGTAGAGACAAGTTCTTACTCAAATTTTGCGGAACAGATCCCAGAGCTCCGATAACTATCGGGACGACGTGTGCTTTTACGCCCCACATTCGGCTGATCTCGATTTCCAAACTCTTGTATTTAAGACGTTTCTCTGCCTCCTTGGTAACGACGTTTTGATCGTAAGGTACAGCAACATCGACAAGTAAACACGATTTGTTCTCCAAATACCGGATGACTATATCCGGTTCGTTTGCCGCTATCGTGCGATCAGTTTGAATTTGTTGGTCGTACAATATCGTACTCAGTCCAACAGACGTCACCGGTTTCGGTGAGTATTCGTACCACTTGGGGCATGTGTTCCGAACTTCGAGGGCGGTACAGATCTGCCAGTGGAGGTAGCTACATATCCTGTCGTGTCTTTTCAAGTATTCGGTCTTTGCTAGGATTGGACATGCTGAGACAATATGATCAAACGTTTCTACGTGTTCCTGACATATGCGGCATTTACCATCTTGGGAAATTTTGAGAACCGCTTTATCATAATGTCGAATTCCCAAGACCTGATCTTGGGCAGCTATTACAAGTGCTTCCAATTCTGGCTTCATTCTTCCCCTTTTAAGCCACATAAATGATTGATCTTTATTGATCTGCACCTTGTCCATTCTTTTTAGGTATTGTCCGTGGAGTGGTTTGTCTCTCCACGATTTCTTTAACATTTTTTGTGTCTCAAATTTCATGTTAAGTAGCATCAGAAGTTCAGTGCCTCTGTCATTCTGGGTGTCTTGCATAGTCTTGTTCGCAATGTTTCTTGCTACACTTACAATGCCTCTGTTTCCCATTCTTCGGTCAGATTTCATGACCTGTCTCATTAGTGGGTCATCTTGATGGCTGACTACATACTTCCCCATTCCGGTTATTGCATTGTGCCAGGAGGCTTCAATTTGTCTCAGGCCTCTTCCTCCTTCCTTACGTGACACATAAAGTCTATGTACATCAGCTCGGGGGTGGGAAACATGATGCATTGTAAGCAGTTTTCTGGTTTTTCGATCCATGATGCGAATTTCCTGTTCAGTCTAGTCTACTAGTCCGAAACTGTTTTCGTTTTCGGTTTATATTTTATTCCTTGAGTTCAGAGCGGACTGCAGGACATGTCTCACTCATTATTATTGTTATTATTATTCACATTATTATTATTATTTAATTAATAGGAAGGTCATAAAAACATTTTAAGACCGTATTATTAAAGCCCATAAATTCAGCCATTTATTTTTAGTATAATAGAAGTGGAAAAAGGCAATAAAACAATAAAAAATCACAATTAAAAGGAATTATTGTTAAAAATGAATAATTAAATGATCTACATTTTTATTCCACCTTTAAAATTTATATTAGCATTTACGTATAAGAAATGATCCTTGCAAACTTGATTCTACATGACCATTTGCTATGACTACTAACTTGGAGTGCGGCTCTTCGAAATGACATTGTGGGCTCCCTTTTCAATATTGAAATGGCATAACTGAAAACGGAACTATATTTTTGTTTTTCGTAGTTGTGTAATCGCTAGCACTGAGAAGGATATATCACATCCAGAGAGTTTTGCTCTAAAAAGGGATCGGAGACTATACTCAAATGAAGGATGGTATCCTTCGTGAGCGAATAGTCTGTCGGCGAGAATGAAAAAAAAATCAAAATCTTGTCTGGTATCATTTTCCTATTTCATTTTGATTTGTAATAGCACCTGGCTCTGGAGTTTCCGGATCTACAGAAAGAGAAAACACGACCGATCCTTTCTGTTGTACAGTTTTATAGGTATGCTTCCAGCTTCATTGAGGTCGGTGTCAGGAGAAAGAAAGCAAAACAATGAAATCTATTCCTCATTTGATGTGTTTAATTCATTTTATGTACACTCCTTTCAAAATACTGGTACTTTCCACATTATTTTCATTTATATCGTTCGAGTTTTGCAAATGAATATGATGGAAGGTGCACGTTCATAATATTTCATAGTCTTTATTAATAATACGATACGTTATAAGTTGTTACAGCTGCAGTACCTTAATTAGAAATTCACACTGTTTGGGAATGTGAACTATTTACAAATCGAGCGCCAAACTAATGTTCAAAATTAAGAACAAAGAAGAAGGTTATTTTCCTTTATCTCATGAATTCTGAACTATACTTATGTCTTACAATAAACATACATAAACGCTGTGGGTTCAAACGACATAATTATAAACTTATATACCTGATAATCACATTGGAAGTAAAATAATTTATATTTCAATAAAATGTAATTTATATTATTGAAATAATTTATATTATTAATTTTATTTATTGAAATAATTTATATTTCAATAAATTTTCTCACCTTCGTTTCATTCATTTATAATCTATTGCTCCATCCAATGTACCTACCTGTAACAAAAGAAAGAAAAAACATTAGAAACCAGTTTATTTTTGTAAACATAATTTACATGCTTGTTTTTGGCGAATAATTCTGGAGATTTAGGGATCGAGCAGAATGTGATCTAAGCAACATCGACAGCAGCGCAGCCCTTGTGCTTACGTGCTTTTGCTCTATCTCCGAAATTCTTCGTCAAAACGACGGTTAATCATAAATCGTTCATTGAAACGAACATTTGTAATTAGTTAATTTGTTTCCGCGTCAACGCCTTAGGTTGTTAACCCCTTAAGTGAAGTGTATGTTTTTAACCGCGGGAGGGGGCAATGTTCTTCCCCTGCTGGATGGCGAGATCCGTCGCTGAATCCACACATAGGCCTGTGACGTACCCCAATCAGGTATCTCATACCAGAAGAACACCGTCCCTGCCGGGACAAACTAAGCTCCCGATATTGGTGGAAGTGTTGAATGTATATGAAAGTGTAATTTGCAAGTGTGTGTACACGTGTAAGTTTAATGTAAGTGTGTATAAGTAAGGGGTTAGGACAAAGGCAAGGACACGGAGGAGGAAGGAAAGATAGCGCGCGGTCCATGACCTATTTGTTAAAGTACTGCTCCGGCATTCGCCTAATGATGTCCGAAGAAACCACGGAAAACTACCGATCAGGGCAGCAGGACTCGGACCCTGGGACCTCTCGGTCAGAGGCGCTTTGGTTCCATCAATATGATGCTCTGAGCCATCCAACACGATCAGAAAGCATTTAAATTTACAAACATTACAAAGTATACCCTAATTTTCTAACATGAGAAACTATATAAAAATCTTTAATGATTTCACAGATCACTGCGTTCCCAGTTGATAGCGCCTCATTCACGGCCTTCAGCCGCGTTCGTAAGGGGCAAGGTCTCGAAATTTCGGGCGTTGGAACTACGCAAAGACTAGGGACTAGGGATCACATATCGCCCGTTCACAAGAACGGAGACGCATTTCAAACAATTGCAGAACGGCTTTGCGCTGTGCGAGACTGTTTTTTCCTTCGACTGGTGTTTTATTCTACTGACTGTCTTGTATACCTTTCTATTGTTAAAAAGTTAATTCAGATGTTCCGTATTTTTCTAATCATGTTTCTCCTTTGACTCAAAATTGATGAATTTTGCGATGTGTCACTTTTCTTGTGGACGAATGCGAATTTACACATCTGGATAGATCTTTGCGTGAGGAAAGGTGAACTTACTGGATGCCCTTGTTGTTGAGATCTACCTAAACCAAGATGGCACGATAACACTTTCAGGAGACGTAGGAGGTCTCAAAAGTACTATTATTTTATTACGGTAAAATGTTCAGAGAGAAAGAAAATTTAACATTACACAAAGAAATACTGGAAGATGAAAGTTAAACTGCAAGTAACTGAACCTTAACATTCATAATAATTGCGTAACAATGCACAATAATAACATTAAAACCTGCTCGAACGGCCATCCCGATCAATCTTACTACGACTGGGATCATTGTGCGATTACTTGGAATAATGACATACGGAAACAATTTCGCAGAGGATGACTTTCTGTCTCATGTAACGACAGATGATTTTCATCAATATCTCTTAATGAAAGCACTACGCATTCGTTCCTGCCATTTCACAGCATTCCTATGGTTTGCTAACTCGTGCTTCTCTTCTGGGAATCAGTTAAGAACTCGCGGAGCGTGTTGCGTGTTCGAATCCGGTCTCAAGGTCATTCGCTAACTCCTTTGTCAGAAGGCCTTTCTGTAAGTTTCTACAGAGTATGAATTGAATCTTCAATCTAGTGCTTGTTGGATTCGGCGAGGACGGAAAGTGAGTTTCTCGTTTAAGACAATGAGTAATAACCGATAAGTCAGGGTGTGTTTTGATATTTAAAACCGCTCAAAAAAACATACTTAACTTCATAGCAATTTGCAGAATAAGATTTGATTTACGGGTCGAGTAACCTCAACACCTTTATTAAGAGGTCACCTCTATAAAAGGTCATTTTTGCCGGAAGCCTAGTGACCGGAATTTTTATTCTCTTAATAGAATATTTATAACGTGAACTATTTCAGTGTTTTTATGTGGCCAGGAAGTGGTTAAGACATTAGAAAATCTATTTGTGAAAGTTATTTACTATTGGAATGTAAATTCTAGAAAAAAGTTGTCTATCGAATAAATCTAACCATACTTTGCATTATCTCCAAAATATTTATCGTCAGAGTACAAAATATGCACAACATAAAAACATTACCATTTTGTGCATGAACGTTTCTAATTTGAAGAAAGACGGTCAGTTGCTGTCAAAGATAAAATTATTTTACTGTTTATTGCGCCTACCATGTGAACTATCTGTATTAAATTTAATGTTAGTTTAAATTAAAAGTTGTATGCAGCATATCAATGAATGTCATTATTAAACATCTTTTATTCAAAAAGACATTCAAATTTAAAGAAAGGAATATAACTTTTTCTGCTGATTTGTGCTACGCCTTGTCCCGGTCCAGGCTGCGCCCTGACGGCCTCTTGAGCCACATTCTCCCGAGAGCGTCTCTCAGGAGTTTCCTCGCTGAGCTGAATCCAATTTGTGATGTGCGACCGATTGATTCGCGCGAAAAGAAACGTTCAGCTGCCTGCAGCGAAAGAAACTCCCTTTTCAGGCTCCTCCTTGCAGCTTCAATTCAAATGAATGTCAACTGTCTCGAATAATTGGCGAATAAACATTTCATCAATAGAAAAAAGAGAGACAGACAGACGATAAAGGCAGAGACAGACAAACAAAGAATCGAAGAGAAGAAATACAGAAAAATTAAATGTTGGAATGCAAAGAAAAGATAAGTTATTTCGATAGTTCGATCAGGCCTCGTAAAATTATTGGGACAAACCTTAGACTAGTCTTGTTACACAGGTGTAAACACATATTAAAGAAAACGAATGGTGCTAGAATAGCAAGTACTTTTTCGCACTATTGGTTACGGTTATGTATTACACTAATAATATAGTGTAATATATTACTTGTATATTATTACAATGGTAAACTTTGGCAATTGCTAAAAATGCGAAATATTACCAACCTCTGAAAAAATGAGTAATTGTCTTTTTAACGGTCGGTGCACAGTATATTTCTGAAGATTTTCAATCTACGATGAAATGCGAAATTACGTACGAAATGGTCGTGAATCTACGAAATAACGCTTTATTGCCTTTTATGGTTTCTTTCGTGTTTGCTAACTAGGGATTCATCAACAACAACATTCATCATCAACAACCACACATCGATGGATGAAAACATTTAATTTGAGTGTGGCAGAGTTAATTAATTTATAATTAAGATTTAACCGACAAATAAAAGTAAAAAAATAAGAAGAAAATTTAAAAAATGGATCCTGAAAAAGCGCTCAGAGTTATCTCGAAGTGTCTCAGCTTCCTCAGTTCGCTGTACGAAGAAGGTCACGGGAAGAAGAGGAAGGCCTATGGCGTACGTCTACGGCGCATGCGTTACTTCTTCCGGTTTTTACCCTTCTTCAGCTTTTGAATTTGTTGAAGATCACAAATGGCGTAATATTAAATCAATTTCCCCTATTTAGTAATTTTAATGAGAAATCTAATAAGGATCAAAACATTTTTTTATCACAAAGTATCCCTTAATAATATTTTTTTTTAAATATCACAAAATGCGAAACTATAATTTTTACAATGCTATAACCTTGTTTTTAAAATACAGTTCTTTGAAATGTTATGTGATAAATTCTACTATAACTATATGTGAAGACCTTGAGGTAATAACATGCTATGCCACATTTATAATGAAAATGAGATATTAATGTATTTCGATGCCTCATAGATGTATCTAGATGTTGGTTTTTTACTGTAAAGATTCGACGCAAGATGGCAGTGTAATTCATAAATTAATGTGAAGATTGCAATGTCTAAACCTTTACTTCCTTTTTTCTCAAAACTTACGTGTAGTGACATAGCATGTTATTGCCCCGAGGTCTTCATATATTATTAATATTATTATAGTCCCTCAAAATTTTGCAAACAACAAATACGTTTTCTCTAGCTGTGATTGGAACACTGGTTCTAAGGTTAATCAGTATTTAGACTGATGACTTCACCAACCCCATCAGTCGGCACAATAATCTTCCCCATGCTTTAAAACCAAAGTTGAACACTTGCAGTGTTCAAAATTCAGAGTTTTAATCAACTCCGGAGGTGTTGTTTGTTTCGGTAAGCTTCAAACGTTATCACTAATTCATGCAGAAGTACGCGAAAACTACTCTTTGTCAAAACAAAGAAATACACGACATTATTTAAAGATCTAAATTTGATGAACATTTTTCATTAAGAAAAATAGCTATCTTCAAAATTGTGGTACATCCGGAATACGCCGAAATATTTTAAAATGTTTGAAATTTTTAAAAGCTTCGAATTTTTAACGAGAATTGGACTTGTACCATTTTTATAAGAGTGGAGAAAATTTTAAAAATTGAGACCTTTTTGAGAAAATGTCGAAATTATAGTTCGAGCTTCCTTTAAAAAATCTCACAAAATTAAAATATACGTTTTAAATTCAAGGGGCTGGATCATCCAATATTTCGATTGGTGAATAACAAATTTGGTGGAAATCCTCTAAACGGTTTAGGCGCTAGGGCGGTTAACGGACGGTAAGAACAATACAGACAAATACAACAGACACAGTGGCAGACGTTTTGAAAAAAAGCAAACACTTTTTCGAAATGAATTACCCATAAAATGTGGATTCAGATTCCGCTACGTTTCTGGACAATAATTTACTTCTCATGGAAGCACGAAAAATCCAATTTTGTTGGTATCATCCCCAAAACGTGTTTTCCTGTCGACTAATTTTTCCTCCGGGAATACGTAATATTTTTAAACTCTGAATACGAGAAAGTAAAATCAGTTAGTTTGGACAATACCCCACACATCTTAAGCAGATACAACTATAATTTCACATGAAAAGTCATTTCGCAGCTCCGAAGCCAGACGAAGGGAAAGGGGAAGGGGGAAAGAAAACAATGGAGAGTGAGAGGAGAGTGACAGCCGCGGAGTCGCTGACGGAAATGTAAGCGCCGGCGCTGCACCATCCGCCCTGTCCCCCCATTTCCCCGCTCCCCCACCCCCCACCCCTCCCGGCTCCTCATTCCTTTCCTTCCTCCACGCGTTGTCCCGCTTCGGCCCGCCCCGCTCTGACCCGTTCCCCTCCGATCCAGCATATCCCGCGTCTCCCCAACCCCAGCCGCTCGCTCCCGCCCCGCGCTGCGCCGCCCTCTCCGCGTCGGGCACCTGCGGAACCTTCCTTCCTTCCTTCGCCGCTCGTCAGGAGATGGGATTGCGACGTAATCCCGCTCCATTTGTTTCCATCCGACCCGGCCGCCGCGCCGCAGCCCCGCCCCGCCCCGCCGCGCCGCCAACGAGGTGCCGCCGCCGACATACCCCACCGCGCAGGCGCACGCTGCGTCGCGCCCGGCGCTGGGAGACAACCTTGTGCGGGGGTGGAAGAAACACGGGGCACACGAAAACCGTCTGCGAAGAGTGTCGAAATCAGCGGTTTCCTATTTCGTTCCACTGTCCTCAGCACGTGGATCCTGAAGCACAGACCGCTAACGTGCACACGACACGTGCACGTTTGTGTACTCTCTTAGTACTTGTGACCTCTCCCACGTTCCATCTGGAGTCCATTGCATTCGTCCGTAATTACTTCAGGAATCGGAAAGACTGTCTCGCAAAATCCGTGGAAAAACACTGTTACTCTGGAAAAAAGTAGCAAGTAATGTAAAAAGTTTCTGCATTTAGTTTCCTGGATGTACGTTTACCAGGTACAACATAATTTATGAAATAATCTCGGTAAATGATGAATTGGGACGGATCTTGATGACCTAAAACATCGCCAAAAATGATCAATAATATGCTCTTAAAGTGTTTTTAAAATGCACTAACAAAAAAAAACGTAAAAATTGTGCTGAAAATCAGTTCCGATGAACAACTCAAGCTGTTGGATATGTTAGTAATGTAATTGAAGCATCTTCCCTTCGTGCAAGTGCACTCAGCTTGCAAACGTTTGGATTGTATCACAGGAACCTTAGATTACACAAACACAACGACTGACATTACAATTTCTGAGCAAGGAAATCGAATAGACTACTCAGGAATTTTGTGGAGAACATTTGTTGCACCTCGTACATATTATTAAGTAAGTACCATTCAAATTATATTAAAATCCTAGAAATCAGCAGAAAGTACATTAAAAATTACGGAAAACGTAAAAAATGACTTATTAGTTGAAATCAACGAAAGGCGCAAACAAATATAAAATGAGTAATTTTCTTTTGTCATTACATAAAATTAATGTCTATACTAAAAGGCATTGTTCTAAAATGACATTTCATAAAAATCCGCCCCTAATTATGAGAATGCCTTTACTAATTCTTCACCAGGTAGAATTCTTTTTTAAAAAAAGCAATACGGCGGCAATATAAATTTTAGAACAGTATCCTTCATAAAAGAGGAAACTCATTAAAATCAGTTATGATACTTTCAGAAATATTTCTTCAGTAGTCCTTGTACTCCCTTTTGACGTCATTTCTTTCTAAGCTTTCGGAGCCCCGCCTCTACCCAGCTGAGAGTTTCCATGAGGTGCAGTCACCGCGGGACCTACCAGTCTCCCTATCCAAAGTGCTGATGTGGGACGTGAGCCCACGTAGGAGGTGATACATACTGCTTTGATAATCGTAGGACGCGAGTTCATCGCGCTTAATCCTGTTTAAGAGCAAGGGCACCATGGCGCGCCTAGATGGCGTTGAAGTTGCGGCCCTTACGTCGCGCTGCTGCTGGGCGTATCCTCGGTCCCACAACTCACTGGGGATATGGAAAGAAATTCGGGAAGAAAGGGTCCACAATTATGCCCGACATGCACACCACAACCTACTACGTCTTATACGGGATTTGAACACGCACAGCATAGAAGAACCGTTCTTAGCGAAGTTAGGCGTTAATTTCCTCAGCTTCTCTTCTACTCCAGATTCCCAGGAATGGAAGGGGTTTCAATGGTAATACAGTGGTTGAGAGCGCCCATCAGGCCACAAACGTCCATGGCAGAGGTGACATTCGAATACGCGATCCTTCGATCTCATTGGTAAGATACATTCGCCATAGAGATCTCGGATACCCAGTGTATTAACCTCTGACCGGACGTCCTAGGTTGTAGTTCCGACGGTGGCAGGATTTTTGACACTAGCTTGTCAGCTAGGTCGAATTCAGTCGCTGTCTGGAGGAGAATTCTAGTGGCCGGCTGCTCTGATCGGTAGTTTTCTCTGTTTTTTCCAATCAACAATAGGTGAATGCCGGAGTAGTAACCTAACAAACGGGCCACATACTGCGCGCGATCTTTCCTTCCTCATCTTTGTCCTATCGTCACCCCTTATACCGCTTATACTAACGTGCACTACACTACGACACATGGACGCAGACCGGTCGGGAGCTTAGAGTTTGCCCTGGCTGGGGTAGTGCCCCGCTATTGGGAGATACCTAGCTGGGAACATCGCTAGCCGACGGTCGGTCGGCGCCGGATCTCGCCATCCAGCGGGGGAAGACCACCGCCGCCTCGCGAGAGAAAATCATGCACTTCACTTACGAGACTAATGACAATAGCAGTTGACACACCCGGAATCACTAACAATCAATCAATCGGCTACCCAAGTTGGTATCGGTTCCCGTAGAATATCAGTAAATAAAACAAACGTTTTAAATTTTCCAGTACAGAATTTTCTTAAAACCACGAACAATTTTATTCAACAAAATAAAATAAATTTCCAACAAATTTATAAAGGGAAGTACAAAAACTCTACGTACCACAGTCACGTATCTAGAAAACGCATTTTTTAATCAATAAAAAAATTGGTCCTAGTAATGAGATTATTCTTTACAAGCGGGATTTGACAAGATAATTCACAGGTCAAGGATGTACAAGACATTATCTACATGCTCCTAAAACTTCCTAATACCCAAGGAAAAGTAAAGAAAAGAAAAGTTTTGTCCGATGAAGGACTCTTCCTTAAGGAAATCGGAAGCTCGATCGACCTACCTTCCGTTCTTCCTTCCGATCTCGTTCCCCAGAAAAGGGGTCGAGAGAGTCGGATGTGGTGGGGCCAACCAAACAAGGCAGTATCACGCCTCTTTGAGAGAAAGAAACTTAAGAGAAAAAACAATTGGTTTCTCCGTTACTCAGCGTACAACAGTATCAAAAATGTTATAAAATTCAAACCGCATGACGTAATGTTTTATAACAAACGAAAGAATTTGCAGGCGCAGAATAAATATTGTTTGAAATTATTGATAATTTTGGCAATATTAAACTGAAAAATGTAAGGGTAATTTCCGAAAATATATAAAAAAATATTGCTGACACATTAAGTAAATATTTAATAAAATTCCAAAAGATATTTTTTGAAGGAAGCACAAACCTTACATATTTAATTCACTCATGTGTTCTGTATTACTAATTATGAACTTTATTTCTATTGGCAGTCTCTATCTCCATGCCATCTAATATGTATTATCAAAAAAATATTCATTGAAAATGTTTAAAAGGGGAAATAATTAGAGTGTGATTCAATAACTTGCTGATACAATCCTCTTAACACTTATTTTATGCAAAGTGGCGAGATATACATTCTTCTCTACAATAACATAATTTTCTTTACGCGGGCTGAGGGCGGAGAGATTAGAACTTTGTCTCCTTTCACAAGTTTGACCTGCGAGAGAAAAAATTAGAGATACGGAGACATTTTTCATATTAAATTCAAAACCCATTTTACTTTCTCGCCTTACTTCATAGGAAGAGAAAGTATTCTAATCGTGTAATTTTTTAACAGAAAAACTCTTATTGCCAGGCTCTGGTAACGAAAAAGTGGATAAATTTTATTCCTAATTGTAGTAAATTACTTCCTCTAACACGTTGTACAGTCAGAATCCATGTTTTGTGAGTTCTTGATACCAAAAAATTGATAATAAAACGGTAGGCCGTCCTTCCAACGCTAGGTCTAAGCTGTTCATACGCTTTTCTCCAAAATCCATATTCCCTGATCCAAACGAAATCAACCACTGGGAGTGTGAAACATATTTTGATTTTTGCTATTACTTTACATAACGCCTCCACATTTTCGAAATTTTCTCAAAAGTGGCCCCAAACTTTTTTTTATTAAACTTTGTCTTCGGATAGCCTCAAAAACGCTTAAAAGAATGGCGTAGGTATCATTTTTCTTGAAATGTCTTCTTTTTCGATAATTGCAAAAGTTTAATATTTTCGGCGTCTTCCTACAACTACAATATTGACGATAGATATTTTTCCCACTGAAATTTGTTGTTCAAAGATCTTGAAATAATGTCATGCACAATATTGCGAAAATATGAGTAGATTTAGCGTAACTTTGAAATGAATACAGGCAATTTTTAAGCTAACAGTTTATCAAAAAGTTTTAATTTTTTAAAAATTTCTCCTCGTACGTATCAAACAATGGTAAGAAAGCTCGAAATCAGTGTAAACACAATTCGCGCTGTATCCATAGATACCTTAAGCCCTAAATATAAGATTACCTGTGTATTAGGAGACACCTTAAAGGTGTGGTATCCACTCTTACAAGTAATCAATAACTTAATACTGAACTATATACTTCAACATAAACTGACCTCCGCTCCTTCTTTTAAAACATCGATGCAAACTGAGAATACCTTATTCAATCTCTCTCCCTCTCTTCCTCCCTCTCTCTCTCCTTCTCCCTCTCTCCTTTCCCTCTCCCTCTTTCTCACTCCTCTCCCTGGCCCTCTCTCTTCATCTCCATCATTCTCTTCCCTTTCACATCGCCACTTAGTTGGGAGACCAACAGCCATCAAAGTAAATGTTTAATGCCCTGACGGGCTAATGGCTCAAATGGAAACATACGTAATGATATCCTACAGTTTCCACAGGCAGGAAACTAGACCATCAGCCTCTACTCTCTTAGTCGGTTCTGCCGAGATTCGAAGAAATAGACTTTATTCTTATACCTGTACCTGAGCATGATGCCCGTACCTGGAATAGATAAATGATTTGTTGAGTAGGCGATTACTAAAATGTGATCAGAATTATGCGGGAGAAGTAATAAAATGAGAGACAGGAAAAAAGGGAGTATCGAACCCACAGGTCCATCACCAATTTCAAATGGATCAAGAGAGATTTGAACCGCGGTGCCAGAGGTGAACTGCAAGCGCAAGGCAAGCGTTCTGTTCGCTATTCAATGGGACTCCGCCAATGCAAACTCTGCATTACGATAACTACCTAAACCTTACGGCCATACTTGTAACTGAGTGAATGGTTTTAATGGGAAAGTGATGAGGAAAACATAATGTGAATGTTGAAAGAACAATAATGGAATGGAAGGCAAGAAAAACAAGAGAACCCCGGATAATCTGTCGCAAATCCGCTGTGTTCACCAAAAATTCCACACGGATCAAACAGGATTTGAAACGCGGTTCCAGCGGTGGATGTGGAAGATAAGTGGCCTCACAGCTCCACAACGGGTTGACACTATACTGCGATTTTCGTAACTCTGCCCCTGACAGGAATTAGCTGTTGACGCTTTCATCCAATCGGGAGCTTGAACGTCACCATAGTGACGTCACGGTAGCGACGTCACTGTAGCGCCATACAAGCTCCCGATTGGATGGCAGCGAAACAGCTGATTCCTGTCAGGGACGGAGTAGGAAAGTCGCAATATAGTGGTGCCTACTGGTGGCAGCGGCATGCCTCGTGGCACTTTGCCATGCAACGAGCTTCTCTGCGCAACTAGCGTCGGGAAAGGGAACTATTAGTAACCCCGCCGTTTTACAATAGTGGTGTCGTAATCTCTGGTGGCGGGGTAATGAACTGCGTGGAGAGGTGATTTCGTCGTGGCACTCGTGCCACGGACTCCCGCTCGCGGCATCGACCTTGACAACATTGCACTATACTGCGATTTTCGTAACTTTGTCCGTGACAGGAATCAGCTGTTTCGCTGCCATCCAATCAGGAGCTTATATTTCGCGACAGTGACGTCACAATGGTGACGTTCAAGCTCCCGATTGGATGAAACCGTGAACAGCTGATTTCTGTCAGGGACAAAGTTGCGAAAATCGCAGTGTAGAGGAAAGAAGAAACGATGAAGGCAAGCATCGCGCGGCGCCGCAGCGCACCGCACCTTTCTTCCTTCCGGTTGCGGCCGATGATTCACCGACTTGTGCCATCGTCGCCGACGGCCGTAAATTCCCCGGGGAACAAACGCAGCCTTTCCGCCGCGCCCATTCCTCGTCCCGCGAGGCGCTCGCCCGCGCAGGTTTATCAACTTCCCGGCGCGCGAACGAAGATTCACGAACCAGCTGGTAACCTCCCCTGCCTGTCATGCTCGATTAATCGGATTGCGAAACGCACATTGCGCATGAGGCAGACGCTGACGGCTGCTAAATTTAAAAAACGAACCATTGTCATTCCGAATCCTGACTTCAGAATTTTTTTTTTTTTAAGAAATAGACCGCTACATTCTGCTTCTTAGATTTGATTTGATGCGTGGTTGAAGATATTTTGTAATTTCATCACGACGCGGTTTGCAAAGGTTTTTTTTATTGAAAATACAGGATGACGACTTGAAGGTCGTTTGTTATGGTTCTGACGTGGTCTGTTAGGGTCCGAGGACCCGCGACATTTTTTATTTATTTATTTATTTTATTTAAAGTTGCATCAACGACAAGGTTATTAGCGACTGCTAATATACATGTTATATTACATTTAATACAGGATTGGATAACAGTGAAAATACAATTTAAGCAAGAGTGAAACAGTAATTTACAAATGACATACTTATATATTGTCATGTACTTTTAATAATTTACACAATATTAATATTTTTTCTGTAAAAAAAAATAATCCGCGACATTTATCGGAGAAAAACCTGGAAACTACTGATCAGAGCAGCCGGTCACTAAACTTTTCCTCTAGACAACGCCTGATTTAGACCTAGCTAATGCCGAAACTCGCACCGTGAGACCACCCGACCAGAAGCACTGTAGTGTCATCAGTAAGGCCCGGATAATTATGTACTAAAAATGAGGAATATATGTACATATATATGTATTATAATGCATAGAAATATGTAATAAAAAGTAAGAAATATGTAACACTTTAATTATTATATCAATTCTTTTTAATAAAATAATTTTACTTAAATATTGATCTGAAGACTTAATAAACTCGTTAAGACAAAAATTAAAACATAATACCCTTCATAATTCTATTGTTTACAATCATCTCTGTAACAATGAGAAAGAAATATTTGCTTCAAATACTTAGAAATGAAACTTTTCCTATTATCTGTTCGAGGGCCTTGCATCGACTACGTGTTCCACATCGCACGAAGTTATTGGTTTATATTTAAACTTTGTCCCAACATGTCACTGTCCAATGCTATTCACAGATTAAGGAATAAAAACAATGCTGGTTGATATTTAATCAATTGACTCTTAAATAGCACAAATTCCGCTTTCTTTAATGATGTTCTTACTCAAGACGCTATTGCTAGACTTCTCTGAAAAGGTACACCAAATTTTACCTTTGGCAAATTCCCAGTCGCCGTTTCCAGAAGGTTTAAGCCAATCGCCGTGAATTATTTTCTGTCATTTTCGTATTCAAAAGCTGCAGTGCCACATCGTGATTTTACTTCAGATTTTCACCTCACAGAGATACTTTCCAAACAAGGGTTTAGGCTCTCCCGTAACAAACGGGGAAAGAAAACTATCAATGGCGCTTTCTGAGCTGCGTTGGTGCGTGTAATTTTTGCCGAAGGATATTAAAGTCAAGGGAGACCTCTGGAAAATGCGTCGTGGGCGCGAGTTATCGCCTGCTAGACATCATTGTCATACACCAACTTCCTTTCCGAGCAGTATTTTGTTCACTGTTATACTCGCGCTGAAATCTATACACTGAAAGCTTTGGAGAGCAATAACGCCTTGCCCTTTTGTAGGATATTGCGTGCTGAAATATCAACATATTTACGTGATGCAATAGCGCCAATTTAGAGAGGGGGCTGCAAAAAAATTGTTTGACAATGCTGAATTGTTAGTCTGGATGGTTCCCTATCAAAAACATATAGAATAAATGAAGAAGTATACAAAAATAATTCAGAAAAACGGAAATATTAAGAAATATTTAAAAATGTGTACTATTGAGTAAAACATGTAAATATATGTAATAAAAAGTCAACATTTTTAGGCATTAATTGACATGAAACGTAAATATATCGTGGTTTTGACTTGATTGAGTTAACTTACGGAAATATGTATTTACATAATTATCCGGGTCCTAGTCATCAGCTGACGCCCTGGGCCTCCTCAGCCGGTAACCTAGATGGAACTGCAGCTCTCAGTCGCCAGATTGCAGCACAATTGCGATGAGTGGATCAGCGACCTCTGTCAGCGTTGCGCCGTACCAGCGCCACCCGCAACGCACACTGAGACTCCTTAATAGTTAAGACACTTTATGCAGAGTATTGACTCGGCAGGAGACGCAAGAAATGGATACAGATACAATTGTTTGTGTACAGTGAACATCATCTCCTGATCATCTCACGATTTAATTTCATTCTCAAGGATTTACGGCCCTTCCAGCTTTCCTTTGAGAACATTTCCGCCCTCACTGTCCAACAATATTGCCAATTTATAAAACTCGGATTCCTTCTTTGCACTGGGTGAAATTCTTGCAAATATTGCGGTAGACGATGTGAAAGTACATGGGTGTAGAAAGTTCGTGCATACAAATCAACCAAATAGTGAGAATAAACGCAGAGAAATTGATTTAAGTGCCAAAAGTTCAGATTTAATTTTTTTAAACCACAAAGTGATGAATTTGTCAAGGCCAATGCAGTGCTATTGACTCTGAAACTCCGAGACTTTCCATTTAGTTACAATCTACTACAAAACGCAGCGCTTTCTGTATTACCGCCTGTGAATCTCAGACAGTTTTTTCCTGTTGTTCACACTTTTTGTTTTCTACATAACGTATTTGTGACTGGAACTATTAAGCAAATTATGTAGTTAATACATGTTAATCGTGTTAACATTAAAATAGTGTTACTTTGTCCATTTCAGAAGGAAAAAATATACCTTCATCTTAAAAATCTAAGTCCGACTATTTTGACATTGTTCGGAGTCACGTACTCATTCGCTGCCCAAAGGTAGACGGTACTATTTTGGCAATGACTGTTTAATATTTGCTAGTCGATGACTGCGTTATTATCCAAAGTGACCCCCGAGAGTTTTCCGGACAGAACCCTTCCAGCTCGACCACTGTCCAGCGTAAGAGCCCTGCATTCCACGTGTCCTCGCCTGCGAATAGTTCGGGGATGCCTGGGCCGCACAGGAGCCCCGGCGGCGCGGCGCGGCGGGTCGACTCCCAGAGCGGGCAATAGGTTTCACACCGTCCCTCTCGCCACATACCAGCGCCCGCCCCCGCCCCCAGGGGCAGGGCCCGCCCCCGCGCGCGGGCGAAATGTGAGAGGGGGCGTGGGGAACTAAACGGAGCGTCCGGGGCCCGTGGGACGACGCGACGCGGCGCGGCGCGGCGGCAGAGGAGGAAGGCACAGAGACGCGGGTCGGGTGGAAGCACCAGATCCTGTGCACGCGGTGCGACAGCGGGAAGTCGGTCGATGGGGAAATGGAGCGGCCGCGCGGAGAGGGTCGCAGAGAGTTAAGATGGGCAGTTAGATATGAAATAGATAGACAGATAGATGTAGACCAGTGGTGTCAAGGTCTTCTACTAGTGGCAGTGTCACGCGTCGTGGCATCGTAGCATGCCATGAGCTTCTCTGCGCAACTAGCGTCGGGAAAGAAAACGATTAGTAACCCAGCCGTTTTACAATAGGGATAGCATTGTCTCTGGTGGTGGGGTAATGAACTGCGTGGAGGGACAATTTCGTTGTGGCACTCGTGCCACGGACTCACGCTCGTGGCATCGACCTTGACAACACTGATGTAGATAAACCTGACATTCACAGGGCATGGATGTTTTAAAGTAAACCTTAAGAGATTCAGAAAGACAGAAGACGTGGTATGCTTATCCTGCAGCCAGGAACTAGACGACGCCGAACGCACGCCATTCCACTGCCCGAGATGGACCCCTATGATACGAGAGGTCGGGTTCAATGTCACACCACAAAACATGGTGACACTAATGAACTGTAACAAGGAGAAACGGACATCAATAGAAAGATATATCAATGTCACTCTCAAGAAGAAGGAAGAAGACGAAAAAAATAGCAGGAAAAAGTCGAACTTGAAAGGTACCTCAAATACTACAGCTGGCACCACCCCGAAGTAATGCATTATTGCGGTTCCAAGGTGCATAACGTTAGGAACATATAGGGTAATGTGGTTTTAGCGAGTGAAAATCTCACACTGCTGAGTAGTATTGCGGGCTTTTCAGCGTTTTGTTGAACACAATTCCCCTCGTAAAGATACCAAATAGATAGATAGAGAGAGAGAGAGAAAGAGAGAGAGAGAGAGAGACAGGCAGAGAGGAGTGAATCTGGAAGCACATGGTGAGGAGGGGTGGAGCAGAGCTGAGAATAGGCAGAGGAAGGGACAGAGCGGTCTGGGAGAGACTGGTCGAGGAGCACGGATCGTGCCGAGAGATGAGGTACAGAGGAGGAGGAGGAGGAGGAGGAGAAAGAGGAGGAGGAGGAGGAGTCCTGTGGCAGTAGGGGGGTCTGGGAGAGACGTGGCGTGAGGAGGTGGGAGTGCCTGTGGGAAACCGGGCGAGGAGGGTGTGAGCCATCTGGAGGAAAGGCCTAGGGGGCTGGAGCCGGCGTGGGGGTGACGGGACATTTAGGCCTGGCGGGGCCTGGCAGAGACGGGGCGGATGAAAGGAACGGGTCTGGGACAGTGGGAGCGGGGAGCGCCTGAGCAGAGCTTCGCTGGCAGGGAAGGAGGCCTGGGGAGGGAGGGGCGTTGCAATGGGCTCATGACTGCCGTCTATATGGGGAATAAAGGCAGGTGATGTAATTAAATTTTTAAAAGGGCCATTGATTTTTTGGGGCAGACATTCACAGTGTAACAAACTTTATTAACCTCATGATGAAGGTCAATGACTTTTGAAACTTTGGTTAATAAATACGTACAAATTCATTACAACATTTTTTTAATAAAGTTTGTTATACTGTCAAAGTCTGCCTCAAAAAAATAAATGGACCTTCTAAGAATTTAGAAAACATCAAGTAAAGCAGTCTTTGATTAATTTCATTCAAGTAATTTAAAATTTAACATTAGCAAAGGTGATTTAATTACCAAGCTGCGAGACTGACAGGAACGTGAAACGGCGAAGTGGCGATGCTAAATAGCTAATTGTTAGATAGCAAAAACGAGGAAAATGACACTTGGGATTAAAGAAAGCAAAGTTGATGCAAAATAGTGGTTTGGCATGTAAGAACAAAGGTGGGATGTGGAGAAAAAAGGATGAAAGTGTTAAGGAGATATATACTATATAAAACCTATTCAATCCTTGATGCTGAATATTTAGAACCTTATTCACTGGGATTCTCTGCATATTATTGCAACGGTATTATTATATTTATTTACCCCTACTCCTACTTGCCCTCACGTTCTGGTGCCAATGCAACTGTTCCTCCTACCACTACTCAGTTTATCAATACTATTATTATCTAATGGCGTTGCATAAATTTGTTTGGGTAATAGGTCGTGGACGCCCCCCCCGTACGGGAAATACCTGTAAACAACGTTTAATATGGCAACATGCACAGGACTACTAAATACTGGAATGATAACATGTTTTCAAAACAGGAAAGAAAGAACTTTAATTCTTTTCTTTTGTTGCTCACGGCAACAATGCAACAATACATGAATATTCCCTCAAGCTTGGCAACATTATTTGGACACGAAATTACCATCAATTACATTACATGAAATTTCAATTAATCAAATTACGTGAGATTACCATCAATCCAGTTACAAGAAATTACCGTTAATCAGCAGATTTGCAATTGTTTTATGTTCAGGAATTCCTTTACTCAAGAAAAAAAACAATATCATTAACAACTTTTTCTTATACGTACGTATTTGCCAAATACAACAATGAAAATGTAAAGAAAACAATACTAATTTTTTTTATTGCCGGCTGACAAACAATTACGTTCGTTCTGTTTTAAAATTTCGAAAATTCCATTATTCTTGCCAATGTTTATTTAATTTATTTGAATGTACGCGAGCACAGATCTGATGTTAAATAATTACGCTGCGAACGCGACACTTCCCTGCTGCTGCGTCGTTGAAAACAGCGCCGTTGCCAGTTCGGTCGTTCTATGCGCGCTCACTCGCACGCGCCGACATACTCGCGCGCTCCAATCTTGCACGGGCCGGTTTCCTTCAAAATAATTCTTCCCAGGAATTCCATAAATTGTCTGATCACCTCGAACCACAAATTCACAAAATAAACAATACTTATTCTTTCTTCTAATTGGTTCAATGCATCAATAAACGTTCGCGCTGTTTACATGTCCATTACGCACTTTCGATTCGCCGCCAAAAATGTCTAAGTCCGAAAAATTCTACAAATTATGAGTACGTCAAACGTGGACACGATGTCTCTCTCACTGCTGACTAGACAGAACTGCGCTAAAAACCATGTCGATTTAACATGTTACCTCGGAATATAAAAAATGCCGGCGAAATCCATTTTCACCTTTTCATTGTTGTTTCCATAATTTTACTAAAATGTCCAATATTACTTATTTTAACATGTTTCCGCGTTTATTCATTACGGCTTCTTCCCAATGTTAAGATTTTCTTGTCCAAACAGATGTTTTCGATTTATTTTACGTCGAAAATTGCTAATTTCTCTGTCGACATTACACATTAATTAGTCGCTTGTTTTTGGTATCATTAATTTGTAATGTTTCTTTATTTCGCAAATTCAATATTCTATAAACTCTTTAGATCATTTATAAATTTTGTTAAATTTACACCATGATGATTCACAACGCCTTTCGTTGCCTAATTAGCACTTCTTCATAAAATTTTGGTAATTCAAGTTACTATATTCGACATGTTCGACTGGGTTTTTTCTCTAAAATTTTTGATTCCAATTTTAAGCGAACCCGTCGTCCGATCGCGTTCAAATAAAAACCACAATGTTCATTTAATTATTCTCCAACTAACTGGACGGTCAGATTTTTCCCAAAATTATCGAATTCATTGTGTCCTCCAGAATTGCCGAAATACTCATTCCGCGGCGCGCTGTTCTTTTGTCTTGCTCAGATCGATTCATAATACACGTTGTTTGTTTCATTGACTATAGCTCAATCAATATTTCTTTTGGTTCACAATTGTTTTTGGGGAATGTCTAATAAAATGAAATCATTACATTATCTTTGGCTGAATTTGAAGCGATGCTCTTCTTTATAAATTGCGATTGATTTGAACAGAGCATCTACTCGTGGAACACGGTTGCAAATGAAAAAGTGCTTTCATCTCACGTTGGAGGACGCAGCTCACATTTTCAGGCCCGCCACAATGAACCTCGGCACAATGAAACGGAGGCACCAGAAAAAAGGACAAGCCGCCAAATTACGCACGTCACAAAAAACATTTCAGGCAGGTAATTAGTGAGCAATGTGTTGTAGAGTAGAGAATAACAGGTCATTCTTGTCTGTTGAAAAATATCACTTCTGTTGAGTTAAAATCACGGTAAATTAAGTACGCTAAAGCAGCATTTACGCATAGATCATTTTCCCTTACTTTTTATTGCACCTTGCAGTGTTCTTTCAATATTTTGATGATTGATTCGAAACAGAATGCGAAATAACAATTTTTTCCCTTGCGAGGGCTTTTTCTAGCTTTCCGGGGATGCCCATTTCGGCTATCCAGGCTGAGTACACACTCTGTCCCTCATGAGGGTAGATATTAATGTTTAACACTAGGCACACAGTGGGGTCCTCGGTCTGTGGTCAGCAGACTCTCAGGCTTTTCGCGACAACACACAGACATGGAAGACCAGGGACAAACAACCATGCCCACGGCGGGACTCGAACCCACCACCCTTCCGACTGAGGCACTCAGTCTGCACACGCTCTAGTCACCTCGGCCATCCACGTCGGCCAAAATTACAATCAACATTTTAAAGAAATAGTACAAACAGATTTCACCACACACTTTTACCCTGAATGTACATCATTAGTTAGTTTGTTCCAACGCGTTCAGCCGCATCGATGATTGAATCTGCCTCTTGCGAGGGCGGGCAGGAGCGAGGGGGGGCAGGAGCGAGGGCGGGCAGGAGCGAGGGCGAGGGCGAGGGCGAGGGCGAGGGCGAGGGCGAGGGCGAGGGCGAGGGCGAGGGCGAGGGCGAGGGCGTGGGCGAGGGCGAGGGCGAGGGCGAGGGCGAGGGCGAGGGCGAGGGCGAGGGCGAGGGCGAGGGCGAGTGCGAGTGCGAGGGCGTGGGCGAGGGCGAGGGCGAGGGCGAGGGCGAGAGGCGTGGGCGAGGGCGCGAGGGCAAAGGCGAAGGCGAGGGAGGGGGAGGGAAAGGGCTGGCCCTGTGATCGATGGGGCCGGAGGAGCTGCGGGCGGCGGCGAGGAGGGCGGGAGCGACCGGAGGCTGAGGGTGGGAAACTCCCACGCGTGCATGTGGCTGGGCGGCGGCGGACAAAGCGACGTCAGCGCCGGCGGCGGCGGGGCGAGGAATTGGGTTAATTCGCTTCCGCTGCGCATCGGAATGAGACAAAGACCCCGGCGGGGGGTGGGCGCAGGGCGGCGGATGCCGCGGTGGGGCGCAGCCTTTGGGCGGCCGAAGGCGCTGCACTCTTAGTCACCCACTTCATTCAACAAAATGTTAAAACAAATAATTAAATGCATTTAAATAAGATTATTCAATTAATAAACAAATATGAGATTTTATGAGACAATTATTTATAAGTATTTCATAAAATAATAACATTTCACAAAATAATATGTAAAAAATTGTAAATTTGATCCACGACAACTTAAATTTAAAACACGAAATTCTCTTTTTGTGGAACTCCTTATTAAAAGGCCAACCAAGAATGGCTTTCGTGAGCACCTTCCGACGTGCTTCATAATTCCTTGTAACACTCCTTTATACCGTTGGTTATGGGAGACATTATTTAAACACTGTAGGTTTGTTACACTACTTACAATACATACACATATTTGTAACGAAAAATTTTTCAAAACCAACTGAAATACCCCTCACAGTATCTACAAAAATTCGTAAATTTTTGTAGTTTTGTAATTGGTTAATAAATTCGGAGCTAGAAGGAGAAAGCATACAGCAACGGTCAATTATTTACATTCCCCTCCTTCACGTTGCAGATACATTATATTTAGAGAAATAACAAGTTATTGAAATTGTTGGATACAATTTGAAATGGGCATTTTTCAAGATCCGGAGTGACAGTATATTACCAATGAGGTAAAAATGTTAATTATGGAAGACAAAAAATTCCTAGAGACCGATTGTTTCAAAAGGCACCAAGAACATATCAGTAATAAATGTAAAACAATAATGAACAAGTATACAAAGTACAAAAAAATGTAAGGTATAAAATGAAGTATAAAGAAAAATTTTATGGAGAAGTTGGGTTCAGTTCAGTGCGGCACTTTCGCCTGCCGCAAGGTGCAGGGCGAAGCAGAGGGAAAGTGCACTGCAGCCGAGTGCGGCTTGTGCGGGCATCCTTCACGGAGCCGCCGCCGCCGCAGCAGAGCGCCGCGGGGCGCGCGTGGAGGCGGGGGTGGGGGTCGTGGGGTTGGGGGACGGGCGCGAGGGGCTGCGAGCAATAAAGGCCGCGCCCGAGGCGGCAGGGCGGCGCCGGGGGCAGCGCGGAATTTTTCTCCGCTGTCGGAACGAGATAAACTCCCCGCTGGCGCCCTCGCGCGGCACGGCGCGGCCCGTGGCGGGGATTTGGTGGCGGCGGAGGCGGGGAGGCAACGCGAGACGCGCTTTACGCTCTCCGCGCCGCCGGATTTACACCCGAGGCCGAGGGCCCGGCGCGCCCTAAAAGCTAAGATGGCGGAATTCCGCGCCCCGCCCAAGTGCCCAATATTACCCTCATCCTCCGTTTTTGTTTGGGACGCAGAATAAACTGCGATGGAGTACGCGTTCTGCCTCATGGAGATCACGCAGCCTAGGCATAACTGGTGTCTTTCTCGGGGTGAACAACGCTGGTGGAATTCCGAATTCAGACAGACAACTATTCAGCTTCTGCGCTGCACTGACTTGTGCACCTTAACATTCAAGACCCACTGTCACGAATCGTTGACGTTGTTTACATTATTTCATTGAACAGGTAGAGCATAACGCAATTATCGTAGACAGAGAATATTGACATTAACCAAACTATTGAACAAATTATAACACAATAAAAATATAAATAATTTAAAAAACTACAACTGTTTGATATGCATTTCTTCTAATGGTAACTATTGTGCCACAACAGCTGTTATTTAATGAGTTCCCATTTTATGAGTTTTAACTTTTTAACTTTAAATTCATTTCATTTATGTATTTCAATGAAATTTATTAATGATCCAAAATTACAATATTATAAGTAGCGTTAGAAATTGTATTTCAAAAATTCTGAATAAATAAAATATTTGTAATGGATATATATTATTATAATGTTGCAACTTGTATCTTACTAACAACTGAAGGGCTCAGTAGAATAAGGGGATATCCCGCATAGACACAGATTTGAGATGATGAGGGTTATACCTGAACTTTCCTAATATAACTGAGTACAATTTTAAACTTTTAAACACAGTACACTTGTGTATAAGTCCGTACTGGATTTCAGTCCGTACAGATATTAAACTAAAAGAATAATATTTCAAGTAGTATATAATACTGATAATTGAACTGAAGGACTCAGTAGAACAAGGGGCTATCCCACAATTTTTGTGAAATTCAGTTTTATCTTGAAAAAATGATTCACCAAACAAAGAGCAGAGGTCTTGCCAATACATTAAATAAATATTTGGAGCTTCCTGACTAATAAACGCGAAAATACTTCTGGTAACAAATTAAATTTTCGAATTATCGTAGACAGAGAATTGTTAGAGCCGTTCTTGAAGATGCTAAAAATGCTATAAGTACACTTTGAAATAATGAGCTTTTCTAGATAAATTAAAATATAATAAAAAAGTTCCAATTTAATTAACATAGGAAAGGAAGTTGAGCCATTGGTTAATGGAACAACACTTTCCTTTCCGCCCTTAATAATTACACTGGTCTACAAAAATAAACTTTTTTTTCTTTTACAAGAATGAAAATAACAGATTCTATACGTATATTACATACTGAATTCAAAAATCATTTTAGTTTTTCTTCATCAGGCAGTAGTTTTATGTGATATGCATTTGAGCTTTTGATATTTTTTAATAAAATAAGTAACTAGCTATCAAATTCTAAATGGTATAATTACTACTCGTCCTGATTTACATTCTGACTGCTCATTCTGTACCTAGAAAGTGGTAATGATGATTTTCCGGCACATTCTGTAACTGTAACATCTCTCTTCTTGATCCAACAGTAGTTAGCCAACATTTTAGAACTACACTTGCCTTAGTACCTGATTTCCATTGTAGAAATTTACTGATGAAAACTCGGCTCATCGCTGACAACCCCACGATTTTCCGGGAGGAAGCCTGAAGTCAGAATCTAAGAAGTGAATTTTCAAAGCCATATTACAACCCCATAGCCATATTACATCCCATAAGAATGCAGATCACTCACTATGTCCGGTAGTTTTCTGCTTTATAATTTCCAAAGAAATTACTATATACATTTTTGAAAGACTGTCAGCCTGCTTTTTCCAGTGGACGTTTTCCAGTTAACAGCTCTTCAAAATATTCTTCAGCTATTAATGACCGTATCCGTGGTTCAAAAAACATCTCTTTTCAATTTAGCATGACTTACTTCGATTCAAGTACAAAAATACATCAGAAAGTTCATCCATAGCTTTTACGAAATTTTCTATTCCTCCTAATTTAATAGATATTAGAGTAAATATATTTTTCAATAAATGAACATGTGAAACATTTCTCTGGTCAGAAATACGTTGTTCCTTTAATTTTTGTCAAAGAGAAGTGAGAATCATTTCTGTTCTGATGATCCTTCAATTCCCTTCAAAACAAAGGAATTGCAAATGGCGTATGACATGTACCATTTTTCTATCAAGATGCCAGTACACACAAAACATATATTTGGGGTCAGCTCTTTTCAAAATCACCAACATGACATCTACAGTAATGCTGATAACACATTTTCGCAAGTGGCGTTAAATTGCGCCTCTTGAGTCTTTCTTGTCAGCTCATCACAAATATAGCGGAAATTATCTGCATGAATTACACGCGTTCTTGGCACGTTGAAAATGCATAACACTAAAATATAGTACTTCAAAACACAAAGGAAGGAAATATATCACCAGTGATATTCGTGCTAACAAGCTCATAGACACCTCAATACTGACACATTACAATGCCAGATTATCAGGTCTGAGCATGTCAAAATATGAATGAACCTGCACAATAATGCCAGTTGTCATTTCAGCATCATATTACATACAAATTCCTTAAGTAGTCGCTACATACAAGGTAAAGGTCCCAATGAGAGGTCAAAGAGAATGATTTTAAAAAGTAGCTGTCAAAAAAACTGTGCCTGATGGAAAAATTCTGAATACATATTTGAATTCAGCATGAAAAAACGTACTAGATTCACTAATCAGATTTCTTATGAAAAAAATATTGTCGACCATTGTTATTTGAAGGTAAGAGAACTCTATTAATTTAAAATTCATTGTAGTAATATTTACATAACAAAGCAAGAAAATATAATGAAATTTACTCAGTAAAACGTACACGATTAATGAGAAATTAAAGACTTGTTTACGGGCCATTTCTCAATATTTGGTTAGTAGCACTGTGTTTGTTGTATCTTCAGCACTGAAGAAGCCAATTTTCGCGCCGAATTTGCGAAATACACCCCGGTGTGATGGCAGTATTTCAATAGGTATTTTCTTACTACAAGTGTGTCCCAACGTGAGTTAGCGTATTAAATTATAAAAATACAATCAGTGATAATCAGGCATATTTTAAAATGAGTGTGAACCTATGATTTGTAATGATATAGAAATATCTCAAACTTACAAAATTTTTGAAAAATTTAGAGGTCAGTCAATTCTAACCCCCTACTTAGAGTTAACGTATTGTATTATCCATCTGCGAAATTCAAAGTTTTAAATAACAGAAAAATGTCAAATGTATTCCTAGCTTTCATACCTTACCAAAAACAGGTGTAAGGCAATTTTTGGCCCAACTACAATGCCACCCACTTTATCTGCTCACTGAATTTGTTGTAATAAATTACAAGGCACACAATAATTTCCATAGTTTATGCACGTGTCTTGCATATTAAATATCAACGTGTATAAACGCGTAATACGAACACGAGTTCCGTGACCCACCTCTCGGTCCCGCAGGCAAAGCTCAGCAGTATCTCTTGTCGCGCCCTGGGGAACGCCGGAGCTCTTGTGTATGACACACACCGCTGCGACCTCCCGCGGGGAGAGAGAGAAATAAATAATTCCTTCGCGCAACAAGCGAGCGCAGATTGCGCGCGTGGCGGCGCGGCTCGACGAGGCGGTTAGGGCGGCAGGCGAACGGACGGGCGCTGATACGGTGGGGGCGATCCGTAAGTGCATGATACTACTTTGCACGGAATGATGCTCCTGGTAGTTAGAACGATTTGGGCCATCTGTAGTGTTGCGGCCGGGCACTATCCTTCCACCTCTTGGTATCGGGGTTGAAATTCCACTCGATCGTTTTGTGTAGTGCTGTCAAGGTCGATGCCACGACGAAATCGCCCCTTCACGTAGTTCGTCACCCCGCCACCAGAGACAACACCATCCCTATTGTCAAACGGCGGGGTTACTAACAGTTTCCTTTCCCGACGCTAGTTCCGCAGAGTAGCTCGTGGCATGCTATGGAGCCACGAAGCGTGCCACTGTCACGAGAAGAAAACCTTGACACCAATGGTTGTGTGGAATGTGTTGTGGACAAAGCAGGTTCATGGTAAGGTTTCGATGGGTTCTCACGTTTTCTTGGTCTCTCATTTCTGGATTGCTCCTTCAAAATGTATATCTCATTATTATCAATCCATTCAATCTATCCATGTACATTGTCTAGCCATAAAGCATGGATTTTGGAATCATTTTAAAGAAGTTGAAACTCTTTATTGGGTGATCCAACTAGCACTTCCCTTGATTTCATTCTTTCAAATGATTGAACTATCGATATTTATTCTTCAGTTGGCACCGACTGAATTGGCTCAGGGCAACCCTAGTTTCCAGTTCAGCGACCCTGACCGGGAGATCGGAGAGTCGAGTCCTGATGGTGGCGGATTTTCGACACAAGCTGGATAAGCTAGAGAGCTAGGTCGAATACAACTGCTGCTCTGATAGGTAGTTTTTCGTGGTTTCTCCGAAGGATATTAGAAGAAAACCGGAGAAGTATCCAAACAAACGGACCGGTTTAGCTCGAAGCTAGCACGACCGCTATCACTGCAGTGACTTTGACCGAGAAGTCCTAGGGTTCGAGACCCGAGGTTGGCAGGATTATCGATAACAGCTAGAGGGCTAGGTCGTATTCAGCCGCTCTCTGGAGGACAATTCTAGAGGCCAGCTGCTCTGATTTCGCTAACAAACCGGGCACGATCTTTCCTTCTTCTTCCTTTCTTTAATTTTTGGTAAAACAATTACAGTGTGACAGCAATGTATTTTTTATTTTATTCCTTTATTTTACACCTATACAACAGACATCCGACAAATGTCTGTTATATTTAAAGGTCACGATCCCCGATGACCAGTGCTTGTAAGTAAAATAATATCATATTACTTGAAGCGTGCCTTTTTATAATTTCGCAATATCTTTAGGAGAAAATGTAGGTGACTCGTATTGTGGTAAAAAAAATATGAATCTTGCCGCATAAAAATATTCATTAACTATTACAATTTTTTTCGTTTTTCTAGAATAATTATTCTCACTTTGCGAAATTACTTATGTTATTGATAGTTCTATTCTACTCATAATTTCACGTATTTTAATATTATTTTCTGAATTATTAGCATGATCTAAACAGAAATTTACTGCAATAATATTAATACACAGCACAAAAACTTAAAAGAGGCATACAGTCAATAAGTTATCAAAACACAACAAATAATGAAAAGATTGTATCAAATTGTAGATATTTCCCTCCACATCTTTAAGTTCCAGAATCACTTTAATTTGGATGTATCTACAATCAACCTATAAATTTTGCAACTGTCCTTACATATCACTTATTACGCATAACGCAACACTATCTAATCAAACAAGTAGGTACTTGCTAGAACGCCGTCTTTTCCAACCTTAATCTTTTTAGAACAAAACACTACAAACCTGATGACGTATTTCTCAAAAAGAAGGAAAGGAATGGGAATGGGCTTGTTCTTACTGGAGCGGTACTTACTACTTCCTTATTGCTCGAGTAACACGATATTCTAATGGTTTGTTTCGTCCGCGACATTGTTTTTTGCAAGTTTATCATAGTTAAGTGGCGCGCAAACAGAGGTCGCGTACATATTTTAGCTGCTGATAGATAACGCTGATATATTGTTTTTAGAAAGTTTGACATTCTACGCACTGAAGTCACTGCACTCGCGGAATGTGAGATTCATTTTTGTACTAAGAAAAATCACATTTATTAACTTCAATAAATTGCTGCTGTTTGTTTTGTTGTTGTCTGTTGTCTGTTTGTTGTTGCGTGCTACCTACTTTTTATAGGTCTTTGTGAGTCACAGTCGAGTTTTGCAAATCAAGTATTTCACTCAACCACTTAATAGCAGGACAAGGATATATTTACCACAGTATTTTTTCCAAAGGAATATTATTTCCAATTAACATATTTACATATTTGTGAAAATCACATACGCAGGCACACTTACTAAATATGTTTTCAGTTATTTAAGAATACAAATGTACTACTATTGCCTGAAATTTATTCTTGAAAGTATGATTGTATTGTTTTATCTCTCATCATCAAAGACAAAAGCAGAAGAAAGATAAACTGAGCGGGAAGTACTTTAAAATCTTACATAATATGAAATATATGAATAACATAATTAAAAGCAAAATCATAAATACGCATTTTATAATCATTCTAATGGATTAGTCTATTTTTACTTCCTCGCTGCCGCTTATGCAGTAGAGAGAAATTATGTAATGTGAATATGAAATATATGAATAACATAATTAAAAGCAAAATCATAAATACGCATTTTATAATCATTCTAATGGATTAGTCTATTTTTACTTCCTCGCTGCCGCTTATGCAGTAGAGAGAAATTATGTAATGTGAATATGAAATATATGAATAACATAATTAAAAGCAAAATCATAAATACGCATTTTATAATCATTCTAATGGATTAGTCTATTTTTACTTCCTCGCTGCCGCTTATGCAGTAGAGAGAAATTACGTAATGCTGCACCAAAAAACGTCGAATTTTCGGCAGAAAAACTATTACAGGGCCCTGGTAACAAATGTGGATATCTTCGGTTACTCAATTTAGAAAAAATCCTCTATCACGTGATGTAGCCAGCGCCCATGTTTTGTGCGTCCTCGATACCGAAAAATCGAATGCCGGAAAAATGTCTGTCTCTCCGTCCGACCGTCCGTCCCTGGACAATGGTAGTGGCCAAACCATTTAGCCAATTTTGCCCAAAATTTTATTAAATTTTGGTATTGGAGTGAAGGACGTTTAAGAGAATGCTGCAAGTCTCATGCTCGTAGAAAACTCTGATTTTTCGAAAATTTCAAAAATTCAATTTTTTTTCGGCGTCTTTCTACAACTACAATTATAAAGATAGATTTTTTCGCTTAATGAAATCTGTTCCTTAAACATAGATTTTGAAATAAAGTCATATACAATACTTTGAAAATTTAAGAACTTTTTGCGAAATTTTGCCTGAAAGTACGGGCGAGAAAGAATGTGCTGTTTTAGCATCACTATTTTCGAATTGCATAATTCTGAAAGGTTGCATGCTGATGAAAATTTATAAAACGTAAACCAATCCATCGTAAGATTTCGATCTGACGTCCGAGACTTTAAAGGGAACATTAAACAATTTCAAACTGGTTTTGTGAGTGGATGTGGGTGTTTTGAAAAAAATTTCCTCGCTCATTCCCCTCTTAAATTCGCTTCTTTTATGGATATTAAAGCTCTTTTTTGTTAGCAAGAAGAAACAAATATTATATTTCTATAATTTTTCATTCAGCGTTATTACTCCGGTTATTCATTTCATATTATTATCTTATCTTCCAATACTGTGTCAGGTTAGTAACTACAGTAGTACATTTAAAACGCTCAGTAGCATTTAAAACGTTCAGCAATGCAGATCGTATCTGTTTCGTGACAGATTGCTAATTGGACTGTCCAACTGTTCCGTGTTGTTGGCATGAATGCATACGGCTTTAAGTAAACTCGCAATCCGCGTGAGTGTTGCTGCTCCGTGACTTCGAGAAAGCTTTCCGTGACACCTCATGACATCATTTTACCTTTTAAACTAATATACTTCTCTCGTCAGAACAGTCCCCTACCTTCGTGAATAGGCGGTATCGAACATCGCATCAAACTGATTCGTTAGAGTTCCAAACCCTACACGTTTCCGAGGAGAAGCGAACAACACAGGAATGTTCAGAGAAACATATTACAGGAAGGGTCCGATTAGACTTGGATCTATTGGGATCGTTTTGCTGTGTGCAATACGATGTAATGAGAGCTCATTGTCCTCTCGAGCGTTGATCAAAGGTTTAACTATCACGCAACTTCATTTGGAAGGAACAGTTCGAATAGAACCAGTGAAGTTCGGCATGACGGATGGCCCCAGCACGTCCACGACCGATTGCGACAATAACTGGAAGCGGAAGGGGCAAGCTGCCGAGATGATGTTCATCCTGGCGTCAAGCACAGGGAACTTAGACGGCTGCGTTCCGGTAAGAAGAATGCAATAACGTGTACTCTTTAAATATTATTCAGTGTGCCAGGAAATTCTCTCCGCACTGAACCGAATCATAGCCTCCTATTAAAAATTACATTTATGTTGGCAACAGCCAGATCATTGGGAACAAGCGAACATACGCGCTAAATAATCTTGCATATACTTTGACACTCGAGCAAAATTTTGAAACTCAATGTGCGCACAATTGTAAATAATATTTCGACGGTTTCCGTGGAAACCTCCTGGAATTCCGTGACGAAGGAAGGTAACCATTTACATTAGTTTATTCTCTATTCGTAGAATTACTTTGTTCTAGTCGTGTGACCGGAATATGATTTTAACAACACTTGAAAAATATTTTAAAGCGATTTTATCTTTATTTTTATTTTAATTGATGATCATCTTGAGTTCTGAAATAATATCTGAGGATGCGTAAATACCAATGATACCACTGTTTAATACATGGATAATACCTTTCATTCTGTGAAAATTGAAAAATATATAATTAATAAATCAATTAAATAACTAAAATTATAATAAATTCACATAATGATTAATACTGTCACCACCTTTACCTTTTTGCCTTCCTCCCAATGTTGGTGGTGGCGCGATAGGTGGGGCAGTAAACGACCACCTAGCACCTGGTCCAAATTCGTAGTTGAATTTAGCTTGTCCAACAATATGGGTAGAATTACCTTGAGTATGGGAGGAGACAGGTGACTCGAGTAATACTCCCTTGTTACTCGTTATTGCGGCTTCAATAACATCAAGCCACAATACACTCATACAAGAAGGTCCTTCGCAGACTTTCTTTCCAAGGGAAAGGGTTCAAGACATGTGCACTGGGATATGATTGAGAACACGACTGTCGTATGTTTACGAAAATAACCAAAGCAATATATTCTGTTCTCAGAATTAGTACATTGAATAACAGGAATTGACTAATAATGTCCTGCTAAAATCAGGTTTGAGAAAAAAAACTAAAATGTCATTACAAAATATCATGAAAATCTGATTGAAATTAGACTTTGAAACTTTCCGATTAAATTCTTAAAATGATTTAAAGAATCATAATTCCTATAATACGTTATTTACACACAATTACCATTATACACATTTGCTGAAAAACACATAAAATAGAATACACTCAATATGCAGTATACATAAATACCATTCATATCCAATGTAAATTGATAGTACCAACGCTATGCCCTATATAGAAAGTATGTTAATCTACTGTTCTGACAAATTAACTTGTTTAAAAAAATGTATAACTGTTACTGATACAACAATATTCAGTTTAACCAAATTTAAGCAAAAATAATTTTATTTACTCCTATGAGATCTCTTTATCTTATGAAATTTTTAAGTTAACTGCTAAACATTTAAGTTTTACATCACACACAATATGTCAATCAATCAAATAACTTATTGTCTTTACTTCAAATTTTTTTTACAGTAATACCTTTTAAGTAACGATACTGTATTTCTATCTGGCATTCGGACACGTATTTAAAACTCACGACAGAAGTCGAGTAATATTGCAGTTAATCATCTCGTAAAATACTGTACTGAAATAGTTCTACAATCTGGCCCACGCTTCTACCTCTAACTTGAAATGAGTTAGACGGACTCACAAGGTCTCCCGCGGCGTACGAAGCCTTGACGTTCTTCGAAGTCGTCCGTAACGGAACTTGAGCACGAAGGATTCCCGTCGACTGCGCTGTTCTTCTTGGGGCTTGCGTCGCTACCGTCGGCATTGCTGTTGCGTCGGATGTCGCGATGATCGAATTTGATTCAAACAGGTCCAAGTATTCTTATTCTAAAAGCTTCTGTAAAGATGAATTCTTGCAATGGCGTGGTCCGTCGTTCCACTAGCTCTCTCAGAGTAACGTCTCGTCAGCTGGTTAGTAGCAAAATGGCCGGGTCAGTCTACTCTTGCTCCTAATTCACCAATATTTGCCTACTCTATCCTCATTGGTCGGTCAAGTCGTTCCATTAGCTGATTTTGATATCACGATTTTGATACTTGTTGTAAGCGCTCCTCGTAGCTTTCTTTCGAACTACTTTCGTCGTCTAGCGTTCTCTACTGGTTGATCTAGTAACTACATGATTTCTAGATAATAAGACGCATTTACGAAGAAAAACTTATATTTTTCTTGATGTAAACGACTTTAGCGGTTACAATACATTGTTAAAATTAACACGAATGAATAAATATTTGAGAATGCTCGTGTTTACCAATGCTGTAAAAATGACTCTCTTTCGCATACGATGTCGGATCGGGGTCTTATGTGTATTTAAAATACATAAAGCGAACGCTTCTATTCGCTTGGTAAAGGGAAGAAGGCGCATTGGACAGGGGCGAACTATACAGTTTCATCACGCCCGGTTGCATTCATTAATTACTAATTGTTTCCAGTAGTCTATTTTCTAAAATCTTCTAATCACACATTGAAGTAACTACAAATGAAGCAGAATGCAGATTGGAATTGTGTCCATGATACGCAATTTATTTTCCAATAGGTGACAGACTTCATGTGTATGAAGTCGCAAATTCTCTTTCAGTTTGTTAATATCACTGTTGCAAAAAGTCTATCATCGGACGGTTCTGCAACACTGATTACGTTATTGCAGACGTAGCATGGTCACTGGAACGAAATAATTTCATTTTGAGGGAAACTAGTCGAAAAATCCATACGTACTTTACTGTTTTGTTTAATGGCTGGGGTTTGGAAATATGCTGTATTATCGGAGATTTACTAATTGGCACCACTACGGCTCGCAATTTTACCCACTAATTTTGACTTTCATATTCGATGCCAAGAACCGACACAACAACGGTTGTATGAC
The DNA here is from genome assembly GCA_031308135.1 of Acheta domesticus. NCBI lineage: Eukaryota > Metazoa > Arthropoda > Insecta > Orthoptera > Gryllidae > Acheta > Acheta domesticus. The sequence goes on from JAHLJT010009436.1 coordinate 220,813,938, forward strand.
GTGATTTTTATAGCTCATATTCTATCACGCGCATGTGACGAATCTTACATTCGTCCTTTGCTAGCTGAGCACAAAGGAGATACGATTGGGACGGGACTGCCAGAGAAGTAAAAAAACATTGTCGACGAATTTCTTGTAAGGCGTTTAAAGTCGCGCTGCCATCACCGGCTAAGGATTTGAACTTATAGACTTAATTTTGAAAGCCAATGTGATACTTCCTCATTTCACTGGGGTCATCGATTAATAATTAACTACTTATTTACCATATGGGATATGTTTGCGGTGACACGGCCACTGGCCGTAGTTTCGCACCTGTGTATTCGACGGAGGCTTCCTTTTAAGCCTACCCCGGCAAGGTTCCAGAAAAGGTTTTTCGAGGAGGCGCGCCCCGTGAGCGTTCTCTTGAAACAAACCGACACAACGACGGCTCCTGGGCTTTGACTCTTAGATTCTCCACCACATGACCGTCTCATTTTACTACATCCGAGATATCTGGTTGGGCGAATGTGAGAACTCCTTGGACGTGAAATTGCCGGAGGGATTTAATTTTGCTGGGTACCTGCCAGGGTTCTTTTATATCCGACAAGCATGGCAGGACTGTGGAATTTAAAACCTTCGAAAATCGACGCATCTCAGTCGAGATCGCACCCACGTGCTCGGCAGCTGCACACCAGCTGCACACCAAGGCAGAGAGCTATCTACTCGGCCCTCGAGTGGCGCACAATTGTCGACAAATATTATTGCAGTAGTGTAGATGCGTTTTACGGCTCTCACGCGCAACCAATCTTTATAGATACTATTGTATATTGTTTTGTAGTGTATTACATATGATAATATGCAATATTATTGTTTAAATAATTATATAATTTTAATAAAAATAAATATGTAAATCAATTGTGCCATATAAAGGAAGGTAACACACGAAAACCTTGGCCTTGGGGGTCATGGGGGGCATGGGGGGCATGGTCTCCATGCCCCTCTTCCTGGATCCGCCCGTCGCGTGCCCAGGTGGCGGTGGGCGAGGTGCTGGCCAACGGGTCGCTGGCGGGCGGGCTGCTGGAGCTGGCGGAGGGCCGCATCGACGTGTACGGCGTGGCGCGCTACCTGTCGGCGGGCTTCCCGTCGGACGTGCGCTTCCTGTACCCGCACGCGCAGCAGAACCTGTGCGTGCTGGCGCCGCGGCGCGTGGCGGCGCGCGGAGAGCGCCTGGCCCTGCCGTCGGCGCCGGCGCTCGCTGCGGCCGCCGCCCTCGCGTGCGTCGCCCTGTACGCGGCGGCGCTGCGCGTGCTGTACGGCGCGTCCGCGGCCCGCGCGCTGTTGGAGACGGCGCGCGCCTTCCTCTGCGGGATGTTCCTGCCGCGCCAGCGCCGCCTCATGGTGTCGCTCAGCGCCTCCGGCTTCGTGCTGCTGAACTTCATCGCCGGCTGCTTCGTGGGTTCGCTGGTGGCGCCCGACAAGGAGCCGCAGATCGACACCATCGCGGAGGTGGTGGATGCGTTCGACGTCGTCTACTCCACGCCGGTGGTGCGGGAGACGCTCAAGCAGGTGGACGAGGGGACCGACCCGCACGTGCTCGCGATAGCCAAGAAACTGCACAGGATGAAGGGGAAGGAAGCGCGGAAGAAGGCTGTTCGCGATGCTGTGAAGTACAAGAACGTGACGATAGTATCGAACGAACAAGTGCTGACTGTGTTAAAGAACTTCCCAGAGGCATTCGAACGTGGCGTTCCGATGCTACACGATGTGAAGCAGTGCCTAGTGTCGCCTGCGTACTTGGCATTTGCCGCTCGCAAGGACTGGCCGTTGCATGATTTCTTCAGCAATCGGCTGCAGCGATTGACGGAGGCTGGTGTGATCAGGAAAGTTTCTGACGATTGGCTGGCGAACTATATGATGTCTATGAATTTGTCTCATCCCCAACGACGAAATACCGAAAGCCATTCAACACAGAGCCTATCGCTGCCTCAGTTCCGTGTTGTGATTAATGCGTCGCTTTTAGGACTTGGAGCAGCAACATTTATTTTCTTGTTAGAAATTCTGTACCATCGAGTTACTTTACGACAAGTATACAGTGTCTCAAAAGATAGTGCATTCGGTACCATACGCGCCTTTCTCGGAAGGCAGAAGCCTTAGTGATTGACATTTGATCATTTAACAACATATGTATCTATACTCCTTGGGGTACGTTCAGACTAATGGGGATATATGCAGAAGTTCGTATGTTATAAACTCTTTTCTAAGATAACGAAGTCCTATGCAATCAATTTATCGTCCTACTAGGTGTATCCCGACGAAAATGACGGGACAAAATAAAACTCTAAAGTTAATAATTTATTTTAATGAAGAGTAGAACACAATTCAATTTCTTCATTACTAAATTTAAGTTTCTTTTCATTTCAATTATTTCCTCTAATGCCACAAATACTTTCTAATCGTAATCCTCTAGGACAACCCGGACACCCGAAGTACCCGGAGAAATGTTGAGTTATTTGAGATTGTTGCAGCTGGTTGCCATTGGCTGGCGAACCATGAAGGAATTTAATTTAGGTCCTCCGATATTTCTTACAGTCGTGTATACACTCTGCTTTTTCAGAACGCAACAACTTGTGTACCGAAGATGAGGCACAGTTCCCAAACAACGCACTACGTGCACGCAGCTCACCCGCAGGAAATCTTTCAATCCTGTAACGGAAGCAGGCAGCTCAGTCTCGTCAAGGTTGTCCTCCCCGCCGGTCGTATTTTATTATATTCTTTCATTTACTTGTTTTTACAAAATAATTTTGTACTATGACATATATTATTCGTAATAAATCTGTATTTTTGTTTGTTACTAATTGATAGTGTATTTAATATGATATTTTGAGAAAGTTGTCTATTGTGCGTATTGTATAAAATACGTAGCTTCTGTATTGCAGACAACTTAAACTTTATTTTAAAACATTTAACTCATTTTATTCATATCAATTGGTCGTTATATACAAACTTTTCTTTACGTTTCGGAGTCCGTTTTTGCTCCATCATCAGGCTCCAAACTTTAAACACATACACACCATACAATTTCCAATATATAACTCGTGAACAATATATATTACATAGACTCACCATTACAATTCAATATGTACTTAACACATTAGCCACATCCATCATACAATATAATAACACAAAATACATCTTACATGGATCATTACATCCTATATTGGCATGAGAGTACCTTGCCACTGACTGCATCATCATGCCTACGTTCCAATGCACTTCATAATGCGTACTCTTAGAGAATTGATGGTGTATTTCATCATGACTATGCCCTTACAATTCAGCTCGCGTTCTTTTCCTTAATCACCAACTCACCAGCGTGTATCACCAGCCTTAATCACCAACTCACCACCACCTCACCAGCACGCTTAGCGGCCAGGGATATTTAATCTCTCGCCTCTGCAGATCTCGAGTCCCGAATCGTGTGGCTGCTCAGGCGCAAGCGCGGTGCCGACTTCCTCCTCTACATGCTTTCAAGAGGGATTGCCGCCCTTCGTATCCGCTACACAAACCGTGAAACCGAATTGTACCGCGAGATGTCAATCCAATAGCACTGCATTTTATAGCGACCAAGCGGATTTTTAATTTTTTATTGCTTATGGACCGATTCCGACCGAAAAACGTTTTTTGTGCAGAATATCCTTAAATCGCAAGTAATAATATGCCAAGAAAAATGAAGTAGTTAGCAAGTCCATAAGACCCTCGCGAGTTTAGGAAGATTGATCAGTTGCACACCGCTTCGTGTTGTTTATAAAATCGATTGATTATAAAATTGTTTTTATTAACAAACGCTTGCTGATATGCCTAGCTCGCAAAAAAATAAAGCTTCTTAAGTGCAAATACAGCGCAATTATTGATTATGGATTCACTTCCGGGGCCGGTGATCACTAGTGGGTGCGTATTTCGCATCTTTTGTAATATCTTCCCTGTTCATGGAGGTATGTAGAGCCAACCAACGTTTTTTTCACTAACACGTCAAATACTCGTGACATCACAATAAAGTTGTTTCCAAAATGTACCTTCGATTCTCTCATAAATTTATATTATTTATATTCTCTCATAATTTATATTCTCTCATATAATTTATATTATTATTATTTGGAACGTACTCCAAAATCATCGGGAGCGGCAGTAGCACTGCAACGCCATCTCGAATGTCGGCATTTCTGCAGGCCTCAAACCCTTGCTCCTTAACCACCCCAACGCCTCCCACCCCCACTCCGCCTTCCGTACCCGCGCCCAACCCTGCTTACGCCTTTGCGGGCACCCACGCCCCCCTAGCGCCAAAGCCCTCGGGCTGCGCGCCAAATTCCAGGCCGGGTGGTGGGGGCAGGGCGTCTTTCAGCCCCGCACTGTTCCTCGCAGCTGCACGCCTCACACTGGCGTCCTCCAACGGAGCCCTCCCCAACGAATTTCAAGTAGTGATGCGACGTCGATAACAAAACATAGATGTCAAAAATACATTAACTAAAAACCATCTACGTTTTTCGACATTTAGACCAGTTTAGTAACATCTGACGTTAAATTTGTGTACATTAAAATTAAATTTGACAATGTTCGTATTTATAAATTCGCCGAATAAGGGTATGGGAAGAAGAGGCAGACCATATGCCCACAACATATTAGTTGAGTACATCTCACTGTGCGAAATGAATATGAAGAAAGAGGAAATACAAGGGCATGGAGGTCATCTCAGAACACATGAACTAGCAGTATAATCATAGGTTATTATTTTCTATGTTGACTTTTGAAAACATCAACATCGATGTCGATGTCGCATCCCTAGTAGCAAGTGCGCTTCCTTGAGATCCAGTGTCTGACGTGTACAGTGCGATATTTTCTTCGCGTACCTGCATGCTCATGGTTCAACTTAATTTTTCTTACTGTTGAAAAGTTAGTACCTCAGTTATTTACATCCACACATTTCTGTGTTAATTTTTCCCTTATTAATTAATCCAGTAATTATACAACTGGCGATGCGGCTGAGAATATCGAGTCTCTAATTAAGGTCCATTTCGAAGAATACTTTTAGCAATATGTGGAAATGGTACATATTTTTTATACGTGTGGTATAGTTGGAGTTTCGGTACAGGTTCAGTCCAGTTAGGTTTGATATTTACGATAGGTTGGAGTAGAAGTGCGACGAATTGGGTTACGGGTTCGAGGTTGAATTTTATGTGTAGTTTCTTGTTTGTTATGAACCATATGGAATTTGTTAATGTCCTTGGAAATTTATTTTGAAATAATTGGATTTTGTTTAGATTGGTTTTGACTGCATTTAGGAATGTTAACCATGCGTATAGTAGGACAATTTGATTGTACATTGTGTGTGCTGTGTCACAAGGTAAATTGCTGATTCTATTGATTAATGGTTTAAGATGAAATAGTGAGCTGTGTTTAGCTTGTATTCGCATATTGTCTATGTGATGTTTCCAGTTTAGCCTAGAATCGATGATAAGTCCTGAGTATTAATTCGTTGTATAGCACCAATTTATAGTTTCATTACTTTATGTTATAAGGAAAGGGGTGTAATATCTGCTAGAGACTATTTTTGCTGCAGTTTTGTTGAGATTAGTTTTACTTCGGAGTTTGCTGCCCCGCTTTGTACAAGGTTTATGTATATGTTACGCAAAACCAAGTGCCCAACTGGGGGGTCGCCCTTGGCTAAACATAAACATTTATTCATGAAAATTATTCTTACTATCTGTTTAATGTCCTGTGAAAGCTGTTACAATTGTGATTTAATCATTTTGTTTTATAGATGTAATTACAGGTGCACATCTCATGCGTTACGATTGGTAATGCGTTTTACAAGTGATGGGAGAGGTGTGTCAGTTTGAACAGAAATTACAGTATTGAAATATTGCGTAAACGTTACTATTGCGAGAAAATACGTACTGTTGTGTGTGCGCGCGTGTGTGTGTGTGTGTGTGTGTGTGTGTGTGTGTGTGTGTCTGTAGTCTGCATATGGTGAGACTGAACAAATACGACAAAATAAATTATTTGGTTAACATTTGCAACGTATGGTTTTAAAAATACTAAATATGCCATCAACAAATAATGTACTTTAGCTTTTGGGTCAATGACCCCCATCTCCATCAGAATTTTCGTCAACCTTCCCTAATCCATTGGGCGAATGTTGAGACGGCTCTTTGTTTTGCTTCTGGATTTAAAAGTAGCTTCAATATGCGCATTGCGCATTGCGCATTGTTGTACGCGTATTAGGGTTAGCGCAGGTTGCTATTTTGCTGGCAATACTATGAAATAAAATTTGTAGTTCGTTTACTGAAGCAAATAAATTAGTAGCAAAAATTTCTAGTTTTTAAATGTTGCTAACCTCGCTTTGTTGGTACAATTATTTATCATTCAAGTATGTGTAATAAAAGCGTGGGGGAATAGATTCTGGAATTCAGAAAAGCGAGCGCAAATGTTACGTTTCCCCCAAATTTTCTGAACGAACTTCTGCTTTCGAAACAAATTTAAACTGGTAACGAGGAAGCTTAATTCATTGACGGGAAAATGCATGGGCATTGAAATATGTCTTGCAATTGTTCTGATGAAATCACTCATCCATCTGGATGAATCTTCAAAGTTGTTTGCGGTCTTGTTTAAACGGAATTACATTTCACGTATCAGCTGAAACGCGGTTTTTTAAATTCCCTAATAAGTCTTACTGGATCTCTCATTCTTCCTTTTCAGTCACTGGTGCCGTCATTTCTGTAAACATCCCTTCACGCCCTCCGGAGCTTCCGCCATTTCTGTCTTCTACTGATGAAGCCCTGCGGCCAATTTCTCAACTCTTCCCCCGAGCTCCACAGTTGATGCTTTCTGAAGAGGCAGAAGTTAAGGCGCGCTTTTCCGTTGTCTTTAACGCCGCTTTCTCGTAAAACTAATTTGAAGCCACAACCGGGAAAAGGGCTCGAAATCCAGTTTGTCAGCGTCCCGGCGGGTGCGAAGGAGAGACGCGGCGGTGAGTGGGTGGCGAGGAGAAGAGAGGAGTGGAGGGGGAGGCGAGGGGAGGGAGGAAAGATGCCAGAGGTGAAACCCGCGCAGGGCGTAATTGCATTGTTTCGCGACCTCGGGAGTTTCATCGAGCGTTATTCCCTTTGTAGGTTCCGAGAAACCGTTAGCAAATGCCTGGTTTTCCAATTTCTCGAAGTGCTGGTGTTTGCTCATGCGAATCCTAAGAATACCGAAGCTAGCTGCGAATTGTGTTGGATTTTTGTTACTTTTCCTTGCGTTCACTGTTGAAGTACAAATCTGGAATAAAATGTTGAGTGCTTCAAAAATAATAATAATAAAGTGTATGAGTATTCCATATCCCAAATAATTCTATGAAATCTGTTATTTATAATTAATTGATTTTGATGAAAGAAAATGTTTGATGTTACTAGATGCCATGATTCGTGCTTAGGAAACGAGGATTTTAACTTCTGAAAATTACTTTAGGAAAGCTTATTTATATTTCCAGGAGATTAATATTGTATGAAAATGTTTCAAGCATTCAAAACTGTCAGATCATGATGATGGTGATGATGATGATGATAATAACACTGACAATGAAAAATCACCATACATCATATAAAATAGTACCAAAAACCAGAATCTTGAAATTATTAATCTCTTATTAGATATAATAATGATCAACAGCAATTCTAAGCAATTATTAAAGAATATTTAAACGGATTTTTGTATACTTTCGGCACTAGTGTACCTCTATTTCATTCTAAGATCGCATTCCTGATGCCAATATTCCATTGTAATGAAACTTCGTCTCCCTTGTGCACGCTCTCGCTCAACCACAAACAGGGAATAGGCATTAGAGGGTGCGCGGTGCAGGAAGGCGCTCCCACGCAATCGATGAGCCCCGCCTCCCTGCCAGGGGAACCACCTGGTAAAGGAGCGAGCGCGGCGTTCCACAAGGTTCAAAATTCAGTAAAGTAGTAGTAAATTAAACCTCAGATACTAAATAATGGCACATACTTTCTCGTACCAGTTATTTTCTTATTCCCTTCGGCGTCTAAAAGGCTACCAGGGCCTCTCGAGTTGCCTACCACTGCTTTGGGGGGAGGGGAGGTGAAGAGCACCTTCACAAATCTTTATCTTTAATAATGTAGCTAATAATGTACGAGGGGATCCCAAAAACTTTTTCAGTTTTTGAAAATTCAAATTTAACAATGAAAATAGGTTCTACGTTTTCTTTGTCAGTCTTTGTTTGTCTCTATTCTTTGAAGAAACTTTAAGAAAAAATTGGTTCCATTTTCAAGAACATTTTGACAAGGTCCCAGGGGATTCATGAAAACTATCACCAAAATTTTAAAAAAGTTAAAATTGCAAGGCTTCTGGTCGGACCATATCGATTAGGAAATATTTATTTTGGGAAAAAAATCCTACGAATTTTTTTGGCGGTTGTGTTTTTCACTGACGGACAGACTGACGTTTTGAAAAAAAAAACATTTTTGTTATTCGAGGATTTCCCAAATCGTGCATTTCTACTAAAATTTCAAAATCGATTTACCCCTTCATTAGATAACTTTGGGCTACGTACATTACTTCGTGTGTGCGCACATCTACGAGAAAGTATAGAGGCAACGTTACGTCGCAGGTATTCATTAATTCGATAAGATATTCTGAGAACTAAGAAAAAATTGCAGTGAAAGAAATGTTGGCTGCTGCGGCGTTTAGAGCAGTAGCGGTGCCCAACAATTGTAATCTCATCGCATCTTCATAATATTACTTTCGCCAGCATTTGTAACATTTTGAATATCATTATTCACATTTCAATGTTACATTAACCACATTTGTCAGTAATTAAATGTGACATTTTTTTCTACATACCAGATCGTTTCACACACTGAATGCTACATAATTATGTAGCAATCGTTTAGATATACAGGATATCCGGGGATGAAACGTCGAAACTTCGACAATAGGCTCTTAAGACAATTTTAAACATATTTTGTCTAATAAACCACATGGATATTTCAAATGTTTAACCGCAATAAGCACTCAAAAGTTAGTTTGAAAATATGGTTTCCAGGCAAAAATTTGCATTGTAGAAGCATAGAAACACTTCAAAAATATGTAAATTGTTTATTATTAACAAAAGAAATTAATATATTTGACCGCAAGGAAAAATTAACCCAGAAATAAGAAAGCACCCAATTTACACAATTCGACTGCTTTTTTACTTCTCGGTTAATTTTTCTTTCTGAACAAATGTATTCATTTCTTTTGTAAATAATAAACAATGTAAATGTTTCTGGAGTGTTTATATGCTTCTACAAAGCACATTTTTGCCTATAAAGCATATTTTCAAACCAGTTTTTGAGTGCTGATTGCAGCTCAGCCTTTCGGTATATCCATGTAGTTTATTGGACAAAATATGCTTAAAATTATCTTAAGAGCCTATTGTCGAAGTTTCGACGTTTCCTCCCTGTATGTTACACTGAACGTGACTTTGACCATATTGCGAAAAAAAGGTATTAGAATACTACATGTACCTGAAAATATTTGGGAGGAAGTAAGTTTTGTCTGCCCCCTCTGCCCCGCCTGGAACGCCTAAGTCAATATTCAAGGAAATGTCAAACAAACCAACGTAAGTAACATTTGCGTGGCTTTCCCTCAGAGCGAATATTTTGCCGCATGTTCACTTTATTCTGCATTTAGACGCCACAGGCGAGCAATATTATTCTTCCTACTCATGTATTTACCTTAACTCTGTAAAGAGGCGGCTAGAAACGGCGGAGATTCTTTTCACAAGTACTTATTTTTAAAAACCTTTTAGTGTCTCATGTCACTCAAACTATACCTATCACAAAAATGCGATTCATTTCCAGTACTTCAATAAATGATACCCAAACTGCAGAAACGTATATGTTAATCACTAACATCAATGATCCCTGTGCTCTAATGCCTCTTCCAATAGCAATGCACATGGAAAATAATATTGAAGATCTTCTTTTGAACCTCATAAACCAAATAATAAGGCCCTTGCCAACAACTATTGCTAACCAACTATTAAAACTGCTGCCAACTCCAAAAAATAAACCATTATCTCTCGCGATATCTTTACTATTCTTCAGTACTGACAATAATCGATTCATCAATTAAATAATTCCTTCTTACCTCTTTAAATCATACTTTCACAGGATCACAAACGGATTATCCTGCAGTATTTTTGGTAAAACTCACTGTAACTAACCAACGGAAACCACACATGTCAGTGAAAAAAAATCAGTGAAAAATCAGTGAAATCAGTGAACAAAATCTCTACCCGCAGAAGATACCTCGGAGAAGCACAAGTACGGACTCGTTTCAAGAGATGACTAAAGCGCTGGGCAACAAAAACATCTCGTAATACTTGCTACGTGACAGGGACACCGAGTGAAAAGTAGGAACCGGCGCAGTCTGCTCCCGCGCTCTGACGAGGCAGACACATTGGACGCGATGCGGGGGAGAATGGGGGTGGGGATGGGTTGGGGGAAGGGAGGGGTGGAGAGTCGCGACGCCTTCCTCGGGCTTTGATAAATCGCCGCAATATCCGCTCACGCAGCTTGCGTTAATGGGCGATGTCCACGTGGAGAAAGGAATGACGAATGCACGGACCTACTATGACATGCACTAACGCCGTCAACTCGCTGCCGCCGATGGCCGCCCCATCACTGCCGCCGTCGCTGCGTTCTGCTGACCCCGTCGCTGCCACCGCTCACGACTTCGTTGATATCACCGCTGCCGCTACTGCGGCCGCTCTCATCCCAGTCGTCGCATTTTCTGACGCCGCTGCCGCCCTTTACTTACTTCGCCGTCTCCACATTGGTCACTGCACCTCTCGGTCACTCCACATGGGTCATGGCTACACCACACCGACCGCCTCGCCGTACACCGCCACGTCACGTCACGCCATGCCACGCCACGCCACGCCGTCACCCCGTCACCACCATCTTTACATCACATAACACCACCTCTACCACTACCGCTGCCGCTACCTCCATCACTAACGTCACACCATTTCATACAATCACCACAACACACCACCACCACATAACCCCTACTCCAGTACCTCACAACTCTGCCGTCATTGCTACTGCTCACACCACTGCCACTCCCCCCCCCCACATCGTTGCTCTTCACTTCCACCACACCTTCCCCTCCCCCTCCCCATCCGCCGCGGCGCCACCGTCGCCCGCACACCGTCGCGTCGTAGTCGCGCTTCTCACCGCGTCATCTCGTTGCAGCCGCTGTCACAACCGCCATTGCTTCTATCCCTCCTATTCCCAGAGACCCAGCCACGCCCCCTGCACCTTTTACGCCTTCCGATTCCAGAAAGTCACCGAACTCATTTATTATCGCTTATGGCTCTTTTCATTCACTGCCAGATATTCCGCCTGCCGCGCTGTTCACAATTTGCAGATTGAGTGATGGCCGTACCACCTGCTTTTAGTTGCAACTGATGGGTCGACGTCGTAGAGGGTAATTAATGTGTCATTTTCATATCAAATCTCAGTTTTTTTCACGTAGGCAAAAATCACACATTTTTAGAATAACGGAAGTGTTAATATATTAAATAGTAATAGATTAAAGAAGAAGTTGAAAACTTTTTGTGTGCATTAAGATGTCGAATATTTCATATCATGATCATTAGTTCATGTCCGGATAGAGATCAAAAAAGTTCAAAAACAATTGATATTAAATTATTTTTTATTTTTTTGCATTGTCCTCCGTCTGGAGTTATTTTTTTTACTCTCGATAAAAATGTGGTTGATGTTAACTATATTTAAAACATTTTGAATTATTTATTGGATTTTAAGTGTTGCGAATGGTGTTGTATATCCCTTTTCTGAAAAAGTCATTGGCTCTGAATAATAGGGGCATAGAAACCACTTTTTATTGCACGTAATAATATTTTATTTGTGCTTTCAAATTCATTTACTAACATTACATTATAATACACTCCTAAATGATGGAATGATGATAGGAAATTTGGAGAGTTCTGACAGGTAACCGCAATCGCGATGGTTATTCTTACATTGTTTGAATTTTTTTCCACGTCTACGATGTAAACGTTAATTTCAGACAAGATAGTATAGTTTATCTTTAAGGCATAAATATTTGGTTCATAAATAATTATGAGCCGTACAAGTAAATACAATCAGTACTCAAAAAGCTACACTACCTGAACCTTTGAGGTCATTATCGCCCTAAAGGAAGAGCTGAGGGAAAGTTAAAAAACTTTTACGAATACACTTCACGGAAAATAGAAAACCCCCCAAAATAATGTCATTCACTATTAAATCTCGAAGACTAATAAAATGAGGTAGGTTTACAAATTACGTAAAAGTACAATCAATGTTCACTGTGAACACACAGTAAAACATGTTTCTGAAAATGTAATTGGTTCTTTAAAAATATTTACGAAGTGCACTAAGCGGTGAACTTAGGCTAAGAAATCCAGCTGTCCACCTAAAAAACGTAATGCATCACAATTATAGAAACTGAAAATGTTTGGTGAAAGAACACATTCTACAGACAGAACACATGCGTATCTGGACATTGTGTTTATATACACTTAATAATCTTTGAATTAAACCACTCAATCTTCGAACTTAAAAACTCGCTTTTCGCACATTGTAACCTAACACACTCATGTTTGCTCGAAGAAGAAATGCCGACTTCTTTCAATAGATCGATTACAATTCCTCCAATGAAATAATGGAACAAATAATAAACAAATAATGGCAGATAAGCGCTCAGCCCATTAATGTAAGGTATTATTACAATTTAGTGTTAATTCTATAAAGTAGGTTAATAATGGCTAGCGATAACACATTTACTTTTCATTACTTTTCATTACAAAAAAAATCACGAAAATTAATCGAGACGTGATTGTTCCTCTGGGAACCGTAAGTGCAGTGCAGTGCGTTGTAACCAGGTCGATTAAGGTGCAGAAGATCGCGGGGAGAGAATTGCGAGACAGAAGCAGGACGGAATGTCAAGGGGGCGGCGAAGAGGAGAGACGGGGAGAGACAGGGAGAGACGAGAGGGACGGGCAGTTGAAAGATGTGGGAGAGGCGGGAGAGGCGGGGAGAGACGGGAGAGGCAGGGAGAGGCGGGGGTGGGTAGTGGCGGGATGGCGGGGGAGGCATGAAGAGACGGGGAGAGACGGGGGCTGGGAGAGGCAGGGGTGTCGGGGGAGGCATGGAGAGGTGGAGAGAGACGGGAGAGGCAGGGAGAGGCGGGGGTGGGGAGTGGCGGGGGGGCGGGGGAGGCATGAAGAGACGGGGAGGCATGGAGAGGCGGGGAGAGACGGGGGCTGGGAGAGGCGGGAAAAGGCGGGAAGTGACGGGGATGCGGGGAGATGCGGGGAGAAGCAGGGAGAGGCGAGACGGTGCGGGGCGCCATAGGTCTGTCGGGTAGGAGGTGAGCAGGGAATAGATATGTTAATACAGGATGAGCTATGAGTAGAGGAGAAGGGGTTGCGAAGGAGAGGCGCTGAAACAGCACAACGTGGGAGAGGAGTGAGCGGCGATCAAGGGCACAAAGGATAGATGAGAAAAGAGATAGACCCGTCAGAACTGGAGTGAGAAACGCTGGTAGCCAATCGCGGGGTATTTGGGAGTGATTCAAAGTGGAACACGTACATATCAAAGAGGTGCGGGCCGGAGCTTATGCCTCCTCCCTCAAAGCCAACTTTTTGTTATAATTTTACTAAATTTATTCAGAACAATTATAACACGTCCTCAGGACTATTCGCTCTCTGAATACAGTCTTTTTTTAAATTTAAAGCAAATCTTACATTAGTTTATACAAGTATTGTTTCAAAAACATTTAAGGGGCATGGGAGGGGGCAAAATGAAATGGCCCTGAAATACTATCAGCATCCGCCTCTACGTGGCTCGGTGATTGGGGGGCGCGGGAGTGCGGGCAGGGAGGAAAACAGAAAAAATACCATTGGAGAGGAGGCGCAAACGAGACTATCGGATGTTCGAGGGCCATGCAGGTAACAGAAGAGCGGGCTCAGTCGAAGCGGGATTCTGCAGAACGTGTCAGGGAGCGGCGGGATGCGGCGCGACGGACTACAACTGGACGACGACGCGGGCATCCGCGTGTGGGCCTAAAACAAGAGCGTGGTCAACTTCCATTTTGAGGCTCTCGCTTTACCTTCCTTTCTTTTTAATATTTACCCCACTTTTTTCTTTCATATTACAGATTTTACCAGTAAATAAATAAAAAAATGTAAAAGTAGAACGAAATTGTAAGTTTAAGGGTATGATTAATAAAGACAATTGATTTTATGTTGAACCATTCTAAGGTCGCCCAATGGCTCGGAGAGGCTCTTCCACAAATGTCGTGCGACAATTCCTTAAATTTTGATGTTAAAAAGGCGAAAAATTGGGAAAAATCAGGAAAAATCTGAACATTTTTCGAAAATAACATGTTTTGTCGCTAGGTTTATTGATTGACTGATAAGTGTTTCCAAGCACGACAACTGCTAAGGCCATCGCCAATGGCAATGGCTCATTGGTCTCGTAAGAGTAACGCAAGTTTTTATCGCAGCGATCATCTCCCACTTTATGGTGAGATGACATGAGAACCTACACGTAGGCTTCCCGGGTTTCCCCAAACAAAGTACCTCCCAACACCCAGGCACCGCCCTAGCCGGGACAAGCTCTAAGTCCCCGACGGGTCGGTGATAGTGTAGTGCATGCACGGTGTGTATGTGTGTGTGTGTGTGTGTGTGTGTGGGTGTGTGTATACGTAAGGAGTAAGAATAGGTCAAGGAAGAGGATGGAAATCGCGCGCGGCCCATCGCCCTTTCGTTAGGACACTTTTTCATGGAGTTGTTCGGAGAAACCACGGAAAACTACCTATCAGAGCAGCCGGCCACTAGAATTCTCCTCCAGACAGCGACTGAACTCGGCCTAACTATGTAGCTAAACTTCGGTTTTTCTTTCTCGGAGCGTGGGGATGTGTCATCAAAATGGAATATCTCACGATATTTCGCGTCGTTCTCCGTTGTGCCGCTAGGAGTCGCATGATCGCGACTGTATCGAGCAGTGCTGGCGATAACGCGACTCCTAGCGGCACAACCGAGAACGACGCGAAATACCGTGAGATGTTCCATTTGGATGACACCCCTCCCCCATGCGCCAAGAAAGAAAAACCGAAGTATAGTGTCGAAAATGCTTGTTTTATCGAGTGGGGCTACGGGTCCCGTGTGAAGGGAGTGTGGCCGCGGGGAAGGAAGCAGGCGTGGCGGGTCGCTCGCGAATCCCGTGGGCACGCGTGGGCAGCGGGGTGAAAGCGCGCGCCGGAAGCGCGGGGCGCAGATTAGCTATCGCGACGCACGACGCGTGCGCTCTCCGGCAGTCGGCGGCGCGATGCACGTGCGGCGGGTTGCGGCGGTGGCGGTGGCGCTTTGCCTCTCCCTGGTTCAGGTGCGTGCCCAGAGCGTTCATTCACAAGGTACGAATCCAAAGGAGACAAAATTGGGAATTTTCGTGTGCATCATGTGATTATAAGTTCTTTGAAGGTCCAATAATTTATAGGCAGATACAATTATAACACATTTTTAATAAAAAAAATCGTTATAATTGTGTCTGCCTAAAAATTATTGGACCTTCAAAGAACTTAAAATCATTTTAAAAAGGCAGTCTTTAAATAATTAAATTTGGCAAAGAAGATCATGTGCATTAACGCACGATTATTAAGTTACTCGGTAGTAAATTCGTAATCAATCTCTGAATAATTAATTATATTAATGTAAAATTTCATGACGTTAAAAAATATAAGGTTTTATACGAAAAGATATAACGTATTTGAACAGATTCATAATTATTGAGAGGGGACATATGACAAATTCGGTTTTTGTCTAACTAACATTGAACACTTAATTATCGCAGACTTCGATACAAAAAATGAAGCTACAATTTAAAATCATAAAAATTGATTAGCATATCATAAGGTCAAATTATTAAATATAAAATAAGTGGATCAAGAAAATATAAAAGTCAACATTGAAAATATTATTTTAAGAAATTTGCTCTTCACATTTCACTTCTAAGAACCCCTTGCAAAGTATATATTTCCGAGTATTTGGATACCCTCTTGTACTTATGAATATTCAATGAACAAAAATTGCACATGATAGAAGAATTAGTTGATGCAACACATTGAATTTATATCTGATATAATTATTGCTTGTGTAATAATTTCGAATCCTTCTATAGGGGTGTATGGCAATACCTAAACTCATGATAAAATACTGTCATTCAGTACACTATGATGATAGATAAAAGAATGCAATTCAGTAATATTTTACCTTGGATTGACGCGGCACTAGCGACATTGAAAAAGCCAAAACCGTTGGTTGTCAATGTCCGTTTTCGTTTCAATATCCAGAATTTATTTTCGAAATAAACACGTTTTATCTTTATGTTAATATTTATCATGCTTGCGAAGAGACGAGGTTTACTCACGAACCAGATTAACATGTGATTAGTACGACTTCAACGGACACGAGACGTGACATTCAAGTAACCTTCGAGATATCTGAAAAATACTTTCTGTCATGATATGCTAACACGAAGGCGAATTATAAATTGTATTTATTAGTATTCACTTTCGTTTTTACTTTAGGTATATTTTATAATCCTTTTGTATTAACAAATACAATCATTATTCAAGTTTCAGAACATCTTTCAAGAAACTAAATGTGACGATATTGATTGAATTACTTTTAACTAGTGCTAATTTTCTGGGAGAACGTTCGGACACGCGTAAAATTCTACAATTGAAGGTTCAGAATTTTTATAAAAATAAACTTTAAAAGACAAAATTCAGGTATCTTTGACATTATAATCAAAAGAGGAAAATAATATTATAATTTGTTTACCTCTCGGGTAGTTCCTCTGGAAGTCTTTTTTTAACATCAATTCTAGAAACGGTGTATAATACGAATTACATGATAAAGGTGTGTTGTTATTATTCTTAACGCTATGCTTTGTTTATGTTGAATGTTGAAACAAATTAGTTAGAGAGTGCCATTTCTTCGAAAAATCGGCACCGCTTATAACATCTGAAACATTCTGGTTTGCTACTCAAAAGAAGTTTTGAATTACGATGACTTTTCTTCTTCTTCAAGCTGGTGCATAGTATGCATCGCTAACTGCAACAATCATAAACATACCCTCTAATATTCAATAACGCGGACATTTTCAGACCTCTGCATAACGGATGTACTTTGTACTTGCCGTATTCAAGAGTCATGCTTTTTCAACAGCAAGAAATTAATATTTTCATATTAATTCGTTTTTCAATTTTAAATTGCATATTGTAGATTAATTGCGTGCATTTAATAAAAATAGTGTCCTATTTAGTTTTATTAAATTTGTGTGAAATTTCACTACTTTTTAAGTCACAAAAGTTCTGGGGTTGCTCATTATCTTAGAGATCTTACTCAGAAGCGAATTTATTATGTAATCATGAATGGGCGTACGTTTCACATCTCATTCGACACTAGTCTTATTCTGAGTAGTCCCTCATTAAAAATGATCTCAAGTTAAAATTACCTAATTTAACTGGACGTAAAGAATCATCGAAGATGAAAACAAGTATATAGCTCTCTGCACTGCCGTAAGTGGTTGATTGGAGAAATCCGGAACTTGCAGAAATCGTTCGCTCTAACACGTCGCTTCTTTCAAAGGGGCAAACCACAATGGTCGGGATGAGGGGAAACTAAAGAGTTTTTCAGGGTAAGCCTCAGATGATCAGAACAGGTTATTACAGCTATCATTTTCTTAGTGCAGTGTTGTGAAAATTTTAAATAAATTATATAATTTGTAAAATGCGATAAGACATTAAAATGGATGTACCTGAACATCATGAAATGACAAACTGCGCTCTTTTCTGAAACAAATTAATGGAAATCCTGTTTACCATCTAACGAATTCATGAGGTGAGTTTTCATAAAATAATTTTTGCTTTAAAAGCATTTGACATGCGAAGCACACACTCAACGATGTTTTGTTTTGAACGCGAGGGCCAGAGGACTTTCCTTCGACTTTGGAAATACTTGGCGAAGCGTCCATTTGGCCTTGAAATAATTTGGCATGACATTAGAGAAACAGTGTGTCCGAATATTCCAAATACGCTGTTCGAATCCGCTAGCTAGTTTCTTAAAATGTCTCAAAGATCTACGTGCAGAATTTGTACGTTTCAGGAGTGGTTTTCATAATTTTACGGAGAACAGATCAGTAGACACCCACTATCTCCATCACCTTTTTAGCGTCACAATTCTCTTTCTTTCTTTCTTCCCCTCCCATCTCTGCCATTCTGTGAAAGTAAACAGGACTCTCCTAGGGGGTCTTTAAGGGTTTCTGAGATTCTGATTACGTGATACCTGATTTCAAGATCAAGGATCTCTAAGGAAAAATATTTACCACAATCATCACTACTGTCTACTGTCCTTCAAGTTCCGGTTTATCTTCTGAATAACTGTAATGCGGTGCTATGACTGATGGCATAAAAAGCGGTCTTCAACTGATGGCATAATTAATGATAGGATCCGATTGACTGGTGTTTCCTGGTACGTAAATATCTATGGGTATTTGTCACTTGTATGTTTTACCCTAGGAGGTGACGGTGTACTTCCCCGTTGGATAGACAGATCTGCCGTCCGCGTACACTTCGATTTGAGGGTATTTCCCTGCAGGGATATCTCCCAGCGGGAAGAGGAAGGACGATGGCGAGATCGTGCGCGGTCCTTGGATTTTGTGATAAGCTGCTGCTTCAGCCTTCATCTGACATTGATCAGGGAATCCACAAAAAACTACCGAGCCAAGCAGCCGGTCGCTAGAATTCTCCTCCAGTGGCTGAATCCGACCTAGCTATCTAGCTACCGTCGAGACTCAAAACCTAGTGCCTCCCTATCAGATATTGCAGTGGGAACTTTGTCTCCCTAAGCCGTCACTGACGGTCAATAACGACTACCCTCCGACTGCTCAATTCAACATTCAAGGACTTAATTGCTCTTTCTCCCCACACGCCTGCATAGTTCGCGACAGATTTCCAGATTTCCCATGACGACGGTCCTAATATACCCATCCGTTTTCTGCAACCCTGCATAACCTGCAACTCTTCCCCTCTCCTTTACTATACGTAGTTGTATTGGGAATAAAATATAGCATCGCTCGTTGTTTATAACCCTTAATAACAAGACATTTTCGCTAACGAATAATAGAGACTATTTACATCAGAAAGCGTGTTACACATTTGCATTTTACTGCCTTCGAAATAAATAAATTTCTCATTGCTCTCCCACCTAGAGAGAATCAGAGACCAAGAAAATGTGAGGGGATTATAACTCTCGTTTCTTCTTCACCGTTTGTGTGCAGGTGGCGGGGCAGGACCCCGGGCAGGTGGCCATGCAGATCGGCGAGGTGGCGGCGCAAGAGGGCATGGAGATGGTGTCCACCATGGCGTCCGCCTTCATCGACGCGATGGCAGAGGCTGGGAGGACTGTGGCGCAAGCGGGAGTCGACGCCGGGTCCAGTGCAGCCAACGACACAATGCAGGGCATGATGAACGCCATGTTCAACGGCAATCAGAGCTAGCGTCTGTTCTGAAACGGTCACTCGGATCGTTCAGGAGCCTTCAGCTCTTCCGTCGAACATAAGGTGGTTGCCACCATAAAATGACGCCTTGCCGGTTGAAGCAAAATTTCCTTTGGATCCCGAGTGCTCCGTCGTCAATATCAGTGCAGTGTTCTGTGTCAGAAACTGTAATTACATTTTATCCTCTCTTTATGTATATCCCTCTATTTCCATTTTGAAATCTGCAGCAAAATTATGGAACATTAAAATGTACCATTTTAATGTTAATTATTCTAGTATTAGCCTTACGAATGTAGAATTCAAAATATTGAAAGTTGTACGATATGTTTAAAAATAAGAATATTGACGATATTAACTTGCAATTGAAATAACGTCTGGAATACCCCTCTACCTTGGCCTCTTTCTTAGTACTTTCTTAGTGTCATAGTGGTTCAGTAAATGGTATATCCTCAGTACGTGAAATAATAAGCAAGATTGTCTATTCAATAACAGACAGAACTTCTGCAAATGAAATGATGTCGCCTTCGCCACTACGTATTTATCTTTCTTTATAAGATGCATTCTACAGATAGAGATAGAATTGTTTCAAACGCCAACACTAAGAGTATTGTAAGATATTGATAGGCAAATCAAACCAAAAAAAAGATTCACGGCACAATGATTAAGCTGCAGATTTATAGGCACAAAAAACTGTAGAAATAGGCAGGCAAAATAGGCAATTAAACCGTAAAATAAGCATTCAATACTAAAATAGGCATTTAAGAGTGTAAAATAGGCATTTAAAAAGACTATTAAATATATAAAACATATTTTTCTTATCCTTATTTATGTTCTTGTGTAGAAAGTTTCTGAAGTATACATAATATATTCATAGGTACTGTAACCGATAATGCCACGCCCCTCGTTATGGGCGCAACTGCAACCGTTTTATTAATAATATTTATCTAATTCATATCATCAACTGGCCCCACGTTATAGTGCCACTGTAACCGCTAATGATGATGCCATGCCCCAATTTATGGGCGCCACTGTAACCGTTTCTACTAATACTTCTACTTCACTTTATATTTACTTTATCTATACCATCATCTGGCTCCACGTTGTGGTGCCAATGTAACCGGTTCTACTAAATTTACCTTAAACTTTTCCTTACCCTCTCGCCAAAATCACTACGATTTATTTGTCACGTGGTTACAGAAAATTTTGTTGGTCGTAGGTCGTGGCTGACCCCTACGGGAATTACCTGTAAACTGCGTGTAATACTACAGCACACCCAGGCTTCTATTAATTAAAATAATAACACATCTTTTTGTAAGAAAAGGCAGAACTTTCGAAATTCCGTTCTCCTTTAATTTATTTCTTTTCAAAACAAGGAATTCTCTCGCTTTCGTAAAGCCCTTACCCGATCACTATACAACATGTAAATACAACAATGCAAAATTTCATACCTACACATACGCTTGGCAACGTCAACAATACATAGGTTACAATAACACTTCAAATCCAAATAACAAAAACCAACTGACTTCTATTTAACTTATGCACGAATTCCTTTCTTTTGCAAAATATTTATCTAAATTTCTTTTCGTACGTACGTTGACCAATTTTAATAATAATAAAAAAACATTTGGTTTTTGTATCACTTTGCTCGGCAACAACTCGCATGCATTATGCCTTAAAAATACTTCTCAGCATCTCTCTCAATTGATTTGCAAAAGTTTACATTAATTCGCCAAAACATTCTTGATCTTGTACAGAATTTTTTTAACTTGGAATACTACGCAAAACAAAACTGCGGCTGCAGCCGGCACGGCGTCGTTGCCCAAACACGGTCACCAGTTTGCGTGCCCAATTGCACGCGCCGACATATCAGCTCACACCAGTTCTGCGTCCGCCAATTTCCACCAGAAAACCATAGCCTCAACGAAATTTATAATTACTCGCGACTGCGATTTTTTTTGAAGCACAAACCAAATAAACTTCTTCTCTTTTAAGTGTTCGCCGCGTCAGTATCTATTCTTATGATAAAATCCAATGTCCATTAGCACTACACTGCTTGATAAAATGTTCTAAGTTGGATTTGCATAAAATCTCAAAACCGCCTAACATGAATTCGATGTTGCCATCACAAGCTCTGACTCAAAAGTGACATGAAATCAGCGGCGATTCACCATGTAACTTCGTGCTATTACATGCCGGCGAATTCCATTCTTGCATCTCCATTGTTGCTTCATGGAATTTTTCTAAAATTCAAAATATTAGTTATTTTAACATGACTCTACGTTTCTTTATTAATGCGCATGCTCAATGTCCGAGTTTTATTGGCAAACATACTTTTCTAACGCTTAACATGCCGAAAATGATGAATTTCTATGTCGAAATCATGCACTGCTTCGTCAATTTTTTTGACATTATTAACATACAATATATCTTCAAAATAAATAATTCCGCGTTCTATAAGTCTTTTAGGTCTTCCATAATTTCGTTAATTTTAAATAATGATGATTTGCAACGCCTTTCGTCGCCCACATCAAGGTTTCTTCATAAAATCTTGCCATTCATGTTATTGTATTTTGACATGTCACGTGAACTTTTCTCCATATCTACACATTCAAAATTTAAGCGAACCCGTCGTCCGATCGCGTCCAAACAAAGACCAAAATGTTTATTTATTTCATCTCTAATTCACTATTTCGTTAGACTTTATTTCTGTACGCGTTTTCAAAATTATCAAATATGACTTTCCGCGGCGCGTCATTCTTTTGTTTTGCCACTATCGGTTCACGTACAGGCTGGCCGCTTAACTATAGTCTAATAAATGTTTACATTTACTTCAAAACTGTTTATGGGGAATTTCGGGGTTTCTATGCCATAAATGAAATCATTACAGTACCTTCATGGAATGTTTGCTTTTTTCATTGTTCTGACAAATCCATGTTGAAATTTTTTCTTACATTGTTGGGCAATTCGAGCAAAAAAGGCTCAATCGCAGTAGATATATTTTTTTTACATTCCCGTATACGTACGTATATACGGAGTAATATAGGTAGTATAGAGAAAGTTATATAAAGCTGCGCGAAAAAACGGTGAATTTTCGGCAGAAAAAAATTAATTGCCAGACTCTGCTAACGAAAAAGTGGATCCAGTTTGTAAATGAAGAAACAAAAATCCCCTAACACGTGGTGTAGCTAGAAACCCTGTTTTGTGCCATTGATACAGAAAAACCAATTGAATGCAAAACGTCCATGCCAATTGTACTTATGAATAATCTTTTGTTTACAAATACTGAAAGTAGAATAGACCTACGAGGAAACGAAGTTTCTACGCTTATTTTATCCTGTGGCATATCAAATTCTGTATCATCGTTCCATGTCAAGAGTATTATATCGAAGTTCTCGAAGGAAATAATCCCACCAATGAGGAGACTAACAGTCAGCATTTAACTGCAGGCCATTGATACGCATAAGGACACTTCGTCGAAAGTACACTGAGACTCAACATGGCGTCGAAATGCGGAGTATTCGCCTTGACGTCGTGTGTGGTATTGGTAATTTTGGGACAGGGGATCAACGCACAAGATGACGATTGCCCACCCCCGCCGACCGTTCAAATTAACTGTTTTGTGTACCACGACAACTGCAACAGCACCCAGCCGTGTGCAGTTGGTCAAACGTGTTGCCCGAGTTCATGCGGAAACTTCTGTTATGAACAATAACGCCTTATACGATTCCAACTGATGAAATAATCACAGGAGGTAAGAAAACAAATTAATTTTCTAATGTATCTTTATACTTTTTGTAAGTAGCATAATGTTTTCCGTTATGTGTCACAAAACCTATTTGATTCAAGCTATTATTTCTCAGTCGCTTTTTAACATATCGGTCTTAGAGCGACCACTGTGATAGTTTCAACTGTATGGGCACTATTGAAATTATACTTAAGGTTACGAAATAACACGAACACACACAAACATCCACATCCGAGGCAAAATTCGAACAAGTGACTCTTCGAGCTAAGGCAGCTTATGGACTTTAAACTCGTAATGCTACAGAATGGTGCAGACTTCCCCGTATTATTTTTTACTTTCCCGTAACGTACGTATATACCGAGTAATATACGTAGAAAAGGGAAAGTTATGTAATGCTGCGGAAAATCAATTTCGAGATTTTAACGGAAATACACGTTTTGGGGTCTCCTGATACCGAAAAAGAGTTATTTTTCCCCCAAACATCCGCCATCCGTCTGTCTGTCCGTCCGTCCACCCATCTGTTCGTCCGTCCGTCTGTAATCAACACTAGCAGCAAAACCATAAGTACGATTTCATCCAAAATGAATATTCCCTGTCCGATCTGGTTCCACTCGAGGCGCCATGATTTTGAAAAACTTCCTTCAAAATTTCGATGTAATTTACATGAAGCACGGACATTTTCAAAATTTTCTCAAAAACGGCACCAGTTTTTTTCCTTTAAATTTCTTGTAAGAATAGAGTTGACTACATTTATTAAGGTGGCATAGGTCCCATTTTCACGATTAACTATGAATTTTCGAAAATTGCGAAAGATTGAATTCTATTCGGCGTCTTCCTCCAACTACAAAATTGCAGACAGAGATTTTTCCTTCCAATAAATTTTTTTCTTCATAGTGAGTTCTTTCTTTAAGGTCATGTACATTTTTTTGAAAATTTTACTAGTTTTCGCGCAATATTGCGTGCAATATGTGCAATTTAAAAAATACAAAAACAACATTTTCTCAAAAACGGCTCCAAATTATTTCTTTAAACTTTTGATAGGGATAGTGCTAAATATATACTGTCAGATGACATAAATGACATACTGCTCTATTCTTTTGTTTTTTCAAAAAGTACAAAATGTAATTTTTTGACTTGTCTCTCACGTCGTTAATATTTACATTAGCGGCGAATCATTCATATTGATATATTAATACATGTGATTTAAATAATGTCAATAAAGTTTCTCGAAAACTCAACCGTTTTCTGTGAAAAGTAATGCAAAATTCCGCATTTTCAGAAACACTCAAATGCTATTTTCTCATAAATGGCTCCAAATTGTTTCTTGGAACTTTTGGAACGGATAATGCTAATGGCATTTTTTACTGAACATAAAGTTCATTTTGGAATATTCTTTTGTTTTTTCAAAAATTACACAAATGTAATTTTTTTAAAGGTTTCTCAAATCTTTAATATGCACATTACCAGCAATTTGTAAACACTATTGTATTTGTGAGTTAATGTGCTTCAAATGAAGTTTTTTGAAAACTCAAAAATGTTTTGTGAAAAAGACCTTCAAATTTCTTATTTTTAGTAGTGCTTAAACCCCATTTTCTTAAAAACGGCTCCAATTTTTTTAAAAGGAAAATTGCCCATAAGAAGGAAGTTGTAGTGTTTTTCAATATTCTAAAATTAATCTTTCCGTTGTAATATTAGGAAACTGAAAACTTGAGAAAATGTAAAACAAAAAGTCCATTAAGCGGCGATAAATGGCAGCTGGTTTTCTCAATGAAATGTATTTATCAAAAATACATCTTCAAATAAGGTCATGCTTAATTTTTTGAAAATACGAGTAGTTTTTCTATAATTTCGTGACAAACATATAGCCCGCTGTAAATTTACTGCGCTTCGCACAGCTGGATGCGTCGTAAATTAGAATTTGCAATTTTGTATATTATTTCTTTGTTCATTTCTTACATTCGACCTTTTGTTATACATTTACACATTAATCTTTTAGAAATTATTTATTTTGAAATATTTGAAATAAAAATTGCTTACTCTTTAAGGGAGTTTCGTCAATGCAGGAATGCAATGATGGAATTCCGTTTCACTACAGCGAATTACGGGTCATTGCTGTGAATTGATATAGCTGTATGGTATCAGGCTTCCTTTTCCAATACAAGTTTACAAACGTTTTGTATTATATTTTTATGCAGTTGTAGAATTCACATAGTTTTGACAACACTGCGATGGAAACAGCGAGTTCTTCGCCTCTTGGTTGAATTAGACGTTTTCAAACAATCACTAAGATGCTAGTAACGCAGCAAGTGCAATATTTCAATCCTACGTAGGTGTTTCCAATAACACGGAAAAGTATGTGCGGCTGTACCATTAGTTTACATTTAAATATTAAAAATGTTTGTTTCTTGATATTCTACTAGACATTTCAAATGTTTTCATACTGTATTTTTAAGCCATTTTTTAAATATGTAATTGACAACGCATTTCATGAAATTACCTATGCATTAGGGCTCCCAGGTGTACATGAAACTCGATCGTATTATTTGTCCAGATTCCGAATGATCCTAAGAGCGAATGCTTATCAGGTGGTTTGTTTGCTTCTGAAGAGTAAATTATTTTAATGCCTACCCCAATCGTCACAAGGAGAATAAATCGCTTTTTGACGCAATTTTTTATTATAAATGTTGTTAGTTTGCAATAATTTTTGTCTTTTTTTACAGACTAACAACGCATCAGTCGGTATCCAATATCATTAAAAATACCATGGAGCATCACAAAAAGAAATAAATATATTACATACACTTGTGTTATCTTTTCATTCTACCCTTTCGTAACCCTTTCCTAAGTCCTTTCGTATGCCCGGTTCATATATTAACCTTATCAAGGCCATCTCATATTTCCCAAACGTAATCTCTTATTGTAAATGTTCTGAATCATGCAAAAACTATTGTATTTCACGTGTGGAAATCTACTGTTATTGAACATAAAGTAAATGTTTCTCATTACAACAATTACATTTACACATACACATCATAGTTACATACTTACTTTAAACTAGTGAACTGCAGAAACAAAAATACTGCTGAACATAACTACTCAAAGTTTTTCTGAAATTAGAACGGTCACTTGGTTTCATTCGGAGATAATTTCTTATACTGTGCACTTTTATAGTCTACTAGCGATTCCTGAACTCGTTGATCATATATCGACTTCCGCAAGTTGGTAACCCTGGGCCGTGCAGCGAAAACCGGAAATAGTGACAGGGGCGCAAGCGGAGGAAGAAGAGGGTCAGGATGAGAAGGAAGAAGCGGAGAACACCAGCAAGTAATCAAAATACAAGTCCCCACATTTATCTCTCAATCTTTTCAGTTCTTCTACAGACCAGTCAGTATTCCGATCGTTAAATTTTGAAACCAATCTTCCACTCTTTTTTACTCCCTTTATTACAATTAGTAAATTAGGAAATTTACAACTACACAACCTTACAAGTACAACACTTACAAGTACAAACCTACAATTAGTAAATTTCTTACTCTCAGTTCCACATTTCTAATTAAATACAGTCCGTTGACATAAATTACCTGTTAGGGTGTCATCTAATCTGAAGCTTGGAAGACACCTACAGTAGAAACGTTTAAGTTTCCGATTGGATGACACCGTAACAGCTGATCAAATGTCAACGGACTCTGTAAATAAATCGAAGTATATTGTAGTATTAGGGAAATTAAAGAGTTTGTGTCAGCATTAGCGGACAGCACTATCGATCTTCTGCGCAAGCGTAGATACACGAAAGTGTTGCGAAACGAACTGCACATCTGCAGAAGATCGATAGTACTTTGCTTTCGATTGTTTTAACGTTCGAGGTTGCACAAACTCTCTATTTCTAAACTATCAATGAGCGCACATCGGCCTCTGTAAGTTGGGAAGCCTTGGCGTCGCGGGATCGAGAGATGAGTCGCCAAGTCTCTCCACGCGGAGTGGGGAAGGGGAGTTGGAGGTATGTGAAGTTCGCAGGCTGACTTTTGAAAATCACAAATATTTTGAGAGTTTTGAGTAGTAAACAAAGAGTTGTAAAGTTGACGAAAAGTTTCGAAAAAGTTCTGCAAAAATTCAAAAATTAACACAAAATGTTAAATTCAAAACCAAACTATAGTGGTGTTACAGAATAGCGTAAACTTTCCCGTATTAGTTTTCTATTTCTTTTGGTCTCGGATAGCTATTTGGACTTGCCACATAATCTTGCCAGCTGCCATCCATCAAAGCCAATGGACAAATGCAACAGCACGAAACCTGCACTGGGGGTCTGAAAGGCAATGAGTGCTGCGTGACCATGTGCGAAAACCGCTGTTACGGCGGTGGTGAGTATAGGCCCTGGGAGAGCTCCGGACGCTAGTAATGATACACGTTAAGAGCACAAGTGCAATGATAAATGTTTAAAATGAGTTTAGTTTTAAATAGCCTCCATGTTCTTCTCGCTTCTTGAACATTTCTTTAAAGGAAAAAAATAATAACCCTAATTTCACCACGCTAAGCGTAGAATGAGAAATAACCATCATATTTTATATAACAGAATATTTTCATAAGAAAAACTTCGACAATAATTTCCATTTATCAATTTATTGGCAAAACGTTTCAGTTACAATAAAAATATCACCAGGCTATTGATAAAATAAACTAAACATTAACGAAGGCTGGTATATTATTATTATTATTATTATTATTATTATTATCATCATTATTATCATTATTATCATTATTATCATTATTATCATTATTACAATTACGTGTACGCAATTTCGTAGTTTCAACATTATGCAATTACATAAACAAGTAATTACATAATATTTTAAGGAATAAATTTCATGTATAAGTTTTATACCACTTCTCCACTGTATAGTAATAAGAATAACTCTTCAAATATTTTTACACTCGTACTTTCTAGGTGAACTAAATACACCACAATTTCAAACGTTTATTTGTTAGTTCATTGTTGTAGTTTATAGCGTAATGAGAGTTTCGATTCGTTTAACTCAATGCTCTCCAATGTCTTCATAACTTTTTTTAAATAGTTTAGAAAAGGAAATGCTACATTTATGTATACTATATGTTGATGTGATTTAAATATTCTAGTTGATGTGTTGTGATGGATCGTGAATGCGGTAAAATTCACAATGCGGAAACAAGGGCAAGAATTTCGTGTTGCTAGGATCGTCACGACTGTTGTTTTGGCGACAAAAATACTGAAGGATCAACAAGGGATTTGAAACGAACATGGTAGAAAACAAGAGACATAAACAAGTGGCATATGTCTGTTTGATGTTGATATTTGCAAAATATTGTTACGTTATTTGAAAATTAGCACAGACAGACCGACAGATCTGTCTGTAGAATTGGATGTCCTAAGGCGAGATTAGAGTTTTTGTCCAAATTTTAGCTTTTTGAAGAGGAATTCAAAGGGTGGTTTAGAGATTTTTTACGTGAACTTAAATATTTCCGCCTACCCTCCTCAATGTCTCGAATTCCTATCTACCATACTATACAGTGTCCGGGGAGGAAACGTCGAAAATTGGAAAATAAACTTTAAACACATTTTAAGCATATTTTGTCTAATAAACTATTTGTATATTCTGAATAGCTGAGCAGAGATAAGCAATCTGTCAATTTATTGTGCCTATATAATGTACGGGTTGGTGTATCAGTATTACTGTTATGTTTTGTTTGTATTGATTTACCTAAACAAGTAAGGTTTTATACTACATGTTACTAGCACATAGGTCTTTAAACACATATTTCTGTCGTCTTCAAAATAATTATAGAAACCGGCAATTACATTTCAGCATAAATATTTTCATTTACTTTAATGATTCTACTAGCGTACCCATGCGAGAACTCTCGGATGTTTCGTATACTCCGCTTAAAACTAAGTCCCTTCAAGGTCACGAGTTGGCAGGAGATAAATTTTTAATCTTTCTTTATAAATAAAACAGATGAAAAAATTAAAAAGAGAGTTAGTTTTACAATTTGGCAATTTATTGAAAGTATTGGTATAATATATAAAACTGCCTCGAAAGCCTGCTACGGGAATTAGCTGACCACTGGTGACAGCCGCTCGGCCATGAGATAAGGAGTTCGAGTGGTTAGTACGAGGACATCCCTTTACCGTATCACAGCCCGCTAGTATGCATTAAAAGCCTCGGCGCTTTGGCCTCTTTGTTATAGCTAAAAGTTCCGCTACTGACCGCTGGCGCGCTGCTCGCCGACCATTCCTCGATCTGCTGCTGCACGCAAATATATGGAGATCCGCATTACAAACACGGAACTTTTCGACTTACAGGCTTTGAATTCAAGTATTTAGGCATCTCAATTACTTCTTTGATAACAGCAGCAATGTTCTTCACGAACACTGATAAAAAAAATGTTTACCAATTATCAGTGATCGTTATTAAATCTGCGCTCTCGTCTCATGCAAGGAAACTATTTCTTTGCAAAGCTGGCTTAATACATTTTTGAATGTTTCTTTTCACAACAAACCTTGGAAGTTGTGGTACAGCTTTCACAATAAATTGCTCTATCACATATAACCTTGAGGGTTATTTAAAGATGAGACTGATTTATTTATTTATTTAATAACCACCCATGCTAATTATCTTCAGGTAGTAAATAAATATTAACCCATTAATGCCCAGAACATTTTTTGTCACGAAAATTGTTGATATTGGGAAAACATGTTTAAATACGTCTACTGTGAATGTTTATATCAATATTTTTTGTTTATTTTGTTTAGTTTAGAAAAAAATGCCTGGTGCACAAACGCACCACCGAGCACATGGGATATCATTTGAATATCTTTTGAATGAAAGCTATAAAAGCATTTCTCGTGCACAGTATACTTGATACTCTTACCCGTGGCATGTGATTTGCAGAGAGAACACATTTTGTTCTTTTGTATAGCAAAATTACCTTTTTTTGGTGAAATCGAATTTACGAGGAAACACCATTAGTGAAATAACACTACCATTAGCGAGGTACCATTTACGAGGTAACACCATTGCTCCTCAGTGTTCCAGCAATACCAAGTTCAGAAAACTTGTTTACAACTTTCAGACTCAAGAAATAATTATCAGCAAATAAATGATGGGTCAAATTCCTTCCACAGTCATCTTTAGGAAGGTTTTCTCTGAATTTCAAAAGAATTTCTCCACTCAAAACATGTTCTTCTCTAGGAATTTTGGGATCCCTAACACTCTTGATATACCTCAAAGTCAGTGATGCAGCTTTGTCAAAATTTGTGACACCATATTTCGTACCCAAATCTTATTGGTTAACTACAGATAAATTGTTTTAGATCATTGTGTGCCAAATATGATATCATTGCTTCCACACTGGGTTCATTCTCCCAAAAAGCATATTCGAGAAATGTTTTTCTGAAATAATCTAAATAGGACCGAATTTTCGAAAGTTTATCATTTTTGTCTGTGAGTTGTCTTTTAGATGCATATGCTGCATAATCTCCTCAAATCTGGATCTTCGCGTTGCATTTAAAATTGCCAAATTCCTCGTATTGTCACATTCTTCCAATACATTCGTTTGCGAGAAAGCACATTGTACCCACTAACGAAATGTCGTTTACGGAGAAAATTTTATCTTCGTCAGCAGTTTTTAACACTGCTTCAGATTTTTTAGCCAACTGATCTGCATTCAGATTGTTTGTTTATGATTCCACCGAAATTATCATTCCCTCTACGCTCGTCGGTATCATACCTACTAAGAGATAGAGCAAAAAGCAAAACAAATGTCAATAGAATTGGTTTTGGTAAAATGTTCATTATCATCCTCCTCTAAACCAGCCAAAACTTCATCCACATTTAGGCCACAATAGTACGAAAAACAAATTAGAAAGTGTAATAAATTTTGCCTCTGCCTTGTAATGCAATAATTTATGGGAAATATTGTATAGTACATCATAAAATGTTCAGAAATGTAAAAATTGTAAATATAAGCAAAAAAACATGACATGCTTGTTTTGCACATAATGCATCCCCATGTGCTCGGTGGTGCAAAAAACGCACCACTCAAATTTAATCGAACATTTACAAATAGATTATTCCACGTAACCTCAAATTTGTGATGTACGTGTATGTATTACACTTAGAAGATATTAATTATATTTACGAAATACGTAAAATTGCGAATCACTGTACAATACATATCGTTTACAATGAATATTGCGATGTGTCGTTTGACCATCGCACGTCGCCACCCCAGTGTCACGCCACATTAACAGAAGCTCGGAAAGACGGGCGGCCTCTCGCCTCGCCTGACCAGTTACGCACAGCTGCGTAGGCCCCTCCACACCCTGAACAATAAATCCACCCCCTTTTGTGCCTCAAACAAAATGAGTGACTCCCGGAACAACCGCGTTATAGACTTGGCGCTAGCACGCAGCAAGATAATCCCCTAAGTCCAATAAACCCATCACATGTCAGCAGAAGAACCACGTGCGCACTTCTCTGTGCTAAACAAAGACATCCAATGGCCGCGAAAGGAAGCGATCATCTTAGCCAACCAGATTACAAATGACATAGAAAATTCTGGAACTCAACAAACCGACCTATGAAAACGCTGGGCAGGAAGCACGTGATAACCCTTGCATGGTGCGAAAGAAAGAAGGGGGGAGAAACACAGCGAGAGGCTCGAATTTTAGACGGGCGAAAAACACGAGAGAAAGTGGTCGAGCAGAGATAGCATAGGACAGTCGAAATTTTCAACAACTTAAAGTTACAGTTAGAGAGCGGCCGAATATCGGCTTTTAGAGAAATCACTAGTGAGAGCAACGGTAAAAGACGACAGTAGCGGTTGGTGAGAGGCAAGCATTGAGCCGACCACCACGAGACCTGCCCGGCCTTCGTCCAACCGCGGAATTTATTCCAAACAGCCAGATTTTGGCTTCCAACGTCATACGCGGTCCAGGTGTCGTGTGACGGCCTGAGACGCGCGCCAGCGCTACGTAATTGCTGCGCTGACATTCACCGCCGACATCCCGAGCGCCGGCGCCTTCATCCCGAGGGACAATTGTGAGGC
Source organism: Acheta domesticus (assembly GCA_031308135.1). Taxonomy (NCBI): domain Eukaryota; kingdom Metazoa; phylum Arthropoda; class Insecta; order Orthoptera; family Gryllidae; genus Acheta; species Acheta domesticus. The sequence continues at coordinate 220,846,413 of JAHLJT010009436.1, forward strand.
TGGCGTTCCAACGCTCCAGCGGCGCTCCTGAGGGTCCTGCCGCATCAGTCCATCGATTGGTGAGCAATCCCGTCGCGGTGACGTAGCCATTACGCCATCATCAACTTGTAAGTCATCTTCATCATCATCACTTATTTGATAGCCAAAAACAGTAATTCAGTGTTTGCAAGAACAGTTTTTATAATAAATGTGTCCCCGCCATTTTGGACGGGTGAAAAAGACTAAATTCTGAGTAAAGTGTTTATTATTTTAAAACAAAGAAACCATTGCAATCCTTCGACCCAGGGCACTCACCCCTGAGACACTCAACGCCGGCAGTGAAATAGCAGGTAAGTGGCGCTTGGCGCCGCTTTAAATAAATTTAGCGCGTGCCCCCCCTGCTATATGGGAACGACCGTCACACCATCAGTGTGTCGGCGCTTCCGTTCTGTGGTGTGACCTCCCCCCCGATTCCGTTCCAAAGAATCGGCATCCGACGTGGACGGTTGCATCACAATATGTGCTCACATTTTGGTCACTCAGGACGTACCAATTATTAACACGCCATAATCCTTACAAAATCGCGCTTCTGGACGCGAAACTGTTATAAATACGTCGTGGCATGTCCTCCTCGGCTTACCAAACTTACAGAAAGAAAAAATCACCACACGTTTGTTTTAAATAAATAACAATCAACACCTCTGCATCCTGGTGCATAAATGCACCACCGAGCGTTAATGGGTTAACAAACATTCTTAATGTTTCTGAACGTTAAAAATATATGTAACCCTTTCTTCGGCTAAATAACAATTCAGTTTATTCTCAAAATTTGATACAAATTTTGAAAAAACACTCGCAAATACCACAAAAAATTTCTGTTTATGTTCAATAAAAACATACTGGCTCCAAGTACTGGGAATGATCGTTTGAGACAGCTTTGGATATTTCTCATATTGTAACACTTTTCAATCAAAAAGTGACATGTTTTCTCACAAACGTCATTGGATATCACGAGATGTCTGATTGTTGATTTTTATTTCTGATGTTTGATTTATTGTTCTATCATTTTTGTGGAATTTGAAAGCGGACTACGCAAAGAATTAGAAATAATGTCTATATTGTACTTTAGTTGCTCTTATTGAAAATCTCTAATAGTTTTTTTTCTCGTACCTCTATGAGAGCGCCAATATGAATTTCGATTGTCATAAGTAATTTTCTGATTCCATCTCTAGGTGAGAACGTTTTTACCTGAGCAATATTATTTGGTGTACTTTTTTTGAGTGAACATTCCTGAGTATTATTTACAGCAGCGTCGACATTTATTTATAACAGCGTCCGTTGTCCGTTTTAGAGCTAGTTTCTTCCAGTTATTTAGCGAGTTTTTCACGAACACTTCTTCTATTTTGAATTTTTACTTTTTTGAGCGTATAATATAGATTAAAAAAATAAATACAGTTTGAAAATATAAAAATAGATAGTATAAAACTGATAAAACAACAGTTTTTTATCTTTTCGTTTTCATTCATTGCCTTTGACCTTAAAGTCATTATGTGCATTGTAGTTCTCTTTAAACACCTAATATACACGTAGATATCAGAAATCATTAAGAAAAATATTATATTTTATATAATATTATATAAATATTATATTTTATATGACATATAAATATTGTATTGCATATGTCAAGAAGAATCACTACTGGCTCACTGACCAAGTAGATTTCACGCATGCTATGTATTTGAGGGTTCATTTGAAGCATTCACTCCACAATTTCTTTTAAGCAAACTGCACAGTGAAACATAATTTCAGTATTGTTCAGTATTACCACCAACATGAGTTTGCAATGCCTCATATTACTGTAAATGACTAAAATCACCCGAAATGCGGGCATTTCCCTATGCATTAAGGCGGCTTGAAGGTCTCGCGAATGGTTGGCGACCAGCGCTCCAGCGGCCACAATGTGAAACTTCGTCCGTTCGCTGGCTTCCATAAGGATCGGCGAAGTGCTGCGGCTGTTAGGCATACTAGCGGGCTATGACCGTACACACCGCTCTTCTTAACCTTAGGATGGGTTTTCTTATCGTCACTGCAGCAAGCGATACTGATAGACAGGGAGCCAGCAAGAAAATCGACGTATGATAAGCTCAAAGCTAAAACTTTTTGAGACGTTAGCCAGTGTTATGAGGAACAAGGAAATGCAAGTATGGCGGTCTGTAGGTGTAGGCGTGTCGCTGCGCAATTTTTTAAATATGTCGAAAAAAATCGGCCATTGGGGATTGAGTTCACAGCTAATTCTAGTTGTATATTGTTCGTTAGATAGCCAAAGTGTGAAGGAGTAGTATGCCATACCGAAGCGACAGGCAGAACTTTCATAATTATTTTGATGTCAATTGCATAAATTATAATTACCGTACTAACGTTATTAGCCAAGCGAATACACATATTTTTGACAAAATTGCGATGAAAACAGTGCTTCGCTCCGATGGATCGCTTCTTGATTGAAATGGACGTTTTCAAATAATAGCTAAGAGGTTGGTAGCACATAAAATGCAATATTTCAATATGACGTAGCTGTTTCCAATAACGCGGGAAAGTATGTGCTGTTGTAGCACCCCGCCTTTCACCACTGTGATTTCATATCACTACGGTTTCAAGTGCAAGTTAATTCTTTCCGTTCTCAGACACCAGTAACGCCTGTTCCGCACTGAAAAGTTCGTGACTTTTTCTTCTTAGTATCAACAATATTAATTACCATTTTAGAACAGACTGACAAGGAAAAGAATGTCAAAAAAAAACAATTTTCTATTATCAAAATAATTGTTAATAACGCGTACATTTTTATACAAAACTGTCGAAACTGTCTTAACTCCGAAAAAGAGCAGCTCACCATCCTTATTTTACGTAAGAGTAAACGAGTGATGCTACAGAATGGCACAGACTTTCCAGTATTAGTTTTCTATTTCCTTGGGTCTTCGCTAAATATTCGGAATTGCCACAAACTCTTTCTTGCCAGCTGTCCACCATCTATCACCGCCAAAAGTACATTTTTTTGTCATTTTCTTAATTTTTCGGTTTCCTATTGGTAGAACGGAAATATTAATTTTAGAATACTAAAGAACACAAAAACCCAATTAAAAATTATGTGCCGTTTAAGAGAAAATGGCGTTTTAGCGATAATAAAAATGCCAAATTTGAAGCTCATTTGCACAGAAAATGTTTGAGTTTTCAAAATACTTTATTTGAAGTTATTTCCAGCACGTACACTCACAAATATAATAATGTTTACAAATTGCTGCTAATGTGCATATTAAAGATGTGAGAGAACTTTCAAAAAAATTACCATTATGGATTTTTTGAAAAAACAAAAAAAAAACTCAAAATAAACTTTACGCTGTACTAAAGAGTGTATTTAGCACTATCTGTTACAAAAGTTTGAAGAAAAAATTTGCAGCCGTATGTGAGAAAATGGCGTTTGAGCATTTCTGAAAATGCTGAAATTTGAGCTACTTTTCACACAAAACGGTTGTGTTTTCGAGAAACTTTACTCGACATTATTTAAAGCACATGTACTCGTAAATATAATAATGTGAAAAAATCGCTGCTAATGTAAATATTATCGACGTGAGAAACATGTTAAAAAGTTTACATTTTTGTAATTTTTGAAAAAGCCAACCTATAAAGCAATATGGCTTTTATGTCATCTGATAGAGTACATTTACCACTATTCCTACCAAAAGTTTAAAGAAAAACTTTGGAGCCGATTTTGAGAAAATCTTGTTTTTGTAATTTTTTAATGTTACACATATTGCATGCAATATTGCACGAAAACTACTAAAATTTTGAGAAACATATACTTGACCTTTATGAAAGAACTCAATATGCAGAGCAAATTTTATTTGAAGGAAAAATCTCTATCTTCAATTTTGTAGTTGGAGAAAGATGCCGAAAAAAATTCAAACTTTCACAATTTTCGAAAATTCAGAGTTATCCGTGAAAAACCGACCTATGCCATGTTAATAAGTGTATTTTACTCTATTCATACAAGAAATTTAAAGAGAAAATTGGGAGCCGTTTTTGAGAAAATTTTGAAAAGCCCGGGGCTTCATATAAAGTACACCCAAATTTTGAAGAATCTTTTTCAAAATCTCAAAGCTTCGACTAGAATCAGATCGACCGGAGAATATACATTTTGGAAGAAATCGTACATATGGTTTAGACGCTAGCAGTGTTCACAGACGGACAGACAGACGGATGTTTTCCTTTCAATTGGGTTTTCGGTATCAAGGACCTAGAAAACAGGGTTTCTGGCTACATCACGTGTTAGGGGATTTTTTTCTTAATTTAGCAACTGGTTTTATCCACTTATTCGTTTTCACGGCCCGGCATTTAATTTTTTCCACCGAAAATTGGCCATTTTTTCGCGCAGAATTACATAACTTTCCCTATACTACGTATATCACTCCGTGTATACGTACGTATACGGGAAAGTAAAAAAGAGTAAAATTCATTATCTATACAAATGACGAAAAATCAGAAAATATCTTGTCGACCGAATTAAGTTTGAATGAATATAAAATGTCTTTTAGCTTATTTTTGGCTATTATATTTCATAGGGATTTTTTGTTAAAATTAGAACGAAATCGTGAAAACAATGTAAAAAAATCTCTACGCATAACGTGCTAAGGAATGTCAATGGATTTTTTGCAATTTAGAAACCATGGGTACAAAATCTTGTAAGTATGCTGTAGGATAAATGGTTTCCTAGCACGTTTGCATTAGATTGGAGATAGAGCCAAAATATTTTCGTAATAAAAAGAGCAATTGAATTCAATTTTTTGAATATTGAGTCTAATTTTCGTGTGAGAGGAAAATTCAAGGAAAAATGCGGGATGGTGGAGTCTGAGATACGTTTGTTAAGCTGTATTCCAGAAAATGAAACCTACTTGACTTTTCTGTTAATTTTTTGGAGATACCGCTCGTCTATGCGTCTAGGTACCCTCACAGAAGCAACACTAGACAGTGTGTAAAATTAAACTGACGTGTCAATATGCCCGAGGAGACGTGCCTGTAATGCTTTAAAATGTCACGGGATTGGCCGTATGCAGTTGAGACACCGTATGAAGGTATTTTCACTTTTCAAACAATGATTTGCAAAGTGCAGAATGTTCGCAGGCAGAACACCGTAATGAAGTTACACAAGTTTTAACACATAGTTCAGGAGCCTGGCCGTCCCAAGTTTAGACACAGTTAACTATTTTCACTTTTAAAACAATGATTTGCAAATTTCAGAATGCTCGCAGGTACGTTATGACAAAATGGACGCTGGCAGAATGTTCGCAGACATGATACGTATCAATTTTTCGAACGTGAATATTTCGTTGCGAACACTAACATAGTAATAGCAATGGCATGAATGTTTCTTTTACTAATCATGAGGAAAACTCGTGTATACCTTTTCCTTATGAATAATCATTGCTTCACAAAAAGTGAAACTATAAGTGACCATCATGGAAACGATGTTTCGACGTTTATTTTATCGTGTGGCATATCATATTTCATGTCTTCTTTCCATATCAAGAGCATTATATCGAAGACCTTGAAGGAAACAATCCCACCAATCAGGAGTCTACCAGTCAGCCTTTAACTGCAGGCGATGATACTCATAAGCACTCTTCCAGTGTACATTGAAACTCAACATGTCGAAATGCGGAGTCTTCGTCTTGACGCTGTGCGTGGTATTGGTAATTTTGGGACAGAGGATCAACGCTCAAGATGATGACTGTCCTCCCCCGCCGACCGTTACAATTAACTGTATTTGGTACCATGACAATTGCAACAGCACACAGCCGTGTGGCAGATGGTGGATCATGTTGCCCGAGTTCATGTGGAAATTTCTGTTATACTAGTTAAAAAGAACATATTTCTGTTGTCTGAAGAATAGCGCCTTATACGATTCCCACTGACGAAATGTTCACAGGAGGTAAGGATACACATCGGTTTTACTTTCCTTTATATATTGTATATACGGTGCAATATAGGGAAAGGTATGTAATGCTGTGTAAATCTATTTCGAGATTTCAATGGAAATACACGTTTTGGTGTCCCCTGATACCGAACAAGCATTTTCTTCTTTTCAAAACGTCCGCCTTTCCGTCCGTCCGCCTTTCCGTCCGTCCGCCTTTCCGTCCGTCCGCCTTTCCGTCCGTCCGCCTTTCCGTCCGTCCGCCTTTCCGTCCGTCCGCCTTTCCGTCCGTCCGCCTTTCCGTCCGTCCGCCTTTCCGTCCGTCCGCCTTTCCGTCCGTCCGCCTTTCCGTCCGTCCGCCTTTCCGTCCGTCCGCCTTTCCGTCCGTCCGCCTTCCGTCCGTCCGCCTTTCCGTCCGTCCGCCCTTTCCGTCCGTCCGCCTTTCCGTCCGTCCGCCTTTCCGTCCGTCCGCCTTTCCGTCCGTCCGCCTTTCCGTCCGTCCGCCTTTCCGTCCGTCCGCCTTTCCGTCCGTCCGCCTTTCCGTCCGTCCGCCTTTCCGTCCGTCCGCCTTTCAGTCCGTCCGCCTTTCAGTCAGCCCGCCTTTCAGTCAGCCCGCCTTTCAGTCAGCCCGCCTTTCAGTCAGCCCGCCTTTCAGTCAGCCCGCCTTTCAGTCAGCCCGCCTTTCAGTCAGCCCGCCTTTCAGTCAGCCCGCCTTTCAGTCAGCCCGCCTTTCAGTCAGCCCGCCTTTCAGTCAGCCCGCCTTTCAGTCAGCCCGCCTTTCAGTCAGCCCGCCTTTCAGTCAGCCCGCCTTTCAGTCAGCCCGCCTTTCAGTCAGCCCGCCTTTCAGTCAGCCCGCCTTTCAGTCAGCCCGCCTTTCAGTCAGCCCGCCTTTCAGTCAGCCTGCCTTTCTCTCCGTCCGCCTTTCTGTCCGTCTGCCTTTCTGTCCGACTGTCCGTCAGTCTATGAACACCACTAGTACCTAAACCATAAGTACGGTTTCATCCAAAATGGATATTCGCCGGTTGATCTGGCTCAAATCAAGGAGCCGCGATTTTGAAAAACTTTCTTCAAAATTTCTGTTTACTTTACATTAAAATGGCTCCAATTTTTTTCTTTAACTTTCTTGCAAGAATGGAGATAAATACACTTATAAGTGTGGCGATTTTCACGGTTAACTCTGAAGTTTCGAAAATTGCAAAATTTTCATTTTTTCCGGCGTCTTCCTACAACTACCAAATAGAAGCTAGAGATTTTTCCTGGATGTAAAATATGTTCTCCATAGTGAGTTCTTTCATTAAGATCACGTAATTTTTTACGAAAATTGTACTAATTTTCGTGCAATATTGAGTGATATAACAATAACAATAACAAACAATAACATAAAAATAACAAAAACAAGATTTTTTCAAAAACGGCTCCAATTTTTTTCTTAAACTTTTGGTACGGATAGTGCTAAATGCAATCTAGAAATAGAAAACTAATACGAGAAAGTGTGTGCCATTGTGCAGCACCACTAGTTTGATTTGTTTTTAGTCTATATTCTTTTAAAACTCTTGTTTTCTCGCTTTCTTTCATAATGTGCTACAATATTTGCCGCTTGTATAATTGCTTACTTTCGTGTCACCACTGGGATGGTTCCGGCCTGTTTGTCCTAATTGATTTTTTGCAAAACAAGACGATGTTGACCAGATGATGAAAATGATGTCAATGATTTTATCTCGATGATGAAGTTAGCCTTGAGACAAACAATTTTTCTGAAAAAATATTCTTGACGTTTATCTTTATACCACCTTTTTTCAAAATGTTGGTATAAACGGAAAATTTTTGAACGAAATTTTCTATTCATTCTATAAATTTCCTTTATTTTTAATATTCTCAATAATGTAGACGTTAATAAACGTAATATGTTCTTCTCTATCATGAACGGAACACCACAACTCGAATAAATCTTCATTTCTGAAATGATGCATGTCTAAAGATAAAACAATAATTTGTCAACAGTTGCACTTTGTTAGAACTGGAACTTGTTGGAACGTGATTAATAATAACCTACTAATAGAATAAACGGTGGCCCCAAGCCCGTCAAAACTCGTCAGTATTTTAAAAGTCAATTCAAATTTATCATTCACAACAATGGATAATGGGCAATTTTTAGGAGCTGTTAACTGAATTGAGCATTAAAACTAATTGCTATGAAAATTCCATTCGTTGTGGATAACAATATGACCAATTTCAAAGAAAACAGAATAAACGTGCAAAAACAGCACACTTCACCACACCTTGGCTCGGCTCGCACTTCGGCGCGGAGACAAAACGGGCATGTACCGATTTCCCAAGGGCGCCTCGCGACAGGGGAGACAACAATCGCCAAAATCGGTCGAAAACATAACTTTGAAATGTTTACTTCATATTTTAGTGCACAGAGAGTTCATTTATGAATGTTGAAAAATTATATTTTGGGGTCGTTCATTGTGGCGTCATACGGGTGTAATCAGAACACAGACGAGAGTGAATTGTAAGAACAGTAAGTTTATTCATAAACTAGGCCGTAGTCACAAATAACTAATTGCACTGTCCACAATTAACCAAATAAATAGAACCCACTGGTAGGAGAGATATTTTACGGAACGGCTACCACACCGCAACATACGACCAATATTCCCTGTGCGGAGCACCGCTCTACCCTGAGACCTACTACATGTCTCCTAGTTACGACAATGAATTGCCGGCCCCTTGCCCTCGTGCACCGCTAGCACAAATTCACGCATAAACTCACGCACAACCTGCCACCGACGCTGCCAGGAACCAAGAAGATCGAGGCATTATTCTCGTGGTCTTATATAGGCCCTTCGGCGCTACCCGCCGCCCCCATTGCCTCCGCCCTACCGTCGCGTCCACACAGAACGGAAAGTCCCGGTGCGTCATCGCCGCTTAGATACAGCCTTTGTTAAACATCCGGATATGCCCATCGTCGGCCACGTGCTTGTCTGCGTGTTTCAGCATGCCACGATGCTACATCCATAAATTACATATCGCTAAAGAGAGTGGGAGGGGATCTGAGGCAGCGTTACGCTGCGTTACAGCGCATGTTACGGGTGCGTTACAAGGGGGTATTGAAAATGCTCTAAAGGTTCTAGCCGGAGAAGGGGGTTTTCCGGCCTTAGTTTGCAATTCGACTCAGATTTTTCCCACGTTTGCATGTAGAAAGTATTCTTATTTTCAAAATGTGAGGTTGAAATATCCACATGGATATTTGGACCACAAAATGAAATATCCACATGGATAAGTACTTACAGCGAAAAAACAGTTTTTTCGTGTTTAAATTAAGAATATAATCATTTTATGGCATTTAATTTATTTCTTTGCTTCTGATATGAAGTTAGCTGAAATAATTGATTAAAAAATTGACTTGTAGATGCTTTTCAGTTCATAAATAGCGTAATAAATTGATTAAAATATTTTTCTATAAAAATCTTAACCAAAAATTTATTTTTATAAAAATTCACCTAATTCATAAACTTCCAAAAGGAGTTTCAGATATTGCTACTTATGAAATGTAGACAATTTCACATGCTTTCGAGTGCTCCAACTGGCAAATGTCTCGGATTTGATTTACGACCTGGCGGGCCGATTTTGTAACCATGTTTTTTTACGATTTCCGTGTCTTAAATAATAATGTTTTAATATGTTTATAAAATATGTAATATTGAGAAATGTATTAAAAATAATATAAAATGTCTTAGTATTGTTGGAAATGTTTATTATACATCGAATGATATTTTTGATTCAAAATAAAAATAATTTGTATACCAAAATAATTACATTTACCGGATTAAACTGGAGTTTGAAAACGTTCCTACAACAGGTAATAGTTTATTGTCAAGCGGATGGTGTAATAATTTAAACTTTTTCCCCACAATACCGTAAACCGCTTCTACAACCTATTGTAGTTTTGTAACGAGTTGAGTTTCGTTCGATTCTTCTGAAGTCACTTGATTTCTTTTATCTTTTAATGCCGGCATATGTACAATAAAACCATTATCTAATAACATTTGTTTTATGTCCGTTAAAACCCGTTCGAGTATAAAACCATCGCCTTTCTTCAAAATTTTGAGTATACCCTTAGGAATAAACAACATATGCTTGAGTACATAAGCATAATTTTGAGTTCCTAAATGCGGACCACCGATTTCAACAATATACCTGTGAGTAGTGCAAATTGTAAACGGCTTGCATAAGGGAACTTTTTTCTGCCCGAAGAACGATTTTCTCTGGTAGTTATTATTTGCACTTTTGTCATGCCTTATGTGTGTACCGTCCATTATAAGCACTAATCGATCTTCCAAATTATGCAAACTTTCTACATAAGGTGACGTGATTATGAATAAGAAGTGGTGTGATTATGAATAAGATGTTCTCTGTTACAAGCATCGACGCCAACTCATATGGTAAAACGTTTTTCTGAAACGAGTCCAAAACAGATTCACAGAAATGCGGTACAATTTGATCACTTTAAACCCAAAATTGATGCTCATACATTATTCAAATTTCTCGTTTTTAGATTAAATAAAAAAACGATTAAGGCCAGCAAAGAAAATCTGTTCATTCTCTCGTGTTGAGCTTTGCTTGCTAGTAAAAGAGATTTTTTCTCTTCTTAAGTGTTCTAGTGAGTGATATACGACATTTAATATATATTTCAATAAAAATATTATCTTTTTATTGAAATTATATCAACGTCCTACGTCGAGGCTGCAATAATAGCCCAGATTCATTCTGCTATGTGTAAGTTTCGTGCCGATAAGACTGCAGCACAAAATAACCGTTTTGTGAGAAAGAGCTACTACGAATATTTCGACATCAAACTAAGAGACCAAGACAGGTTGTGGGCCAAACACATGGCCAATAGAACGTGTCTAGTGCCGTTACAGCAATTTATGAACGGTGAGTGAACAGAGTTACCATTCGGAATTTTAATGATGTGGCGACCTACAGACCATAGTACTGACTGCTACTTCTGTTCTGTGAATATGAAGGGATTTAACAGCAATCCCAAAAGTACTATTATGTATCCAAACAATATTCCATATGTATTTTCACCTGTTCCTCATGGTCCTGATGTACCAGTCCCACAGCATCCGAAAAATGTAGAAGGTCTGTCTCTCTTCTGAATCTTAATGTGACGCAGAAATGGCGGAGCTTATTTCTGACTGTGATTTCTCTATTGACGATATTGAAAAGGAATCTAAATGTTTCAAGCACAGTGCATTAAATGATTTTGTACAAAACCCTTGCCCTACAAAGGAATCTTCAAAGAACTCTCGTCTAGACTTCGCGAATAGAACACGTTGGCACCAAGGACGACGTAATATTAGTACATATATCGTGAATAAGAATCAACATCCATCTTTTCTAAAGAGGGTAGCATAAAAGTTAAATGTTACATTCACATCTAGGCTATTTCCCTGAGAATACAGGAACGTTGAGTGAAAATCAAGGAGAAAGATTGGATGAAAGAAATTGGAACGCAAATATCAAGGGAAATGGAACAAAACATGCTTGCAGATTACTGTTGGTTACTAAAGAGGCAAGATCCAACTGCATCTCACATGCGAAAAGACAAAGAAGTTTCTTAAACTAAGTTAAGACGTAATAAAATTGGAACCGTGGTTTTTCTCAATACATTATGAAGGATTTGGTCAGTTTGACTGTGTTTTTCTTCAAATCTGTATAAGCAATTCAATACTTTCTACGTTATGTTCATAAGTATGTAATACAGTAGCGTATTGAATGCAGTAGACGAGTTGAATAATAAGAAAGAAGCATTCCTAACATATGATAAGAAATTAATAGTAATCTTGACTGTTCGAGTGTTTCATATCTCCCCTATTTTCATTTTGATTTTGCAAAGAAAATTGATGTAAAGCTGATGTGAAAACTGATGGAAAACTGAAGAGAAAAATTGATTTCAGTTCCGGAATCAGCATTTCAGAAATATTAAAGATCACGACTGAAAAATTATGCGATGATCGTAAAGTTTAAATTCCCACGTCAGTGTATTTAGAAACTTCTAATTAAATTTGTTCAAGAATTGGTCTGCCTGACTGGGATTCGAGCCCAGGCCTTCTGGTTTACGTCCAGCTGCTCTGACCACTAAGCTACAATTATATAGGTGATAATTATATAGAAAGTTATATAAAATTATATTAATAAGCACATTATTTTTACATTTAAATCCTGAAGATTGTCGTTTCTGTATGTTCTACTAGACATTTTACCATTGGTAAATTATTCCATGGTACCATGGTATCTACTAGACATACCATGGCAAATGTTTTCATGCTGTGTTTTTAAACCATTTTTTACTTTCCCGTATACGTACGTATACACGGAGTGATATACGTAGTATAGGGAAAGTTATGTAATGCTGCGCGAAAAAATGGCCAATTTTCGGCGGAAAAAAATTAATTGCCGGGCCGTGAAAACGAAAAAGTGGATAAAACCAGTTGCTCAATTAAGAAAAAAAATCCTCTATCTCGTGGTGTGGTCAAAATCCATGATTTGTTGCTTCTTTATACTTAAAAATCGATTGACGGAATTCCGTCCGTCTGTCCGTCTGTGGTCAACGCTAGCGCCTAAACCGTTCGGTCGATTTTCTTCAAAATTGATATTCCCCAGTCGATCTGATTCTAGTCGAAGCTTTGTGATTTTAAAAAAGATTCTTTAAAATTTGGGGGTACTTTATATGAAGCCCCCCGGGGATTTTCAACATTTTCTCAAAAACGGCTTTAAATCTTTTCTTTAAATTTCTTGTATGAATAGAGGAAAATACACTTTTTAACATGGCATAGGTCCGATTTTCACGTACAGCTCTGAATTTTCGAAAATTGTGAAAGTTTGAATTTTTTTCGGCGTCTTTCTCCAACTACAAAATTGAAGATAGAGATTTTTTCTTCAAATAAAATTTGTTCTGCATATTGAGTTCTTTAATAAAGGTCATGTAAATGTTTTTCACAATTTTGGTAGTTTTCGTGCAATATTGCGTGCAATATGTGCAATTTTAAAAAATTACAAAAACCAGATTTTCTTAAAAACGGCTCAACATTTTTTCTTTAAACTTTTGGTAGAGATAGTGGTAAATGTACTCTATCAATGACATAAAAGCCATTTTGGTGTATCGGTTGGTTTTTTCAAAAATTACAAAAATGTAAATTGTTTTACTTGTCTCTCACGTCGTTAATACTTACATTATCGGCGATTTTTTTACATTATTATATTTACGAGTATATATGCTTTAAATAATGTCAAGTAAAGTTTCTCGAAAACACTACCGTTTTCTGTGAAAAGTAGCTCAAATTTCGGCATTTTCAGAAATGCTCAAACGTCATTTTCTCGTATATGGCTGCAATTTTTTTCTTGAAACTTTTGTAACGGATAGTGCTAATTACACTCTTTAGTATAGCGTGAAGTTTATTTGAGTTGTTTTTTTGTTTTTTTCAAAAATTATATAAATGTAAATTTTTTGAAAGATCTCTCACATCTTTAATATGCACATTATTCGCAATTTGTAAAGATGATTATATTTATGAGTGTAAGTGCTTCAAATAACTTCAAATAAAGTATTTTGAAAACTCAAAAATTTTCTGTGAAAATGAGCTTCAAATTTCGCATTTTTAGTAGTGCTAAAACGCCATTTTCTCTTAAACGGCAGATAATTTTTAAAAGAAAATTGCCATTTACGGCTTGGTTTTTGTGTTCTTTAATATTCTAAAATTAATGTTTCATTCTACCAATAGGAAACCGAAAAATTAAGAAAATGACAAAAAAATGTACTTTTGGCGATGATAGATGGTAGCTGGCAAGAAAGAGTGTGTGATAATTTCGAATAGCTAGCGAAGACCCAGGAAAATAGAAAACTAATACGGGAAAGCCTGTGCCATTCTGTAGCACCACTAGTTAAAATATGTATTAGATAAGAAAGCATTTCATGAAATTACTTATGCATTAGTTCTCCCTGGTGGAAGTGAAACACGATCGTAGTTTGTGTCCAGATTCCAAAGGATCCTGAGAGCGAATGCTTATTAGGTGGTTCTGAAAAGTAAATTTTGTTTTACGCCAACCCAACACGCCAACCCAACACGTCTCGCACATTTTTTTATTATAAATGTAGTTAATGTGCAATAATTTTTATATTTTTTTACAGAATCGACACAAGATTCCGTTTCCATGGACATTAAAAATACCTAGGAACATCACAATTAAAAATAAATATATTACATACACTTATGTTTTCTTTTATTCTACCCTTTGTCTAAGTCCTTTCGTATGCCATTCGCCTCCTACTCCCTTATCAAGGCCATCTCATATTTGTCAAAAAGGTAATCTCTTATTTCTAAATGTACCAATTCATGAGAGAACTATTATATTTCACGTGTGGAAATCTCTTGTTACGGAACATTAAGTAAATGATTTCGAATTACAATTACATTTACTACATTACGTTGTAGTTACATACTTAATTTAAACTAATGATATGCAGAAATAAAAATTCTGCTGAACATAACTGATAAAGTTGTCTCGAAATTAGAACGCACACTGCTCCAGAAAACATAAAATTCTCTCATACAATACTGCAATACATTCAATTTATTGACACACACACACACACACACACACACACACACCAAACTTTCATTTGCTTTCATTTGGAGAGAATTCCTTACACTAGGACTAGGCACTTTTATAGTCTACGAGTGATTCCTGAACGCGTTGATCGTCGACCTCTGCAAGTTGGCAACCCTGGCCCGTGCAGCGAAAACTGTAAATAGTGACGGGGGCGGAAGTGGAAGAGGACGAGGAGCAGGATGAGACCGAACACGAGAATATCAGCAAGTAACCAAAATATAACTCCCCACATTTCTCTCTCAATATTCTCAGTTCTTCCACAGACCAGCCAGTATTCCGATCGTTCATTTTTTAATCCCATCTCCTACTCCCGTTTACTCCCTTGCTTACTCTTAGTACCATACTTTGATTTAAACAGAGTCTGTTGACACAAATCACCTCTTAATGTGTCATCTAATTGTGAGCTTGGAAGACATCTACAGTAGTGACCTTTAAGCTCCCGATTGGATGACACCGTAACAACTGATCAAACATAAACGGACTCTGTAAACAAATCGAAGTATAGTTCAGTATAAGAGAGTTTATTCCAATCTAAGCGCAGAGCACTATCGATCTTCTGCGCATGCACAGATGCAGTAAAGTGAAACTTGAAGTGCGTATGAGCAGAAGATCGATATTGCTCTCCGCTAAAGCTGACACAAGCGCTCTATTAGGGAGTTTGCGTACGACTTAGCAGGCAGCAATCGACTGCAATCTCCGTCTTCTGCGCATGCGCAGATGCACGAAAGTGATATCAAACTTGAACTGCGCCTGTGCAGAAATCGATAGTGCTTTGCTTTCGATTACTTTAACGTCGGAGGGTGCACAAACTCCCTATTTCTTATCTTTCACTGAGCGCACTTCGACCTCTGCAAGTTGGCAACCCTTGGCGGCGCGGGATCGAGAGATGATGAGTCCCCAAGTCCCTCCACGAGGAGCGGGGAGGGGAGTGAGGCGGAGCAGCGGCCGGGGCGGCGCGGCGGTGGCGGCGACGTCAGCGGCAGTCACTCGACGTGGCGGGCGTCCGCGAGGATGGCAGCGTCCGCTCCCAGGCTGCTCCGGCTGGTCGCGCTGGCGGCACTCGTGGCGGCGGGGGCGGCGGCGGCGGCGGGGGCGGGGGCGGCGGCGGGGGCGACGTCGAAGGCGGCGGAGGCGGGCCCGGGCGCGGGCGCTGGGGTGAAGGTGGCGGCGGCCGTGCAGGATGAGGAGCACCTCGCGCACCCGCACCTGCGCTGCCCGGAGCCCAACCCGCTCGTGCGCTGCATCGACTACTACGACAGCTGCGAGGGCGACGCGCAGTGCCCCGCGGGACAGCTGTGCTGCCTGGTGCCCACGTGCGGACGCACGTGCCAGGTCGCGGCGGCCGACGCGTGAGCTCCAACGGTGAGTTCTGGCCCGGGCGGTGTAGAAGAGTTACTCTAAGAAAGGACCGCTTTGACAGGTCGGGAAACCAATTAGCGTCTTGCAGGGCGATGAAATTGTAAGAGAGAGTGATAAAGCCATTTACAAATGTAACTGTAAACGAACGCACTTATAAAGTGCATGGGCATAACGTGCAGTAATATTGCCAGCAGTGACCAAACAATAGTTGTCAAAGCGGTCCCTTCTTATAACAGTCAGTATTACTAGTTTTAAGACGAAAATTTATTGAATATTTCTAGGGAATCCTTTAAACAGAAGTAATGAAGTGACACTTCGAGAAGTATACTTGAGAAGTACTGCTCGAGTTTTTTTGAGAAGTAAGGCTTTTGTAATTTTTAATTTGCAATTATTTAGACAAAGTCAAAGAGGCGATTTACTGCAGAGGAGTCAAATGTATTTCCATTATTTTCCTATCTCCATTTTAGAAATGGAATGTCTTCAAAAAGTTTTATTCCAAAATAGTTCGTATTTGACAAAAAATTATGCAATACATAACTTTTGGATAATTTATAATTTGCAATGCGGACGTATTTCCCATTTTTCCTAACAAACTTAGTACAGTTAGCTTATATATTCTTAAACTTCCAGTAATTACAGTCGTTCTCGTAGATTCCAACTCCTCTAAACACACAACTGGCTCTACTGCCTCTCGTGTTTCCCATATGCCTTTATTGACGTGAAACTAAAAAACATCTGAGACGGAGTAGAAATGTTGGAATAGATGTGGATCTAACCTGTCACTGGAGATACCCTCGGCAAATCTTTTGAGCATTTTTTTTCATATGGTGACCACGTTACACGAGGCTAGCTTTGATAAAAATATCGAAAAACGTTTAACGGAAAGTCGGGAACAATGAAAGATGATGTCCTGTGACATGGTGCTGTATCGCGGGGTTCATTTGCAAAGACGTGGAACGCATAAACTCCTAATGTCACTAAAACAAATTATTTCACCAAACTTAGTTCCATCAGAATTGAAGGGTTCGGCTCTAGATGCCCCTATAACACATATTAGTCAAAATTAAAATAATTCAAACATAACGATAATGCTGGTATAACGATGATTCTGCACTACTAAATCATTTCTTCTTTACTCAGTAGCGAGGGACATCGGATTGAAACCTTTCTCTTATTTCTCAAAATGAACCGTATATGCCAAAGGAATTAGTCAAGTTCTTCAGTTGCATGGATTAGAGCATGAAGCGTTTTCGATAGCTCAGATGTTCTGTTTGCCTCCAGCCATCATATACACGTTCTGATAATATTTGCAATGGAATCGAAAAAGCATTTCTCCAACATATACATCTTATAATGACATTACGTCTTTTGAAATGAATGAAAACATCATTAACACCACACTATTTCCGAACAAAATGTATTCCAACAAAAGAAGCTGGGGTCCATGGTGACAACACTCAAGAGGACAAGGTTGTTGAGGGTACATTTCCGCGTCGATCTTCGTCTTGCTCCTTGATCTTTTCTGCTGCAACCGCATTCAGAACGATAGCAGTACAACGACCCCTTGCAGTATTCATTACGTAAGGATAATGTCAAAAACATGATTACTTGGACGCCTGCCAGATCGTTCAAACTATGTGTGCATGAGAATATCTTTAAAAAAAGTTGGACTGCTCGGTGGCACAAAGAATGTAGTAAGACTATGAAGCAACGTCTATTCGTGAATAATTAGTGGGGCCAATAGAAGTTGTTAAAGAAATATGAAGATTATTTCTCTAGAATTGAAGGGCTTGGTAGCAGATTGTCCTATACCGTATCCAACTCCTGAAAAATAAGAAGATAAAGTTTTGTCATAGAGTCAGAAAAAAAAATTGTCACAGAATAAAGCAGAAATGCCTTCTTAGTTCAGCGTTATTTGTTACATTAACCCCACAATACTCACACAAAATGTAATAATTGATAGGGGGTGACTGTTTGTGGTATTATCTTATTTTTGTCGAAAATGTGACATATGACTACATAGAGACGAACTCCTCAATTAAATTGTTCGTATACTATTATTGTAAAATTTTTCCTACTTCAATTGTTTCTTTTAAATGCTGTTCATCTAGATACCCATTAAAACAGTTTTGTAAAGAATTTTTTTTTCTTGTAGTTCTGAAATTATCACATTACTCTAAAATCTATGTTGGTTGTATTGGAATTTCGCAAGGTCCCTTATTTAGTTCTGAAACTAAATTTTCTATGTCTCATGTACATTAAATATGCACATTACGTTATGCACATTTCTCTGTTACAGTGTTATTTATTACCAAGAATGAAGATGATGACACCAGGATAGTTTGGATCTAATGACATATTGTCTTTTTCGAACACATTATCATTCTCAAAAATATCATCAAACAAGAATAGAAGATCACGGAATTGAATATTATGTACTCTTATATCCATGGGAAACATAGTCTCTACACATGTATAAATAAAGGCAATAGAGTAATTAAAAATATATGCAAATTTAAATTGTTTGAAAAATATTTCACCTTTCACAGAGCACCTCATTCCTTTGATATGCTGCTTTGTTTTACCTTGTCGCTTATGATTATGCAACTGTTAACGGTTTCATTAAAATTAAATTTATCATTGAAGGTTTCATAGAAGAGAATAAAACTAGCTCAGAAATTCATGTAGTCAATGTAGACTGTTGACACTAAGAATTACATCAATACTAATGAAAAGAAAGAACTAGTAGAAAGTTGAGAAGGAAGGGCTATTAGAAGTGAACACTTTCTTTATAGTTTTTACTGATTGGATAAAAATGTTATTTTGTAGCGTATGTAGAATATAATGCAGGTTATTACTGCAAAATTTTTCATAAACTGTGTCGTTTAAATATCCTGAATCAATTTCTAAGACTTTCAGAAACTGTTCATTTGTTAATATCTACCTTCAATCATCATGAATATTTTGGAGAAACAGTCATCGGAGGTATTCTAGGCGATCCTTCACAAATTCTTCTCTCCGGAAGTGTACTCTCAAAAACAAACCCCACTGTCCCTTCATGTTTACACTCACCAAAACAGCGATAACGAGAATGGGTGATAACACTGGCGCGCATGGGTCGGAAAGCAGTCAGTCGCTGCTTCTTATTGGGCAGCGAGCCTAACTTGCCTGCCAGTAAATCAAAGTTGAGATATAGAGGACTCAAGGAATCACAATTAATAAATTACCGTAAAACTAGAATTAAATCAAATGTGTAATGTTTTAAGATTGCACAATGAATTATGGTCGTGAAGTGGGTCTTTCCAATATTTCCCGATTAATGGACACAATTATTGATTAACAGACAAAATTACTATTTAAATTGTTTAAAAAAATTTCACATTAAATTTCAAATATATTTTAAAATATTTGGATTTTTTACGAATAATTGTAAATGAATGTAAAAACTAAAAACTACTATAAAGAAGGAATGGCATGAAAAATTATCGTTTCCATTCCAAGAAACTGATTATAATCCGTTGCCGGTGACAGGTCGGCTCACGCAGCACGTCTGCGTATCGCATTCCTTTCAATACACACAACGACTGATATGTGGACGTTGGCCAGCTGCTTTACTGCGATCAAGGAGCAGGCTGTCTACTATATAGCAGTGACCTGACCAGCTTGTAAAAAAAAATCAATACTATTTATAACATTAATAACTAATCTTTAAATAAAGCTTAATTTCTCGCTTATTACTATATATTAATTTTGACCCTTACGCTTCTATACGTAGCCTCAATATTACAAGTTTCATTAAGCAACAATCAGAACGAAACATTTATCATTAATTTGATCAATCTACCAAGAAATGTGGAAATTATAAACTTACCTTGTTTACTTGAATTGAAAATCAATTGCCGATGCACAAATTTCTCTATCACTAATTCATTGAAGTTACTGTTTTCACGGATAAGTTACTTCTCTATTGACAGCATTGTTAATTTTCAGAACAGGCTGATCCGGACCAAGTGATCATTTCATTTGTGATTTCAAGAATATCATCGTAGCTAAACTTTTTTCCAATAAGATTAACAACTTTGTTCATTTTAGAGAAATAATTGAATACCAGGATGAACAGACACCTTAACTTACATACTATTGGAACCCGAGATGTAAAACTCATTTTACATCGGATTACACGGATTTTAAGACGGCCTTCACCATCAACATCAGAAGCAAAACTTGCGTTTCGGAGTAACGTATCGAGGACACTGTTTTACTGACAGCGCGCCGAAGACTCGTGTCGAGCCGCCCCTGTACGTGTCCATACCATTTTAGTCTTTTCACTTCTATGGTGTCAATTATATTAAAACTTACTTCCGCTCTGCGTTTAATTTCTTCATTTTTAGCTTTATCCATTAGAGTCAGTCCACAACTTCGGCGCCAAAAGTCCATTTCCATTCCTGTCAATTGTTTTTGCTCTTTTTTGTTACTTCCCATACCTCAGACCCATAAAGTGCAATATTCTCTACAACGGTCTTAAACAACTTTCTCTTTACACTTTTGCTTAATTTGTCTTTCCACCAGTGGCGTAGTTTCAGTTGGTGTCACCTGGGGCAAAGCTACTGGTGTCACCCCCCCCCATACATTAAGTATAAAAATATTTACTGCTGCATAATTGTACATTATTTTATTAAAAATACAAACATATTTACATATGATAGTTATTTATAATATATTAAAAATTCTATGTAATTAAGAATAATTACAATATAATTTTTAAATAAGTTATGTTTCATTTTAAAATATTTATAAACAAATGTATGTTATTTATAAAACTTCTTTACGAGATTTTAGGGCAGCAAACTTATTATAACTTCATTAAAATCTATGCTTATTGCAATGTCATTTTCTATTGACAATAGAGCCAAATCAGCTAGTCTTGATTAATATATACATTTTAAGTAAATTATATAAATTATACAATTCCAACTATAAAATATTTTAATTGGTGTCACCCCTAGAATGATGTCACCCGGAGCGCGCCGCCCCCCCCCCGGCCTCCCCTTGTTATGCCACTGCTTTCACAGTGTACTCCATAGTTTTCAGAGTGTACTCCGAAAATTTAGAGATTGATTAATTAGACTTTCAAAAAAGCTATGATGCAATGTGATATATTGATCTTGAATTTACAGTGAATATTGTTAGTAGTCTTATATGGGTGAGAGTTCATTTTATATGGCTCTGCTGTATTCGACCGATGTGTGTACATGTACTCCAGAAAAAAGTATTAATTATTTATTACGTTTAGCAATCCAAGAAGCTATAAAATGACCCCGCTCAACTATTTCAGAATTCTCTATATCTGTAAACCTTCCTAAAATACTGATTAAATGCAAACTTATCATTTCTATTTTTTTATTATAACAGCATAAACCATCTAGGCTAGCGCAAATAAAAATAATTCAAAGTATCTGAAATAATTATTTATGAAACGAGCGATAAAAGTAAAATTTTATTAATAAAATCACATTTACCACGTGGAGTCCAGTTACCTGGCACTCAAAAATTCCGAACGAGGAAAAAATTCCAGATGTTATTTCCTCAATGGTTCTCCGTGTTTTTTGGGGGCGCTTAATTGAAGGATTGCTAACCTGAAGTTTAGCAAGCATGTCATTAGCCTGAGAGTAACGTTGTCAGTGGCCTTTCCGATATTAATTGTCATGTTGGGGAGAATCTCATGTTTTGAGGCCGTACAAAGAAAACTTTCGAAAATTTGCTCAAGATATTTTGTGTTGATGAAAAACATGCACACGTTTAAATTTTCAAAAACAACTTCAATTTATTCCACTACTTGTAACGCTGTTTTTTAATCAAGTGTGCAGAACATTCCTCCCAGATACTGGAATCTAAAAGAAATATGGTTTATATTGTATTATGGTACATTATAATTACGGTATGTATTATTATTCCAAATTAGTTCGTTAATCAGTAACAAATTATACCCATTCCTATTAATTGTAAACTATTAGGTTTTGACTCGCATGCATATCATCCGACCTACGAACATGTCTCAATGAGGCCTAAATGAGGTCAGTTCCTAGAGATAAGGTAGTATCGTTCCTATGGAAACAAACCAAGGACGAATGGGCGAATTTCCTTCTCTGTGTCAGTGCACCTGCTTCGAGGTGACATAGCACGAAGAGCTTTCACACCGAGTGCATTTAGGATCACCGTGTAGAAGTTCACTGTACTCCAATGCTGGTTGATCGATGTTTCATGCGGTGGGCATCCAAAAAACCTTATCGAATCTACGCCAACAGTCCTGTAAGTTCAAGAATGTTTTAAAAATGACTCACGTGTTACATATGTTTTGAATACAAGTTTTAATTTCTTGTTGTGCATAATTAAGAGTTATTGTTTAAATTCTTATTACATTTAGGAAAGTATTGGGAATATTTTATGGATCACACATTAAAAATACTGGTTGTATATGACGTATTTATTTCTAAAGAATAAATGTCAGTTCATTTTCTTTAGATGTGGCATTTAGATGTTTCATTTAGTAACAATCTTCAATAGTAGAAGTATAATTAGAACTGATACCGCATTGTTATCTACATTACAAATATATTCGATTGGCTCAAACATTATAAATAATAAAAAAAATGGGAGAAAATGTATTCTACATCTGTAAACATTTCAGCAAATTTTATCCCACAAATATTTCACTAATTCATCTAAAACGGAGTAAAAACTTCCAGTAGCTGGCAGCAGAGCCACAAAAGAAACTTGGAATGAAACTAAAAATTTGCAATATAAAAGCAAAATTACCGCAAAACTTAGCTGTAATGTAGATTTATCTACATTACAGGCGAACGTGGCAGCGTGTACAGGGAGAGGTAGCTCAAAGCATCCACTGATGCCACTGCAGTGCCTCTTATCGGAATGTCTTTATGCTCGACTTTCGACGGTAGCAGGATGTTCGACACTAGCTTGTCAGCTAGGTCGAATTCAGTCGCTGTCTGCATGCGAATTGTGGCGGCCGGCTGCTATGATGGATAGTTTTCCGTGGTTTCCCCGATCAACACCAGGCGAATGCCGGAGCAGTATCCTAACAAACGGGTCACGGACCGCGCGCGATCTTTCCTTCCCGTTCCTTTTCCTATCTTCATCCCTAAGATGCACTACACTACCTCACATGCCGGGAGACCGGCCGGGAGCTTAGAGCTTGTCCCGGCTACCGCAGTGACCCGCTGGTGGGAGATACCTGTTAGGGGAAACCCCGCTGCCGACACTAAGCCGGCGCCGGATGTCGCCGTCCAGCGGGGGGAAGAATGACCTTAGCAGGAGCCCCCTGAATCACTAATCAATTCTGTGCGCAGGTGCGCCAGCCGCGTGCCCGCTGGGGGGCGGCGTGCGCAGCGGTGCTGCTTTGGGCGTCGTCGGCGCTGGCGGCGGGGCCCTCGGAGACGGCGCTGCAGGCGGCGGCGGCGGGTATCACGTCGGTGGCGGACGTGGCGGGCGCGGCGCACGGCGGGCTGGCGGCCGTGGTGGACGGTGGCCGGGCCGCCAGCGACGCCCTGCGCACCGCCGTCGAGGTGGCGGCGAACATCTTCCAAGTGCCCCCGGTCGCCCTGGGGCAGCGCGCCCCGCCCCCCGCCCCCGCCCCGCAGCCCATCTACGTGTACGCGCCCCCGCCCCCGCCCGCCACCGCCCCGCCTCGCCGGGGCGGGCTGCTGACGTCGCTGTTCGGCCGCTGAGGCCACGGGCAGGGTGAGAGCCGGGGTTGACGGACTATAGTGTGATTTTTATAACTTTGCCCCTCAAACCCCTATGGCACTGGTGTCAATGTCTGCTACTGGTCTGCTACTGGCGGCGGCGATGGTGTAGCGGTTAGCGTAACGGACTGGTATACCCAAGTTCGGGGGTTCAAACCGTGGATTTTTAGGGGCGAAAAAATCCTTCGGAGAAGTAAAGCCGGCTGTCCCATGTTAGTAGATTTACTTGCATGTAAAAGATCCTCAAGCCTAAATGAAGCCTCTGAGCTAAATACAAATCGCCGGTTTCGTCGCCTCAGTAATACCTTCTTTCCGCTAGTTGGTGAAAGGAGTGTTACAAAATTTGCGTGGTCAGACGGAAGAGCAGTCCTCATGGCCTGAGTCTCGCCACGTAAAATAAGGCATCAATTCAATTCAATACTGGTGACAGTGGCACGCGTCGTGGCACCGCGCCATGCCACGAGCTTCTCTGCGCAACTAACGTCGGGAAAGAAAACTATTAATAACCCCGCCATTTTATAATAGGGATGGCGTTGTTTTTGGTGGCGGGGTAATGAACTGCGTGGAGGGGCGATTTCGTCGTGGCACTCGTGCCACGGACTCCCGCTCGTGGCGTCCACCTTGACAACACTGCTCTATGGCAACGATGGAATATCATACGGCATTTCGCGTTTTCCTCAATCCTGCCGCTTGATGCCGCATGATCGCCTGCACTGCTTCATACGGTCGCGATCATGCGATATGTAGCGGCACTGAGAAAGATGCAAAATATCGTGATATATTCCATCGTGAAGGCGGGCCTTGAGAGCCAAAGGTACAAAAATCGCACTATACAGCGTATAAGCGACTCTGGCAGTTCTGTCGTCACGTGCTGTGGCACATCATGTTACATGCTCGGAAGCAATCAGCTTGCGAGGATTTAATTACTTTCTCACAGCCAGCGGTCCGCGTTACCGCTCATCTGACTCATATGAAGTCGCGGAGGCGATAAGGTTCGGCTGCGATGAATTTTAATGAATATGATATCAAAACGTGTCGTCACCTGTCAGTAAGTGTTCATGTTTTGATATCTAATTTATCGGTCATGCAGGAGGAGCCACGAGCGTAGTAATGTGTGGCAACAGCTCATCGAACTGCCAGAGTCGCTTATACATTGCCAGTACTGTACTGTACACCACTAGGCTTGGTTACTTGCACCCTATATTTCAACTGCTTACCACACCCCGTGGGAATACCCCTATACAATACTATACCCGTAGGATGGTCTCAACCACATTCCTTGAAGTGCAAGGAATAGCAGCCACTAAGTCAAAATTTATAATATTCATGATTTTTTCGGGCGCGCGTGTGTTGCGTGAAACTTTGAGATTTCTCGTGAGTGTAAACAAACAAAAAAAACTACTTCGTCTTAGAACCGTAGGTTCAGAAAATTTCAAATTTCTAAAGGATAGAGAGATGATCCTCCTCCTGATCGTACACTCGTATCAGCATTTACTGTATTCATACCAAACATAAACAAATTTAAATAGTTTCACGGCTGTGCACCTCTCACTTAATGTACACATGCCACAAATCCGCACCGTATTTTGAAGTTCACCAAGTTCCAATAATTCTTTCTTTTTAAACATCTTTAAAAATCCTAATATTATCGTGATAATTATAGTAAAATCTCTCTTTCTCTAAGGACATTCTAACTTTAAGGGAAAGTGTAGAATAATTTACTTAGCAATACTTTTTGAATAAGAGCATTTTTATGTGCTAAAACAAATTTACTGTAGAATAATCAAAAGACTGTCGGCGCCCTTTAAAAGGAAGCTTTCCGTCTTTATGCTCAGTTGAAACATAGAAATTGATGCAAACAATACTATGTGCAATAGCCTGATATATACGAGTATATTGCCCTACAGAGTGTCCATGGAAGATGGAGATTTTTACGTTGACGATTCGTGACGACAGAATGTAGTTGCAAGCTTGTAAAGAAACCTTCACAAACAGTAAGATGCGAGGACCCAATATTAACAATGGCGGGTTTTCGATTAAAGTCAAATACTTGGGACAAATTAGGGATACGTCGCTGTTTTCATAACAAAAACGTATAAAAACAATCTATTTTAATCAGTTGTTAAAGCCTTTGTTCTTCGGTCATCCACATTTTGTACTTCATTTTGTCCCGATCGATATTTTATTTTTGAATGAAGAAATACATAATACTAGAAATATATCTTTTCAGATATCCATAAATCGAATACACACCAGCTCTAACATAAGAGACCAAGAGGGAAAAGTAAGATAACCACGTGCCCATCAATAACAGAATCTTATTATTTTTGTAAAATCCAATCCAATAAAAAAGATTAATAATTTTTCAGATTTTTAGACTGTCAGCAAAATCGTAATTATGAATTAATAAACACGATCGTCGTCATATTACCTCACCCCGGAACATTAATGTTCTAAGTTACTAAAGGAGTTTTAAAAACATGGATGTTTAAAAAGGTCGAAGGTTTTGAAGTGATTTATTATTGTTTTCACTTTGAACATTCATGTTTTGTTGGAGATATCGCATCTCTGGGTCGATTACAACCACTGCCTGCAGGATAAATTTAGAGGTCGGGTGATATGACGGCTCGTTTCTGTTGTTTCCTTACATTAATTCCGAAGAAGGCCACATGAGTACTTAAAACAATGGGTCACGGACCG
This sequence comes from Acheta domesticus, assembly GCA_031308135.1. Taxonomy (NCBI): domain Eukaryota; kingdom Metazoa; phylum Arthropoda; class Insecta; order Orthoptera; family Gryllidae; genus Acheta; species Acheta domesticus. The sequence continues at coordinate 220,872,858 of JAHLJT010009436.1, forward strand.
GAGCATGATCTCCGATTCCTTCTGTAGCTCCTCCCATGCTCCTCCCAAAGAAATAGCGCTGTTGACGTCGCAACCTCGCGAATTATCTTTTCGTGATTACGACGCAGCTGGCTCTATGAGACTCCTGACCACAAGTTGCGGAAGAGCACAGTTCCGCTTCATGGTGGACAGTCGAGAGATGGCAGGGCAGGTGATAGTAGATTCATGTGAAACTGCTTGGATTTTTCGAAGTTCTCCAGACGTGATTATATCTCAAAATTAATCTTATAATCCCTACTTTTGAAAACAGGTCTAATACCATTTTAACTTCCATGTACACAGTTTTGAAATTGATTACTTCTTTGAAACTAACTCATTCAATTAGGTATATCAGTTTCGAATATTATTGTACAAAGGAGGACCAACAACTGTGTTTTTCTAAAATGAAAAACCGGGAGAGGTACCTCAGTACATCAACTGATGTCAGTGCAGTGCCTCTGATCGGGAGGTCCTAGGTTCGAGTCCCGACGGCGGCAGGATTTTCTATACTAGCTTGTCAGCTAGGTTGAATTCAGTCACAGTCTGGAGGAGAATTCTAGCGTCCGGCTGCTCTGATCGGTAGTTTTCCGTGGTTTCTCCGATTAACACAAGGCGAATGCCGGAGCAACTTAACAAACGGGCTATGGACCGCACGCGATCATTCCTTCCTCTTCCTTGTCCTATTCTCACCCCTTACTTACACACACTAACATGCACTACACTATCACACTTGGTGGGAGACAGGTCGGGGGCTTGGAGCTTGTCCCGGCTGGGGCGGTGCCCCGCTGGTGGGGGATACTTGGTTAAGGAAAACCTCGCTAGTCGACGGTAGGTCGTCTACGGATCCTGCCATCTAGCGGGGGAAGGTCACAGCCACCTCCTGACGAAAAACATGTGCTACACTTACGGGACCAACGACCTCAGTAGTTGACGCGCCCGGAATCACTAATAATCAATTAATTAACATGAAAAGTGGAATAATACCACCAAAAAAAAATGAAAGTGGAATAATACCAACACAGCTGCCAGAGTCTTAAGATGTCTAAAACAATTTCCTGCATCCCCAAGATTGTATCGTAAATTCTGAGCAAATGAAGCAGGATATTTCGTTTTTTTGTTGTTGCTTTTTTTTGTTTTTGAATTATTTCTAATGGTTTAAGGAAATGCTGCCAAGAAATGTTTTTCAGATAGTAGTACGTCTCCATAAGCACAAAAAATTAATAACCGACTGGGTCGCTATAAAATGTAGTGATATAGGGATATTGATATATGGTGATATTGATCTAGCGGTTCAGTTCGGTGGTTTTCGCGGCTCGCAATTGGTTTTCGCAGTTTGAATGAATGGTCAGAAGTAGCGGCTATTGCACTTGCTATTTGTCCATGAAGTTGGCTGCGCGCACGGCCGTGCAATTGCATGCTTCGGAACTTCAGATCTGCGGAGAGGCGGATTAAATATCCCTGGGCGTGACACGCCATAGGGATGTACTAGGATGGTGTTTAGGGAAAATCTTCCGAGCGAATTGTAAAGGCTTTGTCGAGTTGAACTAAATCCACTTGGAGGACAATGGGCCTAATCGTTAATACATACGTTGTTGGATATTGAAAACGCACCAAACGATTATATTAAATATTTAGGGCACTAAATTCGATTCATACAAGGGACGTAGCAATAACCACAATTTCGCCTGGTGAACACTTCAGGGTCTCCCTAAAATCGCTCCGCAGTCGCCTAAAGGACAAGTTTCAGTCACCTCAGTTTGACCAGACAAGGACCTTAGTTTGACAACCCATTACCTACAATAAAAGACATTTTGATACGAAAAAAAGTTCTACATTAAAGAAATTAAGTTGTGTTCTGCTTCTCATTATAATTAATATAAATATGGATTTTGTCCCGTCATTTTTGACGGGTTACTCTTAGATTTTAATACTCTTGTACCAAGTCTCAGAGTGGTCTTTCGAAAGCGGGCGAGGTGAAGGAGAAAAAGCGAGCATATCTCTTTATGACGATTTATTATCATATTTGTAAGTTCGAAGAAGCAGTCTGCCAATTTTGATGGCATGGAAATTGTAAAGAAACACAGACTTCTTTCGTTAAAAATAGGTCCCATATCAATTTTGAGGAAACTAGATCCCTGAGCGATCTAAAATCTTCCTAAATACGAGCAGACGTCATGTTCAGAATACCATAAAATAATGGACAACTTTAAGTCCGAGAATACTTTAAAATTTCAGTTTTGAAGACGTACAATGCATCAGGAAAACTATAAAACAATTACATCTATCTTTTGAAAGTTTAGCTTCAATAAGATGCAAATCCTTTTGAAATTTCGGGTTCGTTTAAAACACATTTTTGGTAAAGATCGCATACCTAAATAGTAAAACAACTTTGATCATTTTGTGGCAATATTCGTATTTGTAAACGTACATGCTTTATTACGATTTGTTTAAATTCCGCGTAAGTTCATTCGTAAAATAGCGTCTATAGGCTTTTTAAACTATGAGTTATGTTTTTACCAAGTTTTTAATGGAATTAGGTTTCACACGACGTCAAAACGTTCTCTGTCACCGACGCGTGAAAATAAGAATTGAACATAGCATACTATGTCCAAAAGTAGTACATTAAACTCTCATTAACACGATTTCCAAAGGACCGAAATAATCGGAGTTCATGTTATAAAAACTCGTATTAACCGAGTTTTATAAATATCCGTATTTCCGTAATCTCTTGCCGGACCGAAGTTTTTTTCGTGTTTCGGCGAAATTCGTGTTAAGCGAGTTCGTGCTAACGAGGGTTTATTGTAATTGATTCATTGATTGACTGATGTTTCAAGACTGCTGCGGTCTTCGCTCCTGGTAGTGTAGTGAATGTTTTATCTGTGGAGGTGGCGGTGTTCCTCCCTCTCTTCATGCTAAAATCCGTCGCCGAGCTACATTTCATCTTGTTTGCGTGAGTTTAGCTCAGATCCATCATTGCTGCTGACTCTGCCGCGACTCTGACCGAGAGTCTTAGGGTTGGAGACTTGATGATGGCGAATTTTCAACACAGGCTATACAGCTTCGCTATGCATCAGCTGTCGGGAGGAGAATTCTGGAGGCCGGTAGCTGATATTGACAGTATTTCGTGGTTTTTCCGATCGGTACCACTTGTCGAGAGATTAGAGCTTGTCCCAGCAGGTGTAGTGGCATGCCAGGGAGATATCTGGATGAGGAAAATAGTATTCCTTTTTTTCATATTTAGTTGGTCAGCTTTTAGTTCATTAGGAAACACCAAAATCATGAACAGAAATTACAAATATACAAGTATTTTATTTCTTGTTCTAGGACTCAATATTGGTAATACATTTTTCGAATATAAAATTCGAATTACCAAACTTGAACACACAGAAAATCTATTTGATTCCTGGAATATGATCTAGTTAAATCAGTTATTTTACTTCAAACTGATTATCTTCAAAAAATGTAAAAAAACAAATTAAAAGATCTATTGGTTGGCGGAAAAAAGGAAAATTAACTTCTACGTACCGTGATCACACGCCAGAAGTCCGTCAAACGCAGCAAAAATTACCGATAAAGCAACTTGCGATAGTTGGAAGGTCGAGCATTCGAAGACGGATGATTTCGCATGTCACCTGACTCATGAACAATCGTATTGTTACGTGAGCCGTGCTGATAGAGTATCGTCGCCATTGCTCAATAATTGTCAGCAATAGATAGCGGCCGGGCATGGTTACACGCCAGTAGCTGTTCGCCAGGGAGGGAAATGGCGCCCACACATCCATCAACGAAGCTCGCTGCCCTCACGCTGCTGGTACGCTAGTATGTCTTCTTATTCGACTCGCAATACTTTCATTACATTGAAGTGTACTTAGAAATGCAAGTTACTTATGTGAAAAAAAATTTTTGGAGTCCAATTAATGAGATATTGTGAAAAGAAAATCTAATTTCAGTGTGAACATCATTTCAACACTATTCACATTTAATAATTATTACTGATGCAATCTTGCCAGAGAAAGTAGAACATATGTATATTTACAATATTACAATATGACAATAATAGCGATAAGTATAATAAATTGTTCAATTTGCAATGTCAGATATGTAGAGTAATTCATTTCCCTGTTTAAAGTAATTGAACGAATCTATTTAATGTTGAAAACGTAAGTATGCTATACTGTGAATGTAATTGAGAGTATTTTGATGCAAAGTTCATTATTTTTTGACAAATATACTTGTATTTTACTAGGTTAAACGACTCGCATTTGTTAAGTATTCCACGAATTTTTTTAATTGTCTTTAAGTCTTTCCAAATATGAGGGGCACCCATAAACGGAAAAACTAGAAATTAATTTGTAAAATTTGTGGCCAGGAATCTCCAACACCCTCAAATCTAGAATCGTATGGGTATGCTTTTAGTAGGATAATGGTACCCTCGAGAACCGTACAGTTACGGCTTTCTAAAACTAAAAACGTACTGAATGCATGTAGTGGTGTTTGGTAAATATGGATAATATGATGTGTGTAATAATTTAGAGGCCTCATTTAGACCCATCGGTGCTCGAAAAATAATGCTCTTCGTCACATAATTATTTTCAAATGGTTTTCCTTGGTAATTAATGAACACTATTTAAGAAATAGTTTCCGGAAAGTGTATCTGTATGTATATTGGCGGCCCCATGAGGTTTCTGCGGGGAAGGAATACATCCACCCCCGAGATTTAACACGCCCAACACGTGTAGAGACCGCCGACCGGAGACGAATGCCCCCCTCCGGCACCGCACGCGGCGCCGCTCTCCGCCATCACGGAGAGCATCCGTATCATTTCCTGTCTACGCGTCGCAGTTCGACGAGGTCAGGGAGGCATTCGTGCTGGGACAAGAGACAGTCGTCATGTACCAAAATATAGGCGGAAGGAGAACAAGACGTGACGGCCAGTTTCAGTTCGATACTTAGTGGAAGTTGATTTATATTTCGCGCCAAATCGACACGTATCTTCTCTAGTGCCTGTCCCTCTACGGAACTTATACTTCGATTAAAACATTTAGCCCGTTGACACTTCGTAAGCTGTGACAGTGTCATCCAATCGAGAGTTTGAACTCACTATAGTAATTTCACTGCAGTGATGTTCAAACTCCCGATTAGACAACAGCGTCACAGCTGATGAAGAGTCAACGGACATAATAGGGAGTTTGTGCACACCTTAGCGGGAAGCAATCGACTGCGATCTCGATCTTACGCGCACGCGCAAATGTATGAGTGATGCGAAAGTTAATCTGCGCATGCGTAGAAGATCGAGAGTGCTTTCAATTGTTTTAACGTTCGAGGACACACAACCTTCCTTATGTTTTAATCGAAGTATACGAGCTTAGCGCTCGGAAACACCACTCCATCAACTGATGTCACTGCAGTCCCTCTGACCGGGAGGTCCTAGGTTCGAGTCCCGACGGCGGCAGGATTTTCGATTAGCTTGTCAGCTAGGTAGAGTTCAGTCGCCTTCTGGTGGAGAATTCTAGCGTCCGGCAGCTCTGATCAGTAGTTTTCCGTGGTTTCTCCGATCAATACCAGCGAATGCCAGAGCAGTACCCTAACAAACGGGCCACGGACCGGGCGCGATCTTAGCTTCCTCTTCCTTGGCCTATCCTCACCACACACATTTACACTAACATGCACTACACTACCACACACCGGGAGACCGGCCGGGAGCTTAGAGCTTTTCCCGGCTGGGGAGGTACCCCGCTGGTGGGAGTTACCCGGTTGTGGGAAACCCCGTTAGTCGACGGTACGTCGACACCGGATCTCGCCATTCAGCGGGGAAAGATCACCGCCACCTCCCGAGGAAGAAACACGCACTACGGGACTAATGACCTTTGTAGTTGACGCGCCCGGAATCACGAATCAATGCAATGAATGGCAGATGCTGTTGGCGCGGGGCGTGCGCGGCGAGCGGCCGGAGCAGGTGGTGACGTCGCTGGGGCTGCGCGCGGCGGCGGAGGCGCTGGCGGCGGCGGAGGAGGGCTCCAGCCACGACAACGACGCCGCCTCCATCAACGCCCTGCGCGCCGGCCTGGATGTCGGGCGCGCCGCCCTCGAGCTGTACGCCGCCGCCGCGGGCGTGGAGCCGGTCAAGCCGAACGGGTTGCTGCTCACCCTGGCCAAAGCTGTCGCCCACGACAGCCAACCCACCAACACCAACACCAAGGGCAAGGGAAAGGGAAAGGGCAAGGACAACGGCAAAAGCGACGATGGCATGGGGGTCGACGACGGCAACAATGGTGACGATGGCAACAATGGTAAAGCTTCTTCGGAATCCGCTGGCCACTCGCTCCTGCAAATGGGAAAGCAAGTTTGGCATTTGTTCCAAGAAGTCCGCTAGTCGGATTTAAGTTGCCCACGTTCCTGTTTTATTTTCGTACGTGGTAGGTTTTTAACCAAATTTTGGATGTGGATGGTTTGAAACAATCTATTATTATTTTTGTATTGGGGACCAAAATATTAGATCAATGGTAATAATTTGTAAATTAATGAATTCATAGAATGATATTGAATGATAACACTAGCTTTTTAATTAAAGAGTATTTCTAAAAACATTTTCGTTAAAGCATTCATTCAAATAAATTTAAAACGTCGACAAAAATAAACAGAAATTATGAGTTATGATACACCTGCATTGACCTTCATAAATTTTGAGGTTCATGTAATACTAGTGTTCTTTATTGTTACAAAGTACTTTAAAATTTACATGAAAAATATGTAAATAAATGTATATTTCAAATTCCTTCTCTAGCTATCTATGATGTTGTGTTGTTGCCTTTAACTGTTGTAATTAATTTTCAGTGTTGTCTTACTTCCCAATATGAGAAGTATTTTTCATTATTTTTACTTTCTCGTCTTACTTGGGAAGAAGAGAACATGTAGTAATAGTGCGCCGGAAATCGGTGATTTTTCGAAAGAAAATAATTTACGTCTGGGCCATGGTGACGAAAAATCTTGTTCTAAATGTAATAAATTACTTCCTCCAATACGTTGTGTGGTGAGAATTCTTTTTTTGTCGGCCTTTAAAACCAATTAATTAGATTGACACCAAAACGCCCGCCCGCCCATCCCTCCGTCCGTCCATGGTGAACCATTTAGATCCACCTAAACCAGGGGTCCTCAAACTACGGCCCGCGGGCCACATGCGGCCCGCCGAGGACATTTGTACGGCCCGCCGGGTTTTCATGGTTTAAAGAATTTTTTTTCTTAAAATCTGCACATTTTTTTATTATGTGTTAGGGTGTCTAGGGATGGCAAAAAATCGATGGTTTTTAAACAACGATGTCTTCGACCAGAAACATTTTTTTATTAATTATTTTTTAACTATTGTATTTGTTCCCGTTTTGATTCTTCTCTTCAAAATAAGTACATGCAGTGTGTATAAGAATATGTTGATAGCTCTTGTTTTACTATAGTGCGATTTTTCTAAGTCTGCCTCTCAAGGCCTGTCTTCACGATGGAATATGTCACGGTACCTCGAATCTTTCTCAGTCATGCCGCCAGATATCGCATGATCGCGACCGTATCAAGCATTGCTTGCGACCATACGACATCTAGCAGCAGGACCGAGAAAGACGCGAAATGCCGTGTGATCGGCCCAAGAAGCTTGAGAGGCAGAGTTAGAAAAATCTCACTATATAATCCGGCCCTCCGACGTCCTGAGGGACAGTGAACTGGCCTCCCGTTTCAAAAGTTTGAGGACCCCTGACCTAAACCATTCAGGCGACTTTCTCCAACATTGATATTCCTCCATCTATATGAACAAATGCAAACTCCTGAGAGTTTGAAATGATATTTTGGTATTTTCGGGTGCTTTACCAGAAGCCTCAACGTTTTCAAAAAATTGTTTCAAAATCGTTTATTAAATTTTGTACTGGGATAGCGTAAAAATCTCTTTAAAATGGCATGGAAATCTTTCACTTTTTGAAAATTGCAAAGTCCACATTTTTTCGGTGACTTTCAATATCTACAATATTGAAGATCGATTTTTTCTCAATAAAATCTCTTGTTGAAATACAGATCTTGAACGAAGGTTACGTATAGTTTTAGATAAAGATATTATACTCTCTGAGTTTTTCAAAATTGAAAGTAGTCTCCGCGTAATTTTCCTTGAAACATTAGCAATTTTTAAACAATTATTTTTTCAAAAAGCCTCCAAATTGTTTCTTTAAATGACTTCCTCGTATGTATTACAGAACATTAAAATAATTGATACTAGTACCATTTTTGGCGAACTCTCAATTTTTTTTAAAGTTACGAAACAATTAACATTGCAAAAGTAAAATATTGGTGATAGAGATTTTTGTCTGAAACAAAATGTTCTAAAAATAAGATCTTTAAATAAGATCTTAAATAAAACTTTTGAAAGCTAGTACTTTCTGTGTAATTTCTTCTTGAATTAACGCAATGCTTAAACAAGAAGCATCTTCTCAAAGAGGCTTCAAAAATTTCCTTCAAATATTTTTCACGGATGGCGCAAAGAACGCTTTAAATTGGCACTGGTTTCATTTTCCTTGAAGTTTCTGAATTTTAGAAAACAGGAAACGTTAGAAATAATGCAAGAAAGTACGTGCTGTTATTACTCCAATCCATGTACAAGAATTTATAACTTAGTATCCGCAGCACCATTTAGGCTTGATACTATTCTTCCTTTAAAATTAAGAAGCGTTACGTCATTCCTCCTCCGATCTCGAAGTTTTGACGTGTTCAGTTGTTTTAATTTACTTGGTATACTTCGTTTACTTCGTATAGGGAAAATGGGGCAGGAGAACCGTTACGCTCGGAGCCAGGAATGACACATTCTACTTTGGTGCTTCTCCGGAGAACTAGTGAACTGAACTCTACGCCAACGGAAAGTGACCTCACCTGCCCGGAGAATGGCCACAGGGGAGTTAGCCCTCTGGGGCGAGAGAGAGAAGGAACCGTAGGCTCAGCCTTGAAGCGTAATGCACAGGAAGGAACTCAAAGTTTGTATTCCGAACTTCGGGGACACAATGCGCTCGAGCTTCGCTTCCCCAGATCTCTGCTTATCACAAAATGCAGAAAATAGACCTCTGAAACCCGCTCATTCTGTAGGGTCGCGAGCACAGGAGTATGGGAATTCGTTAATAATGTTTGGTAAGTATAGAATATGAGAAAACGTATCGCTCAGAAGATTGAACGAACTGAATGAAGTGCTGAATGAACATTCTAAAGATTCGAGGTATTATTAAAGTTAATTCCTCTAATAATAGTAATAGAATATATGTCGCTCTACCTATATGGTACCGAATCGTTGTAATGTTGGAAAATATATGTCACAGGAAAAATATTGCTACATATATTTAACTCAAAATATATTGAAAATATATTCCTGAAATGCACACCTGCACCTCATCGAGTCTGCAGGAAAGCAGCACAATATAAAAATGATATCGCAGAACTTAAAATAATGAAGAAAAAGTAAGAGAAAAACTTAAAGAAAGATGCACAAATATTACATGCGTAATCAAGAAAGAAACTTCCCTTCTTATCAAAACCTTTTTTTCCAGTATGGGTTATTTGGAAGGCACTATTGACTGGCAATGTACGCTAAAAAATGTAAATCACACATTGAACAGCATTACGTATATGCAACCATGTAATCATTCAATCGTGTTTCGCAGATGAAGGCGTCATTAAGGTGAGGTGATGGTACGTAATTTACAAAATAAAATGTAATTCAAAATGAATATTTAAAATGTAAAACGAATTTAGATCATGATAGTAAATTCTTCACATATAAATATGAGGTCTTGAAAATGTTTCATCCATATACGTACCAAATTTCTATATTTATTGTAAGCAGACAACAAAAAAACTTGACAAAATAAAAAGTAGTATCAACTTACACGAGTCATCTACTTGAGTATTCAACACCAGAGGCATTTACAGCAATATAAAATACACAGAACTCCGATGATATCATTATTGAAAGTATGTTAATTATCAATAATAACAGAAACGGAAGTGAATAACAGTAATGAATTATTGTACTCGATGAAGAATATTCCACTATTTAAACTAAGATTATAAGTTAATGTCAATGAAAGAGACAAATGAAGTTCTTTAAGGAGTATGGTCCATGGTTTATTTATAGAGAGTCGTTTTGTTAATCCTGGACCATACTTCTTAAACCTAACCCAAAATGAAGATTTTACGAGATCAATGTCCGGGGAAATGCAACTCAGGAATGTGACTTGTGGACGGAGCAGAGCGGAGCAGCAGTGCCAGTGGCGTAAGCTCGCGAGCTGGCTGGCGAGGACTGTACCATGAGATGGCCGAGGGAGCGTCCCCCAGTGCTCGGGTCCGGGGACTGGGGACGGTGGCGGCGGGGGGCGGGGTGGCCGGATGCGGGTCGCGCCGTCACCTAGCGCTCCCACAGGGAGCTAGCACGTCCCTGTCCCTTGCCTGCCTGCCTGCCTGCCTCTCCGACCATCTAGTCAGCCCAGCCGCCTCCGCTCACGCAGTCCTCTCTCCCGCCCCGTCCTTCCGGGTTCTTCCTCCCCACCGCACGTTCCACAGTCCCTCTCCAGCCCGATCCCACCACAACCCCGTCATCTCCTACTGATAGCCTTTCCAGCAGTTCTCGTATGCTTTGTCTCAGTCCGCTCCGCTCCAGACGGGTCTGTCATTTTCCTTTTGCTTTCTCCACCCCCAATGTGTTTCTCCCGTTTTTGGTAATGGCTGCAGTATGGCCGCAAATCCCTCGTTTCCGCGAAGTAAACTTGACGCCTTCACTCCCTTCTTTTTTTAAATTGTATTTCTACTTGGCCCAAAGGCCCTCAGTATCCAAGTACAATGACAATATGTTGAATTATATTAGTATTGTTTAGGATACATGATTGATAATGAATACATTGAATACATAGACACGCTAAGTAGATTCAATAGCTATTTGTGGATTAAATATGCGAAGTCACATCAGATACAAGATGAGGAGAGTCGAAGAACTGTCACGGTAGCTTCCGCTTAGTCTATTGTGGTTAGGATTTTGTTGACCGATTTTGAAATGTGGCTCAGCGAACGGCTCAGGGAATCTTAATTTGGGGATAGAAGCGAGTGGATAGGAGGGAGAAATGCATAGAGATCGGGATAATGCCGAGTTCGTTATGTAACTGGGAGTTAAATCAGGGGTCTTTTGTAATGGTTCAGACGAAATTATTTTGGAAAATCTGCATTTCTTGGATATTTGATTTGCTGGGCGAGGCCCTGATAGGAGAAGCGTGAGATTAAATTGGACGGACCACTGGTTGGTAAAGGAGAGTAGCAACGTGAACTAGCAGTGGTGATGACTTTTTGAGCATGGGATTTACGCCCTTCTGCTGTCCTTTCATCTGCAATAGCCTTCACCACTTTCGTTCCCGCCGCTACTGTTACAACCATTCCCACCTTCAATCTCTCAGCGGTGACAATGAACCCTGAGCGGCGAGAAGTGTGAGGTTGGTTTTGGAACGCGAATTGAGCGATGTATGGGAATGTGGCAGGAGGAAATTAGAGGGGTATAGCTATTGGTGAGTAGATATGATCGTCTATGGTGTTGATAACCTGTGGCGCAATAGGATAGAAGGTATAAGTAGACATCGATTTTGAGGCCAATGCCTATTTTACTCTTTTGAGGTCGGCACTCGAAATTATTTATTTTCTAATCGTTCCATTACTATTTTATTTAAGAGGAACCATTTATATACCACATTTGATATAAGAGGAGCCCACTATAGCGCCTAATATTCCGATAACAGCGTCAGAACCTAGGAAGCCTATTCGTCCGTTAATAACTTCATTATTGGAGTAAAAAATATTGACTATTTACAAGCTTGTTCTACAATTCAGTCATGTGAAGGCGGGAGAATTCTGTTCCCGAACCATCATTGCATGCATCTTCTGCGTGATTATCTCAAATTACAATAACGAAGTGCTCGACAAGATTACTTAGTTAAAATGCTCCATAATTTGGTATGTATTTTAACCTCAAAACTGGTACCACAAAATTTGCTGCACCATTCGATCAATTTACATCTTATAACGTTATCGTGGACTCGCTCTACATTAAAAATTTTAGAGAATCAAACTACTGAGAAGAAATATCACTGCCAATTACCTTCAAAATTCACGTTTGCACCAAACAAATGTAGAAAAACAATCATTTTCTGGAGTTCAATTATTTTCAGTGATAAAAGGCACAGATTCGAGGCTCACAATTTAGAAGAGGTTTTGATGGTGTATAGCGATGCAAATTACGGAAAATAATTTTGTCCCAGAGGTTTCAGAGGTATGTGGTTTTTACTGTAATTAATACATCTCCATTTGCTTCAATTATGTTTTTCTTTTTACATCTTAATGATTTGAAATATTTAATATTCTTATCTGTGATAAAATAGTTGGAAATACAATAAAACTTATACTGAAAAATCCTTTTCAGCTCAATTTATGCCGCCTTTTAAAAAAGTAAAACTCTTATTCTTACCTTTTAAGGGTATATTTTAGGCTACCAAATGAGAGATTTAGAGGCTAAAAGTCGGGAGTCTGTTGATAAAAGAGCGGTAAGTGCACTGTAGAGGATCTATAGGAGGAGGGTAATTGTTCGGAAGGTGAATTGAAATCAGACAAAGCGTAGAGGGAGGGGCGGAAAGGTGAGTTATGGTCATTGGCGGATGCGGGGGGGGGGGAGGTCGTGGGGGCCATGACCCCCCCCCCAAAAGACCTAGAGTTTTCGTTTACCTTCCTTTATTTGGCAAAAATTATTTAAATATTTATGTTCGAATTATGTAATTATTTAAACAAAAATATTGTCTATTATCAAATATATATATACATATATACATATATATATATATATATACAGCGAATTTTTTTTACGACTGACGCCGCATCTCGCTTCCCGATCTCCATTTTTCTCTATCATCCCAATCTCCTTCCTGCAGTCCTCTGGCAGCCATCGCGTCTTATGCATCTTGGGCCCAGCTTTTTTGTGGTCGACCCCGTTTCCTTCTCTCGGGAGGAATCCATTTCCATATTAATTTAGGCCCTCTAAACTCCTTCATTCTTTCCAGATGACCATACCAGAGGAGGCGTTTGGTTTCAATTTTGTCGATAATATTTCGTTTAACACCCATAATATCCCTTATTCTCATATTACGCATATGATCCAGTTTGGAAATGCCACTACTTCTTCTCCAAAAATCCATTTCAAGTGCAAGAAGTGTGTCTCGTTCTCTTTTATTCTGTTCCCAAACGTCTGCACCATAGGTAGTAATACTTTCAACCACTGAGGAGTAAATGATATGCTTTGTTCTTTTTTTAATTTTATCATTCCACAGAATGGGGTTTAGTTGCCGTATCGCTCGTTTACCTTGCCCAATTTTATTATTAATGTCATTACTGCTTTTACCATTACATGATAAAGTGACCCCTCAGTTTTAGGTATATTAATCTTTAGGCCGCATTTTTTATTATCATATCTACAGTACTTAAATAATATACTACATAATAAAAAATATGTTCATTATTTTAACAAAAATATACGATTGCCCCCCCCCCCCCGATATGTTCTCCTGGATCCGCATCTGCTTGTGCTTGTGGTGGGGCGGAAGACGAACGTTGAGGTGGTGGTGGGGGGTAGCGAGGCCTTGGGTCCGAGGGTAATGGAGCCTCGAAAGCTCTCGCGGAGACGTTGCGTCGCATCGGAGCGGGAATTAACCAGACGGCAAATCCCCAGGCGCCGCGAACTGACAGCTCGCCACAGGGAGCCGGAGTGCCAGCTGGTACTGCTCCTCCAGGGGCGCATAAACCAGTGGGGTCAAGGTCTTTTTCTGGTGGCAGTAGCACGCGTCGTGGCACCGTAGAATGCCACGAGCTTCTCTGCGCAACTGCCGTCGGGAAAGGAAACTATTAGTAACCCCTCCGTTTTACAATAGGGATGGCGTTGTCTCTGGTGGCGGGGTGATGAACTGCTTGGAGGGGCGATTTCGTCTTAGCACTCGTGCCACGGATTCCCGCTCGTTGCATCGACCTTGACAACACTGGCACAGACTGTTACGGCTGCGAGATCTTTTTTCGAAGTTCACTCTAACCAACACGTTTTCAGAAGATCGTTCTAAGCTCACCAACAGAAAACTTCATGTTCGTAAGGTAATATTCATAAGGCTTATAATGTTCGTAGCCGAAAAGTAGGGCAAAGTTATATTTTCAATGAATTTATTAACTAAGTTCTTAAACAAGAAATAAAGTGAAAGTATTATTTTTGCAATAAATTTATTTACTCAATAATTGAGTAAAGAATTTGTAGCGATCCTGAGCTTGCTCAGTCGCTAACAATTTGTCGATAAGAAAGACATCGTCTGCGAGATTCGCCGCGCGATCGCGTAACCGCGGCGGCGACCCCGTCGCCTTATCAGAGGCCGCTGGAGGGGAGGCGGGGGGGACAGTTGTCTCCCCTACGCGGCGAAGGGGCTGGGTGGTAACGGTCTGAGTGAGGAGAGACGCAGAATGTTTCGAGAAGCGGAGGTGTGAGTTTGGACTGAGCGAAAGGCGTGGCCGCGAGCTCAGTCAGCGGAAATTGTACCACGTTAAGGCGGACGCCGTCAGGCTAGTTCTTCCAGCACACTTTGTTGTTTGAGCGAGCTAAATCTCCCAGCGAACTAAGGTCGGTATTACGATTCTTATGTGTCACATCGGGTACATTTCACCCGAACTGCCCGATTACGAGTTCACGCTGTTCACTGTTGGAGATAATTCTACGGACACAACCTCCGAATTAACGTTGAGGTGTGGTTCCCGTAGTTCACTTTCGGAGATTGCTTCGCCATTATAAAACGTGTTCAATAACTGGAATACCATTCCATGTGCATTCTCATAGTTTCTTTGTAACATGTACAGAAAATAGTTGCAGTTATGGATTTTTCGTGTGGGAGGACTGTACTGATTTTTGAAAGAATTTTGCCATGTTAATAAGCTAGAAGTGCAAGTTCTGTTTTTGAAAGGAGTATCATGGATGGTAGTGTTAACACCAAGGTGAAGTTATAAATCTATTAGAGCTATTGAAGGACCATTGAGGAAGTCATAAAATTATATTTCATAGGAGGCATTGAAGAAGTTAACTGAACTTGAATATTACACAAGAAATGTTGTAACAAAGGGTAATTTTATATAGTTTTTCAAGTAACTTCTTTTGAAGATGTTCGAAGTTATTCATGTGCAATTAAAAGTGTTGTGAAAATTATATTTGAAAGGAACTATTGAAGAAGATGAGCAAACTTGAATGTTGTACAATAGATGTAAAATGGGGTAAATTTCTGTAGTTATTTTTTCAAGAATTTCTATTGAACGTTCTGTTTTTGTTCAAAAAATATTCATTTAGTTCAACAGAATATAAGATTTTTTTGTAATTTCATTTTTATAGTTTTTACAAGAATTTCTGTTGAACATTCTGTGTTTTCAAAAAAAAAATATTTATTCAGTCTAACAGAATACGAGATATTATTTTTTTGTACTCTCATTTTTTTATAATTTAAAAAAGGGGGTGTTGAATATTCTGTTTTTCAACGACTATAATTTGTTCACTTCAATTGAAGACAAGATATTCTCGTTGGAATTCCAGAGAATTTCGTGCACGAAATTACATGAGAGTGTTGACTTAGTGTATGTTGAGGGATAAATTAACTGCAATTTTCACCAACAGAAAGCAGTATAATATTCTGTCAGTTGAAATGCAAGTACTCCTCCCTATGACAGTGCATTCTCATCACTCCTCGTCTCATCTGAGATCCCATTTGTTCAATTAATTGAATTTCCATTGCATTTAATCACAGAATATACTACTGTGATTCTCATTCTTTTCAATTAAGAGAAAATTATTTTAGATAATCTTGCAGTTGATTTTTTCTCCGAGTTTTTTTTATGCTGTTCAATGTTATATTTTTCTTTGTTTATTTGTGCATGTTATGGTAATTTTGCAATGTGTGTCTTGGTTTTTCTATGAAGATTCAATTATATTAATGTTTGTGGTTTCAACTTTGTGTTTTTTTTCAAAATTTCAAAGAAAGCCAATTACCCACGAAATTTCCCCCCAGCCGACCTACACGTGCGGTTCTTTTACTTAGCACAATATAAATTTTCAATCAGTTCTCCACAATTCTCTCCACTGCACTGTACAAAATTAATATTAAATAAATAATTTTTACATTCCCTCTCTAATTTTAAGCAATAGCCAAGTTAAAAATACATAATTATGATTAAAGACCGGATTTCCGTGTAATTGGACATTTTATTTGCTAACTTGAAACTGGATGAAACCTTGTATGAAATATGAATCATGAAACGGACGTTATTTTAGTACTTGTTTTATTTTGCACGAAATTACAAGTTTTGGGAGGTTACTGCAAGATGTTGCACATTTTAGGTAATGCCGCCCGAAAATTGCACATTTGGGGATTTTACTTGAACTTGCAAGTTTCATTATTTTATTGCATAAAATATAATTTGTATATTTTCAAATTATTTTAATTTATCTTTTTTAAGGATTTCGTGTAAGAAAAATGTTTTTATGACATCACCCAGCAGTGCATTCGGGTGATCTGTAAAATATGAGTGCCGTTTTATATGTACCAATTCGTCATCTAGTTGCCCTCTGAATTGTGCATCTATACCTTTCATAATGACAATTGTCTAATTAAAATTTCTGAGTTATTGAAGCAGAGGTATACGGGGTTACCACGAACCAGATCCGCAGTCGTCGGTTGCGGCCGCTCAGCTAACGCAATGTTCGGAGTCTACCTTAGAAAACGGATATACGATCGAATTGGGCTCTTCGCTGAATATACCAATACGAGACTGCCTGCGCGAGACACATTTGACCTTACTTCCGGGCGCGAAGCACTGCGTTTCAAATTCATGGAATTTCTCGGAACAGACGTTGCCCTCCGAGATACGAGAGAAAGAATGATCGCTTTTAGCTGCATGCACACGTCCGTCAGAGTGAGGCACGGCACACAGACAACGTGTAAATGTACAACGTGACTGAAACGTATTACTTGATAGAAGATATAATAATTTCTCAGAAAATAATTTGGATATATACACAATTGCAAGTTGCAAAGAAAACAATTAAGAACATTTCTTTTGTAACTTAATTATGTTTGATTTCTAAAGGCATTTTTTTATAATTTAAATTTTTTGCATTTGTATTTTTCAATTTTTGTATTTTTATACTAATTTAATTTTGTGAGCGAATAATATTCAAAATGTCAAATATGATTTCTTTAAACAAAATATGCTAATTTTATTCTAATAAAAACACAAAAATCATATTTCACTCACCTTAAATATCACATTCCAAATAAGTTAATAAGTGGATTAACTGGAGTTTTTAGACCACATAACACCATTTTGCAAAATTTGATCTTTCTATTGAATGTTTTTGCACGTATTGGTGTCTTTACTGCCATGTTAGAGAATTTTACTGCACAAAAATCTGATCTTTAATTATGATGTTTTGTAAACCATGAACGTCATCCAATTCAATGAAATCAAGTTCCGCTAACAAACTTCAAAAGTTTTCCTTGCCTCTAGTAACTAAGGAACTTTGCAAAACACGACTAAGCAGTTTCTGAACTATCTGACTAGCACGGAATGATTGATTTACCATTACCATTACAACACAATTCCTCGAAATATAAACATTATGGATTGTAAAACAAAAATAGCAAGATGAAACTAGGGATAGTAACAAGGCAACTTCCACAAGCATTTTTTTGAAAATTTAAAATATGCTCTAGTTAAAGGTACATGGTCGCCAGTGCGCATCGCACTTTATTGGGTACGTGGTGTATCACCAAACTTCCCCGTTTTGTTGCTGTATCTCGCTCAAGGCGACATTGAAGACTTTAGTTGCAAATTGACATGAATGAAACAAGGACCCTTCCATTTGTCTCTAGGAGCTTCTTGAAGACATCGTAAAGTGAGAAACGCAGCACATATTTACTCAAGGATTACTTCTCAAAATAAAACTGAGGATGCTATATCACATACTTTCTCGCATTATTTGTAAAGTCCACGTAATATTACATAAAAATGCAAAAGTGTTACCAACCAGGAAAAAAATTATCGGCGCCGAGAATAGAATTCAGGTACTCGGGTCAACAAGTCAGTCAAGCAGGTCGCCACACACCATTCGTACGATAATACACAGCTTTCGCAACGCTTAAAAACGAGTATTTTCTCGCACTATTTCTAATGTCTGTTGGAAATAACACACGCTACCGTATTATGATTTAAATCGCCTGGTATTTTGACAAAATTGATTGGAACAATGGCTTCTTCGCTTGACCGTAAAGGGCATGTATAGCTTGAGCATTGTTTTAATGTACATTTTGTACAATGCCTTGAATTATGAATGCGTAGTTCTTTGAAAAATCAGCTACTACAACCGCACAAAACTAAAAATATTACAAACAATATCTCTAAAGCTCATTACTTGCCCCATGATTCCGCACTGATGAGCGAAAACTGCTTTTCGATGTTGTGAAACGTTAAGAAGATATGAGGGGGACTCACAATTCGTGGGTCACCCGGTATAAATAGAAGTTTCTGCCTTCGAAAATATGGTTCAGATACTTTTAAAATGTACGAGAATTAATCACTAAATAACGAAAGAAAGATTTACAAATGATAAGCGTTTATATATGTATACTTCTCGTAAGTCCATAAAAAGCTAAAATGAAAATTTAACTTTAACTGGTAATAACTATGGTAAATTTAAATTTACTATCGAGATTCTTTAACTACTATAAATTTAAATGTCTCTGCTTCAATTTGACGACAAAAAGAAGAAAATCCGAGATGGAGTATTTGATAAGTTTTTTTTAAAAAAATCGTAATTATTTACTTTGGCCTTCATTCGGCCTTATTAATGCCGTTAAAATTACGTTTATCATATCAAACCTTTAGCGTTGAATGTACTCATTAGAAAATATAAAGCAAGTTGCGAAGTAAAATCAAATTTGAAGATATTTTACTAGTTTTTAGATAATACCCGCTAAAACTCATGCAAAATATCACATTTCAAAATTTTCAGAAGGAAGTAAAATTTAATGCCAAAAAGTCGCTATTCAGTGTTGTTTCGTCATTCTAAAACGATATAAAAAGTTTCAATCGAATCGGAAGATGGTCGGGAAGTTTTGGCCGATTTGACATGGAATGTCAAACTTTTCCTCTGAACTGTTCTGTGGCAGCTGGCGCATTCAGCCAATCTCACCAAGCGCCTAGCCACCAATTCATCTAAGTCTCCCAGGTGATATCGGTTAAGCATAAGCACAGTACGACTTCAAACGGTCGAACGATTGAAAAGAATGAAGTTCGGATTCAATACATTTATCAAAGAAATGTTATTAAAGTTCGGTTTCTGTTCATTTTTCTTATTAACTTAATAAACAGCACAGTCCTCAGATTGAGATTCAATCTTCTTAATTTCTTCTGATTTTTTTAAGCAGGGGAGGGAATGTGCGGATTACGTCACAACCCAAAGAATGTCTCACCAGAATACACATAAACCAGCGAATCATTTCAGAGAACGATGTCTAATGATTAATTTCTTCTCAACTATGAGCATCTCTATGATTCGTCAAACTACTGCATTGTAATAAAGCTGAATAATAATGACTTTAATTATTCAGCGTGCTGCAGTTATCTAATACATGAATTATCAAATGTGAGTAGAAAAAATTAAGCTATATTAGAAATACATGTTTCCGGAAAATGCAGTTCCATTCTGTTTTAGTGACGGGCCCCCTACTGACCGAAACGAAATGAGTTTCTCGTCAAAGAGTGTGTTTGAGTAATGGCTTCCAAAACGCCGTCTATCGCCATCACGATACATACGTAATTGAGTAATGGATTCTTTCATTAACAAAATAGTGCGGCAAGTACGGTTGCTAAGGTAATCCCAAAAGTAAGGTCTCCTATTTTTTTGTAAGTATATAGACCTGTTTATTTCCACAATGGTTTACATCAGTTCACACCTTGACC
Organism: Acheta domesticus; assembly: GCA_031308135.1. Classification (NCBI taxonomy): domain Eukaryota; kingdom Metazoa; phylum Arthropoda; class Insecta; order Orthoptera; family Gryllidae; genus Acheta; species Acheta domesticus. Next base: position 220,892,949 of record JAHLJT010009436.1, read on the forward strand.
ATTTTTCGACATAATCCATGTCTCTCGATGCATTTTTGTAGATGCTGTGACAGTTTTTCTATGCCCATGTCATACCAGCTCGCCGCCATGTTGTTCAGAAAGTTGTGCACCTCTTCTTTCACCTCGTCGTCGGACCTGAATCGGTTTCCGGCCAAATGTTCTTTCAACATAGGGAACAGGTGATTGTCACTGGGCGCCAAGTCAGGACTATAGGATGGGTGGGTGATGATGTTCCACGGAAACTGTTGCAGGAGAGCAACTGTTTGCCGAGCGACGTGTGGGCGAGCGTTGTCATGGAGAACGTGTACGCCCTTGCTCAACATTCTTCTTCTCCGGTTTTGAATTGCCCGTTTGAGGCACAGTGCCCTTTGTCTTCAAAAACCGAATAACTGCGCGCAATTCGCACTTGGCGGTAAGATCCAACGAGAGCTCCATTCTCAACGGCTGCCAAGCCAAGACGGAGCGCCTCAGCTTTTCCTGCGCATCTTTACACACAGGGCGGGAAGCACTCTTCGTATCAGTGTGACCAACTGCCATACAAACAGAGTTCTGTACTTATAACTTACTTTTGGGATTACTCTCCTATACAAGCCATAGCAGTATAACACGTTTTCGTTAAGGTGAATTTACAAAACAACTCCCCATGGATGGAGTGATTTAGTGCATCCCTTACTCAGCTTGTGTGAAGTCTCAAAACTGGATTTTTAGGATTACATCATTAATAGCAAACTTTTTCATTTGAGAAAATTCCAAAGTAAGTAATGTACTCGTAAAGTTAAACAAAGCAAAAGGTACATTTCATGTTAGTAATTCAATGTAAAAAAAATATCTTGTTAGATGTTGCAGAGGAAAGAAACAGTCCCGCAAAGAACGAAAACACGTGAAGGAAAGCAAGTCACCATAAATGAGGTGATTAACTTAAAAGTAAATTTTAAGCGCGTCACTGAAAACGAGCTACTTTATCCAAGAGATATTCCAAACAGTAAAAATACCAACAGAACAGAAAATGAAAAGTGCCCGAAAGAGGTCACATAATTAAGCCATAAAGTAAAAACAGCGGGATTCCCCCACGGCCGTAAAGTAGCCGTTATCCATTCATGGGAGAAGGGAGTTCCTCGCTTCTGGATCTCACAATATTCCTTTCCTGCGGAGGTTTCCTGCACATCACAAAAGAAGGAACGGGCCGTCTCCCGAGACGAGCTCCTCTGCCGAGAAACACACAACTTGGAAGCGCGGGGATTTATTGTTCTCGAAGAGCGTGGGCGGCCTATGTGGGCGGGCGTGTGCGGGCGTGTGCGGGCGGGCGTGTGTGTGTGTGGCGGGAAACTCGCAGGAGCTGCAATTTTTAGCGCGCCTCCCACCGCACGATGGGCGTCGCGGGCGGCTCAGGTTGAAACGGATGGCCGTCTAACCTCGCTTTTTCCTTTTCGTGTAACTGGGAATTTTTGGATTGAGATGACTTCTCCTGAGGTTGCTTTAATGTGAAGGTCACTACTTGGTTCCACTTTTGCATCATGTAATATTGTTTTCTATTAATACAAGCTGCAAATAAAAATTAGGATTTAATAAAGGGAAGTTTCGCGCGAGTTTTTTTAACGGCATGTCGACAAACACTTTATAAACTCACGAAAAATTCCAGCTAGCCAGCACACGTACACATGAATAGTGAGCACATGAATAGTTAAAATGACACAAAAACACGTTCGAAATCGTCATAAAAATAGATATCTTGAAATACATATATTTACTAGCGTATGTAGCGTAACTCTCGCATGTGCAACCCCAACCTTTCTCTATCCATTTGTCTATTTGTAACTTCTAATGTACTTACAGGATATCAAACAAAAATAACAATGCAATTGATGTTAGAAACAAATTTTCAATAAAGGTTTATTCACCATTATAGAGAGATGTACTTGGAAAATTCATCCTTACGAAGTACGAAGAAATTATTTTTTTCAGTCTTCCTTGAGAGGTAGCTTTTCGCTTTCCTTGACAGACAAAAATATTAGAAAAGGTTTTATTCTCGAGAAAGCAAAACAAAAATGGTGCGAAATCGGGCAAGTACAGAACTACTTTTTGCAATATTTTTTAACTTTTCTTCATTTGTTATGAGGAACAGAGGAGGTTTTGAAAAGTCAGGATGCCAGCTTGTTGGGGTGCGAAAATTGAAAAATTATTTGTATACTAAAAAGTGTTGGATTTTTTCTGCGTTTTTACGTACCTCACGAAAAGCAATTCCGAGCCAAAAAATAATCAAACTAACTTTGAGAACTAAGTATCATTTATTACCATTAGAAACAATTTAGTAGGCTTAGACTTCACTTTGGTACATGGGAATGTTGCTCAAACGATGTTTGGGTATTGAATATCTTAACGAACGACACCTAGAATTTAATAGCAAACGGTGTATTACTTACAATAAGAGTTTGCAGCTGGGCGTTGATGTACATACTTTCAGCTACCATCAACATATAAATCCTAGTTTTGGACTGCGATCGTTTGCAGTCGACGAGTGACTTGTGCTATTCTTTCTACAATTTTAAATTTAGTTGCTTTTTAAAATTAATTCACGTACTGTAGCCTAACGTGTTTTAGTTTTTGTTTTACAGCTATTTTACTTTAGCTAATTTAAAAAGTTTGTGCTTTGTGTTGTGCCATAGCACATGTTTTCCCCTACTACCTCCGCGTATCCGTACGAGAACTGTCGCATGTTAAAACTCATACTCATCCCTATCCTTATATTTCCACTCTAAGATGGAAAGTTGTTAACGAAACTTATTTATTTGTTTAAAACTGTATAAAGGTAACTTGCAAAGTACAAACACAATATAAAATAAAAATAAAAAACAATGCAACTGATGTTTAAAAGAAATGTCCAATAAAGATTTATTCAGTGTCATGGATAGTTTTCTTGGAACAATTCACAACACTCCCTTAAAGACAAAATTTGAAGTAATTATTCAATATTCTTTGACAGTTAGCTTTTACCTTTTCAGGATAGTCACAAAAAATATTAACTTTTTACTTTTAAGTAAAACGTGTCTGAACCCGCGGACTTGATAATTTCATCGAATCACAGGTGATAACGAAAATACTGGTACAGGTAAAACACGAACAGTCTTCACTCTTCACTGTACACCCACATCCCTCCACAATCAGGTACACAAAACTTACAGACCACGGCAAAACGTTAATTGAATGGTTTCACTACACGCATAAGAAACAATCTTCACAGGCATCAAGCAATTATAATAGTATTTCTAGTTGTTGCTGGAGAACAAATATTGAATTAATGATTATGTAAATAAACCTCGTCAGAATACACAAACCACGGTGTATATAGAAAGCGTAAATATGAGATGGAGGAATCTAAGCATTCTAAGCGTGTTTTCACAAAAATGGCTACCAGCAACAAGTGCTGAATTATTTAGGTGGCATTGGTAGTAACGAAACGCCGAACCGAAAATTCATTTGAATGTCCAAGAATGTCTCATCTTGAAGATTATATGAAAAACGTTCCTTTGAGGCCAATTGTACTCAAGGTTTTACTTTTTAAATCCCTAAAACGCTTTGTTGAGGAGTTATTTGACGATATCGATTCGAAAATATTGACAAGTGTTGCGGGTTGCATTTGACATGCTTATTTAGATGTGTTTTTTAGAACAAATCTTTCATATTTTTAAAGTCAAAGTGCTATTCGTCACGTCTCCGTGAAATTATTGGTTGTGAATGAGAGGAGCAAAGTAAAGGTGTACTACTGAAATGATATGGGAGAGATTAACATTTTGTTCTGTGTCGGAGGATGGAGAGATGGGGGTAAAGAAAGAGAGTGGGAGAGAGAGGGGAACAGAAATGGGAGAGGGCAAAGAGAAAGGGGACATGCGAGAGAGAGGAAAGGACGGAGGGCAAGAAGAGGGGAAATGCAAGAGGAAAAAGGGGGACAAGGAAAAAAAGGAGAGTATGAGACAAAGACAGAAGCGGGAAAGACATAAGAGGGAAGCTGGAGGGAGGGAGAAGGATAGAGTTGGCAGGAAATAAGTGAGGAAGGCAAGGAAAGGAGAGGATAGTCTGTGGCAAGAATAGTGGCAAGGAAGAGGGGAAATGGAGGGATGGAGAGAAGACGGGTGACCGGGAGGAAGGCGGGGAGGGAAAGGGCGAGAGTGAGTGAGAGAGGACGGGAGGGAACGGAGTAGGGAGAGATGGGTTGGGTGATGGGGAAGACGGCGGCCTGAGGGGCAACTGGCGGCGTGGGGCTCAAAGGCGCAATTGACGTTAATTCGGGCGCGACGCGACGCGGGTGCCGCGGGCCACGGCACATCTGCCGCGTGCCTTGAAACGCGACGCGCCGACAAAAATTAGCGCTCCCATGTCCTGCGCACGCGGCCGACGCCGCGCGCACGCTCCCCCGCGACCGCCCCAGCGCACCAGGAAATCAGGCAGGGAGCGCTCTTCAACGCCAAATTTTTCACGTTCACGTTATTTATATTTACTTAGTGTGCTCAGATGTGCATTCGTTTGTGACTCTGTAATCAGTAATGTTCGATATTCCCAAAATGCCAGCTTTGAACGTGTTTGCCGAGTTTTTATACATATACAATACACAGGTACATCTATGTATACACACACAGACATCCATCCTGAACCAAGTGTTCCAAATGTTGTACTCTGTTTTACCGTTCCAAGTATTATTTCGTTGAAACCAATTTATTAGGATAGGTCCTACTCTTCTAACATTCAACTGACATTTATTCATCCTATTATATCTTTGCCATAACCACAGTGATGTGAACTAAGCGGTGCAGATGAAATTTTTTTTCAGCCATTGCTCACTTCCATCTTTTGCGAGCAGTCGTATCCCGAGCCATCTTCCTGTATCGAATATTTTCACTTTGATTTGTGAGTAAATATGGGCGTTATTTCGAGAGTGATTTCAATTTACTTTTATGTCGAGCATTAACATTCCACGAAAGGGATAGCTTTAGCACACCACAAAATATGACACACGATTCCATTTTCCCGCTCTGAAACATGAAGTCGTCAAAGAACCTAAAACACGCTGTGCGCAGGAGAAATGAAAATAGCATCTTTCATAAAAAATGGCGAGCGCGTAGGAGGCTCGCTGAACCCAACACCAAGGTTCGCGAGAGCAAACATTTCCGAGCTTGACGGACGCGAACGCTCGGCGCCTCAAAGCACTCAAGGCCCGAAATACGCTCTCTAATCTTCATCGTTGGGAACTTGAAAGCGTGGATACAACGTCAGTCTAACCACAAAATGGTGAGCGTATTCCAACAGAAGTCTCTCATTACGACAAAAGCTCAAAGACTGTGAAGTGTTTGCAGGGTGTAGATGAATGGCACTTGCGTAGAATGCGAGTAAAAACATGTCTCATTATCTTAATTGAAGACCTTGCGGCAATAACATGTTATATCACATTTGTGATGAAATTGAGATATTAGTGTATTTCGACGCCCCGTAGATGTATCTAGAAGTTGGGTTTTCGTTTTAAAGATTCGCCGCAAGACGGCAGTGTAATTCATAAATTAATGTTCTTTATCCCTTTGTGTAGAATACAATGTCTAAACCTTTACTTGCCTTTTTCTCAAAACTTACATATAGTGGCATCGCATGATATTGCCCCCATTACATGTTTGCATGTTCTCGGTTGCACTAACGATTTTAAAGAATAAGTAAACAGGGGCAATGAACATCTTGTAGAGAAATATTAAAATACCTACTGAACTTCAAGAACATGCTGCCATTCCAATGAGGTATTTACTTTTCTTGTTGTATATGTTGTAAGCATTCTCATCATGAAGCAAGTGGAGAAAGAGGATTATATTTTGAACTCACTACGAAGGACGATCGAAATTTTGTTAACAGGTAAAAATACATAGATAGTAATTCAAAATTGTTTAAATCCAATAACAGTTAAAAAACTAAGAGATCAAATAATTTTAAGCGCTTATATTTTAACAGGTAAGAATTACAAATACTAGCGTACCTGTGCGAGAACTCTCGCATGTTAAATCCTACCCTTTCCCTATCCTTTTGTCTATCCGTTCCATAAAGGAGAGGAACTACTAATGTACTTACAGAATATCAAACAAAATAACAATGCAATTGATGTTTGAAACAAATTTTCAATTAAAGTTTATTCAACATTATAGGGAGATGTTCTTGGAACAATTCATACTCCTTAAAAAACAACAATTGAAGAAATTTTTCAATCTTCCTTGAGAGTTAGCTTTTCGCTTTCCTTGATAGTAAAATAATAGAAAAGGTTTTTACTCTTGAGAAAGCCTAGTAAAGTAGTGCAAAAATACCGGATCGTGCAAGAACAGTCCTACTCATTGCAATATTATTTAACTTTCCTTGATTTGTTATGAAGAACCGAGTGGGTTTTGGAGAGTCAGGGTGCCAACTTGCTGGGGTGAGTAAATTGAAAAGTTATTTGTTTACTAAAAAGTATTGAATTATTTTCTGCGTTCTTACGTACCTCAAGAAAAACAATTCCGAGCCAAAAAATAATCAAACTAATGTTTTCACCTTTGAGTACTAAATACCATTTGTTAGCATTAGAAACTATTTAGTAGGCATTAGTAAGCCCACTTCGGTACATGGGAATGTTGCTCAAACTATGTTTGCATTTTTAATATCTTAACGAACCGACACCTTGAGTTTAATATCAAACGGTGTTTTATTTACAATATGAGTTTGCAGTTGGGCGTTGGTGTACATACTTCCAGATACCGCCAACATTTAAATCATGTGTTTGGACTGCGATCGTTGGCAGTTGTCGGGTGACTTGCACTATTCTTTCTATAATTTTAAATTTAGTTGTTTTTTAATTGATTCACGTAGTATTGTAAGCTAGGGAGTTTTGATTTTTGTTTTCCATTGATTTCAAGATATTTTACTTTAGCTACTTTAAAAAGTTTGTTCTTCGTGTTGTGCCATAGCACAAGTTTTCCCCCACTACCTCTACGTACCCGTGCGAGAACTCTCGCATGTTAGACCCCACACTATCCCTATCCTCCTATTTTCATTCTAAGAGGGAAAGTAGTTAACGAAACGTGTTTATTTGTTTAAAATCTATAAAGGTAACTTGCAATGTACTAACACAATTAAAAATAAAAATAAAAAAGAATGCAATTAATGTGTAAAGAAATTTTCAATAAATATTTATTCAATATCATGGATAATTTGCTTCGAACAATTCCCAACACTTTCTTAAAGACGTTTGAAGTAATTATTCAATATTCTTCGTCAATTAGGTTTTAGTTTTTCGTGATAGTCACAAAATATTAGCTTTTTACTTTTGAGAAAGCTACGTCTCTGAACCCGTTGACTTGAAAATTTCATCGAATGATAACGAAAATATTGGTACACAAACACAGTCTTTACTCTTCACTGAACACCCACATCCTTCCACAATTAAGCACACAGCACTTATAGACCATGAAAAAACGTTAATTCAATAGTTTCACTACGAGCATAAGAAACAATCTTCACAGGTATCAAGCAACTATAATAGTACTTCCAGTTGTTGCTGGAGAGCAAATCTTGAATTAATGATTATGAAAATAAACCTCGTCAGACTGCACAAACTAAGGTGTTAACGGAAAGCGTAAATAAATATTGTCGAATCTAAGCCGTCTAAGCGTGTCGCACAAAAAATTGCTACCAGCAGGAAGGACTGGAATATTGAGGTGGCCTTGATAGTATTGAAGCGTGGAACTGAAAAGTTAATTGAATCGGGGAATGTCTCATCTCGTAGATTATGGCGTGAAAAACTCTAAAATGCTTTGTTTATAAGTTATTTGCCGATATAGGTTAACATGTGATGCGGATTGCATTACACATGAATATTTCGATGGTTTTTTTTAAAAGAAATCATCCATATTTTTAAGTCAAAATGGAATTCGTCAAGTTTCCGTGAAATTCTCCTTCTTTAGAGCTCTCATTTATAAAGATTGGTTGCGTGTGAGAGCCGGAACCCAAAGGTATTCTACTGAAATAATACAGGAGACGATTATTTCCAATAATGTGGAAATGCAAGTACATTTCCATTACGAAAAATAGAAAAAAAATTGAAAGGAAAAATACGCAAGTACAGTAGATATAGAACATATTAAGTGTCTACGAGGTCCCTTCACCATCTCTAACCGACGTGATTCAACCATTCCCAAATGAATTTTTACAAAATTAAAAAGACTTAGTGTTGCACTGATGATTCATAATTTGTAAGAAACTTTTGAAGTGAGAATGTTTGTTACGACTAATAGTTTTATCAGTATGGAAGTTTATAGCTTTAAATTAGATAATTAAATAACATTTGTACTGTAATAATGTTAATTGATACAATAATGAAATCATATAAAAGAAAATAGTAATTATAACAATATGAATGTGCATTACTACAAATCATTTCGTCAATTTAAGATAATTCGCAACAAACAAACTCAAAAATAATGTCACTAGCCATTTTTCTTCTACGTATGGGAGCTTGAAACTTAGTACAAGGGCCGTGGCGGCGTGTCGACATTGCAAGTGCTCTTCATATTTTGGAGAACGGGCGCGCCCTCCAAGTGACAGGGGCGACCTAATGAGGGCCAGAGGCACTGAGGTGCTTCATGAGAAGGTAAAATCCTCCCTCAAACCCCACGAGCCACCCTCTTCAGAGGATTTCGCCTTCGTTCCGGGGACACATCTAATTAATCCTTAATTGACCCTGTCGCCTCGGTCCCTAATATGGGAGGGCCATGGATCAAAGGGCGCAGGGCAGAGCAAAAGGGCGGGTAAACTTCAAGAGCGAAACACGGAGCGAGATGAAGGGAAGATTAATGAGATAAAACTTTACTGTTATGTTATCATTGTTACACAGTTGTTTCTTTGGAGTTGCAGGAAATTAGATGAGCCTTAAAATGCTCTGAATAAGAGATAATACAAAAAAAACACTACGTAAAAAGATAGGAACTACGTTCGTTTCATGTAACCATGTGAATAATATAATGTTGAAAATGATGTACCATTTACAGTGATCGATTACACTGTTCGGTAAAGTAACAAAAATAGAATAGAAAATAAACTATGCACTTACGTGTACTTAGTTGCATACTTCATTTTCTTGCTTATAATGCATATCAGCTTACCTGAAAAGGTACAAAAAAATAAAATATTAGAAATAAAACGTAGTACATTATTATTTATATTATATATATATATATATATATTATAAATACAACGCAAATTATTTTTATTTAACACTTTTAAATAAAACACAAATTCTATTAGGCATGTAAATTTAAAAATCTATGAATCCGTTTTGTAGTGATTAATACCCACTACTTTTCAAAAATAATCCAATTCAATTATTTAAATATTTAATGAAAATTCATGGTTTTGAAATATGTTGCAATGGATGCTAGAATATTCTTATTACCAAGAGGCGACAATGTCCGCAAAGTAGATAGCAAAGAAAACCGTGAAGTGAACATCGTACATCTTACACCAAACATTTAGTCCAAACAATTTCAATAATGGACTCTCAAATACAGATGGACTGACTGTGATACCAAAAGTCCAGTTAGATATTCGCAGACGTTCTTGTTCTGCACGAAAACTTTGCGTAGGGCGCCCATGTGCTGGCTGTGCAGACTGGACTTCCAGTCTCATAACATGTCCCCTGTGCTCGCACACAAATTATAACGGAGTACAGAGTTAATCAAATATCTTTCTGCAAAGTGAAAGGTGGTTCGCAAGCGGACAAATGGTTGGGCGAACTTGTAGGTATTGGAACAGATTCGCATACTACAGAATTCATCGAAATTTCTTAATGAGAATTTCACGAAAGAACGCAGAAAACCAAACGCTATGATATAGAAATTTTAGGACGTAAAGGTACAATGCTGGTTGTGTGTGTGTTGATAAGGACTTTCAAAACGGAGTACGAGATTGGAGTGAAGCACATTTTTTAAACCATAGACTCATGAGGATTGTATCATGAATTTATATAATTACGCAGACACAAAAAAGGTTAAATCTGAGGAAAAATAGAAATTTTCTTAGATAGTTGCAATTCACACCTACTTTTCTGTAACAACTTCAATCCAAAACTCTTTAAGAATTCATCCACACTTTCTCACTGACCCCGTTCGTATTATTTTCGCTACATTACTAGTATATTTTCGCCGATTGATTTAAACATCTATTTTTCTCTATCAATAAAAAGACAAAAGTAAAATCTCGCAGAAAACAAAATCTAATCCTAGAGAAAAAAAAGAGTGATTTAAGAAAATTTTGAAGTTGAACAAAATGTAGAATGAAGATTCCACCTCCGCGAGAAATCAAACGCGTCCTTTGGCTCTTCCAAATTGGAAGTTCTGCCAGGAATATGTTTTCTCCCAGGTGAAGAAGATGAGTGCATGTTTTGCCGTGTACATTTTCTCAGAGCTGTATGAGAACTATGGGTAATGTGCCTAATGTGTTCACTCTGGGCTCATGTAGAATGTGCGCAAAAAGTTGCTTACGTGACTTGTTGCCCTTGAATATAATATATATGCAAAACATATTAGAACATTTCTTATAACAAGATGTGAAACTTGTATTTTTGTAACATTATACCGAGTTCATTCTTTGCAGTTTTTTCGTTTAGTTTTACTCATTTCTTAAAACGTTTGCGGGGGGGCCCACATGAGGAAAGCTTTTTTTGTAAATCCACAAAATGTAATGTTTACGAAGAAAATATTTTATTCTTAAAGTACTTTGCCAATAATTTTAAGTAGAATATAACAGTTGTAAAATTAATTAATTCATGCAATGAAAATATTTTGATTTAATTTTGCGGAAAATTGGATTGAAAAATATTCGAAAACAAAATGGGGGCCCGAGTTTGGGTACTTTCCTCTACAAATAATGCGACAAAGTACGTTGTGTACGTACGTGTCGCTAGTTACAGGAGAATATTACATTGAAATAAAATCCGTTACTGGTCCCTCAAATTGAATGGATTCTCAAATTGAATCAGTTTATCCACTGGATATACTCAAACGTGGACCAGCTCATATCCCGTGAAAACTTGCCCACACACATCTTGCTCATTAACAGAATTCGGAGTCAGATGACACGTTATCTTTTCATTGATGCTTTATAGAAGTAGTTAACGTGTACATGAATGTTTATCATGACATATATATGTGATAAAAGTGAAGAGTTATTGAGTTATTTTTCGTAATTTTTCAATTTTTTAGTTCATTTTTTGGACCTTTGCCTATTTTTTGTCATTTTTACACATTCTGTTTCTTTTTCGGTTTTTGACAAACTAAAACAAACCTTTCCCTATCAACTTATGTATCATACGTTCATGATGAAATTCACTATTGGAGTGGTCTCTCTTTTTCGAACTATTAAAATTACACGATGTTCGGTAACTTGAGAGTGTAGGCTTTCGCGACCAGAGTCAGAAACTACTTGACTGTCCGGGAGACGCCGCGTCCTAAGTATCGGCAGGTATGAGCGACTCAGACAGTTCTCGTCACTGTGCTGTGTGATACGGCATGTGACCTACTCTGAAGCAATCAACTTTCGAGGATTTGTTTACTTTCTTAAAGCCACGGTTCAGCGTTGCCCCTCATGTGACTCCCAGGAAGTCGTGGAGGCTTTTACGAAAGTTATGAATGTTTTGAGATTCAATTTATCTGTGATGGTGCCATGTGCGTAGTAATGAGTGACAACAGCGCACTGAACTGTCAGAGTTGCTTACTGCTCATTAGGAATTGCACGTGCAGTGACGTGAACTTCTGTATCCCGAGGCGGAAAGCATGAAGAGTTGCTGCGCCTCGCGCTACCTCGTGTACGAGCATCGATTTAATACCGACAGCATCGAGAATTTCGAAATTACCACAAACCTGCGTGAGCGACTGTAATACTTACACCCCTGGTGGATGCCTATTTTTGCGAGTGTGTGTTTCGAAAGGTGATTGGTTTTTTGCTCAGGCCACAGCGACGGCTGCTCTGAAGACATAATTTATCTACTTTTGTACAAAAAATTGTTCTGAATTGCATCTAAGAATTAAAACCATGTTTGTTGTATTATATCTGGATAATATAGAAGTAGATTATTGTTTTGTACAGAATTGTGAATAATGTTAAAAAATCTGAAGTATTTTAGAAAATTGTCTCTGAAGAACACGTTTTCTTTAAGCATTAATACACTGAATACACAAACGGACTCTTTTGCATCATGTATAAAAATATACTCAGACTTTATAAACAGAAGTCAGTTGATACACGAGCCACCACATAGTAGGTTGCAGTTCGTATTTTCTGCGATACAGGAATATGTTGAGAAAAGACGATGCCAAATTGTCCTCCACCACAACGAAAAAACTTTTGCTTGGAAGGAAAATGGAAATTGACAACATTAATTGCGGATGGTGCATTCATTACTTCTGCAGGAGAATAAATAACTTATTTCGTCATATGTAAGTAAATGTGATCAAGGTTCAGAAGAATAATTTCAACTTTTGCAATTTTAGTAAAACAGTATATTTTCTTAAATATACAATTCTAGAGTAATGTTTAACCAAGGTGCAAAAATCAATTTAATCTTTAAAGCTATATTTATGTCTCGACAATTTCTTTCACAACATATACCAAGCAGGTGTTATTATCGGTAATCCAAATAAGTCACGTTATTCACCATATGTAACATGAGCAGGAAATAGTGCACTTTTCGTCAAATGAGAAATAGCAGCAGTTCAAGTGGAGGGAGGTCAGGGCTTATGTTGTAAACGCTATCCTTCCGCTAAGTATTTCGAGCAGAGGTACCGACTGTTCACAAACATGTTGAAAACAATCAGGGTGTTATCAGAACCTATCTGCTGACCGCCACGTCGCACGTTTACCATGCACCATCTCTTGACACAGCAGATGTGAATAAATCCTACAAGCAGTATCATATCTAGAAGTCATAAACACAAACCGCACTTCATGATAGGCAGTTCAACTGTCGTTCTTGTGACGTGCTCTGAGCCGAAATCGAAAGGAATCAATATGCCGGAATTGCATCCATAAATAGCCCCCGGCTCCTACGTGGGAGCTGCCTTCGCGATATCCATAAAGTGTTTCGGAGGCTTAGCTGAATAAAACATGGGCCATATCTCATGGTCAGTGCGTGCTACGCGTGTCCCACTCGCACTACCGCCCTTGCGCACGCCCTTTACATCCAGTTCCAACGCCCCAACGCACCCCACTCGGCTTCTGGCGTCGCCCTCCCATCTGCCGATCTAACACAAAAGGCCTTACGTGCAAGGGTTGTTTGGTATGCATGTGAGGAAAACATTTAAAAAATCTAGACAATTCCGATCCATCTATTGTGTTCAAGACCAAATGTAAAAAATGGTCCCAAAAATGCCATGTTTGAGCGATTGATGAGCTCTCTAGAATTATGATAAAAATCGGGATGTTTCACAGGACTAAAAGCACGGCTACAATGCTGAATGAATTAACGGCGTATTTATTGCGTAATCAGAGAACAGGAATACAGGCTAAACCTCAAAAACAGACATGTCTTAGACTTATTCCAACAGAAAAGTACCGTTTCTTAAAAAAAAATAACTCCTCTAGTATGCCTGTTGTGATCAACCCTCTACTTCCACGTTTCTCCTCTACCGACGCATTGCTCCATTCACGTCCTCGCATATTCACTGCAGATCGGTCAGCCGGCAAACCACATGAACACGACAACTCACTCGGGCGCTCACCCCATTGCCCATAGCGCACGCGATGCACCCCGGGCATCCCTGGGCGCTCCCGGCGCGTGCCTCCCCCAGCTCCCCGCCGCCCCCGCCGCCCCCGCCGCCCCCGCCGCCCCCGCCGCCCCGCTCGCCTCGCGGCAAAGGGCGGAGCGCCGCACAGTCGACTGCGAGGAGCAACGGAGGGGCCTAATTCCTTATTACTTGCAATGTACAGAAACTGATTTCTAGGTGATTTCATAGTCTCCGTTAATTCGAAAAAAATACGACAGATTTGAGAGTGATAATCACAATGTTGTATGTATTAAATATTTATTATGAATAAAAGATATATTGGGGGTAAATCACATTACAGTGAAGCAATTTTTAATTTTTTTTTCACTTTACATTTATTAGTGCATTTCGTAAAATTGAGCCTTTTACCTCTGCAATTCTTCTTTAAATATTTACATAAGATGTTTCAATAAATATTATAAAACCTTAAATTTGAATTGATGCCTTATTTTACGTGGCGAGACTCGGGCCATGAGACCTGCTCTTCCGTCTGACCACGCAAATTTCGCTACGCTCCTTTCACCAACTAGCGGAAAGAAGGTATTTCTGAGGCGACGAAACAGGCGATTTGAATTTAAGCTCAGAGACGTCATTTAGTCTTGAGGATCTTTCACATGCAAGTAAATCTACTAACATGGGACAGCCGGCTGTACTTCCCTTCCGAAGGAAGGCGTAAGAAGAATTTTTTCGCCCCTAAAAATCCACGACTTCGATCGGGTTTGAACCCGCCAACTTCGGTATACCAGTCCGTTACGCTGACCGCTACACCATCGCCGCCGCAACCTTGGGCAGGTAATGGGGTCGAAAGTGATCATTTGTGGCCAATCTTGGCCAATTCGGAGAAATCTCATATGGTATGTGATGTTTATCCCTCGTTCATAGGTAACTCTGCGTGCACTGGGGTTTTACGGCTTTACATTCTGATGCAAAGACGCTTTGTGGACCTGCCAATCATCAGTTGGTTGGCTGGTTGATTGATTAGTAAATCCGGACGCGTCAACGGCTAAGTTCATTAGTCTCGCAAATGTAAGGCATGTTTTATCGCTGGAAGTGGCAGTGATTATCTCTTGCTGGGTGGTGAGATCTGGCGCCATCCTACCGTCGGCTAACAGGGTTTCCCCCCACCAGACATCTCCCCCAGCGCCCCAATTGGGACAAGCGTCAAGCTCCCGACCGATCTTCCAGAATGTGTGGTAGTACAGTGCATGTAATCGTGGGTGTAAGTAAGGGGTAAGGTGGGTCAAGGAATGGGAAGGAAAGATTAGGCGCGTCCCGCGGCCGATTTGGTAGGGCACTGTTACGGCATTCGCCATGCGATCGGGGAAACCACCCAATCATCAGGGCAAGATGAGTTGGCTACCGACCTGAGGTAACTGACACATGTATAACTTTGTTATACGAGATTTCGTGACTCCTTTTCGTAGAAAACACTTACCAACTGCGACCCTCTACGTTCCCTAGAATTTTGAAACATTTAATCTGAGATCCTCTACATATTATGTTAGAGCGGAAAACGTCATTCTCAGACAAAAATATTTTGCCTTTTGTAAATAATAATAAAATTTATAAAATAATAAAGTAAGGTACAAACTGGACGTTGCAAGTCTGTAGGAGGAAATCAAGGACTACCAGAAGAGTATATTTTTCCATACGGAAAGGATGGATACAGTAGATTTCAAAAAAGGTAGAAAGTGGTGGGATATATAAGTTATAATTAGCTTAACTATACGAAAGTTTTTAATACTTCATTTTAAAGAAGAAGAATTATTTTCCCCGCAATCTTACGGTGTAACTGGGACTTACACGTTTTTAATGCATTGTGATAAATCGCATGATATTAAAATAATTTTATAAAATTGTTACTGTGAAAGAAAATGGACAACTAATTGGATTTAGAAATCACTTCTTCACCTTTACCCGAAATAAAATAGTATCAGCTTACATCTTGACATTCACGTAATCAAGTTTAAAAAAGCATAGCTATTTTGTATTCTTGTTGAAGTACCTTAACGTTTATTTATTTATTTATTTATTACACCACCAAACTTTCTGACCTCACCTCATTGTAACATCCTTATTACAATTACCTGTGTCCCCACAATTGTTATGTTTTGTTATGTTTCAGCAAATGGAGCAAAAGGGAAATTGTTTTGCATTATTTATGATTCAAGAATATGCGACCAAAAATATTTTTCAGATAGGATGTTTCCACAAGCAACAAAAAATTAAAATCCACCCGGGTCGTCATGAAACCACACCATAATTTTCTGCCAATTGAATGGCATCTGGCGGTACAATTCGGTAGTTTTTGCAGAGCTCAATTCGGTAGTTGCAATGAGTTTGGGGTTAGAGAAATGTTTGAATTTTGAGAAGGAATACATTCCGACAAAATGTTTCTTAACTGCTGATACAAGGGTGCAATAAGTCATTCAAAACTGTAATAAAAGCCTCCGATCTGACAATCAACAAGAGTACCAATATTTTGATAAATAGTTCTTTTTAGAAAAACTCACTTTGTCAACTTCACCTCGATGGATATAGGGTACAGTTTCTCTTCGAAACAGAAAAGTTTTTTTAAATGAAATTGTTCCTGGGTACTACTTAATAGGGAAAATTGATAATAACGAAAATTTTAAATAAACGAAAATTAACACCAACTGCATTTTGTATTTTACAAGGTATAAATATTGTGTTTTTGTTCTTTTTAATGCATGACTAGTTTCGGGCCATTGTTTATAACGGTGTATCCCAAGTTTCTGCATAAAACGGCCTCCTAAATTATTTCCGCGTTTTGTCCATCCGGAGGAACCACTGCGCGGCGCGCTGGCGGGCGCTATTTCTGCTGCGCGGCGACGCGGGGGCGGAGTGGGGAGCGGCGTGGCGTGGCGAGGCAGGATGGGAGCGGGGGCGGGGGCGGGAACGGGGCGGCTTCGGAGCGGGGCCTGAGGCGTGAAAGGCCGGGGAAGGGGTGGGAGAGGGGGGTGGTGGGCGCGGCTTGCGCGGCGGGCCTGCCACTCGACATTCCGCCGGGCGGCGCCGGCGGCGGCGGCGGCGGCGGCGCGACCACGCGCGCTCCAGCTGCGGTGCTGCGGCGCTCGCCGGCTGCGGCACGGCACGGCAGGACTGGGGGGGGGGTGCGTGGTGCACGCCAACCCCACCCTCCGCACCCACCGCCACCCTAAGAGAAGGCCCCCGCGACAGGCGGAAAGGGAACGCGGCCCCCGCCACATAAACAAACGAAAGCTGAACGCCGAAGAGTTGATAACTCATGTTTTGCTCAATTAAGACTTTTTTCTATAACCAATTTAGTTAAAGCGAGTCTTTCCATTAGTGTCTGAACTAGCGTGTCGATCAGTCACTAAATTCCTAAACATCTATTTGCTTCGTGACAGCGGCAACTTGCAAAACACGTTGAAAAGGGCGAACACTGGATTTAATGTAGTCTTCGCGCACGACAGACGGGCGTAATAAAGAAGGAGGTCGAAGATTTATGAGGAAAGTTGTAGCGAAGGTCGGTGACGAGAGTACTCGACGCTTGCCAGCGATTTCCGAATATTAAAACAGCCGCTGCCTCTGAATTGTAAGGCTGACAGCGCTCCGCGGAGGCTTATGGTTGAAGTTAAACGCGCTCTGACGAGGTGCTAATGTAAGGTTTTGAAGAGAATTTGCAAGAGAGCGACTTGATAGGTTGAAGGTGACATCAGAAGTGAAGGTGGGATCTCAATTGAGAAAGTGGGGGAGAGCGTGTCAACACGAGGAAGAACGTGAGGGAGAGCGTGAAACAGGGGATGGAAAGAGCGGATAAGAAGAGGTCTTGTGGTAAGGACAGGAAGGTAAAGTCAGGGAACTTAAGGACAGATTAGAGAGAATGGAAAAAAAACGGAAAAAATACACGAAGTGGGGAAAGAGGGTGAGGTAATAAAATTGGTGGTGAAGGTGATGGAAGAGTTGGAGCTGTGGTGACAATATGATTAGGGAGCAAGCGAGGAAGGCCCAGTCGTTGTTTCAGGAGGGGCGGGGAACACCGAAAAGGTACGGTAATATTCAGGTGAGAGGAATCGGAATCGATGAGATAAGATGAAAGGGGCGGCGACGGTGGGATAGCCTCTGATATGCATGCTCTGGCAGTGTGTGTGTGTGTGTGTGTGAGGGGGGGGGAGCGTGTGAAAATGTTTATACCCGATTTAAACAGTGTCCTTACAAAATCACGAGCTAGAAGCAGAGAGGAATGCGGACATCAAATCAGGAGCTTGGTTACGATTTAAAATTTTGGAATTGATGCCTAGATTGGATGACAGCAGCGTCCCCCTGTCCTTTCGGCATGTGACCTTGCAGGAACACTACGATTAAATCGAAGTATAGGTGGATGAATCAAGTCAGGGTGGTAGTCGCGTGGTAATGAATTTTGTTTTGATTATTTATTTAAGGTCGCCCCAGAAACAGCTAGGCCATTGGCGACGACAGTTATAAAAATACCGTTTTTACAAAATTATACAAAAGTTACAGACACACAGACAGACGTTTTGCTGTCAATCGCTTTTTTCACCATCAATGACCTACAAAACAAGGATTCTGACTACACATGTTAGAGGAAGTAATTTACTAACAACAGGATTTTTTCCACTTTTTCGTTACAAGGGCCCGGCAAAAAGCGTATTTCTGTCAAAAATTCCCCGTTTTCTGTCGTACGATTACATAACTTTCTCTTCTTACAAAGTAAGTGCAAGGAAGTAAAAAGAAATGGTGAAGAAACATTCGAAAGTCCGACATCCACGGTGTCGCCACTTTTTAATCTTTCTTCCATGTTCTCTCTTTTTGTCTGTTTGATAACACTCGCAGACACACGAAACGAAAACGTGTGCACGGAATGACTGCCTTTACGCAAACTGTCTATCGGAGGGTCCATTCCATCCCCAAAACTCCAACAGCGAGAGTAGTAACGTGCACCACACCCACAGCTGTGAACGCTATATTTCACTGGCATTATCGACACATTGATTCTTCCCCCATCACGCGAAATGGAGCAAGAGAGCTCGAACTGCAACCCTGCGGGAATCCAGATATCCACCAAGGAAAGAATCTTCCATTTCCCGAAAGTTCTTTTTTTTCTGATTTGACAGCTGCTTTATAGAAAGAACTTCGCCAACGATGATGCATTCACAGATTTCAGTAGAAAGGTGCACCGTCGATACCTTTCTTTCTTGCTAATTCTGGTTTCTGTATGAAGAAAATTTCAGAACTGAGAAAGATATCGAAGAGTATCTCACAAGCACAGCATCAATTCCAGAAGTGTCGGGCCCATTTGAGCTGTTTTTCACATGGGAAAGTTCAAAGAAATTGCAAAGAGGAAAGGCCTATTTCTGGTCGAGATGTCTTCTGCCGCAGAAGCAGGAATTCGGTTTATTGCCAATCGCAGAAAGTCTGTCTTCCTTTTTCGAATTTCTTTCAGCCTTCGTTGACTTCAGAACGGCAAGTGTTTACATGACAAGAGAAGTGTCGGATAGTGGCAGAATGACGAAAAAATTAATTTCTCAATCCAGAAACATTCACGAATACAACATTCGAGAACAATTCACGTACGGCGTTTTACAAAGAGGGAAAGATAGAATTCCGTTTCTCTCTTTTTTGTCACTTACAAAAAAATTACTGATTATTTTTTAATTAGGAGCAGCGAAAATTTCCCAATAAGTTGATCCTCATTCACAAGGTTACATCAGTTCAAAACAAACCAAAAAATTAACTTCATGATAGAAAAAACGACTTAAGGAGATTTTAATAGACGCGAGAATATCCTCAAGACAGTAAATTCTATTAAAATCCAATGAAGAAAAATAATAGTTTGATCGCAATTCTTTGTAGCAATTTTCCCGACAAAGACCATGACGTTGTTACTAATATTCTGTAAATAAGTTTAAATGGTGCTACTCAAACTAGAGAAACAAAATTCATCCTAAGGAAAATCAAGACAACCTGTAAATGAACACCTAAGAACGCTAATCAAATATTCAAAGAGAAAAGACGATACCAAAATAGCTACGAAAATTTTACTTGTCTTGTTCAAATACCGTGAAAACGAAATTTAAATGTTGTAGGTCCCTTCTATCTTGGCTTGATGCCAAGTCAAGGCACCATGCGCTGAGGTTTCTAAAATTATGATTCCTGTGAAACGTCTCATAATTCAACGGAGGCAAAGGAAATAGTTCCTCCGTCATCTTCCCTTCATTTGCTTTATCAAGTCTGCCTGCTTCAATGTGCAATTCGAAGATTCGACGTTTTGCCTTTTCTGCAAATAACGAATCCAATGAAGATACACCCACTTACTTGAGTCTTCATACTTCTTCATTCTTCGATAGGAAAACCAAAGAAACAAAGCTCTTCGTAAAACAATAAAAATATAACTGTCCGATCTGAAATTTAATGGAAAATTATCGAAATTTGAAACATAATTTATTTTTAATTATCAAATGAATTTATAAAAAGAAAATAAGTTGACTGGTATAATTTCGTTTCGTTGGCATCCTCCATGTGACAAGGTATGACCACAGAAGCAATGGAATCTGAGAACCTCAAAACAAATGACTTCTCTAACAATCCAGACTCTCTTGGATCATTGACTATATTGCGTTAAAAAAAAAGAAAGAATAGCAACACAATTTCATCAAATCATGTCTTTCACCACACTAATGTAAAAATGACGCTAACGAGTAAAAATATTATAAAATGAAACGTTTTAAGCAAAACTTGCCAGGGCGACGAGTTCCTTCTGAACTTTTTCAACATTGAATCCTTCAGTCGCTGCGAAGGTCAACAAAAGAGAACAAAACAACACACATACAAAAAAAGCAACTGAAATTTCACTCGATAAAAAAAAGGACGGGATCCCTGACACAGATATTTATATCCGCCTCAAATTGCATCAAGAGTATTTGCACACACTCATTCAAAGGGAAAAACGCGTGGAAAACAAGAGAGCGCGGTTAGTAGCGCAGGCTTTCTCGGGCAATCGGTGTCACGTGCGCGGGTAACGTCGTCACGTGCAGAGCCGCAAGGGCCTCGTTCGCCGCCGAGTGACCAGGGGAAGCGGCCGATAGAGCCAATCTATACGAAATTCTCCAATTCAGATGAAAGGGGATAATATTCCTACCCAAGATATTTTACTGACTGAGATATCTCAGTGACAACGCCACTGATTTTGCAGTATTTTTGCCCGGAGGTCATGAGGTTCGAATTCCACAACGGTTGCTGATTTTGGTCACTACCTACATTCTTCTAAGAATAGTTAATGGACATTTCACTGAAAAAATATTAGTTTGTCAACGTTTTGCAACTTTATTGTTTCATTATAACTTGCTGTGGGACACATATTTACGCTGTTACTCCAAGTTGGATATATTACATAAAAACTAACACATACAAAATGATAAACTAAGATATTTAATAGAAAACAATAAAATTACTTATTTAACCCGAGAGAGGTGGCGCGGGGTCTCTTGTAACCCCACGTATCTTTGTTTAGCTGCACTTGCCTAATTTTGCAAGTCAGAAGCTTTACATTTCACATACCTTTCACCACATTCTTTAGCTTTTGTCTGAAAGATTTTCAAATTTTTTTATGTAATAATTCATTTATTAATATTTGTGAAACCAATACAAACATCGTAAATTTTGTACCTTTTCTAAGTTATGTTGATTTGAAGCATTTTCAATAAATTGTTTGTTTTTATGTGAGACAATGTTAAAAAATGAAACTAACTGAACTTTCTGATACCTTTGTCGTTGAAATATTCAGGAAAATGAAAATGGAGTCACTACATAAAATCAAAGATAAATGATAATGCACTATTATAAACATGCAAATGAGGAATTAAAATAAATAAAAGTGCAAAATTAAGTTAATATGACTTTATAAATAATTATTATTGAAATAACTAATTTCGCACTTATTTCTTGCTAAATATAATTTTATATAGACATAAGTTGAATGGGGTCAGAAAGGACCCCGCGCCACCTCTAACGTGACTCCGGCACCCCCACCTCTCCAGGGTTAATTATAATTAAAATATAATGGATTATCCAATTATGAAATATAATGGATGATCCAGTCATGAAAACTACCTTGCTTAAGTTAAATCAGGGGCCGATCCAGAGACAAATATTGGGAGGGGAAGTTTTCTTAATTCAAAATGTTTTGGTAGAATGTATCATATTAAAGGTTATGTAGAATGACGCAGGCTAAACTCAGCTCATCTTGCGATACGATTTTATTCGTTTTAATATTTATACGAAAATATTTTTGTTTGAAAGCTTCGTGACCAGATAAAATTATTTGTTACTGAAAAATTTTGGGAGGGGAAATTTCCTTCCCCGTGGATCCGCGCCTGAATATTGAAGAGCAAAATATCAATCATCCAACACACGGCATCAAGTATACCTGCAAAAAAGACCCTCCAATCTCTGAATCCATGTTTAGAATGATTAGTATTTTGCTCTTCAATATTCAATCTTAGCAAGTCTCGATGAGGGAACAATAAAGTTCCGAAATGTTGGCAAACTAAGAATTTTTTTCAATGAAATGACCAACAACCATTAACTAATGCTAGAATTATTAGGGTGGGCGTGTATTCAAGAGCTACAACCTACATATCAGTGTAGAATGAAACCACTGACTGGGAGAGAATTCTAACGGTTCTGTATTCTGATTTGTAGTTTTCCGTGCTTTCTTTAATCAATACCGTTCGAATGTTTGAGCAGTACATCAACAAACTAGCCAGGGAGTGCGCCTTATTATTCCTTTCTCATCTTTAGGCATCAACATATATGCGAGTTTGTGAAGACAGCCTCTCTCTAACTTCATTAATGAAGGCGAAACTTAATATGATGAAGGATAACGTTATTACAGACGAATGGGAATTAGGAACACGGAGCTTAAGAGTACGTTACCCTTTTCATGTTCGACACACGAAAGGGGGAAACGAAAGCAATCAGGATGAACAAAATGAAGAGGAAAAGGTGAAGGTGGCGGGGACGAGGCCGACGTCAAGAGCACCCTGCGCTATACTCGGATTTATTTAGAAATGCGCTTGAAGTAATCAGCTGTTGATGGTTTCATCCAATCGGAAGCTTACAGTGACGACACTAAAGTGACGTGTAAGCTCCCGATTGGATGACAGCGTAACAGCTGATGAACTGTCAGGGGCAGCTGTAAGTAAATCCAAGTATAGAGCTGGGTGTGGAGGGGGTGTAGGCGGAGAGGGCATCGCTAGCGACTCGACAACGGCTAAGCATTAAAGTTCATTTTTGGAAAAGCTGAGTCATATTTATAAACATCATAATTCACAACTAATTGTAATATACTGAAAACTTTAAAAAACAAGATATGACAATTATTATCGATACAATTATTATCGATACAATTATGATATACAATTATGACACGACGAACTGCAAAGATATTAACACGATTAAAATAAAACAGGCTAGAGACCACGAACGAGCTTTCCTTTCCTTCCTTGTTCTATCCTCACCCCTAACACACACACACACATGCACGACAGCAATCACACATGTCAGGACACCGGTCGGGAGCTTAGAGCTTGACTCGGCAGGGGTGGTGCCACTGATGGGAGATACCTGGTTGGGGTAAACCACCATTGTCGACAGTAAAGTCGGCTCTGGATCTCACCATCCAGCGGGGGAAGATCACCGCCACTTCCGTAGGAAAAGGATGCACTATGCTATGACTTCCCCAGAATCACTAATCCATCAACCATTAAAACAAATACAATGAATGATAATGTTTTCATTAATTGACAAAATAAATCGTAACAAAATCATCACTAATCGTGCGACAGCAGCACATACTTTTCGCATTGTTTTTAACTTAAACAATGTACGAAAATCAAAATGTTCAACAAAAATGACCATCTGTCAATTTTTAAAATAGTACATCACCTCATTTTAAAATCTGTCATGGAAGGATATTTCAATAGGGAAAAATCTTTATCATTAATATTGTATTAATATTGTAGTTGTAAGACGAAAATGTTGAAGTTGAAAATTCACTATTAAACGAAAATCGGATCTGTGCCTTATAAGTGTGCTTTATTATCTGTCCCTCTGACAACAAAATTTAAAGAAAAAAGTTAGAGCCAGTTCTGAGAATATCTTGGAATTATCGTCGAGGTTTTTAGTAAAAATCTCCCTATTATAAATATCCGTTCCAAATTCAAGAGGCCGCTACATCAATTTTGATAAAAGTTTGCTGACGGGATATCGAGTAGAATGGTTTCCAGACAGCCGAACATCCAAATGGACAGACATTTTCTCGTAAACGAAATTTTTTTGGTATGAAGGAACTTCATAACATGGATTCTGACCACACATGTTAGAGAAAGTTATTTATTACTGTAACTCAGTTATCGATTTTCTACCAAACAACGTGGCGCATTTGGTAGAAGACTGAATGAAAAATCAAAACGCTTCCAAAGCACGAGTAGAATGGATCGAAAAGTTTCTGATACCCATGAGTACTAGATTACATTACTGTATGTTAAAGTTTCCACCAGTAGAGTAGACTGGATCGAACAATAATTTCAGTTAAAATTATAATATTGAAGAAATAAGAATATTATCTTCTTCGTGATGACGCGGACATTTGAAGTAGTTCAATGACCTCTGGCAGACAAATCCGGAAGTTCGAAGGAAGACGTAGACTGTCAGAAATTTCTGCATCACTTTTAATGTAAAAGTACATTAAATTGAAGTTGAAGACAGAAATTCAACCTTATCCTAGAGGAAGATGGCAATATGAGAACCACAACACACATGACACACATGCCTACTACGTGGCGTCTTGGGCAGCGACGTATTCAAACATGAGGGATGTTCCGAAGGTACAGATAGGAGAGATGGTGAGTCGGGGCGAGGGATAGGGCAAAGACGGGGGACGAAAACGATTGGAGGGCGTTGAGGTGTCTGCCACGGTGGAATGGAGGAATACAAAGAATAGATAGAGTCGGAGGCGGAGAGGACGGAGATGAGGAGCGGCAATAAAAGTGGTCAGTGAGGTGGAGGCAGTGCGGGAGAATGGTAAGACCAGGCAACATATAAGGGGAATGTGAAAAAAAGTAGCTTAAGTAGCTTGGCAAAAAAAAAGGAGAGAGAATGACCGCCTAAACCAGTCTTATGAAGGTGGATGCCACGGGCAGGAGTCCGTGGCATGAGTGCCTCGACGAAATCGTCCATCCACACAGTTCATTACCCTACCACCAGAGACAACGCCATCCCTGTATTAAAACGGCGGTGATACTTCAACTCGTAATAGCTCCCTTTCCCTTGCGCAGAGAAGCTCGTGGCATGCAATGGTGCCTCGACGCATGCCACAGCCACCAGTAGAAGACCTCGACACCACTGACCTAAACAATAATGGCGGAAATGACGTCGAATAAGGAAATGCAGTTGGAGGCAGGGGTGACAACAGTGACGTGACAAACCTTCTGGGGGTCGACAAGGAGGCTGGGGTCACGACAGCCCTCAGCCGTAGCAATGGGTGTCGAAGGCGACTTCGGGGACGCCGCGTACGCACAGGCTCCAAGGGCGAAGGAGAATGTTCGACAGCGGAGGCAGAGTTGGAAGCGGCAGCGAAGACGTACACACGCGCATCTCTTCCCGCAAAAAACACTCGCTCGAGTTACGCGCCCCGCGCGCCCTTGTGGTCTTTTTCGACGCGCGCACATTTGGCAGCGGATGGGTGGGTGTTTGGGTGGTAGAGCCCGCGCGGCGCGGCGCGGCGCGGCGCGCAGCAGCCGGCGCGCGTGAATTGTGGGAAACGCGTTCCATGTTTACGCGTCTGCCTGCGACCCGGTGCCCCCTCTCCCTCTCCCTCGCCCTCCCTCTCTCGCTCTCTCTCTGCCCTTCACCATGTGCCTTCCCCTCTCTCCCTAACTCTCTCTCTCTCTCTGCCCTTTACCATGTGTCCTCCCCTCTCTCACTCCAACGCCCGCGTTGGGCGGCCTTCGCTGTCTTCCTCGTTCGCCACTCCCGTTGCGTTCTTTTGTTTCAACAACCCTAAAAAATTAGAAGATTGTAGCATACGTGGAGTAATTAAAATTCAAATGCAAGAGACTCAAGGGAATAGTACGAAAAACATATACGATTCCGATCAGGTTGACAGCAGTAAAAATTACACCTGCATCTTCTCTTACTTACGATTTCACGTACTTTAAAAAAAACAACAAATATTAAATAAATATTAAAACGATTAAAGATGATCAAAATGTCGAAATTTTACATGTATTGCTGTCGTAGACATTACATACAATCACTTTACTTTCTCATTATATTCTGTAAAGAGAGAAAGTATTGTAATCGTGAGCAATTTTTTCACGGAAAAACTTCACCCGGAATATGGGTCCTGGTAACAAAAAAGTGGGTAAATCTTGTTCATATACGTAGTAAATTGTTTCTTCTAACACGCTGTGCATTCAGAATCCACGTTATGTGGGTCCCTGAGTTGTAAAAATTGGTTTACGGTAAAACTGTCCAACTATCGGATCGTCCATGGTCTCCAGTAGCGCCTAAGCCGTTCAGAAGATTTTCTCCAAAATTGATATTCCCCGATCAATACGCGAAATCAAAGCCTTGCAAATTTCTAATGCTTTTTTTTTTTAAATTTTGTGTATACTTTACATGAAACTAACATTTTCAATTGTTTTTTTCAGAACTGGCTCCATATTTTTTTCTCGGGTGGAGCAAAGGGTGTTTAAAAATGGCGCAGATGTCACAGTCGTAGAATTCACTAAACTTTCGAAAATTGCAACAGTTCAAAGTAGTTTCGGCATCCTCCTACAACTATCATAGTGAAATAGAGATTTTTTTCTGAATCAAATCTGCTCTTCGAAGGTTATCTTTAATTAGAATCTTGTGTCAAAAGCTTTTGAAAATTATGAGTAGATTTCCCTTATTGTTATGAAATTTATTCAATTTTTAAACAATTATTTTCTCTCAAACAGCTCCAAATGTTTTCTTTATTTTTTTGAATATAGCAAAACAGGCTTATATTAAATGTGCACGTTGCATTTTCGTGCAACTCTCTGAAGTTTCAAAATTGCAAAAGTTATAAATAACAAGACAATACTAGAAAATATGTGATGTAGCATCGCTAGCTTTAAAACAAAACCGTCAGATGTCCCCACTGTCACCATTTGTGATCTTGGGGCTTCAACCGACTGCGTGTTGCATGTGCAATGTTTTATAAGTTTGCAAATGGTATAATCTATAATTGATAAAATTGGGTTATTAATGATCTTTGATAACAGTTTTACGAGTATTAATGTCTAATAGAAGAGCTGGATTCTTTTGTACACATTGAAGTCCATATACGTGACCTTTTACGTATCACTCGTTAAGAGGGTTAGTTTGTCAGAATCATGTAATCGAACAGAAGTGAACAAATTGTTTTACTATGTTGAAATGCGCTTATGCATTTTGTCAACGTCAATTTCTCTTTGGTTTCTCTGGCACACATTTCTCTCTGAATGTATTCTGTGACACAGGTTCCATTCCTCTCACTAAAAGTTATGGTGTTGTAAAAAAATATTTATGCAATGTCAAAAAAAGGAGTCCAACTACCACCAAATCCTTTCTCTCAATTCTTTACTTATTTTTTCGTCTTTGAATCGTAATACTACCGTGCACAGAAAGAGCATTTTGAATTGTGTGTTTTAACTTGATTGAAGGTTTCTATGCTCCTATTATGTAAAGTACTTCCCAAATAAGATACTTCTGATGAGGTACTCAGTCTTTAGTAACTGGATTACGTAAGTAGAACGGAATACACCGAATAGTTACACATTTAATCATGATGCAAGATATATCAAATACAATTTTCATAGAGCAGACGTTTAATCCTATTTAATTACTAAACTCCAAAAAAATAAAGAATCGTATGACTACAGTGTTAAATATTGTATTTTTGTATTTGAACCACGTTTATGCAGAAATTTTTTATTTCCATTCATTGTGACTTCGATAAATAAAGCAGATCGACTAACTTTTTTTGAAAGAAAAAAAAAGTCTAGCATACTTCCGCATTGCTCCCTCACGACGTCTTTCGTGGCATTATAACTTGGAGTACACCATCTTTGCTCAGATTCCTCCGTTATAATTTTGGTCTTTTGTGCCAGAACCGAAACTTTCAGTTTACTGTTTGCAGAAGTTTTGGCCGATAAACTGCAGCAATCCTCATCCCCCGCCCGGCATCGAGTTTTTTCTTTCTCTGTTACTGTCTCGGCAGCCGTCTTCCATCAACTCTCTTGGGCAAGCGGCGACCTTTCTTAAAGACTTATCCCTCACTGCGAGTCTGCAATCCTTTGATGTTTCCTCGAAATATTTTTCCATTACAATCTTCCATAACTATTAGATATGTGAATACATTATGAATCACAGTTGCAATCGCAATGTTACTTTATTTTAATTTTATCTGTACCGTCAGTTTGTTTCAAATGGTGTCTTTGAAAACAGATTTTCTCCTAAAATAGACTTTCTTTGCAATGATAGTTATAGCACCCTCACTAGCATTTGGACCATATTTTTATCAGCCTACCTCAGTTCATTTTTTTTCGCTTTTTCTTTATCAATGTATACCTGATAAGTATTTCACGCATTGATAATTCAAATCCTTATGCAATTTCCAGTAAATGTATCATGAGAAGCGGTTAGATGAAACGATAAAGGAGAAACCTACAAATACTAAAGATCTTCAATTGAAACTTCCTCATTGCCATTATCCAGTAAGGATCCAAGATTGGCCGAGAAAAACAAGAATTGGCTACTGCAAGGCAGTTTCGCCATTTATTAAATTTTGTTTTCCAAAATTAAGTACCTACCAACTAAATTGAGTGGATTGTATTGTACGCTTCAAAAATATTTATTCTGGAAAATTTAGAGACAAAACTTCTTAATACTGGAGGACTACAATGAAATATAAAATCGCGAAACATACAAAATCAGACATGGGCATATTCACGTATGTTTGTTGTGTTTCTTTCATATCAAGTTTTGGAACTCATTATCGATAATTAAGACAATTAAAACTCTCAAAAGTTTAACACGACTTACCTAAAGGGAGTATAGGCGCAGCAGCGAGGAGGACTATCGTTCCCAGAGTTGTGAGGAAGTGTTTACACGGAGGGCATTGTGGAAGCTCTACCTCCCTAAACCAATTAGACTAATCCACTGCTGTCCAAACACGATAGAGGAGAGCAATGGACACAGAAAATACAAAGCAAGAGAACTGGGTCCAGCATCTATCTCCAAACACGAAAAATGAGTTTCGCAAACTCCTGAAATGATGGTAATATAAACTTCAACGGTGGACTTAATTCGCAAAAATTGTGGCTAACCATTGTACGAGAGTGATACACAAACTTAAGTGTCTATGTAATAAAACAACAAATTTCACCGAAGGAAAACTGCGCTAACCTTCATGAAGTTGCCTTAAATATTCAATAAACCTTTAGTCACAGTTTTTTTGTACTTAGCGTTTTACCCAGAATATACCTTAGTTACTGTTACGACAACCAACTTGAATTGATGTACGTCAATTACGAAAATGACCGATCAGAGCAACTGCCACTAGAATTAACTTTCAAGCCTAGCTAACTAGACTTAACTTTTTCACCTCGCTACTTAACTGGTGATGAAATTCATAGTTTGTAAATATTAGTTACAAAGTATTATTTACTTTCGATTTCTATTCCGAACAATAAAACATTGGACATAATAATACATGAGCAATAGCGAATTTGTCCGTCAACGTGTCCGATAGAATCATTTCGCAGCGAACAGCAGCTACTCCGAGACATCGATATATTGATTATGGAATCTCATTTCCAAATGCACTTCACAAGTACAATAGCGTCTTGGTGATGCAATAGAAAATTCGTAGTACTAATGGGTGTTGTAAATACATCCTACAATAGAGAATATTA
Source organism: Acheta domesticus (assembly GCA_031308135.1). Lineage (NCBI taxonomy): Eukaryota > Metazoa > Arthropoda > Insecta > Orthoptera > Gryllidae > Acheta > Acheta domesticus. Next base: position 220,922,752 of record JAHLJT010009436.1, read on the forward strand.
CACCGTAAACTTACGTGCGAAAAAAAACAAAACAAAACGAAGTGCAATTGAAAAAACAGACAACTGCTTCTTTTTTACTCGTTATGTTGAAAGTAGATGCTGAAATATAACTTTGTGTACTATAATACCCTTCAAAAACAAACTTACATTATAATTCTGATGCCAGAGTTAAAATTCGGCAGCATATCTTATTATGAACCTGTTCCTATACAAATATCTTACATCAGAAAGATACCCTTCTGTTCACAATCAGCTCTTTTGAACGGTCCTTCCTCCTTTTTAAGGCTTCCCATGATTGCTGCATTGCCCGTGCTTATGGCTACGAGACGGCTCGATAGCATGAGTCACGACCGACCACGCTTCCTCGCCCGAGGCGTCGAGATTCATGTGGGTAAGTGCTGGAGCGTGAGCGAGTTGCGAAGCCAATTTGCACGAGTCCGATCGCTCCCGCGCCGCACCGCCCCGCGCGGTGACCCTGGAAGCCCCAGTGACAGCGGGCGGCGCGGCGGACGGCGAGCGACGCGGACGCGGGGACGGCGCGGTGTCGGAAGCGGGGGGTTGGCGCGGGGCGCGTTGGCCAGCCGCCAGCAACCCGCCCCGCCCCGCCCCGCCCCTCCTCCTCCTCCTCCCCGCTCGCTCGCCCGCTCGCTCGCGTTGCGCAGTCCCCGCCACCGCCTCCAATCTTGATCAATAAGCAACGCAATTGTGCCCTCCAGCGAGGGTCCCGCGGGACCCTCGGGACAAAAGTGAGCTCGGGGTGGCGCGGAGCAGCGCAGAAAGGGTTGAGGAGACGGGCTGAAATGTGGCCATGCGTGGCTTAGCAGGGCGTCCAAGGGCGTCGTGGCGACTCTTGAAGTCGAACGTGATGTAGGGTGACGCAGGGCGAAGTAGGGCGTCGTAAGGCGACAGAGTGACGTACAGCGACGTAGGGCGATGTAGGGCAACGTAGGGCGACAGAGCGACATAGAGCGACTTAGGGCGACGTAGTGTGACGCAGAGCGGCGCAGAGCGACGTAGTGCTATGTAGAGCGGCCGACAGTGACTTAGGGGGAGGTAGGGTGACACAGAAAAAAGTAGACGACGTAGGGCAACGTATGGTGACGCAGGGCGACCTAGGAGGAAGTATGTAATGTAGGGCGTCGAAGGGGAACAGAGGGTAATGGAGGATGACGAAGGACGACGGAGGGCGACGGAGGACAGTGGAGGACGGCGGAGGGCCACGGAGAACGGCGGAGGGCGACGGAGGGCGACGGAGGGCGGCGGAGGGTAGCGGAGGGCGGCGGAGGGCGGCGGAGGGCGGCGGAGGGCGGCGGAGGGCGGCGGAGGGCGGCGGAGGGCGGCGGAGGGCGGCGGAGGGCGGCGGAGGGCGGCGGAGGGCGGCGGAGGGCGGCGGAGGGCGGCGGAGGGCGGCGGAGGGCGGCGGAGGGCGGCGGAGGGCGGCGGAGGGCGGCGGAGGGCGGCGGAGGGCGGCGGAGGGCGGCGGAGGGCGGCGGAGGGCGGCGGAGGGCGGCGGAGGGCGGCGGAGGGCGGCGGAGGGCGGCGGAGGGCGGCGGAGGGGGGCGGAGGGCGGCGGAGGGCGACGGAGGGCGGCAGAGGGCGGCGGACGACGACGGAGGGCGGCGGAGGGCGGCGGAGGGCGGCGGAGGGCGACAGAAGGCCACGGAGGGCGGCGGAGGGAGGCGGAGGGCGACGGAGGGCGACGGAGCGCGACATGAGCTACATGGCACGTTATGGGACGTCGAATCCCTGGACTGAGTACATGGGACAACATAGTATGGCGACCTGAGGGGGAGTAGAATGTGCGACTGTTGTACTGATGTGAACGGCAGAGTTTGAGGCTTGTCACGGCAGGGCGGAGCATGGAGTAAAGCGACGGGAAGAGAGACAGGGAATAGCGGAACATGGCGAGAGGGTGATCGAGGCGGGGTCGCAGAGCAGAGCAGAACAGAACGCGCCTCTAGCAGTGATTCCTAGTGCAACGCCAAGGGGCCAAGGAGCTCGGGATGCAGTGTAACGAAAGAGATTCAAGGGAAGGAGCGGAGCGGGACAATGTGTGCGGATTGGGGGCGTGTCTCGCAACCGGAAAGGGGCGGTAAGTGGGTCTGCACAATGTAGCAAAGGTAAAGGAGAAAAGGGACGGACGGGAAGAATTATGAACGGAAAGAAGTGGTAACGTAAGTTTGCACAATGCAGCAAAACTCAAGGAGAACAGCGACAGACGGGAGGAGTAGAAACGGAAAAGAGGCGGTAACGTGAATTTGCAGAAAAGGTAGAGGAGAAGAGGGGCGGACGGGAGGCGTAGAAACGGAGAGGGGCGATAGGGTGGGTTTGCACAATACGGCAAAGGCAAAGGAGAAGAGGGACAGACAGTAGGGGGGGGGGGGTCACAGCGGCAAGGCGGGCGGAGCGCAGCGGGCGAGGGGGTCGGGTGATGCCTACAGAGAGCCTAACCGCTGCACGAAGGAGATTAATGACCTCTCTGTGTCCCAGGGGCCCGCCTCCGATTATTCTTCATTTAGTTCTTCATTGAAGTATGGAACTCCCTGAGAAAAGTTCATAGAAAAACCTAGCGGGGTCGAAGAAAGAGTGGATCACCGTGAAAACTTCCGAGGGGGCAAAACGTTTTTTGTGGCGGAGGTGATTTGGATCGATCGTAAAATCCAGGAGATGCATTGAATAAGAGAAGCTTGGCTTCGTGAAAGCGGCTCAATATTTTAGGAAAAGTTTGTATGATACAGCATAATATCGCAAGCACGAAAGTATCTTCTGAATGTTTAATGTCACTAAAATGTATTATATATTCGGTCTTTAAGGTAGTATGACCTGTAAAATGTTTTGAATAATTTGAACGCGTAAACGAAAGGCAGTTTTGTATTTTCTGTCGATCCGCATTTTCTCTCCGTCTTTTCCTTTGCCTCTCTCTTTTTAATAGTAGCGTATTCAACAATGTGTTAAAACACGACTATGAGTGTCGCAATTTGAGCTCCAAAAAGCAGAATTATTTCACTTTGACCTTAAATATTCCAAAAACCTAATTTCATTCTTGTGCACTTGTTCCAATTCCGAGGCGTATCCTGAGTTTAAGTTCTAGGATATCTCATTGTAGATGCAATACATCCAAAACGAGAGGCTTACCTTGTTCCTTCATATTTCACAATTATACACAATAACAATAATATTAATATTTATGTAGTTTATAGACAAATTATTAGTTTTTTAATATATTATTATATTTAGCAACATTACAGCCAATTCCGAATGAAAACTGTTGATGCCTTAGTTTTTCGGACACGTACCTTATACAATCCAAAGTCTAATCCATTTTTAAAAGTAATTTCAGAAGGAAATTGAATTTCTTGGTGCAGCCATGCTATACTTCGATTAAAACATTATGTCCGTTGACACATGGTCAGCCGTGACGCTATCAGCCAAACGGGAGCATAAATGTCACCATAGTGACGTCATTATAGTGATGTTTAAACTCCCGATGGATGACAGCGTCAAATTGGGCGTCTAATTGAGCCCGAAAAACTATTAAAACGTCGAAAAGGATTGGACACCGTTAAAAGCATTTGAGTTCACGGATTACTTTTCAATACTGGTTTAGGGATTGGTTTACGGTATCTTACAGTGTATCGCGGAATATGTTGAATCATCATCACGTACGACTTTGTAAATTTACTATCTAATCAATCAATGATCTTGACGAGATAATGAGAAATCAAGAAAACTGGAAGCTGTGAAGTACAAATTTTAATTTCGAAAATACAATCACAAAATCTCCTGTACGGATACTCTGCATATTAGTGCTCAGCAACAAACTGTTTGAATCTCCAAATTCGGAAATAGTGCAACTTGTCTAGTTTTTCGTGAGAGCCCTGCTAACAACCTGTGCTGACATTGAAATGTTGGCGTTTCGCCCAGCGGGAATCAATATCCCGCCTAAGGTGAGCGGCTGGGGTGGAGGCAGCCTCCGAAACAGCCGCCTGGGACCAGATGCGCCCGCGTGGGACGGAGCACTGCAGAGGGTGGGGGAGGGGCGGGGGGAGGGGCGAGGGGAGGGAGGGGAGTGGGAGAGAGGGAGAGGACCTTTGCGGCGCGGAAGACCGCCCGGTTCGTAGTTTAACGGGCCGTTAGTTGCCGCTATAACACGGCTTCGTCTGTGACAAACTGCCTGGAACGCTTTCCAGTCTTCCCAACTGTCGTAACCGTTTACACACATCGCTCGTTATGTTCGCTATTGGATTGGGTCTATTGAGCCGCGCAAACTGGATGAAATTGTTATTTCACAGTTGGGATATGCACGTCAAATTGGAACGTTGATTGTCAGGGACAGGTGGTACACAAAGTGCGTCACTTCTCTCTGAACAGGCACAGTGTTGCATAATGTACCAATTACTTGTTGCATAAATATATAAAAATTGCCAAACCAACTGAGAGAAAGGAACGTTTATTTAAAGTTTTTGACAAAGTTTCATAAATATTAATGCAGTGGTAAGTGATTATGATCTAAAGAATATTTTAATTTATTTTTGATACACCTCACGTTTATCACATGGATTACATACTGAACTGCAATGTTGTTATAAAGATCGATTAGTTTACATATCATTCACTGGGAGACGAGGAGCTCTTACTAGAATGATTAACATTATTTTTCCCATCAGAAACCCACATTAAACTTTTAAGAAAACTGACGCTACGATTCTGCAAGCGAATCTGTCTTTCAATAGTCTCGTTTGGCCGTTTTCTTCATATCTTTCTTTATTCTTGCGGCTTTTCGAGCCGAATACTGTCACCCACTACCAGTGGTAGTTTTTCAGTGGGGAGAGGAGAGAAAATAATTAATGAGTAAAATTAAAAGAATTGTATTTAAAAATACTTTCATTACTGATATTACTACATTAAATCACAAACAAAGATAATAAGCGTATTTTAATTGCCTAAGAACTTCTTTATGTATGTGTTTCAAGAGGAGGGCATGGCTCCCATAGTCCCCGTGAAGCCGTGCTTATATTATATGGCTTCTCGGACCTGACATAACTAAACGCGAAACTCTCTTCAACACAACCTAATGAAGTGAGACAAGGGAAAAACATCCATACCTATATTCGAACCGGCGGTCATTCAAGCTCAGTCGACGCATTACGAGCTCCAACCGAAACCCACCATCCATGTCTCCTAGATTTCATATCATAACAGAGAAAATCGAAAACGTTTGAACATTCATGCCATATACCTCATCCGGCGTCATCGCCGCCCTTACAGTGAGAATATTGTCACCAAGCACATCGACAAATGACGTCATTAGTGTCGTAAGTGTAGTGAACGTTATATCCCTGGGCGTGGCGGTGTTTATCCCCTCTAGAACGAGTGAACACCTCGGATTGCAGGCCATTTCACCGCTGCAGGCGTCTCCCGTAAGACACCCCCGCGGCACTCCCAAGTGGGACAATCTCGAAGTTCCCGCTTGGTATCCCTACACGTGTATAAATGTAGAACTAGAAAATTTGTGTATATGTGTGTATGTGTGTGTATGTATGTGTGTGTATGTATGTATGTGTGTGTATGTATGTGTGTGTATATATGTGTGTGTGTATGTGTGTGTATGTGTGTGTATGTGTGTGTGTATGTGTGTGTGTATGTGTGTGTGTATGTGTGTGTATGTGTGTGTATGTGTATGTGTGTGTATGTGTGTGTTTGTGTGTGTATGTGTGTGTGTGTGTGTATGTGTATGTGCATGTGTGTGTATGCAAGGGAAGTGGAGTGGACAAGGACGAGGAAAGAAAGATCCAGCACGGTCCGTGGCCCATTAGTTAGTGTTCTGCTGCAGTATTCGTCTGATATTGATCGAAACAATACATAAAACTAGTCAGAGCAGCCGGCCGCTAGAATTCTCGCCCAGACAGTGAGTATATTCCACAAAAATATGTAGCTAGGATCTAAAATTCGCCAACTGCACTGTGGTGCCTCTCACCGAGAAGTCCTAGAATTTGAGTGCTGATGGTGGCAGGAATTTCGACACTACCTAGAGAACTAGATCGAATACACTCACCGACAGGAGGAGATTTCTAGCGACCAGCTTCTCTGATCAGTAGTTTTCCGTGGTTTATCCGATCAACTCCAGGCGCATACCGGAGCAGTATTCTAACAAACGGGCAACGGACAGCGCATGATCGTTCTTTCCACTTCCTTGTCCTCCTCACTTCTTTCTTACATACACCTACATTTATATGCACTCCATTTCCACATGTCGGAGAGCTTATGCTAGAGCTTTTTCTGGCTGGGTCGGTGAGATGAGATACCTTGATGTGAGATACCTTGATGATGAGAATCCGTAAGCTTACGTGTAGATCGGCGCCGGATAGCTCCATCCAGCATGGGCCGACCCCGTCACATTAGCAGAGAAACTTTGGAGAGTTTCAAGACGTTGAAGTTGTGAAATTTAAAAATGGAAATCTTGTCATTAAATTATTATTATTCTTGTTGAGAAAGGCCTCAATTTCTCTTAAGAAGCTATCGACGGGAAGTCGATGACGATGACGTACCTGTGATTCTTTGTAGATTGAGACGTTACACTAGCATGAATCGGTATCTATTGCCTAGTTTACACAAACGCGGTGTATCTCCTCCAGGCCAGTGACTTCGAGTACACTCTCCACCGTGAACTCTCTAGGAGGGGCAATGGTTGACGTAAGAATCCGATTGGCGAGCACGTGACAAAATCATGCACTCACGGAACTAATGACCTTAGCACTCGACGCGCCCAGAAGCACGGAATAATCAACCGCCACCACCGGGAATCGAACCTCACGCGTTCGCAGTGAACGATGCTTCAGATGCGGCGGGGTTGCCTCGGAGCCACCGCAGCCGGTCCCATTACGTCACGTGCTGATCGATCCCACCCGCTACTAACTCGCACTTACCCTTCCTCCCCCTCCCCTGGGGCGATTCCGGTGGGGGCGCGTGGCGTCTTCCGTCCGGGCGCATCTGCATCCCCCATTAATCTCCGTCGCCCGCACCGCGCCACGCCGCGCCACGCCGCGCCACGCCGCGCCACGCCGCGCCACGCCGCGCCACGCCGCGCCACGCCGCGCCACGCCGCGCGATTCAGGTGCAGGTTGCCGTCATTTATAATCGCGTTCCACCAATGCGAGGCGCATTCGAACGTCGGATTCGCTTACCGGGTCCCGCCCCACCGGGCACGGACCTCTACGGGAAGAGGTGCTTTCCTTCTTTGCAGAAGTGCTGCGGCGGGAGAGCAAAGCGCGGGCGGATGCTAGGCCCGCGCTCAAGCTTTGTAAACCAGGAGGTCTCGTGTTCGAGTCCTGGTGGAGGCGACATTAGCGAAATACTTGGGACAAAGATGATAGACCTCTGCATAAGAATTCTAGACGCCGCCGTAATCTCTGCTCACAACAGTTGTTTCCATGGCTGGTGCTGTCCATCTCAAGCCGGTGGTGACCCGAGCAATATCTTAAACTTTCAGCCAGGGGCAGAACGCGATCCTTCCCCAGCCTACTGTCACTCTGCAACTTACGGCCGTCTGATGGTCGGATCCATAAAAATTACGAGAACAAAGACTTTTACGGTATTTTAATGTGACGGATTCTTTTGATTTCATAAGCAAGAACTGTTCGTATTGACGTGTAGATAGTATTAATCGTTTCTATATGCTTGTGACCACATTGTTTGCAGTAATGAAGGACGAAAAATGATTTAGTATTTACACACTTACTTGGGGGCCAATATGACAGTTACGACTATGTATGATATTTGAAATATGGTTATAAGTTCAGCTTTAAAGAAGCCAAAATTTTTAGCCGAAATGTTGGTTAGTATATTAAAAATTGAATGGCATCAACGGAGGCTACTTATATTCCACTCAGGCCTCAGGCCATAAATGCAAGAACCGTATCCCGTTTGTAATTTCAAGCCCAAGATATTCAGCGTTATAAAATATCTGTAATCCAGTGTCGAACAGCCACTTTCGATTAAGTTGTCAAAGATTCTAACGAACAAGAAAAGCGAATTTCCAAAGCTTGCTATTTTCGTGTTATGAGACTTCGAAAGTTTGCTACGATTTCAGTCGAGGTTGAATTCACAAAGTAAAATATCTAAAGAAACTGCTTCAAAATATATATGACCACACTGATTAGAGCAAAAACACTCCTTGGTGTAAATCTGAATTTCTTTCTTGCAAGGAAATTTGGGATATCAAAAATATTTTCTTCAATTTATTATCAATTAATTCATTTCAATAATGTTTTTATATGTTCAACGACTTGATTACCAAATGTGTACACAATGTTAAATAACACGACCTTCAAAGAGAAACCCCAAGGAAGAATATTCTGTGGGAGTTTTTTTTTCTTTCTTCAGAAGAGTTCGCCAAAATCTCAAATATTTTGCAACAACAAAGGAAACTTTTCTTAATATTGATGTAAACACTTGTTACTCTGCTTTCCCAATCCGCCTCGAGTAAACGGGGATGTTGTTCCTCATTTCAGTATATCATAATAGTATATGATCCCCTTACATTTTGACAACCATGTAAGAATACAATTGTAATTATATTTTTCAAATATTTGCATTAGCTGGCAATGTTTCAAGAACCTGTTAGCATTATTACAAACATCAGGTTGTAATTATTTCATTTAAAATATTTAAATATATTACATACAATTACCTACGTATATTTTGACAAAGTGCAAAATCAAAGCTCACTTTTTTAATTGGTGCTTACAATATTTTGCTATCATGAAATTATGTCACGAGACAACATGCTACAAACGGAAAAAAATAAAGGGGAGGAGGACAAAAGAAAGCCAGATAAAGGAAATTAATCGATTTTATGTAAATGATTTCATAAATATTTGGAAATTGACATTCAACGAATGAGATCATAGATTGATTTAATTTTATGTTTAATGTTTCTGTTTATATATATATATATATATATATACTAATATATATATATACTAATATATATATATATATACTAATATATATATATATACTAATATATAAAGACAGAACTGCACTGACTTTCAGCGCGATAATCTCTGAATCTACTGAACCAATACTGATGAAACTTTTGTAGTAGCTTTCTTTAAAGGTCTGGAGTAATATAGGCTATGATTTACAATCGCAAACCTTACTATATTCACAAAATAATTACTTTTCCGGACATTTTTCGCCTCGCTTTACATCACAGATTCAATAGTGGAGCAATGTCAATAGTTTAGATGCGCGTCACCAGAGAATGAGGTCTGAGATCTTCTACTGTTTTCATCAATGTCCAGAATAAAGGCCGTCTAGAATAGTATATTATCTATTTTAGACGGTCTTGCCAGAATTATTACGAAATTCATTGGGGTTTGAACATGTGCTATGTAAAGTCCGTGAGTGTTCGTTGGTGATTTGTTTGTTTTCAACGTTGGTGGAACATTTGAACGAAATCCTTTAAAGCGAAGAACGTCAATGTACAAACATTGTCCTTAGTCCGTTTGGTACACAAATTGTGGCAAGAAAACATGTGAGTTTTAAAGTATTTAGAGAGTTAAAAGTACAAAAATATACAGTACAAAATATACAGTAATGTACAATGTACAATGTACAATATGTAGATATCGTATACAGGTATCGTATATTTTCTAAACAACCTCTTCTTTTACAGAATTTGTGAAAATTGAATTGTTTGGAACAATGTCGGAACGAAAGTTATCAAAACAGAATACAAATGCTAAGAGATGGGCAGCCTATTCAAATTCGGAATGGGCTACTCAGAGGCAAGAGCGACTTGCAAAAGAACACGCACCCTTGAAAACAATACAGTAAAGAAGAAAGCAAATGTGAATAATTCTCTAGGAAGCAGGGCAGCTTTTCGTTATGACTCTCGATTTGGCTATTTACACATATCTCATGTTCAAATTGGTAAAATGGAAAATATTTGTATGTTTTGGTCAACTCTGTTGAACATTTTTCTTCAATATGGGCAGTGGTATGTAATTAAGTAATGATCCTTTACATATTAAGACTAAATCTTGCCGTTGTTTCGCATGTCAGTTGCTCCCAGTGAATTAATTCATCTATAATTTCTATAAACTGGCAAAAATTAATTTATCTAAAATATTTATGTCTAATCTAATAACAAAATTCTGAGACTCCTTGGTTTCTATAATTCACATTTCAAAATCCATAGAATCTCGCACTTCAAATCAAATAACGAAGCTAATAGTGTTTTGTTAGGTGGTTCAGTACATTGTCAATTTATTATGTATACATAATGTACAGGTTCGTGGATCAGTATTGCTATTATGTTGCGATGATATGATGAATCGATTTACCTAACAAATAAGTTTGATATTACATATTACTAGCACATATATCTTTAAACATACATATTTCTGTCATCTTCAAAATAATTATAGAAACCGGCAATTACATTTCAGCATAGATATTTTCATTTAATTTTATGATTACGATATCTATATCTATTTGTCCGGATCTGTCTACTAGCGTACCCATGCGAGAACTCTCAGATGTTTCGTATACTCTGCTTAAAACTGTAAGTCCCTTCAAGATCACGAGTTGGCAGCAGATAAACTTTTAATCTTTCTTTATAAGTACTTAGAAGCAAAAATATAAAAATGAGTTATTTTTACAATTCGGCAATTTATTGAAAGTGTTGGTATAATATATAAAACTCCCGTCCTTTGGCTCGACAGCCTGCTACGGGCCATAGCTGACCGGCGGTGACACAGCCTCTCGGCCACGGGTGTTGGGAGTGGTTAGTACGAGGGCATCCCTTTACCGTATACACCGCTCTTCTTAACCTTAGAATGGGCTTTCTCATCGATACATCGATACCTTTGTAAGGAAAGCGCACAGTTCTAATTTCCCCCCCGGCCGGGAATCGAGCTCGGGGTTGTTTCATGGAAAGCGAGCACGCTAACCAATAAGCCACCGAGGGCGGGATATAAAACTCCCCAAAAAGAATACATGTGAGTCTACAATTTGTACAAGTATTTTACGAGTGTTTTGTATTAACAGCTTAGATTTGTTTATTGTTTTTATTTATAAAGTGAGAAATGTTTGGGAGCTGATTTCCAATTAGAAAAATGTAAACTTTCTTTAGTAAGAAAGTGAACGAGGCACATCGGAAATTTCCAAATGGGGGGAAAGACATGACAGGGCTAGCTTGGCGGGGCAGGTATACAATGGGAGAGAAGTAGGCCCCAATGCACGGCATGAATAAAAGAATTTCTCTTCCTGGCTAAAAATTTACTGTAATAAATGCCTGGGCAACGCCGGGTAGGTCAGCTAGTGTAATTATATCTGGAATATATTTATATTATATTAATAGTAATATTAATATTATATATTTATTATATTTATTATATTAATAGGGACATTAATATTATAGGAACAAAAAATATTATTCATTGGTATAATTATCAGATGGATGTTGCATAAGCAACCAACGAAAACACTGACAACCTGCTGTTACTCATCAGCTGCTGGGTAAACATGAGATCAGCATTCTGACTAGCAGGACAAACAATACGACTCTTGAACAGCGCATTTAATCATCTGTAATTTGAAGAAACTGGAAGGGTGTGGAAGGAGATGGTCTCCGTATCACGTGGTGCCGCCAAAGCAAAATGCCCGGAGAGGCGGGTTCAGGTGGGACGAGGTGGGACGAAGCGGGCGCGAGGAAGGGCGCTGGCGGCGGGCAAAGAGAAGCTGAAGAAAACTGTGAGGGGACAAGGCGATGTCGGAGTGGAGACGACCGTCTTAAGGCACAGGGCGGATGTGAGGGCGAAGGTCGTACGGAAGGGCAGGGGGGGGGCAGAGAGGAAAACGGCAGGACGCGGTGCTGGCGGGTTGGACTTGGGCAGGAAGACGTGGGGAGGGGGGGCACAGAACGAGGCAGAAAGGCGCGCCTCGGGACGACGACCGAGATTGATTTCCGATCCATTTGAAGGCTGTTAGGATCTCGGATGATCAGGGAGTGGGAAAGAGGCCGGCCGGAGACAGTGCAATCGGCTAGGATGGGAGGGGAGGGAAAAGACAGCAATTGGAGGAGCACGACAGCCTCCATGAGGCAAAAGTACATGAAAGTAATTTTGATAACTTCAGGCTTTAAATAATAATTATCTGTAACATATGCTCAAACGGGAAGAAAGAGTCACTATCTATTCTCCGATTAAAATTTCATTACACTTAGTCCGTAAGGAGAAGGAGCACTTTATTTAATCGGTAAGACACTTTATCGGCACCTTATTTAATCGAAGAATAAGTTGATAAATTGTCAAATTCAGTGAATAGTTTTAATTTACTACGAATCTAAACATTGAATAACAAATTACAATGTTTGTAATTAATAATATAATATCCAATAAGTGGTATTCAATTTGTATATTTCAGGCTAATACGTTCAAATTTTGAAGATATTAATAAGTGTAAAAATCAAAAATTGAAAAGTTTCTTTTTACAAAGCGTCAATTAGTGAGTTAAGTATGTGAGTAATTTTTGCGTATTTTTGAATGACTGTCCAATAATGCGAGATATAATGCGTTGTTTTAGCGTCACTAGTTTATATTGTAAAAAGGAATTACATTAGGGGGTTCCCGAGTTTGGTGCTCCGATACTCTCCTATTATAACACACCGGCAACAGGAGGCCTCTTGCCCTTCATGGGATTTTAACGAGCTATAAAATATTATGATTATTATTATTATTACAAGCTGAACTACCCGGCGTTGCCCAGGCAATTATTACAGTAAATTTTTAGCCAGGAAGACGTATTCCATTTATTCATGTCGTGCAGTGGGACCTATTTCTCTCCCTTTGTATATCTGCCCCACCAACCCAGCCCTGTCATGTCTTTCCCCCTATTTGGAACTTTCCGGTGTGCCTCGTTCACTTTCTTACTAAAGAAAGTTTACATTCCTTACTTTATAAATAAAAACAATAAACAAATCTAAGCTGTTAATACAAAACACTCGTAAAATACTTGTACAAATTGTAGACTCACATGTATTCTTTTTGGGGAGTTTTATATCCCGCCCTCGGTGGCTTATTGGTTAGCGTGCTCGCTTTCCATGAAACAACCCCGAGGTCGATTCCCGGCCGGGGGGGAAATTAGAACTGTGCGCTTTCCTTACAAAGGTATCGATGTATCGATGAGAAAGCCCATTCTAAGGTTAAGAAGAGCGGTGTATACGGTAAAGGGATGCCCTCGTACTAACCACTCCCAACACCCGTGGCCGAGAGGCTGTGTCACCGCCGGTCAGCTATGGCCCGTAGCAGGCTGTCGAGCCAAAGGACGGGAGTTTTATATATTATACCAACACTTTCAATAAATTGCCGAATTGTAAAAATAACTCATTTTTATATTTTTTGCTTCTAAAGTACTTATAAAGAAAGATTAAAAGTTTATCTGCTGCCAACTCGTGATCTTGAAGGGACTTACAGTTTTAAGCAGAGTATACGAAACATCTGAGAGTTCTCGCATGGGTACGCTAGTAGACAGATCCGGACAAATAGATATAGATATCGTAATCATAAAATTAAATGAAAATATCTATGCTGAAATGTAATTGCCGGTTTCTATAATTATTTTGAAGATGACAGAAATATGTATGTTTAAAGATATATGTGCTAGTAATATGTAATATCAAACTTATTTGTTAGGTAAATCGATTCATCATATCATCGCAACATAATAGCAATACTGATCCACGAACCTGTACATTATGTATACATAATAAATTGACAATGTACTGAACCACCTAACAAACACTATTAGCTTCGTTATTTGATTTGAAGTGCGAGATTCTATGGATTTTGAAATGTGAATTATAGAAACCAAGGAGTCTCAGAATTTTGTTATTAGATTAGACATAAATATTTTAGATAAATTAATTTTTGCCAGTTTATAGAAATTATAGATGAATTAATTCACTGGGAGCAACTGACATGCGAAACAACGGCAAGATTTAGTCTTAATATGTAAAGGATCATTACTTAATTACATACCACTGCCCATATTGAAGAAAAATGTTCAACAGAGTTGACCAAAACATACAAATATTTTCCATTTTACCAATTTGAACATGAGATATGTGTAAATAGCCAAATCGAGAGTCATAACGAAAAGCTGCCCTGCTTCCTAGAGAATTATTCACATTTGCTTTCTTCTTTACTGTATTGTTTTCAAGGGTGCGTGTTCTTTTGCAAGTCGCTCTTGCCTCTGAGTAGCCCATTCCGAATTTGAATAGGCTGCCCATCTCTTAGCATTTGTATTCTGTTTTGATAACTTTCGTTCCGACATTGTTCCAAACAATTCAATTTTCACAAATTCTGTAAAAGAAGAGGTTGTTTAGAAAATATACGATACCTGTATACGATATCTACATATTGTACATTGTACATTGTACATTACTGTATATTTTGTACTGTATATTTTTGTACTTTTAACTCTCTAAATACTTTAAAACTCACATGTTTTCTTGCCACAATTTGTGTACCAAACGGACTAAGGACAATGTTTGTACATTGACGTTCTTCGCTTTAAAGGATTTCGTTCAAATGTTCCACCAACGTTGAAAACAAACAAATCACCAACGAACACTCACGGACTTTACATAGCACATGTTCAAACCCCAATGAATTTCGTAATAATTCTGGCAAGACCGTCTAAAATAGATAATATACTATTCTAGACGGCCTTTATTCTGGACATTGATGAAAACAGTAGAAGATCTCAGACCTCATCCTTTGGTGGCGCGCATCTAAACTATTGTCATTGCTCCACTATTGAATCTGTGATGTAAAGCGAAGCGAAAAATGTCCGAAAAAGTAATTATTTTGTGAATATAGTAAGGTTTGTGATTGTATATCATAGCCTATTGAAATGTACCAACAATGTCTCGACATAGACTATTACGAGATCGTTGATATCATTCACCTTAGGACGGTTATAATCGTGACCCGTTCCGAATTTATAGTAAAATTTTGGGCGCCAGGAACAAGTTAGGTTAATTAAAACAAATGCTTCCACAGCTAATTTTAACAAATGGATAAATGTCCGGCTAGCTTGGTCAATGGGTCCCGTTATGGATAATCGCTATCGTTTAGATAGCCGATTACTTGATCTGCCAACTATACACTATGGCGAGGAATCTGAAAGGGAATAATTATCTATCTCTAACTACTTTACAATTGTGATTGACCAAATGAAAATCTTTTCATTTCCAAAAGAGAAATTTAACAATTTATTTACTTCTATTGACAATTGTTTTGTCTTTAGGTCACGACCTCGTTTTAAAATAATACCTTTGTACTGCAGTACTGATCTAACGTCTTGTTCTAGGACGCCCCGCAGTATCTTCCCATTTGAATGCAGATGAACCCAAGTCCATCTTCTTTCTTCCGATCTTGCGATACTGCCGACGAATCCAGCCCTCACTACCTAGAATATCTATTGGTTCTTACGTGATATTTAGTGTTCCTAGTCCTCCCCAACTAGTGGTAAAACATTAAAGTCCAACACCGCAATATAAAAGAAACTTTCAAAGTCCTCATCGAATTTACCTCTGCCCATCAACTTTCAGTGTCCGAAAAACTATTGAGTCTTACGTCAAAACTTAAAAGTCCCACTCCCCTGATGTTAATTTCGCGAGCGATCTGTACTACTCGACGACCTCTATCAGAATGTCCCTTTCTCCACCGTTTTTTCCGCCCTCAACGCTTCGGTATCCGTCCTTCGTTCCCCTTTTTTAAAACAAAACGACAAAATTCGACAGTCTATTCTCCATTAGCCAATCCATTCATCTCTTATCAAACCGAGTAGCCACGCCCTCGATAGTCATTCCTGTTTAGACCAATCCCACATTATTTCATATGTCTTTCTAGCCAGCGCCCCCACCTATTCAAGGCCGGAATGTAGTTTATTGACCTTGCCAACCACTACGCCGGCGTTGCTAAGGCTGTATATTGCCATTCGCAGACCCTTTTACCCAACCCATTTACAGCCAATGTTATTGACAAAATATATAATATTTTGGTATATCACACTATGTTACTCCAGACCTTTAAAGGAAGCTACTACAAAAGTTTCATCAGTACTGGTTCAGTAGATTCAGAGATTATCGCACTGTGAGTGCAGTTCTGTCTTTATATATTAGTATAGATATAGATATAGATAGATATAGATTATATAATATTAATAATGCTTGAAAATTAAAAATAAATGCCTAGAAAAATATATACAACTAGAAATAGGACGTCATTGGTAGATTTCCTTATAATATAGTGTATCAGTGAGACATGTTCTAAAGAGTCTGAAACTATAATCACGATTTTATCACGACTTTATCACGATGTAAGTTCTTATTTTTTTCATTGCTGGAAGATTTAATTTTTTTAAACAGATTTATTTTCTTATTTTGAGGTTGGTGATATTGGAATTTCAAGTGTACATTTTAGGTCACCAACACCAGTTTGAAGATAACTAGTTTATTATTAAGGATATCAGCAAAATTTCCATTCCAGTTGAGACTAAGTATCTACCGAGATATTTTCCACACTAGACAACGTCGAACAATCTAGATCGTTAGCATTCAGAACTTTCAAACACAGAATGATAACATTTTGTTTTATCACAACTTTTCCTGCATTCACTTACAAAATCCAGCCAGCTGGTCGCGCTCAGCGGCTTCTGTAAAAACAAAGGGATGACTTCGTTTATTTTGCTATGTGATATTCTCCTTTGCTATTCCACAACCTTTTGCAAATATTTTTCCCGTTAAGTTTGTTCTCCCCTGGGTCAGAAAACGTCTGAGACACAAATTTAAAGTTTGAATATACTCTTTCTCTGCTCTCTCTCTACCAGTCAGGTGAATTTAATTTTGCCTTCCTACACGTCCAGCTCGTATGTTGAGAACTCCGTGCTTTTGTTCGCCCAAGTGCACGTTCAGAGTCATCTCTTGTGGAAAGAGTTGCTCCTCTCTGGTATGAGCTCCGGAGGAGCAGTGGCTCGTGGGTTGGCCCAAGAGGAGGGGGAGAGATGGCGTAATTGGGAAATGAATCGCCTTTCCGAGCGCAGCGTTGAGAGGATCTGTTTAATATTTTGCCCCAAGAGAACAACTAAACATTAACATGCGACTCTTTTCTCTCCTCCATTTATCTTCTTTAGCATTAAGCCTCCGCATTTGGTACTGCAACGTCTTGCAAGCTCCTCTTATGTGCTTGACAGATTTCCTTTTCCACGTTGATTAATAGCGTCTTACTCTGATTTTATGTAAGTTTTCAGACCGTGAATTTTGCTGGTTGAATTGCTATTCGAACCGCTAATGCTTAAAAAATTAGAATTCACATTCTAACGACACACTTGAGCAGAATAAACAAAGCAGTTTTTGAATAGAACAACAGTGCAGTTACACTTCATACATAAAAGGTTCTTGGTGTCACACGAGAAAAAACAATGAACGAAATATTTCTATGCGAGGGTAATACCGATGTCTTTTGTAGACCAAATCACATCAGATAAACCAACATTCATTAGTACAAGTTTTTATCCTACAAATGAAATGTGCCAGAAGAGCGAACGTGCATTCTTTCATTTCAGCGTTAACTTTATGTATGTACAAACATGGTGGTTATAATGATTTCACTACAATTACGTATTCAAGAAATCACAGATGCAATGTGGTTGAACCCCCAGCGTCACTTTGAAAAGATAAAGAGTAAGTGAACGAAAAATCAACACATGAGCACGATTGAGAAAACGAAAAGAATCAAAAATCGCGCGGTCTTCAAAGACGGAGTGGGGGGAAGCGGGGGAGAGGTTGCTCTGTCGGGGCGGTGCTCGGGCAGCCGCAAGCCGCCGGCGCGCGCACGGCGCTCGTTTGCATGGAAATGACGGAGCCGGTGCTCCCCAGCCGCCTCCGGCGCCGCCACGAGAGGCGACGCAGCTAGCGAGTCACTACGTGGGGGCGGGGACGAACAGTAATAGTGTATGCGTCTTTGAGGGTCGTAAGAATTATTTCCATTCATATTAATCACATAATATTTTCTTAAGACGTAGAAGAAAATGTGTAAATTTATGCGGATTCGGTGGTATAACGGTCAGCGTACTGGATTGTTGTACCTGAGATAGCGGATTCAAACCCGATCGAAGCCGTCGATTTTAAGGGCGAAAAAATTCTCCGTTAGCCTTCGGAGGGGTAGTAAAGCCGGCTTTCCCATGTGGTAGATTTACTGCATATAAAAGATCCTCAAGCCTAAATAAAAGCCTCTGAGCTAAATTCAAATCGCCTGTTTCGTCGCCCAAAATGATACCTTCTTTCTCCTCTAGATGGTTAGCAAAATAGCAAAATTTGCGTGATCCGACGGATGAGCGGGCCTGACGGCCCGAGTGTCGCCACGTAAAATGAGGCACTAACTATAAATTAGTAGTTCATTGATTCCACCCGAAGCAATCAAGAAGCTTCATGAACTAAACCGTCTAACAAGGATAAAACCAAGAGAGGTGGCTCAGGGCATCAACTGATGTCACTGCATTGACTCTGACCGGGAAGACCCAGGTTCGAGTCCCGACGGTGGCAGTATTTTCGAATCTAGCTACATTGCTAGGTCGAATTCAGTCGCTATCTGGAGAAGAATTCTAGCAGCCAGCTGCTCTGATATGTAGTTTTCCGTCGTTTCTTCGATCAATATCAGGCGAATGCCAGAAGAGTACCCTAAGAACCGGGCCAGGGACCGCGGGCGATCTTACCTTCCTCTTCCTTATCCTATCGTCAACCTTTACTTACACACACACACACACACACACACACGCGCGCGCGCATACATGCCGGGAGACCGGTCGGGGACTTAGAATTTGTTCCTGGCTGAGACGGTGTCCCGCTAGTGGGAGATACTTGATTGGGGAAAACCCCGCTACCTGACGGTAGGCCGGCGCCGGATCTCACCATCCGCGGGAGAGGATCACCGCTACCTCCCAAGGAAAAACATGACCTTAAGAGTTGTCGGAACTCATGACCTTAAGAGTTGTCGCCCTCGGAATCACTAATAAATCACAAAACAAGGATAAAAGAATCAGAGGGATTCCAGGTCGTGTCACCTTACCGTCTCTTCTTTCCTGTGCACGAACAGCAATCGAAAAATGACTCGCCTACTCCGACAGTAAGTGGGGGAGAGGAAGACACAACTATCTCTGCGGTCACACAGAATGGGCTGCAGACAGTGTACACACATCTAAATAGAGAGAATCAGGGTACACACATCATCTAAATAAAATTAGTATAGTGAGCAATCGCTGAAAGTGATGCATCACTATACTAATATGCTGCATCACTAGTACGTTGAATACAAGTATGCTGCATCACTAGTAC
The DNA here is from genome assembly GCA_031308135.1 of Acheta domesticus. Classification (NCBI taxonomy): domain Eukaryota; kingdom Metazoa; phylum Arthropoda; class Insecta; order Orthoptera; family Gryllidae; genus Acheta; species Acheta domesticus. The sequence continues at coordinate 220,942,157 of JAHLJT010009436.1, forward strand.
GTTGAATACTAGTATGCTGCATCGCTAGTACGTTGAATACTAGTATGCTGCATCACTAGTACGTTGAATACTAGTATGCTGCATCACTAGTACGTTGAATACTAGTATGCTGCATCACCAGTACGTTGAATACTAGTATGCTGCATCACTAGTATGTTGAATACTAGTATGCTGCATCACTAGTACGTTGAATACTAGTATGCTGCATCACTAATACGTTGAATACTAGTATGCTGCCTCACTAGTACGTTGAATACTAGTATGCTGCATCACTAGTTCGTTGAATACTAGTATGTTGCATCACGAATTCGTTGAATACTAGTATGTTGCATCACTAGTACGTTGAATACTACTATGCTGCATCACTAGTACGTTGAAGACTACTATGCTGCATCACTAGTATGTTGAAGACTACTATGCTGTATCACTAGTATGTTGAAGACTACTATGCTGCATCACTAGTATGTTGAAGACTACTATGCTGCATCACTAGTATGTTGAAGACTACTATGCTGTATCACTAGTATGTTGAAGACTACTATGCTGCATCACTATTATGTTGCACACTAGTATGCTGCGTACTAGTGAAGCAGTAGTATGTTGTTTTACTTTTCTTAGTTTGATGTTTTTTAGAAATTCGTCTCATTACTGTTGACAAACGTAGCGCAGACAATTGCGACGGCAAACGTTTTGCCGAGCGGTGGAAACTAAAGTTTATAAAATCGAATTTCACGAAAGGAAATATTTTGAAATTGCGATTGTGACGACGAAGGCAAGAGTAAATCACCAAATAGCCAATAAAATTATTGTAATTGTAATTGAAGTTATAGTCACCCAGTAAGTTTGATAGCCCTTATACAGTCGAAAAACTCCAAGATCAATCATCCTCTTTATTTTGTGCCTTGTTTAGGGAGTTTCGCCAAATAGCCATTTCATTATCCAATTCTGTGGGTATACGAGCACTGTTTGATAGTGTTGACTGATACGAGCAGTGTTAGATAGTTTGATAGTGATAGTGGTGTAAGTATCGCAACGCTGATTACTCGTTTCATTTTGAACATGTGTAGACGCAAAGGGACGCCTGGAAGGTTACGCTTTGAAAACAGAAGGCACAGAGATAATGACAGGAATAATGTTTTTGCAAGTGGCAGAGAATAAAAAGGAAACGCAACACTTATGGAGGATAGTGTCAAGTATATGTTATTAAAATAACATTATGTTGAAGATACGGAATAATGAAGAGTAAGGAAATATTATTTAGAGAACGGTGAAGAAAACGACTGGCAATAATATTTGTGGAAGATGCATAGAATGAGGGATTTGTGAGAGTCAAGAGAGGCGATATGGATTATGTGGATGACAAAGCAGCCCAGTCTGTGGGTTGATGGAGCATCGTAAGCTACATTTGCGTCTCAAGTTGAGTGTGATTATAGTTTTGGAGATGTACGAGACTTCTACAACAATCGGCAACGGTAACGGATCAGTAACGGAAGACCACAAGAGTTGGGTAGTGGCCAAGATGGTGCGGACACAAGACGATGAAGTTAGCAGTATGCCCGGGGCAGAGACAGCAAATGTGCAGGAAAGTCGAGTCAATGAAACGGTGAGGGGATAGAACGTGGAGATAATGCATAATCCAACTCAGAGTTATAATAACGATTGTTGATGGTGATGCCGAACTACGAGGAGATAACTAAGGGCGACTCGTGGAGATCACTTAAAGCGACTTAGAACAACAAAAAAATGCTAAGGTCGACTTAAGTTGAAAGTTCAGCATAGGTCGACTCAGCACTATGGGGAAAACGCTGAAGTCGACTCAAATCTATCAGAAAAACGCCGGCAAGGATTCGCGGCTATTATGCGACAGTTGAGCGCGATTCGGGGCCAGTATGATACAGCCGAGCGCGTTGAGAAGCAAAGAGAAATTGTTGCGGGTGTACCGTGGGCGACGCGGGGCCGCGCCTCGGCGAAAGATTCGCGTTCTGACCGCCCACTCGTCTGGGCGCGCCCCGCCCCGGGCCGACCTCGACCGCCTCGCGGGGGATGTATGGCTCAATGAAACCGCACATAAAGTTTACAAGCTTCCTCCGCGCGCACGAGCGCCGCGCAGATAAGACGCCGCCCTTTGTGCCTCGGCGCATCCATCGCGTGCGGACGGGGAGGTTCACTCGCGGAAGAAGTGGACTCGCTTCCGGCATTCTTCATTACGTCCCTACGCCATGGGAAGGAGCTGGCGTAAAATGAGTTTATTGGCAATGTTGTAATATTTCATTCCAAAACTTTGAAAACTGTGTTTCCGGAGAGAACAAGAATAAAGTTCATATTACGGACAAATCATTTCCTAGAAAATAAAGGCGGAGTATATAAAAAGGATCAAGAATTTCGTGTGCTGGAACGGTACACTAGTGCTCAGTGTCCACAGAGATCCATCGCGTGCGGACGGGACGCAGCGCGGGGAGGTTCACTCGCGGAAGAAGGGTACTCGCTTCTGGCATTCTTCATTACATCCCTACCATGGCAAGGAGCTGGCGTAAAATGAATTTATTGGCAATGTTGTAATATTTCATTCCAAAACTTTGAAAACTGTGTTTTCCGAGAGAACAAGAAGAAAGTTCGTATTACCGACAAATCATTTCCTAGAAAATAAAGACGGAATACATAAATGATATCAAGAATTTCGTGTGCAGGAACGGCACACTAGTGCTCAGTGTCCACAGAAGCCCATCGCGAGCGTATGAAGTGAAGCACTGAGGATGTTCACTCGGCGAAGAAGAGTACTTGCTTCTGGTATTCTTCAATCGAACGTGCTATTACATCCCTCTGTTAAGCCAGTACATAAGGAGCTTTTGTAAAGTGAGTCCGTCGACAATATTATATTTCATTCTGAAGCTTATGGGTACATGGAGCATTGGGAGTTAACAAGGATAAAGTTTATTTTATGGAGAAATCATTTCCTGGAAAATAAAGACAGAGCATATAAAGGAACAAAAATTTCGTGAGCGGAAACGGCACACTGGTGCTCAATATCCAAGGAGATCAATCACATGAGGAAGAAGTGAAAGGCTGGGGATGTCCACTTGGGGAAGAAGTATACTCTATTCAGGGATATTTCAATCCAATGTCTTATTAGATCTCACCGTTAGCGGCAGTACGTAAGGAGCTTTTGTAAAATGAGTTTATTGGCAATGATAGATTTCGTTCTACAGCTTCTAACGCGATGCTTTCCTAATGAAAAAAGACAAACTTTATGTTTTGATTAATCATTTTCTTTAAAATATAAATCATATAAATAATTTCGCTTCCTTGAACGTCGTGCGAATGCTCAATGACTACGAAAAGTTCTAGTCTCCTTACGAAAATAAAAGGAAGGAAATTATGCACGAGATGTGAAGAAGAATATTGAAAATGGTCGTACAATAGATCACCGGTAGTAAGCATAAAAATAGATATTCCATATATTCCAAAGATAATGAGGAAGAAAAAGAAAATAAATATTTAAAAGAGAAAAATAGATTTGAAACATAGAAATAGGTGAAGACGAAGATGAAGGAACATGGTTGTATTCGACCAAAGGAAAAGGAGGTAAGAGTAAATAAAATTGCAAAACCAGTTTTTTTTGTGTAGAATATGAACGCAGATTTGTCATTCGTGCAAGAATTGGAGAAAGCATCAAAGTTGGTGAAGATATGGCTGGCAGAAAACACACCATGTGTGCCAAGGTCATAAAGATGTAAATAAAAAAACATTTCCTGCGCAATGTATTACGTTACAGATTTGTGAGAGAAAATAAATGTCCAAACCTAGTGAAATGTCAAGGCGCTGCAATTTCAAAAGTTCAAGCAATGATTTCATCAGCGTACAGTTTAAAAATATACAATGTAAGGGACTTTTAATCAATCAGGTCAGAAAATCTGCAAGATTGGAGGGTGATAAAAAGTTTGGACATAGGGCCAGGCACAAGATGAGAACAGAAGAAACCCTAGCTGAAAGGGGGTCGGAAAAGCAACGAAGTGAATCTGTTGCACGCTGAGCGCGAGTCGGTCGCAATAAGGCCGTCCCCAGAGCAGCGCCGGGCCTCGTCCAGCGCCGTCGATCAAAGCGACTCGCGCCGTCGTGTCGCTTCCAGAACGCAGCCGGTCCATTTGCGGGCGTCCGATGCTCTGGCCGGCCTCGCGCAACGGCCGACGCCTCACTTATTCATCGCCCCGCGCCGCTGCCGACGGCGGCGCTTCGCCCAGCGACCGACAACAACCAGCAGCGCCCGCACGACCCGACTCGACTAAATAGTCGTCCAACGAAAAGGGTGTTTCGGGTCTGCGTTTTTTATGAGCCCGACGTCCGACACCCAGGGCGCTTCGCCCAGCGACCGACAACAACCAGCAGCGCCGGCCCGACCCGACTCGACTAAATAGTCGTCCAACGAAAAGGGTGTTTCGGGTCTGCGTTTTTTATGAGCCCGACGTCCGACACCCAGGGCGCTTCGCCCAGCGACCGACAACAACCAGCAGCGCCGGCCCGACCCGACTCGACTAAACAGTCGTCCAGCGAAAAGGGTGTTTCGGTTCTGGGTTTTCTATGCGAGTCCTTCGACCGACACCCAGGGCGTCAATGGAGGATGTTTAAAAAGTTCTGATTTTTACTGCGATGTCCGAAACCTCTTGAAACCAAATTAAACGAAAACAAAGCTATATTTTTGTCTGACATTGGTGAAAATAAAAATATGAAAATTGTGTTTCCATTCCAATGTCCCAACAGGGAGCAGCTTGGAAGAGGGTGCGGGAAAACTGAAACGCTAGCCCAGACTCAACATATTAGGAAACTATCTAGCACTAGAAAGTCCGTGACGTTCTGTAGCACCGCCAGTTACATCCTACCTTCGAGAAGTTGCAAAAGTTGTCGAACGAACCGGTTGAAGGGAACATTTAAAAAACGGGCCTGAGTGTCCATTCAAGCAAATATTCCCACAGCACTCTTCTTCGTTCATTTTTTCATGATTTAAATAAAGATGTATTCCTTCATGGACGATTCGCCCGCGCGTTGCGTATGAGGTGGTAGTTGTACGTAACCGGGATGTTTCATATAAAGAATGATTTTCAACGCTGAACTAAGTCGCATTCGAGGATCTTAAGCGAATTCACGTATCTGAGTTGTTGATATATTTTAATTTAAGGCCAAACATTTCACACAGATTTCATAATTTTTTATTTAGTAGCCCAAACATGCAAAACACATACTAGGCACAGGCTAACTAGGCAATTAAAAAATTTCAAAGCTCCTACACCCTACAATTCTAACCTAATTGACTCCTGGCTTTCACTCGAGAAGTCTAGATGGTTAGTCCATTGCATTAAATCTATGGAAAAGAGGATACAACTAAAGAAAAATACCTCTAGGGGGAAAACGTTTTTCGCGGTGATAGCGCAAAAACCGACGAATTATTACTCAGATGTAATTTTTGCGGGTTGTGACACATGCGTTATTGCAATTGGGAAACGTGAATGTTTCTTGAGCCACAAACGCATCGGTTTGGGCAAGACATCACAATATTAGTTTAATATTTGTGGATGCTCTAGGACAGTATTTCGTACATTGTTTGCAGCCTCTACAGAAATGAAATAAGAATTGGAGTTTAAAATATATGTAGAAGATTTCAGTTATTTTACAAATCCTTAAAAACTTTGTGACATGATTTATTGTATATCCAAAGTCGTTCAATTTATTCACCAAAGGAAAAAATTGCCAATATTTTCTTGAACTTATTATTTCAAAAAAGTCGAAACGACCACTTGTAGGATAAATGTTTGTGAAACTTCTTCTTTTATGAAAGCATCGTTGGGTTCATTCGCATTCTTTGAATTGATTGATCAGTGATTCCAAGCGCGTCAACGGCTAGGGTACATTTTCCCGTAAGTGTAGTGTAGGTTTCATCGCGGGAGTTGCTGTTATCTTCCCCCGCTGGCTGGCGAAATACAAGCTTGTGGAGATTTCTTCCCAAAAGCTTATCTCCCACCAGCGGGACCCCATCCCAGCCACGACAAGCTCGAAGCTCCCGAACGATCTCCCGACAAGCGCGATACATGTGCGTAGTACATGTGAGATATACTGCGATTTTTGTAGGAAGAGCTCTCAAGATAACTCAAATCCCATCTTCGCGATGGAATATGTCACGGCATTTCGTATCATTCACAGTCGTTCCGCTAGATTTCGCACGATCGCGACCGTATAAAGCAATGCTTGCAATCATGCGACTTCTACCGGCAAGACCGAGAAAAGACGCGAAATGCCGTGACATATTCCATCGCGAAGATGGGATTTGAGTTATCTTGAGAGCTCTTCCTACAAAAAAAATCGCAGTATAAGAGTATGTATGTGAAGGGTGAAGACAGAACAAGGAAGAGAAACACTGATTGTGCGCGGCCCGTGGACCGTTTGTTAGGGTTCTGCTCCGACATTTGCCCAGTGTTTTCGAGGTGAGGCGGAGAAACCACGGAAAATTACCGACCAGAGCAACTAGAATTCTCCGCCAGGCAGCGGCTGAATTCTACCTGTCTCTCTAGCTCTCATCCTTTGAAGCAAGCAAACACGCCACAATCTTACAGGCTTACAAACAAACTACATCTTTTGATGGATATCTACAAATACCTATTATTTATTAAAAATATATTTCATCCCTGTACATACGCTGTATATATAGGGATGAAATATGTCGTGTGCGTGCGGTGAATGTCACGGTTAGATCACTTGCCGTGCACCAATCGAGTCATACGAGGTGTCATTCCTCGTGTCTTGGTCTACTGAAGAAGAAGACGAAGACGAAGAAGACGCAGACGAAGAAGACGCAGGCGAAGAAGACGCAGGCGAAGAAGACGTAGGCGAAGAAGACGCAGGCGAAGAAGACGCAGGCGAAGAAGACGCAGGCGAAGAAGACGCAGGCGAAGAAGACGCAGGCGAAGAAGACGCAGACGAAGAGGAAGGTGAAAGAGAACAAGAGGAATAAGAGAAGACGAAGAAGCAGACGAAGACGACGAAGAAGGAGGCAAAGTAGAGACGACGAAGAAGTGGACGGAGAGGAAGCAAAATTTAAGTGGTTAGTTCGCAACGCTGAAAAAACATCTAAACTTGAACTTGAACAAAGAGAACTCTGAAGAAAGAGAAAAAAAGTCAAACAATCGAAGGTACATCAAAGCGTCGGCGACGTCACACTCAGCTAGTTGCAAAGTAATACGAAGTAATCTGAATTATATAGATTAGTTAAATAATAAAATCGCAGATTGGGACATGTTGCCTTGGGCCCATATCATATTGGCCCTTGTTGATCTGCATCCACGAAACACTGATGGAAATGTCTTCCTACTAATCTAAAATCTATACGCAATTATCACTAGACAGTTGAATATAAGCGGGATTCACTAGAGCAGGTGGTGTACAGAAATCCTCTCTTCAAGCCCTACCACCACTGCATTGTCTGTTTGTATTCTTTATCTTTACAAAAAAAATCCTTTCAGAGTTTACTTTGAGAAATGAAGAGAATATATTATGAATTCAGTATGAATTGTTCATCTTTTAATGTACGGACAGATTGTAAAAAAATATTTAAAATGGTGTTCTTGCTCACTGTTTTCATTCTAGTGGCTGAATGAATAATGGCCATCGGTACAGGTGTGATATTGCCGACATTGATTTATGGGTTTACTGAGAAAGTGGGTCGTAATGAAGGTTTCTTTTTTTCGCTGGTCGCTGTCAGTACTGAAGCTTTTAAGAAGCACAGACTGCTATTGAACTTTCAACACCAAACATAGTATTGTAATTCATTTTTTTCTTCTATTGACAATTTTGATTTTAGCGCCGTTACAAATAACGCTTTTACAGTAGAGAAGAGAATGAAATTGCTCTATTTAAGCTTGCAAGAGACGGGCGATAGCGATGATATAACGAGAAGAAATTGCTGACATTTTCTGAAAAAAATGTACGTTAAAAGATACAATGTATACGTTCCACGTGTAGGGAAATTCAAGCAAATGTGGCATCTGCAGAAGTAATTCTCACAGAATATCGAAGGCAGATAACATCAGATAGCACTGACTAACGATACTGTGACTGATTATTCTTGGATTGTTAAAGGGCATAAGAAATAAGTTATTGAATGAAACATATTTGAAGAAAGGCCACGACAAGACTTTGCTTTTCCCTCTCTCCATTATTAGGGAGATTTTACTACCTCGAACGGTAAGCACTATCGATCTTCTGCTCAGGCGCAGTTCAAGCTTTGCATCACTTTAGTGCGTCTGCGCTTGCGCAGAAGATCGAAATTGCTTAACGTTCGAGGTGGCAAAAGTTCCCTAATAACTGAAGTCTCGCTCCATGGCCTCTGATGTACCATACCGGAAGTAAAGACGAGCATGACTAAAAGAACGCAACCTCGCCCGACGAGTGGCGTGACGAGGGTAGCGTTGAGGCGTTATGGCGTTACGGGCGAGCGGCCCGATCGAGGGCGTCGGCGCGGGGGCATCGCGAGCGCATCTCTATTGCAAAACGCATCCGCAGGGCAGCGGCGCGAGGAGAAGCCTCATTGTAGTCGCACATCGCGTCATGCGCGCCAAGACCCGCCCTCCGCCATGACGCAGCGCCACGTACACGGCTTGGCACGGGAGAGGTCTCGAAGGAAATGAAGGCACTGCTGAGGTAGGATGTATTTTGTACTGCCGAAGTACTGCAAACAAATAAAGTAGGAATTGGGGCCTGATTGAAATGAAAATACATGCCTTTGTGTCGTAGACATTCTCATCAAATTGAGGCATTCTGGGGATCAAGGGTCTGTAGGAAAAAGTCCATTTTCAATAACTGGGAGTTGAAAACTATCAAATTGCAAATATTCATTGTTAAACTTCATGGATAATTCCTTTTTTGTAAAGTTATTCAAAGAGTTATTGAGAGTAACTTCATTTATGTTAATTGCGGCAAAATATTTCAAAACTTTATTTAAAGAGGTGGCATTATGAGGCTTTCTTATATAGAACTATGTTTTTCCACTAAATTATAAATAAAAATACCGAAATCACTCAATCTATTTGTTGTACTGAATCACTGACAAAAAATAAACAAAACATTACAGAAGCCGGACCCGATATGCGAGATCGCTAAAGCCGTGGCACCAAGACCGGGACGTGAAGAGTAGTGCCGTGACCTCATATAGAAGGATCGCGGGTTCGAGTTCCGCCTCGGGCATGGGTGTGTGTGTGTATGTCTGTATGTGTGTCTCGTCCTTTCACCCCTCATTATCATCATTTCATCTTCCATATCCCCTAGGACTAACAACCCTGTGGGATAAAAATCGGATCCAGCTAAATGTTGATAAAATTACATGCACCTGCTACCAAGACAATGATGTTAAGCCCCGGTAAATGCACGCGTGGTGCAAGTCCGCCTATTCGCAGACAAAAAAACATTACAGAAATACCATTTTCCTACTCCTTCCATATGTTTCCCATAGTTCTTGACATAAATGCTATTTAAATTTGTAACGTTTTTGTGATCTTCCACGCTTCTTATTTACTACACTTGAACCTTCTTCTGTTCCTTTTTTCTTGTTCTTCGTCTAGGGTGTTCCGTTTTACAGAAGTTCCATTGTCTTAAAATAGAGATACAATACTATCTCTTATTTGTACTAGATAGATTAGCTACTAAAAAAATAGCTGTTCCCTACAGTCGGCCAATTGATTTGAAACTTGATGGATTTATGAAGAACGATATGGCGGTTAATTCAAAATGTTCTGGGGATAAACTGTCCATAGCACTGGAAGCCTCTTCTCCTCCAGAACGCATCAATTATGGTAGCTTAACCCCCCTTCACAAACGTCACATGTAGTAAAAAGTAACTATGAAAACACTTACCACAAAATTCTGGGAAAAGAATAAGAGGCTTGAGGTAACTGATCCATGATATATTTAGCAAATGAAATGGAGCGAATCACGACAATATTGCGGTCTTTAGAGGCCTGTATATCATTCCTTTGTTTTGGCCTGCCGCGCTGTCAACGCGGAACATCAAGATGACCTGAATATGAATGTTGGAGCGGAGGCAAAGTTACGTGACTACGGGCAGTTAGGTGGCAGGCAGATTTTGTTGTTGGTTGAGAACCGTAATGCGATGAAGTTATAGAGTTAAAAAGTTCGCAGTAACTCGTAAGTTAGAACGTTTCTCATTCTTTATCTTTCTTTCAAGAGAGAAACTTTGAAGCGAAGAAAATATTTTTACTTCATGATCAGCGAATACTGATTATTGAGTATGTTCAAGAAATCAATTCTTAGACAAGCGTTCTTGATCGATGAATAATGAAATGTTTTACCTTGTGGTGAGGTCTATGACCCGCTGAATTCTTTGAACTAAAAATCAATTAAGATCAAATGAAATAATGTTTACTCAATTAAACTTCTGAATAATTTCATATATTTACATATTTTGTTTTAGAACAAAATTTAATATAATAATACTGCTGAGATATGAGATATGAATAATAAAGGTACTGAGATGTCACACAAATCTAATTACAATTTTTTTTAGCATTAGGTAAGGCGTGATTATATTATTTGTTTTAAAATAAGTTCACTAAAATTATTTCATATCTCAATCAAACCTCTCTTTCCCAAAAAAACGTATCTTCTTTAATTACAAAATAACAACATTCAATACATAAAAAGTTTTTAACCTTCATAAGCACACGCATGGCTTTTTGTTGCATAAATCGCCATAAATCTACGTCCAGTAATGACTAATCCGCTCATCTGAAAATTTTGGAAGATAATTCGTTTCTATGGTCCTCAATGGGTCAAAACTTTTGCAATTTTAAATGTGCCAGCCAATCATATATCACATATTTCACAAATTATAAAAGATACAGAATACAATACGAATCGGTCTGCACCGTGTTTTAGGATCATAGTTTTTAATGTGACATCACATCGGTTCGGTGAATTATAGTCTCTTCGATGAGTACCATATTATTTCAGTAATTAAGCAATCTCTTTTAGGGACTCCCTCTAATAATTATAAATATCTCTCCTCTGATGCCCATCACTGTACTGTTTTATTCAGGATGCACTGCCAGGAGCGAAATGAACAAAAAAGACAATAGAAAAACGAAAGAACATACACATACAGCAGGGGCGTGTCTAGGCTGATACAACCGGAGCGCGGCAATGAATGACCCCGAAGTTAAAGAGTCCCAAATGAGGACTCCCCACGTCCCCTAAAAACATATCAATGGCGACCCCATTTGAACCCTCTACCAATTCTCCCGAGACGTAGCTTCGCCTCTGACATGCATCAATTATACAAGGAATCTTTTTTTGTCTAGAAAATTTGATGAAGTGACACACCTCAGATTAACTACAAAAGTAATTTCGTAAAGAGCCCATGGAACTTCAATATAATTGTAACACATTATCATCAGGATCTTAACATCATCCAACAATATTATCACATAGACAATCACTGACACGTTTTCCTTCAATAAATGTTCTCATATTTAAAAAAAACGTAGGGAATTCTCATGGGTTTTTATTCAATGACAGAATATAAAGTGGCTCGCCAACAAATAGAATGCCGATAGTTGATTTCTTTTACACTATTCCTTGCCTTCTGGGGACCTTTTAAACCCTACGTTATCCCATCATCTTAGCAGCATGGCAACACCCAACCTAATGGAACGTTTGGACATGTAGCGCAGAGACTGCTCGCACGAGGACCACCGCAGTCGTCAGCAGAACGTTACTTCGGCGCGACATCTCGGTTCCTTCGTAGAATGACTCCAACAGAGAGCGCGCTGTCCGGGAGAAACGCGCGCAGGCGGAGCAAGTAGCCTGGCATCTGTCGTTCTCAGAACTGGGTACTATACGGAAACCGGAGGAACAGAAAATGTAGTTGGAGAATGTAACCGAAACCATCTAAAACCAGAAAGGGAACGTCGCCATCTGGTACCACAGGTTGAAACGTAAATATTCTACTTATTAGATGGGATAAAAAAGTGAACACCGTTCACATTTTGCCATCTTTTTGAATATTGAACGACAATCAATTAACGTAATAAAAGAGAACTTCCCTACTGTTTTTGTAACTGGTTGAAAGAACAAAAGGTGTAATAAATATCAGAATTAAGGGTTTAAATACAGGAAATCATATAACAGATGATATATCAAGTACAGAGATAAAAGATGAAACCGACACCAAACCTTGATCATATTTGTGTTAATACACTCACACATGTACACAAGTGTTATAAATACTTTGTAGTATAATACAGATGCATTGCATTTGTCAAATATCGTTCTCCCACACTAATATTTTGCCTACACATACAAAAAATTCCCGAGAAAAAGGTAGAAGAAGAAAAGATATAAGACATAAATTATCTCTTTTTTTCCACCGTCATCCGAAGATCGCAGCGTTAACCTTGGAGGACGCCTGGCAGGCAAAGCGTTCTCTCCTGTGCTTAGAAGGCCCTGCGGCGCGAATCCCTCCATTTCACGGGGATTGCTTCCATCCAGCGGGCTTCGGTGCGTGATCCCTCTCCCACAAGGGGCGCGTGCGAGACGGATGGCCCACATCACGAAGGCCGCGCGCCAAAGGACCGCCAGCGGGGCTCCAACCGCTCATACTTCTCCAACTATTCGTAACTTTACTTAATATTATTATACCGCTACTTGAATCGGGATAAGTGATTCCAACCGCAAACATATTTGCGCGGACTGGAGTTCGAACTCTGGCAGGTGCAACGGCAGATGCCAAACTTCGAGCTACCGCTTGGCCTCCTGATGGGCTGTGCTTGTGGTTCTTCCAGGCAGATCGCTCTTTCTTCAAGCCCTTACTCAAAGGACCCGAGATTTCGCATACGTATTAACGCGTTTCCTTTCTGGATCTACGCGTTTCCTTTAATTCCAGGAGTAATCTTCCTGGACAGTGCCTTAAGCATCCTAGGACAATGTCGGATCTTTTTTCATGTTATTGATTAATTAGTGATCCTAGGCGCGTCAATTGCTAAGGTCATCAGTCCCGTAAGTGCAATGCATGTTTTTATCGGAGGTGGCGATAATCTTCTCACCCTGAATGACGAGATCTGGCGCCCACCTTACCTCAGCCGAGACAAGCACTAAGCTCCCGTCAGGACTCCCGGCATGTGGGATAGGGTAGTGCATGTAATTGTAACTATGTGTAAGGAGTCAAGGAGGGGGAAGGAAAGATCGCGCGCGGCCCGTGTCCTGTTTGTTAGCGTACTGCTCCGGCATCCGCCGGGTGTTGATCGTAGAAACCACGGAAAACTACCGATCAGTGCAACCGGTAGTTAGAAGTCTCCTTCAGAGAGCGGCTGAATTCTCCCAGTGTTGCCACTTTACGTCTTCCCGGTCAGGGGAACAGTTACATCGAATGATACTATAAACCATATATTTACTTTCTCGTATACGTACGTATACTCGGAGTGATATACGTAGTGTAGAGAAAGTTATGTAATGCTGCGCGAAAAAATGGTCAATTTTCGGCGGAAAAAAATTAATTGCCGGGCCGTGAAAACGAAGAAGTGGATAAACCCATAAAACAAAGTGGAGCTAAATTAACAAAAAAATCCCCTAACTCGTGGTGTGGCCAGAAACTGTTTTCTAGGTCCTTGATACCGAAAACCAATTGAAGGGAAAACGTCCGTCCGTTCGTAAACACTGCTAGCGCCTAAACCATACGTACGATTTCTTCCAAAATGAATATTCCCAGGTCGATCTGATTCTAGTGAAAGCTTTGAGATTTTGAAAAAGATTCTGCAAAATTTGGGGGTACTTTATATGAAGCCCCCCGGGGATTTTCAAAATTTTCTCAAAAACGGCTCCAAATTTTTTATTTAAATTTCTTGTATGAATAGAGTAAAATACACTTATTAACATGGCTTAGGTCCGGTTTTCACGGATAACTCTAAAATTTCGAAAATTTTGAAAGTTTGAATTTTTTTCGGTGTCTTTCTCCAGCTACAAAATTAAAGATAGAGATTTTTTCTTCAAATAAAACTTGTTCTGCATATTGAGTTCTTTCATAATAGTCATGTAAATGTTTCTCAAAATTTTAGTAGTCTTCGTGCAATATTGCGTGCAATATGTGCAATTTTAAAAAATTACAAAAACCAGATTTTCTTAAAAACGGCTCAATATTTTTTCTTTAAACTTTTGGTAGGGATAGTGGTAAATTTACTCTATCAGATGACATAAAAGCCATATTGGTCTATTGGTTGGTTTTTTCAAAAATTACAAAAATGTAAATTGTTTTACTTGTCCCTCACGTCGTTAATATTTACATTATCGGAATTTTTTCACATTATTATATTTACGAGTATATATGCTTTAAATAATGTCAAGTAAAGTCTCTCGAAAACACTACCGTTTTCTGTGAAAAGTAGCTCAAATTTCGGCATTTTCAGAAATGCTCAAACGTCATTTTCTCATGTATGGCTGCATTTTTTTTCTTGAAACTTTTGTAACGGATAGTGCAAATTACACTCTTTAGTATAGGGTAAAGTTTATTTTGAGTTTTTTTTTGTTTTTTCAAAAATTACATAATTGTAATTTTTTTTGAAAGATCTCTCACATCTTTAATATACACATTACCAGCAATTTGTAAACATTATTATATTTGTGAGTGTAAGTGCTTCAAATAACTTCAAATAAAGTATTTTGAAAACTCAAACATTTTCTGTGAAAATGAGCTTCAAATTTCGCATTTTTAGTAGCGCTAAAACGCCATTTTCTCTTAAACGGAACATAATTTTTAAAAGAAAATTGCCATTTATGACTAGGTTTTTGTGTTCTTTAATATTCTAGAATTAATGTTTCCGTTCTACCAATAGGAAACCGAACAATTAAGAAAATGACAAAAAATGTACTTTTGGCGGTGATAGATGACAGCTGGCAAGAAAGAGTTTGTGGCAATTCCGAGTAGCTAGCGAAGACCCAAGGAAATAGAAAACTAATACGGGAAAGTCTGTGCCATTAACTAGCACCACTAGTTGTTTTTCTTTTGTTTTTTACCCGGACGCCTGGTGGATGCGAGGGTTGTTCCAGGTATCGGACGCAGGCAATCTATTTTCTGTGTTCTGTTCCCACTCCTATTTATTACCGTGTTCATCCACAATTCTTACAATTCTCCAACTACCAGTCAGGAGAGTGGCCGAAAAACGAAAGCGCAAGCGCCTAGCTGCGTTAGTGACGTTAGCTGCGTTAGTTAGCTGCGTTGTGAGACTCCCCCACATGGCCACAAGCGCGCACAAAGGGAAAGAAACTAACACTTTACGAGAAACGAAAGGATTTCGCAAACATACCCATCAAGATCGCCATTAAACCTTCTCTATAAAACGTGGTGCAAAGCATAGGCGCGGTCTCAAAGAAGGATACACATTCTTGAGGTGGCGCCAAATTCGTGATAGGGTCATGAACCAAGGTCGTGGCCGAGATCTTTAGAACGGGATGCAAGCCTAAACATAGTCGAACTGGCATGCAGGTAAAAATACTGTTTTGAAACAGCAATGCAATTTCGCAAATATTGGGAAGATGACTAATATATTCTCCAGGCCAGTAGGGAGACATTATTAACACATTATTTTGTACCGCGCTTATCTATTTATACATTAAACCTGATATTAAATAGCATTTTTGTAAGAACGTTGATATAAATTACATTAAATACATTTGGAAATGGGAAACGTGCGTAATGCTTTATTTTTGCTCGTACACTTTGTAATTCATTAAACTAATAAATCTGGACTCTGAAAACAAATTTATCATTGCCTTGAGAGCCTGACAGACAAACCCTATTAGCATCACAAATTGAGGAAAACACCTTTTTCACATACTTATTCGAAATTAATGATCACTGTAGTGTCCCGTTTAGTTTGTTTTAAACAAGTCAAGGAAAATAAAACGATTTTTTCGGAAAAGTTTTGATGAGATCAAACCCGACAGTTTTTTTTTAAAGAATGATTATTTCTTCCATTGATTGGGGAAAATTAATGTCCCACGTGGCAGTGACGCTTTTGCTCCGATCGATGCAAGCGTTCCAAGCGTATAAATGCATCTTCGGCCAAGCCCTTTTTTGTGGCATTCGAATAAACCGTCTTACGGCATCTAAATGTTTACAGAAGCAGCTGCTCAAGCAGAATGCATTGTTAATTTCACTGAGCAAAAGTGTTCGTAGCTACCATCTTTCTGGCAAGGTCCACATAGCTTCGCTGCCTTTTACTCTTGCCTCGCCAATAAGTTATTGTCCTCTCATCACGTTATTCGCCTATTCTACATCCTGGGTCAACAGACATTTCATTTCTGCCATTCCCTCTTATCAAGCAACATCTTCCTCAACTTTTCTCGACGCTTCCCTAAACATTCGCCCGTCGCTGTCAGCAAATCCCGTTATTTTCCCAATTCAAAATGCGAACAGTCCTTTCGCAGATAATCGAGACTTTTCTATAGCCAGTTCTACCGCCTTTGTACCCGTTGATATCTTAGGTTAAAAAAAAGGTTTCACACACGTTTCTCTATGTATGTCGATGTGCTGAATCCGAATTCGAAGCGAGAATTGCACCACCACTCCCAAGTTCTTTTTAAATCGCGAAAAACACATGTGAATACTAGATTGTCTTGTAGCATTTTACTCCACAGAAGCGAAAAGTTGTCCAACTAGACTCAAAGACTAGATACACGTTTCTCTATGTATGTCGATGTGCTGAATCCGAATTCGAAGCCAGAACTGTGCCACAGCCTTCCAGTTTGATTTTTTTAATCGCGAAAAACCATCGTGAAATTTACTATTTACAATTTCACGGTGGTTTTTTGCGATGAAAAAAAAACTGGAAGTTGGAGGACGCAATTCCGACTTCAGATTCGGATTCAGCGCGTCCACATACCTAGACACATGTGTAAAGTCTTTGGGTCTGATAATTTGTTTGTGTGCCTGTCCCCTCACCCCGAACTCTCATCCCCCTCGCCAGCATCTTATCCTCGACCACCCCGCCTCCGCTTTGCCCTTCCCTCCATCACCCCACCACTGTCTTCGGCTAACCCACCTACCCGACCCCTGTGGTCCCTTCATGTCAGTTCCCCGTTGCCTCTCGGGCCCCCGCGCGGCCCCTTCAAGTGGCGGGTGAGCGCGCGCCCTGCTGAAATATGGAGACTGGGTATCGACCTTCCGCCCGCGCCAGCCGGCCGGCCGGCCCGCACGCGGCAGCGCCCTCGACCGCCGCGGCGCGGCGCGGCGCGGCGCGGCGTGGCCTGGCGGTGCGCGGCACTGACCTAATTGGACGGTTCGCCTCCCCAATGGGCCATCACGCAGCAATTTGAACGATTAGCGACACAGGTCAAATACTGGGCGGAACGTTACGGAGAAACGACAAACATCAAAATAAAACGCGGTTGTGACTTGAATCGATTGAAGAGCTGGGCCTTACGAGACTTCAGTCTCAATGTCTCGCAATCTTCCAACTTCTGTAATAGTGTAATTTTACTGGCCTAATTTTAAACATTCATTGTTTTGACATAAGACGTTCAGCGAGGAACGGTTGGCTTATTTCATCTACGGATATCTAAGGATAAATACATCCATCTAAGTTTGTAACAATAAATATGCACATTAAAAATGGTAGTGAATACAATACTTTTTATGAGTAACGTAGTAATTTAAATTTAAAATTTAGTGTTAGATGACAAAAATTACATATTCCAGAATTCTAGCCAGGATTCCTTTTTCATAGACTATATCATGGTGTTTCTCGATAGACATCTAACTTTTCATGATGAAGATTTCTTTGATTACTTTTGTAGCCTGTGCGAGTTCCTTCTTCCAAAACTTTCCATTGCTCCAGAAACCCATAATGCGAAACTCGCTCCACACATGTAAAATTTATAGTGAAAGTATTACGTCTAGCGTGAGCTTTTCTCGTAGTTTTCGTGATTCCTCCTATCTCTTCATTCACTCCAGCCCAAAATTATTTATCATTAATGACTACCATTATCTATTCATTCATGACATTTAAAAAAAGCATAAGCGACTACCAAGCGACTCAACAGGTCGCGTCGAAAAGTGACCTGAATTTTTTCTATTAAAATATATTCACTATTTATATCTGCTGGGAAAAAAATTGCTGCCGTCGAGCACTGGAAGTTACTGAAAAAAGTAGAGACTTTGGTCAATTTTCGACATGTTTTCGCTAATGTCAAGGAGAACTCTTGCTGAAGCGAACGATTCACGTAGTGCTGTCATTCCTCGCTAGGATCTCTACTTATCGGTTGTCTGACAGTTTGCTGGCCGGAAAACAGTTGTTCACATCGGGAAACATTGTGTTCCGGTAAACGAAATCTGGAAATATTTAATTTATTCGTCCGTTAGGTACAAGGGATTAATCGCAATTAATACGACAATCGATTATTTTACGATTAATAAACAATTAAATATGTTATATTTACCCAGATTAATAAATACATAAATTAAAATTTACCACTATAAATTAACATTTACCACTATCAAGTTCAATCATTTGAATTTTTAAAAAAATTTCTAGTGTATTTAGATTTAATTTAATAAATGCTGCCATTTCGACAAATATCGCACTTCATCAATACCACCTACTGACAACGCAGCGTATTTGGCAAGGCGGATTTGAGTGACCCCGAAGGCGATCATTAACTCACTGATTATAATATGTAAATTGACCGATCATTGGCTTCCGAGTTACTCAGATCTGTCTTGTCGAACGAAACAGTCACAGATACCGTAGTTTTGGAGCTAATTCACCAGGTGACACCAGCGTGGATATGATCAAAACTGAGATGTTCTATGCAAACTCATTTAACTGAACGATCGTACATTGATGTGTCTATTGCAAAAATAATAGAAGGTTGCCAAACAATGTTAACTATACTTGCGTGCCGCGGGTTCACTTGAGCATCACATCGAGTTCCTGTTTCTCAATGTCGATGAACTGGTGCCCGGAAGAGTAGGCGCTGCTTCGCGCAGCATTGGAACTGTGCCCGTAGAAGCGCTTGTTCCCTCAGCGGACATTCTCCCATAATAGGCAGGGCTACACAAACCCCGCGGAAACGACGGTTTGCGTCGTGAAAAGTGTTGAATTTTGGTTGGTTGTTGTATTGTTGTTGTTTTCAAGAACTTCCAGTGCGTGACGGCAACTAATTTTTTTTCACATCACGTATAAATGGTAAATATCCATCTGTAGAAAAAATGAGGCCGGATCTCGAACTGTGCCTGTTGAAAGGTCCCTTAAAAGATCAAGAGACAGTCAAAATGTGCTCCATAAAGATACTGCTCGTCGTCAAAGACATTTTCACATATAATGGTATTTCTGTACTTACTTCCATTATTAAACATATTTTAAACTCAGTTTTAATGTTAGAGAAAAATACCTAGCAGAACATTTGGAACATATGTTGATCTGAATCATGTAATGTACCCATAACTCAAACTGACTTCGGCAGTGGCTGGAAAGATACAATGCTTTGTTGGATACTATGATGTTTGTGCGTGTGTGTGTGTGTGTGTGTGTGTGTGTACGTGAGAATGTTTTAATTTACGTTGTAAGAAGAATTCAAAAAATAATCACTGGCGTGCTAGAAGTGGCGGAAGACGGAAATATGAGGGAGTCCCTTGAGGAGTTCGTAGAAGTTAGACGAATGTTGCAATGCCAAGTCAGAAACTTTCGCGAATAGTCAAGTTAAAGCAAGTTAAGCTGTTTAAGAGTCTAGAGTTAAGAAATTAAAGAAAAAAGTCAATCTGATGAATATTAACATTTTACGAGAGAAAAAGCAGGGGAATCAGCTGCAAAGAAGTTGGTTAGATTCGTAGGCTTCCGCGGCCGGAGTCAGTATATTCTTGGCTGTCCGGGATGAGCCGCGTCTCAGTATGTTTTACTGACGTTTCGGCCATCTTGCTGTGGCCTTCTTCAGAGCTAAACTGCTGAGTTTAGCTCTGAAGAAGGCCACAGCAAGATGGCCGAAACGTCAGTAAAACCTACTGAGACGCGGCTCATCCCGGACAGCCAAGAATATGCAAAGAAGTTGGATGGAAAGATGGAAATTGTATTTACGTAGAGTATGAGTGCAATAGCCAGTAAAGTAGGATGAACCTTTTATTTCTTTTTTAACAAATTCAAAAGTTTTTGTCGAAGACTCGTTCTGTTTTTAATTTTCAAAAGAGTAAAACATTGAAATATTAATATTCAAAGATAGCAAGAAATCGTTAAAAAAGTGCACATGAATAAATGTTAGTTCATCTGAAGTTTAAATTTAAATAGTTATTTTCTTTAAATACGATTACGGTATTGTTGTTACTGTTTTTCTTGTGTTTTAAAATATTTTAATTACAATATATCTGTGAGTGGAGTCGGCGTACTATATGATAAGAGATGATTCTGCAACATTAATTCCGTTTCCTGTGTTCTACGTAGAAATGCATTACTAAGTGTTATGGTGGTGCGCGGCGAGTTGAATCACGCGCCGCACCACCAGCACTCGGCGTCAGCACAGCGAGCAACGGACCGTGGCGAGACCGGGAGAAAGAGGAAGAGGCGGCCAGCTAGCGAAGCCCAGGAGTGGTTGCGAGGCTATGCCGCCGGCGAGAATAAAAGCGGGCCCCGCCGCCGAGCGGGCAGACAGTGTTATAGCAGAGTTCCGAGTGTAAAGTGACGTAGTGCGGCCAAAGTGATATATATTTAGACCAGGCAATTGTATTATTGGACATTCTTCTTGGCAACTGGTGAAACTGCATGGTACTTTGGACATCTAATGGTAAAACGGTAACCCGGCTTTGTTATTTGGTATTATTCTTTGGTTACCGGTTTGTTATAATTGATTTGCTGCATTTGTGGAATAAAAACGTTGTTTACGAAACTTCTGTGTTTTCCTGGATATAACACTAAGTACGCTGGTAATGATTAATCAACACCAGGCTAATGCCGGAGCAGTTCCCTAAAAAACGAGCCACGGACCACATGCGTTCTTCCCTTCCTCTTCATTGTCCTGTCCTTGCCACTACACTCTTACACTTCGAAGCACTACACTATCACACACATCGGGAAATCAATCGTCAGTTTACAGCTTGTCCCAGTTAGGACGGTGCCTCGTTAGTGGGAGATACATGAATGTGAAAAATTTCGCATGGCGACGAGGAGGTCGTGTCTGATCTCACCATCCAGCAGAGAAGAACCACCGTCTCCTCCGAAGATAAAACCATTCACTACACTTACGGGACTAATGACCATATGTCTGTTAACGTGCCTGTAAACACGAAATAATCGAGCCAATTTTGAATAACGAAATTCGGCCGAACACTTACTAGAAATGACACTTTGTACACAAATCACAAACCAAGAGAAATTGGTGGCGCAACAGTATCCTAGCCCACAAGGCAGTAATGTAAATCTGCAGAGAGGACCTGGATTGATTGATTGATTGATTGATTGATTCGTGTTTCCGGGCGCGTCAACTGCTCAGGTCATTAGTCCCGTAAGTGTAGTGCGTGTTTTCCCCAGGAGGTGGCGATGATCTTTTTCCCGCTGGATGGCGAGATCTGGCGCCGACCTACCGTCGACTAGGTTTCCTCATCCACGTATCACTCACCAGCGGGGCACCGCCCCAGCCGAGACAAGTTGTAAGCTCCCGACCGGTCTCCCGGCATGTGTGGTAGTGTAGTGCATGTTAGTGTAAGTGTATGTGTAAGAGGGAGAGGATAGGACAAGGATGAGGAAGGAAAGATCGCGCGCGGTCCGTGGCCCGTTCGGGTACTGCTCCGGCATTCGCCTGGTGTTGATCGGATAAACCACGGAAAACTACCGATCAGAGCAGCCGGCCGCTAGAATTCTCCTCCAGACAGCAGTTAAATTCGACTAGTGTCGAAGTATCTAGTGTCGAAAATCCTGCCGCCGCCGTCGGGAGTGGAAGCTAGGACCTCCCGGTCAGAGGGACTGCAGTGACATCAGGTTGATGCACTGAGCCATCTCTCCCGGTGAGAGGACCTGGAGGCTGGAGGAAACCCCGCCAGAAGGCGCCGACTGCAGTCGGAGGGAAGTGGCGATTCACGCGAGAGGGAGGGGCTGGAGGCACGCGCGCGCCGCAGGAATTCCTGGGCAGCGCCAGCCGCCGCGTCGCCTCGCGTGCTTCGCGCGATGCAGCCACGCCAGCACACGACAGGGCACGCCAGCGCACGCCACCGCAATACGCCGCGCCGCGCCGCGCCGCGCCCACCGCCTCCGCGTGCTAAGGCCGGGCGGGAGTTCCTCAGGGGGGCGAACCCAGGAGGATGGATTTCGGGCAGAAGAGGCTGTCGAAAACAGGTTTCGGATGGAAAAGCGGTGTCACTACTTACAAATATATGGAACAAGGATTATATATTTCTCCGTGATGTTTCTTCTGCCCTAATTAGAGTGACCCAATTTTATGGTAGATAAATTTAATAAATGGATCAAATATTTACCAATATTTGAACCATTTTGATGATGGCAGATGAAAATTAGCACCCGCAGCGTGACAAATATGAATTCTGTATAGTTACATAATGACCAGTGTATTCAACACTAGCCTGGCAAACGTGTACAACGCCAATGGATTAACAGTCTTATTAATTTTGTAAACTTTATAAATGTTAGTCTGGTTCTCTGCAAGTTAATTGCAAAATAATTTTCTGAATCTATTATCTTGAATGAATATTAGTTTATTCAATGACGGAGACATCTATTTAACAAAATTGAGACAGATATTTTGTTCGATATAGAAGATTCATCTCAATGGTGGGATGGGGCTATTCATCATTCATTCTTATTCCATCTGTCCGTCCCTGAATTTCGAAATACGTTTCCAGAAATAGCTCTTCTCTTACACGACTATTAGCTTTTTGTCTTCTTGCTAATCACTTAATTTCAAACACTCTGGTGTCTGAAGTGGTTGCGAATTATTAGGTGGATGAAAGGTTCTTTAATGTCCTCGTTAAGCAATTACTCTCTGATAGGAAGCAGTACTACAATATTTCCATGGATCAAAAAGTCTACGGTTCACCGCCGAGATCGAACGTAGATTTAGAAAAATATTTCAAAGCCTCCAAAGCAGCGATGTTGTTGCTAAAATTTCCATCCTTAATTTCCTGCGAACACTGCGCAATGTGTTGCTTGATAACCACCTCACTACGTTCGAATATCTTTTTTCAATTTATTTAATTAGACTTTGGAAACTCATGAAAGTAATGATATTATAAACTTTTTAACGAAGTTTTTCCTCGAAGCTCCTTTAAATAAGTTTTTCTTTACACTTACCACTTTATGGCAACTTCCGCACTTCCTGACACAGACAATTTTCGAACTAGAATTACTGAATCTCAGACTCGCTTTCCAAAGCGCAATCTGCGATTCTTGGCAGCTCATTTCTTTAAGATCGAAACTACATCTCTCAGACCACCACCTCTTCAACTTTTTCCACAGAAAGAAGTTTTCAAGTGAAGAGATAAGGTTATAGAAAATTGCATTCCCTATTCAAGGATGCTTCAGAAGCATCAAAAATCTCAGAAAGGTGTGGAAAAAGAAGAAGCAGGAGACAAAGGGGAACATCCAGAACAACTTAAAGTAGATTCCATGAATGAATGGGGGTAAGAAAGAGACATTGATGACTTTTGCCAGAAAACACGGTAGTATTAATTCAATTTTTTACACTAATTCAGAAGCAACTTATTACTAAAATGTTGGTCTCAATAGCAAAACGAAGTAAATCTCTCGTGTTTGTAATCAATTGTTTTGCTTTCGCTGCGGTTAAGAAAGCAAGTCTAGCTTACGATCGCACAAAGTGCTAACATTAAGTGAAAATGCAATGCAATCACTAATT
This sequence comes from Acheta domesticus, assembly GCA_031308135.1. Taxonomy (NCBI): domain Eukaryota; kingdom Metazoa; phylum Arthropoda; class Insecta; order Orthoptera; family Gryllidae; genus Acheta; species Acheta domesticus. The sequence goes on from JAHLJT010009436.1 coordinate 220,966,052, forward strand.
ATTTATTGGCGACATTAAGAGACAAGTACATGATTTATGGACTATCTTTTAATTTAAGATTTTAGCGGTACTATGCCTGATTCGATCGCAAGGAAAGGCATTTGAAATATAGGAGGGGCTTGGTCCACACCGAAATAACTGCTAACGCAAACGGTATTTACCACATTTGGGGGAAGTATCCTTCATATACCAACGATGTGACACTAAGAAGCGCTTTAGCGAAGCGAAGAATTTAGCAACATAACAATTCGGAGAGAAACTCTTCATATACAAATTCGTTTCTTATTTTCATTAGCATCTAATCATTTCTCCATTGCTTCATAGCCAGAAACGATATGATGAAACGATCCCCCTCCCAGAATCTCCGTTTCCGCGACACTGTTTGCGGCCAACAGGCGGACAAAACTTTCCTTCGAGGTGTTGGCACAATCTATTTCACCTCAGTCTTAGCGCGAGTTAGTCGCGTCCCGTCAAGGTCGTGAATCGTAATTCTGAACTGACCACAATATTAATGTTTTCTTTAAACACAATTGCACTCAATTTTGCACCAGATTTTCGTAGGCCAACTATTGAAAGTTTCGTGTGTCTGAACAGCTCAGGAACTCTCAATGTACGCAACATTACTGCTTGAATCTCTTTCTTCGCTCCATCCATGTCAGTTTACGGCATCAAGTCATAACTTCCATCTGTGGTCAACAGTCACAATACTTGCTAATGCAAGGATATTTAAAATAAAAACATCCAAAGCAAGATTCTGTGCATTCCATTTAAAGTGATTAAAACCAGAGCAAAACACTCACTAGGAGAACTTAATCGAGACTAAAACAATTACTGAGGAGATCATTTGCTATTTCGAAGTTTATTTTGTATATTGTTACTCAAATAAATTGGGTGAATGGAAGTCGCTTCTCATTCGTCTGCTCACATCTGAATAGAAAATCCCCGGCGCAATTACACCAAGATTCCCCCACACGGATGTTTACACGTCAAGATCGCATTTCAAACCAGAGTTCAATCCAGATTGTAATTCAATAATTCTCCCTCTGGGTCTAGATCCCACAGCATCTCTCAGATCTGAAAAAAAAAATTCCAGCCAGATCCAATCATTCCCCGGTTACACGAAAGTGATGGCTTTAAGGGTCAGATAATATTCTGCACGCGTGCCATAAGTGTATTGCTAGTCGGCCCTGTGGTCGAGATCGATAAGCCAGTGGAGCTGTAGTGATCCTGGACCGTGGAGTCGCGGGTTCGAGTCCCGCCTCGGGCATGGTTGTATGTGTTCCTCCTTTCACCCTCTATCATCATCATATCGTTTCATCCTCATACCATAACGTTACATGCAATAGTGCTCACTAAAGACCTAGTGCCACTTTAAAATATCAACAAAAAAGTAGATTGCTCCAGCAGGCGTCAACACCCTCATTTCTCCAGCTCGTGTCTTCGGCAGAGCTTTGCGTTCGGCGCCTCGGCGCGTCTCCTAGCGACTGCTTGGGCGCCGGCGCTCGCCCCTCGCGCACATCACGCGGCGCATTACTTACGCGCTCGCACGGGCGCCACCGCCGCCGCCGCAGCCAGCGGCGTCTTGCCGCAGTGCGGCGCCGACCCGGCCCGCGCTCTTGGCCGCCTTCCTGCTCTTGTCACCGTCGCGCGCCGATGCCGCTCTAGCTTTATAATCTCTCGCGAATGTCACATTTGTACCTAGGATAGTCCTGTGGCTCCGGCGTGGATGAACCGTGTGACCATAAGACTCATACACTTGGTGTGAAAGATCCTAGTTTCGTTATCCGCCTTCGGTGTGGATGTTTGTTCTTTGCCTTTCAGTGCTGCGCCTCTTAACATCCTGGGCCCAGGTCCCCTCCCTCCTTAGTTTGTTGGTGTCTAGTGAACAGTTTGAAATACACCCCGTTTGAAGGTTCAGAAGGTAAAACGCCTTTGGCTGACACAAGCCGCAAAAATAAAGGATGAATGTTTCTCATAATACAAAATATTTCTTTCTTTCTAAAGTGTTTAATTTCTTAAATATAATTGATGATTTCGCCAGGTGAAAGTATAACTTATACAAAACTTATCTACATATGAATGAGTTTTTTAACACATTATAACTAAGTTGTAAGTAACTCTGCCTGCATAGTAAATAAAAGCATAGTTTTACAAGAAGATACAACCTTCATAAAATTTTCAAATCATAGTTTGACAAAAAAATAAAAACACTTGGCCAAGTCGTTATAACTTGGGGAAAAGGTTTAGATATAGGAGCAATCTGCTATCAAGATAGAGAAAGGTAATATTATATAATACATTATGTAGAACTGTATAATACGTTTTATTAGAATATTCTCTAATGCTGAATATTTCATCCTCCCAACGTGGCAGGATTTGAAAATGCCGGGTGAACTCCATTCCCACAGGAGTTATTCATAAGTATCGACCGGTAACAGCGTTGCGTAATATGGAACAACAGAATACGGTCTGGCGATCCCTTCAGGTCTAGCGGCCTCGTTTACAATGAAATGTGTTGTAGTCCTGGCAGCCAGCACTCCTGACTTGGCTGATGCCACGAACAGCGATGTTCTATTTGGCAAGTCCTTCTTGCAGAACTCAGACTGACCCGCAGTCAGTGCTCTCTTTTAACATAATGGATTCTCCATAAAACACAAAAAAATACAAATTCAATGCGTCAAAAACTTGGTTCCATAAAATGTCTCAAACAAATTAGAAGAAAAGAAGAAAATTAACCAACAAAATTGAAAACAAAAAGTAGAATGGAACAAATGTTTGTTCCTTTGTTTGATTGTTTACTATTTCCGGGTGCGTCAACTACTACGGCCATTAGTTCCGTAAGTGTAGTGCCTGTTCTATTCCGGGAGGTGCGCTATTTCTCCCGCGCTATAATGACCCACAACGTACGTAAGTTTGCCCATCCAGGTATCGTTCCCAGCGAAGCACAGCACCAGCCGGGACAAGCTTCAACACTAAACTCCCAACATGAGTGGCGATGCAGTGCGCATGAACGTAACGCAAAAGTCTATGTAATGGGAGAGAAAGTGACGAAGAAAAGAAAGGACCGCGCTCCCGCGCTGACCGTGGACCGTTTGTTAAGGAATTGCTGCAGCAAACATTCGCCTGATATTGGTCGGAGGATTCACGGGAACCTACCAGACCAAAGCCGCCGCCGCTAGAACCCTCCTCCAGACAGAGGCTGAATTCGACTTACAGTGCGATTTTGTATTTTTGCCCCTCAAGGCCCGTCTTCACGATGGAATATGACACAGTATTTTCTCAGTCGTGCCGCTAGACATAGCATGATCGCGACCGCATCAAGTAGTGCGACTTCTGGCGACACGAGTGAGAAAGACGAGAGATGTCGTATGATATTCCATCGTGGCCATAGGGGCTTGAGGGGCGAAGCTGTAAAAAACGCACTTAGCTGTTGCACCTAGTGTCGAAAATCCTCTAACGTTCGTCGTTGCGAAGACAGCAGTAAGGTTGACACTGGGCCATCGCATCCGCTTTGTTTCTCGGGGTTACTAATCCCTCTGCCCCATCTTTTGGGCGGACTCATGACTGGAAGAGCTACGAGATCTGGAGAAGAGGAGTGAGGGGCCGAGCTGGGCGGCGGGCGTCTCACTTAAGAGGTCGCGACCTCTCCCGGCAGCGAGCGCGGGGGCGTCGGGGCAGGGCACGGTCAGGGTCGCGCCCGGAAGTGGATCACACGGCGGCGATGACGTCATATGGGGGCGGGGCAGAAGTTCATACAAGATGGTGACCGTAGCGGAGCGTCTGGGAGATGACGTGAACCGCAGGGACCGGATGTCATCCAGACGCCATGACAATACAAGGCGACGCTCTGCGAACCCTGTGGTGGATGAAGCCCTGATTACGCAGGTTCGTTAACTGAATATACAAAATAAATACATAACTTCTCCTTCAATAAAACATTGGTAAATTACGTAGATAAGAAAAATGATATGTTGAAACTCTAAGTTACCATTAGTAGTTGTAAGAAATTCCTCTGTAGAGCATGTTGCTTTTCATTGTGATAATAAGACCATTAATTGGATGATACACAACAGAGTTGCCCAACTGATGGTCCGCGGGCTGCGTGCGGACCACGCTGCCATTTACAGTGGCCCGCGCAAGGTAATTAGTAAAAAGTGAAAGTCCCTTGCATCCACGTCGGGCGAAAGCATTTCGCGCCTCGTGCACGCACCCTGTTTAGATTTAAGAATTTTTTCCTAGTAAATTCAGAAATTAGGAATCATCTCAATACGTTCCCCTGCTTTATGAATTTAACGGCCTGATATCATGTGTGGTTCCATTCCTCGTCTCTCCGTTTCAGAGCAGCCTGGCAAACTGGCGAGATCAACAATACGGCGAAGTCAGGTGTGGATCTAGCGAGTAATGTTAATGTGGCCCGCAACCATATTAAAGGTTGCAGTTGTGGCCCTTCAGGTCTCGCAAGTTGGACACCCCTGATACAGAACTACATACATTCCCAGGATATTGCATTTATTCGAGATTGTCTAGAAAGTGACGCATACTTACACAGTATTCCTAAATGAACATTCCACGTTTTTCAACACTAGCAGAGAAACATACTGAAAGTACTTCACTTACTAGCACTGAAAGTACAAGAATTAAAAAACAGTATGGACCAACCAAGAACGGAAAAATACGTCGTATGTTCTCGTAATGGTCAATTAAATTTGTACATATCACGGACAAATCGTAGCTCGAAATGAAGGACTCGAATAAAATATTCTAAATCAAAGGGCACAAGTGACTTACGAATGACACAATTCGATTCTTAGACTCAGCACATCCGCCACATCCGTGAATTCTCCCGTCTAGCCACGCAAGCATCCACTTTCTTGGCTTGTAATGTAAAATACTGTATCTCGAGGTGGACGAAAAAATACGAACGAGTGTAATCATTTTCAACTGCATGCTGAAGCCTCGACGCTACCTCTTTGTACACAAGAACATCAAAATTTTACATAGGATAAGTCCTACGCCGCAAAAATGAGAATGAAAATGCGGTTTCGACTAAACAATTCTCCTGGGAACGAGATCAATAAAATAGAACACTAGAGTCGTCCATTTGCAAAACATATATTTCCATATTTCACACAAGGGAACTTATTTTTACATATTACTGAATTTTTACGTTATCCTACATTTTAAAAAAAATCTTTATTTTTCCTATGTGTTTTTCATAAGGAATCATCCAAACAATTCAGCATTGTCAAACATTTTTTCTGTAGCCTCCTCTAAAATGCAGTTACTATTACGCGCTGAAATGAGTGTATCCATAAATGCCAACAGTATTGCAAGTAAAAGGGGAAGACGACGATGCAATCCATAGCTTCTGTTCTGTTAGTTTTCAGCGCGAGTATTGCAGAGAACAGAAAGGAAGTTTGATTTGTGAAAATAATATGTTTCTCAGGCGATATCGCGCACCCACTTCGCATCTTTTAGAGGTCTCCCTTGACCTTCATACCCTTCACCAGAAACTACACGCACCAGCTCAAGAAGGGCCGTTGATATTTTCCTTTCCCTGATTTTTACATGCAACCCTCTACCGTTGTTCCTAAATCACTTCTTTGGGCCGAAAATCTGAAGTAAAATTTCACTGTGGAACCGATGTGTAAGGAAATCATATTGGCAAGGTTGTAATAGATTTAATGAACGTTTAAAAGTGTAAGTCTTATTTTGTTACCTTGTGAAGTGTTACCCAAATGCAATCATCAAATAATTACAAAACTGTTTAACGATACAACGGGATTTTTATGGCCTAATGAAGTTAAACATAATGTCTTCTGGTACTAGTGCAGCATGCCGTACATAAGCAAGGCAGCAGAAGCCCTGTAGGTATTGTTCCAAAATTACTACTTCTAACCTATCTTGTGCATGTGTTGTATTTGCAAAACTGATTAGATCTCAGTTTGATAAAGTTGACGCATTGATTTTCAATACAAAATAAGGATTAACCAGATGGGGCACCTGGATCGACGCTATGAGCTACAATACTCAAAAGTTTGATTTTGCAATACAAGTTATACATCAATTTGATTCTGAAGCTGCAACATCTGTAGGCATATCAAAGCAATTGTTGTTTGATATTCAAAAGCTGAACAACTACAATGACCCATTTTTAAGTAAGCACTACAATTAAATTTTTGGAAACATCTTCCCTGAAACTTTATGGTAGCTTTGAAATTAGCCAATCAGCAGTCGCTTCTTTAAAAACTGTTCATTTATCATTCGAAGGTCAATAGGGGGATCTAGTGAAGAAAAAGGGGTCTTCTGTTTTGGAGAAAAACCCAGGATTCGAAACAATTTGTGCTACTAGTCCAGTGCTATGAGGGGACAATTCCGTCACATTGGATCCTGCAAACACGGAGAAGAATAGAAAGTGTATTTGACATGCATATTTTAAACAAATACTTCATATGTGTTCATGCGTGTTTTAAACAAATACTTCATATTTTTAAAGTCAAAATGCAATTCGTCACGTCTCTTTGAAACTCGTTTTCTTTAGAGACCTCATTTATACAGTTTGGTTGCGTGTGAGTGCCGCAAAGGGAAGGTACACTACTGAAATAATATCGTTACACTATTATACACTACAAAATAATTTGTTTCTTATTGATACGGAGATCGATGTAAATAATAGAATTATAAGAACTATAATGTTTAATTCTGGTCTTTATATTAAGTACATAAAACTATATACACTAAGATAAAGGTATTTTAATAAAAAATAATTGATATAATGATACTTAATGTTACATATTTCATACTTTTGAATACATATATTTCTGTATATTATAATACACATATATGTACATATTTTCCCAACTTTTTAGTACATTATTATCCGGGCTCTAGTTATGTGTAAAAAGGAATTTGCAGATCTGTCTGGTAAAATTAATTAGTTTCAGTTTGGATTCAATATCCCGCGATTTCCCTGCCGCAAAATAACTCGTTAGCTCTAGAACTGCTATCCGGAGAAATTACGCAAAACAGTTCACGCAAACGTAACAAGGTTCTCGTTCAGCATATGGGCTGAGCTTCATTTGGAATAGGACTGGTTTAAGGATCGTTCTAATAGCCGTACGCAGCGCATGCAAATTAATTATCGGCATCAAATTTCCTCAATCACAACTAGTCTAATTCCATCAGTGCCTGCAGCCTGCAACAGCGATCAGTCATCACGAAGGGAGCCATCGGAAGGGCTGGTGGGCAGCAGAGGCGCATCCGTGCCGGTGCTGCCCTGGCCAAACTGCCCGCGCCCACCCTGCCACTCGAAAGCCGCCCGCGATAAGGTTAATTGCAGGGTGAAGCACGCGCGGAGCGGCCCCGAGCAGCGAGGACGGCTTGAGTTGCATAGAGGCGCACACGCGGCCGAACAGAGAACAGCTGCGAAGCGCGACGCAACGGACGGGAGGTGCGTCAATGGAAGCTGAACGAGACACGGCCAAGGGTGGAAAGAAGAGAGAACTGAAAACGAAAATATGAAGAGAAGAAAGAGTAGACGGCAATGTGAGAAAAAAGTGTGACGGAATAGGAACCCTTTTCCTTAATGGGCGGGTACGAGCCGGTACAATTTCTCCAGGGCAGGATCGGCAAGGATGCGCCCTCTGATGTCCATCAGCTAGCCGACGAACTCCTGCTATGTGTTGACCTAAATCAATTGTAATAGGTAAGATGATCGTATGTGACGAAATATTAGCCGTAGAAAGTGTTGCTAAGTGCACGGTAACTTGCTGATGGAGGGGCTGAGATAAAAATATGGTCGGATCTGGAGACATAATGTACCGTCTGTGAATAATAACGAAAAATTATTCATGAACACTCGAACCGAAGCAGCCTACTATAGGCAATAGGTTGAATAGAACGAAGGTTGAACGTTCGAGGAAGTTTTCCCTTAGTTCAAGCTAAAATTCGCAGTTGGTCTATGGGCTGTAGTCGTACATTGTGTATGTTGAATTTTGAAAGAATGCAAATTCTTAAAGTTGAAATTTGTGTTCTTTATTTAAGAAGAATCCTAAAGAATCCGAGTTTTGTCAGCGGCGGCGCCTCTGTTGAGTGAAAATGTCAGCGGTAGCTGGCAGGACTTGTCAGTAGAATTGAAGACGTTCACAGTCACTTAGCGCAGAGCAGGTGTCGACGGCCAAGTCGTCACACCTCCCTTCGAGGTAAGGGCTTGTTTCTGCAGTCTGCAAGTACTGGTGGAAATAGGTTGACAATGGTTTGTAGCTGGAGAGACAAAATATGGAAAGAATTTAAAATGAGCAGGAGTAGAGGTATTAGAATCAATTGGGATAATAGTCGTTAAAGAGACGAAAAAACGAAAGAGAAATAAGAAAGTAGAACAAGAGCAAGCAAAAGTGGGAAGAGCCTTAATCCTTGGAATCAGCTGTTGAATAAAATTGAGATAATGTTTTAGAAGTGAACCTACCTTCGAAAGAAGAGGGAAAAGAGAAAATGAACATAGAAATAAACATGCACCATTTTTTGCGGTTTATGTTTGTTAATGTTAATTTTACCTACATTAGGAAACATCAGCGTGAAGGTTCTGATTTAAGGGGTTAATATCAGTACCATGTCAAATTTCTCTACGATAAAAATATTTGAAGACTTTTCTCCAATGAGTAAACAGAGTTCTGTACAATTTCCGTTGCATCGTGTGCCTTCCGCGGCACGAAACTTTGCTTTCTTACGCAGCAAATGCCGAATTGTTAATGCAAAGTGTGTATGAGTAAGGGCAAAAAAATGATAAGGGTGCTTCATAGGCAGCGGAAGATGGAAAACGCCTCAAAGAATTAGAAATGGCGGGACAGGTGGGGAGGCTTATAAATCTGACGGGTTGGAGCAGAGCGTAGGCTTAGCGTGGAAGGATGGAAAGGGAACTAGCGGACTACCGCTGTGGGCGTAGAGATCTCCCAGATACACGCCACTCGTAGCGTGCGGAGCTTCTAAATGCAAATTGGGCGAAACACGAAGCTCCCACTGACCCAGCCCTGAATTTTTAATTTTTAACGCGTTTAGGCAGGGATCGGCGGAGAAGCAGCTCATATTAGCGCTTAATATGATATTATCCAGTTGTGTAATGTTTTCGTAACTCTCATGAAAGTTTGTACGCCGCGATAAGAACCCTCTGCTCAAACCTCTCTTCTAATTTTACAGTTTTTCCTACTTCATCAGCGCTTGGAAAATGTAAAATGGAGGAACTTTTCGACGTCTTCCCCGGATATAATTTACACTAAACATTAACGATTTGTGGCTTCAGATTCTTTTAGCATAAAGTACAAATTAAGAATAGCCTAAACGCACTTTACTATCTGAGATTAAAACAATATTACTTCATGAATATCCTTTGATACTTATCATCACGAAGGTAACAAATAATATCGTCGACATAAAGTATTGTATTATCTATGAGATGTCTACCTAACACATGTTGTTTGTATTCTGATAATACACACGTTTTCCAATATCATTATAATTAAATGTGTTGGATTTTTCCACCGTTTAACAATTGCAAATCTCAAACTACCTCTCTATTGAGATAAATCTCTCTAAAATTGTTATGTAAAACATGAGTAATTATTCACATAACAGATCTTCAATTCTGATAATCATCCTTCATTTCTTGTTTTGTGAGTGATTTCCATCTTTTTGGAACATTTCTTTCAATACATTACGTGGAGATTTGCTGATTAGATTCACGGAAAGTAAACGAATGATTCTTTAACACGCGAGTATGAAATGCAACGGGAAAACTAATATGAAATGCAACAGTGAAATGACTTCTATTAGAGCAAGCACTACCATACTAATTCAGAAAAACAAGGAGTTCGGGAGTGAAATTGTGGCAGATCAGACTAGGAAAAGGAGAGGTCTGACAACACGATGTTCATTTGATTTCTTTACCGAGATATATCCGGCTCTTCAAATTAAATTGTAACATTTTTTTGTACTTTTCTTCAATATTTATTGAAATCATATTCCGTGTTTGCAGAAACCCACTGCAACACTAGACACGCATTCATTCCATTATTGACGAGACTTAAGTGATTGAAACACTTCCCTTTTCGAAGTCCTTGTACCACCATACTTAAGTGACGATCAAGAACGCCCTTTGTTTTTGCTGCAAAATGGTATAGGCTTCGTGGTAGTTCACAGCATCATGTGTATACGGAAGAAGAGAGTTTTTGGATGGTGTAGTACACCCTTCGGTGATGTAGAACGCAATTTCAGAGTTCATCCGCTGGCTTGTTTGTACAGGATGGAGAGTGAAACATGAAACAAGCAAGTATAGGAGATAGGCTGCCTTGGAGTAGGGAGAGAAGCGTACCTCTTAAATTCTCTTTCAAGCAACGGCCAGTTTTCACTCTGCTATTTAGCTGAGCGTGGAAAATCTTGCCACTGCAAGGACTCGGACCTAGGCCCTCCCAAACCATGAATCTTTGCGGAATCGCAACTACAAACGTTACCGCAGCCGATTAAAAGTTAACTGAATGAATTAAGCATTGAACTTCCCTAAAATAGTACATTATGAAACGATGATGTAATGATGGGTATTAATACACGAGTGTGATATTATGATCCGAGCGAGGAACGAGCGAGTATCGTTAACTTTACACACGTGTATTACATCGAGTACATCCCTTTCACCCATTACATCGAGTTTCATACAGTGCTTTTTCTACGATTTTTATAAGTTGAACTTTTACATTGAATCGTTTCGTGTCAGCATGCAGGGTTCAGCCAAGGCCATCTGGCGGACAGCTTCCCTACCCATCCCAGGTGGCTTTGTTTTACCAGTTACCAGAGAACGGAAGTTGCGGCAATAATTCCGTCGTCAGCATTTTTGCTTTTTCTATTTTTTCTGGAGGTGTCAAGTCCACCTTTGATTCACTAGACATTTTAAACTAAAGAATTAGCTAATTTTTAAGAACAACCACACGAAGTAAAATATAACCCAAAATGACTTGCGTTCAGATCTTAATCCAAGCAAATGTTCTCTCCAATAACTACCACTGCTGTAGTCAAATAGGATTGAAGTGAAATTACGATTCATTTTCTTTTAAATAATGTTCACATTAAGTATTATTAATAATAAAAGAAATTGAAACTGAGAAGCAGAATATAATATTAAACACAATTTGAATGTACACAATCGAACGAAACATTTACTATAAAGATTCTCAACGATTAATGAAGTGTCAATACTTTGTTTGTAAGCTTCTCTGTGATTGGTCAAGAACCTGTATCTTAATGAAAACTGTTTCGTAATGAGTATCATTATGAAACGGGTTGCAGCCATCAAATGACCGAACTATACAATGGGAGTAGAAAAAATACTAATTTACTCAAATACTCATTATTAGTGCAGTAAAGGGTCAAAAATCCGGACCGTCGATAATTCGATTCGCGGAGGGGGGATTCGCATTAAGTGATGACAACTGTGTGTGAACAGATTTGTGTACATACCGTATTTTGTGGTATGCCTAGGTTTAAAGAACATTAAGAAAGATAGTTTGTACAAGCAATGCCGAACGTACAGTACAGTGTTTTCTGTAATTAAAGCATAAAAACACTCTACATTAATGGTTTCATTCATCCGTCCCACTTCTGTAACCGAGAGAATGCATTATGAACAATTTTAGTAAATTTTTGTTACGTTGGAGACTACTATTGACCTTTTTTGGGTTCATTTCCAAAATCGAGACCATTTGCATATCTGGAATGGGTCCGGATCCAATTAATCCGGATTATTTACATTATATTGTATATGTTGGGGTTAAAGTGCGAATGTGGCTAATCGCCAATTTTTACACAGGATACGAAATGGACTGATAACGTACAAAGTAGGAACAGCTTCGAAGCACATTTTAGACTTAAAGGAGACTAGGATAGGTGAAGTAATCTAGTGAATATCAGATGTAATAAATGTGAGTAATATCAGACTGCTGGGAAGAAGTTTTTAAGACTAGTAAGAGAGAAGGAGTGCAGTTTTCAGCCCACAGTGTCAATAGTAAATGTCTATTTCGGTGTTGTCAAGGTCGATGGCACGAGTGCCACGACAAAATTGCCCCTCCACGCAGTTCATCACCCCGCCACAAGAGACAACGCCATCACTACTGTAAAACGGCGGAGTTACTACTGCTACTACTAGTTCCCTTACCCGCCGCTAGTTGCGCAGAGAAGCTCGTGGCATGCTATGGTGCCACAAAGCGTGCCACTGCCTCCAGTAGAAGACCTTGGCATCACTGGTCTATTTACTCGACACTAGTAAACCTAACCTCTCTCTGCCTCAGTTAACTCAGCGACAAGTCTCCGACATTCGATCTTCGCAATTTACCTAAAACAAACTTGAACCGGTGCAACGCGTATTTTCTAACACATTTTTATGCCAATATACCTCTTGACACCACCCAAAATATCTTACACTCAGATGAAGGCCAAATTGAACAGTTCTTCTTTAAACATACGGCATTATCCTCGCCGTCAACCTAACGTGCGGTTTAGTCAATTACTATCATTTGCCATACGTCTTTAACTGTGTCGAATACATTATCTCTTGTTGTAGTATCAGTAACGATGTAATATTAAGACTCGGCATCCGCATGCATTCTCCATAAATGAGGAAAAGAAATGTGCAGGCCTATCAACTGTCGGTAGGAAGAAAAAGTAAGCAGAAGATGAAGAAACGGAAATGTGATAAATTGAATCATTTTCCCTGCATACACTGGCCGTGATACAAACTTTGGTGGAATTGACTAAGATAACACAGTCTATGATGATAAAAGCGATATTAATGTGCATTACAATTTCAATACCAAGAACTCTTCACCAACCAACCGACATTCTAAAGGAAAAGCGATATTAACGTGCCTTACAATTTCAATGTCAAACAACTACTCACCAACCTACAAAAATTCTAAAGCATAATGTTGGTAAAAGCAATATTAATGTGCATTACAATTTTAATATCAAGAACACCTCACTAACCAATCAAAATTCTAAAGGAATCGGCCAAAATTACGAATGCTATTTAGGGAAAAGGATAGCGGTGAGAATCGGACAGTGAACGATAGGTGGCTCCGAAGAGGACTTTGCCTCCTTGAAAACGTACAGAATTCAAACATGCTTTAGAATCTTCAGAATTAATATGTATTATTTGTGAATGTACTTGGTAATATTAACAATTAACATATTTTAATACATAATATTTTTAATGACTCATAATCAAGTCATTTACTATTTTCGTTAATGTATGCCGACAAATGTTTTATACAAACATTATTTCAAGACATCAATAAAAACAAATTAAGCGTTTTAAATAAAAAATAACCCATTTTATTAAGTTTGTCTAAATACAGTGTGTTAGCCTGAGAAAAAGGTAATGGTATTTTTGAATATAAATGTATGAAAGTATTTCAAGTAGAAAACGTGATAACAGAAAGAATTATATTAAAAAAGTAGAGCACATCGTTTTCAAATTGTTTAAAAATTAAAATACGAGTACACGTGAAAGTAGCGTGGAATTCATTAGTCATTATTACATCTAAACTTAATTTTAAAACATGTTCCGTTTAATTTTTTCAAATGTCCAAAATCATTCTAAAGCCTTCCCGGCAAAGAGTGCGTGCTGGGGGTGAATGCAGCGTACGCTCCTTGGCTCACTACTTCCGTCAACAACTCACCGCCAACACGAGAGAGCTGTGCGCTCGCTCTAAATATTTACTCCGGGGCGGCGCTCGGCTATCCGCTCGAATTGTTTAAGTATGCAATGTCGGAACCGTAAAACGGCCCGGTCGTTTGGCTGCGAGGGGCGCGCATACAACTGCGACATTTCAACTACAGCGCACGCAACGCAACCTCACATCCGCGCGCACACTGGGACGAAGTGGCCCAAAACCCGCCATAATGAGAAAATTGAAAGCGTGCGCTCTGAGAAGTGAATCGTCAATTTCTTTCAGAAGATGTTAAAAAACAAACTACAGCAACAGGAGCAGTTTTTCAACCGTTTTCATGTCTCACATGGTCTCGTAAAGTTACTTTGGTAGAATCGCTCGAATTCTACGAATTTCGTCGACGATGTTTCTCACGATAAAAAGGTGTTTTAAAATTATTTTTGTGAATATTTTTGTACAGTCGCTTAGAAGACGCATGTAACTATAAATTAATTTTTTTAACAAACGGGTTTAAAGATTTTATAATTGATATGCGCCAATTTTAACGCATATAACCTTGATTTTTTAATCGAGTTTTCTCTTGTTTGAAGCTACCATTTTAAAATTGTATTATGCTTGCCAAAAATCAGCGCAGTCTAAAACACCATATATGTATGTTTCTTCTCATACATTTATCTTCAAACGATCTGCCATTTTTAAGCATTTTCAATTTTGATATTTCATTACGGTATTCGAATTCATCGACCTCAAAAGACCGACGATACCACTAGTTACAAATTTCTACGTAAATTCACTCAAAATTGCAATTATAGCGGAGGTTTGGGTGTTTAATCGCTATTAACAGCGAAACGCGTGTTGCAAAGTGCAGGAATACATTCTTGAACTCTGATTCGGTTGCCTGCGTTGCGATAAAAATTACAGGATGTCTTGGAATAAAAGTAAAAAAATAACGTCTAAAGCGTATGAGTCAAAGATGAACACTTTCTTCCAATGAACATGTGATGAGATATTTCATATAATGAAGTTACACAAGTTCATGTGCCCCAGACTGGAAGATAGCGGCGGGCAGTTCACGTTTTAACGTAGTTAAAGAGATTTTGTTGACCCGCCAAACACAATTTCATGATGGGTTGCCTACCAATCAAGGACAAATGTCGGATGTGTAACTTCGTTCCATGAAATTTCTCACCGCTTGTTCATTCGCAAAATGTTATTATCTTGACTTTCCCTCTTTCATTCCCTCAGATGTTTGTAACATTTATTAGGGAGTTTTTGCCCGCCAGAGCGGGCAGTAATCGACTGCAATCTCGATCTTCTGCGCATGCGCAGATGCACAAAAGTAACGCGAAACCTGAACGGCGCATACAAAACTACCTCGAACAGTCATTCGTAAATCGTCTCTTCTTTTCTGCACCTGGCGCGAATTACTCTCCACCTCGGGGTTTCCCCGTACTGAAATCTCACTCAGAGATTATGCTGAGTTACGTAATTCTAATCATATGTGTTTTGTGATGTACCTAATGTGTGCTTCAAAACTCATTTCCATCGCTTGCCTCCTTGATGTTGCTCTTTTCATAAACGGTAGTATAAATAGCAATGCAATACTTAGAACTTCCGTATAGCAAGTAGTTTTTTCATCATCTTCAATTTTCTTTTAAGTTCTATAACATTAAACTTCACTGCAATTATCATTTGTAAATGTTCGAAAATTGAACTCAGATCAAATAATATGTAAGAAAATTGATGGTTATTTAAAGCAAACCCAGTTGTGCTGAAGGAATGACGATGTATGATCGCGCCGAAGCATAAATGTAAGTTTTTCAATCCGCCCTTTCCGTGAGCCATCCTGCCCCGGAGTTGTCCAGCTTCCGGTAAAATTGTTGTGTTCCAAATTTGGACCAGTGGGGAACGCAAGCTAGGCCCGCCGGGTCGGATGGCAGAGGAGCGGAATCGGGCGTCTGGGCGGAGCGGAGCCGATGCAAACGCAGCGGTGCGCCTTGCTTCCAGAGCTCCCCTCCCCCACCATTGACTGTACGGCTGTGAGTTACGCATGCCATACCCTTCTCCAGGGTCTTTTAACTCCCATGTAACGTCGTGGAGACCATTCCAGTAGCGCCCTCTCTTGTAGAACCTTCTTACAGGAACTAAAACGAATTGCTGCCAACGATATTTCAAACGTGCGTAGCTGCTGCGTAGGTTCGCGAGACGCAAGCAGGTGCGTAATGTTACAGACGCATGTCATCGATGTACGCGCTTTCGTCAGCGGATTGTTATATGCATATATTATGAATAATTGAGCATTAAAAGACAATTTTCGCATTTATCAGTTATCAGCCAATTTTTATATGCGGAAGTTGGCGAGTCTAACCTGCAGCTGTACCCGGCGACACTAGTGCCTCCTATAGTAGCACCCTCCAGCTTTGTCCCCAGTTTCGAAGAGAGTTGCGAGGCCTTGCCCTTCTCCTTGTGACACGGATCTCCAGCGATAGAGTGTCGGGCCGCGCGCACCGAGATCAACGGCCACGCCTCCCCTGTTCCCCACCCCACCCACTCCACGTGGCACATGACTCTGCGCTCGCGGGGCGCCGCGCGGCCTCTGGTGGTGATTCAGGCCCTCAAAATAGCCATTTGCGCGCACCCTTGTCTGCCCCCACGCGCTTCCTGCCGGGCGCTGGACACCGCCACCGGCCTCGGCGAGGCCACCTACGCCCTGCGAGGTCTTTGCCACGGACAACCTGACAAGTGGGGGGTGCTCAACCCATTCTCATCCACAGCTCTCTCACACCAAGCAGATATTCATCCACACAAACGTATGCAATCTAAAGAATGACGAACTCCGATTAAATAAAAAAAATTCACTTCATAAAACAGCAGCAGTCTCGCCTGTGAACTACAAATTAAGTAACAGATTTGTTGGTTCCTCGAGACACTTCAAAATAACTAAAGGCTTACCGATTCCGAATCGACGCAGAAAAAATAATCCAAAACAGTAATCTTACAGGAGACCACAAAAATATTTATTTAGTCTTATAATTTAAATATACACTTCTATTACTTTGAATTAATTTTCAATATGAAAACACTATTTGAATAAAATAAAACATATTTTTGAATCACTGGTTCAAGAGAGAATATTATCTTAATGAGGAAAGCCCTTTTCCGATAAACAATAAAGTTAGGGGGTTTCTTAAGCTTCAATGTTCTTCTTCCCATTGGAAATATATCTTCACTTTCTAAGGGCTTTTACAAAGAAACCATGATAAAATTATAATTTTCAACATCCGTCAAAAAATAACACAAAGTGTGCTGTACATATTAACTAACGTCATAAAATAATTGATTTCAAGTACACTTAGTTCGACCGTCAATCATTCATTACAATTTTCTATGGCACTAGTTATGCATTTCATAACGAAACCAAGTTTCAAAACTTTCGCATTTGTTTTTGTTACTTCAAAATCATCAACTACTAGGCAATTAGCGACCACTATTGGATTTAACGTTATTGCGTAAGGATGACACGATATGGTGATGATAGGGGGTTAAAGATACAACCATGCCCGAGGCGGGACTCGAACCCGTGATCCCTCGGCCCGAGATCACTGCGGCAGTACTGTTTTAGCGACCTCAAAGACGGGCCGACTCTTCCCACTTTTGTTTTCCCATGTAAATTAAATAGTAAGTGATGTAGAATCATGGCAATCTGAAATCCTCTTCGTGCGTACAGTTTGGAACCCTATTGCCTCTTTGAAACAATCACAACTGAAATATCCAGCAAGGAAACTATATTTTCTCAATTTCTGTTTCATACATAACTATATTCTATCATTGCGTAAACTAAAAAAATATAGGCCTATTACCTTCGAGAGCAATGAAATAAACAAACACATTTTAATAATATAGTACTACCTTGTTAATGTCAACGCCAAGAGACTTAATTTCACAGAATTACATTTGTCTCTGTACGATACCCATGAAAATTAATAGACACTGAATCATGAAAAATGTAAACTAATTTTTTTATATATATTACATCCCGTACATGGTGTTGAGAGCTATTTCTCTTCTAAAATTTAAGTAAACTACATTTTTCTTGCTAGCTTTTATGAACCTCTCATATAGAGTATTTAAAGTGGCACTTTTTATGAAAGTGCTTTAACCTCAAACCTCCTATCGCACACAAAGCCCTTTCGCTGTAAAAAATGACTTTTTTAATGACAGAGTTAATCTGGCAATTACAGGACTAAATCCCTTCTCTGTCGACCCATCGTCGCCGCCTGTCGACGACTGGCTGTCGCTTCAGCCGCCAACGTCACCGCCTCACTGTGGGCTCAAACGAAGACCAAAAGGCCCAGTTCATTTTCTCCCATTTCCAAGCAGCATTTCAACGAAAAACAAACCCGCACGTTTGTGTAAAATTACGCGACAAAAGAGACACAGCAAGAAATGTGTCCCATTTATCTTAAATGTACTTAAAACTGCACAGAGTTTGTAACTTTCAACGTTTATTTCTAAGGTAGTGATTGGTTTGTTTGTTTTTCGACAATATATGAGTGGAGGGAACAAATTATTTCTTCGATTTCTTACAATGTTTTTAGCATTCACGCTTTTCTGTAGTCTTTTACAGAAATATAATATTTAATTTACAGATTGATCACCGACTTCATAACACTGTACCAAGATCCGCAGAGACGTTATTCCAACATTTCACCACAAATCACCGACTATTCCACCAATTACAGTTTGAGGAGTAAACTCACAGAAAATCTCGCGAAGCATTCACTAATCCCCAAAAAATTGCCCGTTTCGATGTACGAGATTTCGCCTATATTGCAATTTTTCTAACTACGCCTCTCAAGGCCCGTCTTCACGATGGAATATGTCACGGTCTTTCTCAGTCATCGCATGATTGCGACCGTATCAAGCAGTGCTTGCGATCATGCGATGTTTAGCGACACGACCGAGAAAGAAGCGAAATGTGTGATATTCCGTCATGGCCATAGGCATGGGCATGGCTTGAGAGACAGAGTTAGAAAAATCGCACTGAATTTCTTTTACTCGCGTCTTTCGGCCCAGTGTGCGTCATCCCCCACCCACACCGGCGCCACCGCCCGCCCACCGCCGTCACCGCCGCGCCGCTTCATTCTGGGCAGATCGGCGCCTGACATCACGGCGTAGGCAGCAGCTCCCGCCGGGCGCGGTGCCGCCTCCATCGCCGCGTCGCGGGTATTTTTAGGCGCTCGACCCAAACATCGCGGCGCGGAGGCGGCGGTGGCGGCGGTGGCGGCGGTGGCGGCGGTGGCGGCGGTGGCGGCGGTGGCGGCGGTGGCGGCGGTGGCGGCGGTGGCGGCGGTGGCGGCGGTGGCGGCGGTGGCGGCGGTGGCGGCGGTGGCGGCGGTGGCGGCGGTGGCGGCGGTGGCGGCGTTGGCGGCGTTGGCGGCGGTGGCGGCGGTGGCGGCGGTGGCGGCGGTGGTGGCGGCGGTGGCGGCGGTGGCGGCGGTGGCGGCGGTGGCGGCGGTGGCGGCGGTGGCGGCGGTGGCGGCGGTGGCGGCAGCGGCGGCGGCGGTGGCGGCGGTGGCGGCGGTGGCGGCGGTGGCGGCGGCGGTGGCGGCGGTGGCGGCGGTGGCGGCGGTGGCGGCGGTGGCGGCGGTGGCGGCAGTGGCGGCGGCGGTGGCGGCGGTGGCGGCGGTGGCGGCGGCGGTGGCGGCGTTGGCGGCGGTGGCGGCGGTGGCGGCGGCGGTAGCGGCGGCGTCGGCGGCAAGAATCGGTGGCGGCGGACACACGCGTGTCCGCATTGGTAGCGGACGCCGCTGCAAGTGATAGCTACAACAGTGTCTGTAAGTGACGACTTAAACTGAGCAGAGCTCATTGACGTGGAACGATCGACAAGCTTTACAGGACTCTAGAATCGAGCTGAATAGATAACAGCGAGAAATACATTAGGCTCATACGATACCGAAGACAGTGCATACGCTATAGTACACAGAAACACATCCAATACCTTTCAGATATCGACAACAAGAATGAAACTGATGATGGTGAAGTTTTATTTTCAATACATATGTAAATGGAAACGATACAAAACAAATTAAGGAAAGAAACACAATGGATGAAAGGGAACAGGGAGAAGAAGGAAAGTAAGAGAGGGTAAGATGATAATGAATTATATTATTAAGACTTAGAAAACCTTGAATTACTAAGTCGTTTAGACCTATCAGCGATATTATGAGTAGATGATAGAGATAATGAAGAATAGATGAATACAGGACCAAATATGGAAAGAGAGGCTGGGGAAAGTGAGAGAACCCTGAGAAAACAAGTCGGGAACTCGCCTTGTCCACGTGGATACCAGGGCCGAGAATCGAACGGCGGAACCCGGCGGAAAAAAGTATCCCTTGCGAGGGCGAGAGAGAGCGAGAGCGAGATAGAGTGAGGGCGAGAGAGAACGAGAATAAGGGCGTGTAAGTGTGTGTAAGTAAGGGGTAGGATAGGCAAGGTAGAGGAAGGAAAGATCGTGCGTGGTTCATGGCCCGTTTGTTGGGGTACTGTTTCGCCTGGTATTGACAGGAGACACCAAGGAAAACTACCGATCAGAGCAGCCGGTCGCTAGAACTCTCCTCCAGACAGAGGCAGTTCTCGACCTAGCTGTCTAGCTAGGTCGAAAAATTCTGCCGCTGTCGGGACTGCATCCTCGGACCACCCGGTCAGAGGCAATGCAGTGACATCAGCTGATACCCTGAGCCACCTCTCCCGATGTACGTAGGTATGGGAGTGAGAGAGAGAGACTGTTCGCACGCACACTACACGGGCAGAGAAGTATCAGCGAAGTCCCCCCGTGCCGCGCCGAGGGACTGTCGCGCCGCGCCGCGCACGACCCACGCGACGGCGTAGTTTTTGCTTTCATTATTCCTGCATCGGAATTTTTATGCCTCATTTCGCTTTGACGAGGCGCGGAATGAAAAGACAAAATAATATTCCACTCGTTACGCAGCGAGATTAAAACGCGCAAATGCATGCGCCACATTGTGCGGTGCATCGATACCAGGCGATAGAAAACAGAGATAGTCAGGCATGGTTTGTAATCTATCCACAGCCATTTGTGAATTTTAGGGTTTTGAATGGACTTGAAAAACAACTATCGGTTTATTCACATGACTACTCATCTTTTATTCTCTCTTCTTTTTTTTGGAACCGAATAATTACGCATCCCTACAAATAATATATTCCATGGTTACATTAGCGTAATTCTCCTCATATTTGGAAAATTCTTAAATTATGTGCGTCATACCATTGCAAACTAAATGTAATAAAAATACATAAAATTTCGTTGGACGAATCGGTTCACCTCATTTAATAATATTTAGTCATTCTAATCAGGCGTGATATTTGAGGATGAAATAATGCCACCTGTAACAGATGGATATTTCCCGCTTTATGAAGTCGTGTCCCAGTAGACATGCCTCATCAGTAATAGTGTTTATACATTTTCTCAATAAGATATAAGTATTCTTTCTCAATGAGTATTTAAGTATTCCGTGTAATCGTACTGAGCAAGCTTTAAATATTACTAACCAATTTCACAAATTAATGTTAATCATTCTTAATAATACACAATTTTTAATCACAAATGACCGTCAAATTTATTAATGAGTGAATATAAATTAATAAGTAATAGGAAAGGTTCACTGATCGGTATAGATTGGCCAGTGTATTCAATTAAGTAGCACACGTCATCAAAAAGGGAAGGTGGGGCATAGTTACATTCACAATATACTATTAGTTCATTAATTAAAAAAAGCTTCTCTTTCATCCTGCTCTCCACTAATGAGATAAAAACCAATGAGGGGAATCGGATTCTCTGCTGTAAAACTGTAATGTTAAAGTTGTAACAGAAAAGTAGGTTTTTTAAGGCACAAAAGAAACACAAATGAGGACGTCGCAATGCCTCCCCCACATATTATTTTCCTACGTTTCACATTCTGCTTGAATCTTTTTTATTTCCTACTTTCCCCGCCTCCTCTCTTTCTTACTTCCTCTCCAACCTTCTTCGCCTTCTTCGTCCGCCTCCTTTCCCCTCTGTCGCCAAAACCCGCGCTCTACATCTGATGGGTGGCACGCGGCGTCTTTTGTGGCGATGCACAAAGGGCGCGCGCCGTTGTTAGCAGCGCCTGCGGCCGCCATTTACCACCCACTAATCCAGCGGGCGGGAAGGTATCCGATTACAGCGCGGACAAGCGCCGCGCCGGGGCGCGTGTATAAGCGGCCGTAACGCAATTTCTGGCGCGCTTCCTTCCACCGGCGCGGCTACGAGCGACGCGGGGCGACGCGCGGTCGATAAGCGCGGCGGGGAGGCGGCGAGGGAGGTTCAGGTGGTGACGGCGGAAGGGAGTAGGATGCAGGGGGATGTGGAGGAAATAGAGGTGTTGCAAGTGGTGCAAGGTTATGAAGAAGGGGGAGAGGGAGGGGAGAGAAATCGGTGAGGGGGAGCAAGGGGGCTTGGGGCAGAGGGAGGTGGGCGGTTAACATATGGGAGGCGGGGGGAGGGGAGGGGGAGGGCGAGGAGGATGAGGAGGGATAGGGGAGGACGAGGGCGAGGGCGAGGGCGAGGGCGAAGGGGAAGGGGAAGGGGAAGGGGAAGGGCAAGGGGAAAGGGGAAAGGGAAGAGGAAGGGCAAAACCGAGGGTTTGGGTGAGGGCGAGGGCGAGGGCTAGGGCGAGGGCTAGGGAGAGGGCTAGGGCGAGGGCTAGGGAGAGGGCTAGGGCGAGGGCTAGGGAGAGGGCGAGGGCTAGGGCGAGGGCTAGGGCGAGGGCTAGGGCGAGGGCTAGGGAGAGGGCTAGGGAGAGGGCTAGGGAGAGGGCTAGGGAGAGGGCTAGGGAGAGGGCTAGGGAGAGGGCTAGGGAGAGGGCTAGGGAGAGGGCTAGGGAGAGGGCTAGGGAGAGGGCTAGGGAGAGGGCTAGGGAGAGGGCTAGGGAGAGGGCTAGGGAGAGGGCTAGGGAGAGGGCTAGGGAGAGGGCTAGGGAGAGGGCTAGGGAGAGGGCTAGGGAGAGGGCTAGGGAGAGGGCTAGGGAGAGGGCTAGGGAGAGGGTTAGGGAGAGGGTTAGGGAGAGGGTTAGGGAGAGGGTTAGGCAAGGGCAAGGACAAGGGCAAGGTCTTGAGCGAGGACGTGGACGAGGGCATGGGCGTGGGAGAGTGCATGGGAGGGGGCTTGAGCGAGGGTGCAGGTGAAGGCGAAGCTGAGGGTAAAGGTAAGGGGTGAATGCGAGGGTGTAGATGAAGATTAAAGCGAAGGCGAAGGTGAATGTAAAGGTAAAGGTGAGGGGGAAGGGAAGGGGAAGGGGAGGGGGACGGCGAAAGTGAAGGTGACGGTGGAGCGAGAGCGGGGGCGGAGACGGTGATAAAGACGAAGTGCGGACGAGGGCGTTGCGTCTGTGGCGCGGTGTCGGATGAGTAAACTGCGTGTCGCCTCCATTTAGCTAATCAGCCCCGCCCTCGGGCCTGCGCCTCCGCACGCGCCAACCTCTCTCCCCAGGCGCAGTGCGCGCGAACAGACCGCGCCCCAACCCTCGGCCCGCGCGACGTCCCTTCGCCACCCCGCGCCCGGGCCTTCGAGCACATCAGCGCTCATGAGATGAAATACATGTATTATAGCGCGATTTTTCTAACTCTGCCCCTCAAGCCCCTACGGCCGCGATGAAATATCACAAGGCATTTCGCGACTTTCTCGGTCTTGCCGGTAGAAGTCGCATGATTGCAAGCACTGCTTGATACGGTCGCGATCATACGAAATCTAGCGGCACGACTGAGAAAGATGCGAAATACCGTGACGTATTCCATCGCGAAGCTGGGTCTTGAGGGGCAAACTCAGAAAAATCGCAGTAACGTAGTAATCGCAGCTGTAACCGTTGTCAGCAAATCTCTCTAGTGTCCAACTATGAAACTCTTTCTTCCTATGTTTTTGCAGCCTAATTTGAGCTTCCGTCTGAAGTACGCGTTCCGGTAGTGCAGCCAGCCTTGAAGAGTTTGTGTTATGGACCAATGGAGGTTGTAGATTAGCAGTTCATCGTGAGGTCTTCAGAAATAAGAGGACACGACGATGAAACAATTGCACGCGGTCCATGACTCGTTAAAGGTATTCCTGCATCAACTTTGAATTGATGGAAGGAATCTACTAAGACGGTTGATCCGAGAATCGGAAATTCAGAATTCCCATCCAGGCAAGGGAATTATTCAACCTTTTGGTTCCGATTTTCCCTTCCGATTTTTTTAATTACCATTAATTTACTATGTTTATAGGGAAAATCCAAGCTCCGTGGCTTTGATCACCCCCAAACGAGGTCCCCTTGCGAGTGCACCTGTATAAATCACAGACCGTGGGCGTCCGCCGGTGCTGGGCGTTGGCGTTGCGCGGTCGTTCGCCTGCGCGTGGCTTCCGCGAAAGAGCCACACCGCGTCCCGCCCCTCCTTTCCCCGCCCTGACACGTCGAGCTCCTCCCCTCCCGTTCCGCCCCACCCGTTGCGCCCCGTGTCGTCCCGATCCACCCACGTCCGCCCAACCCACATCCGCCCAAACACCCAACCCACGTCCGCCCTCCCCGTCCGTCCACTGCCCGCCCCGCCCCGACCCCGAGTCCTGATGCGCCTCGCCCCGCTTCGCCCCGTCCCTTCCCGTCCCGCCTAGCCCCTGTTCGCCCCGCCCCGCCGAGCTCTACCACGCCCCGCTCCGCCTCGCCCCGACCCGCCTCGCCCCTCCACCCAACCCACGCCTGCCCCGCCCTGTCCGCCGAACTCCGCATCGCCCCCACCGCCCCGCCCCGTCCCGTCGAGCCCCGCCACGCGGGCTTCCTCCGGCTATTTCGGTCAGTGGGCGGGAGCGCCCCGCTGCGCCTCCGCGCCGCGGGTGGCCGAGGGCTCCAGGACCCCGAGATCCGTCGCTGCGACACGACGGGTTCCGAAAGGCCTCTGCCAATTCCTCCGGGCGCCTCGTGTGCGAGGTGGCCTGCAGCTCGGTTTCCTCCTCTGGGTAGCGGGTTTCGAACTATGTGGAATTCATTGTACACTAAGCGGGTTTTCTCGGGGTTCTCCCGATTTCCCTCCCTCTCTTTCCACCACTGCTCCATCAATCAAAACATAACAGCGTAGTATCAAGCCATGAAAATCATTGATTTACTCTAAATACCGCAATAACGCTTAGTAACTGGTATAAAGATATGTCAATTACGACCAGTTGTGCCGATGAAGATCCATTAGTTTTCCTTATCAGCGAATGAATATTTGATGTGGAATGGTGAAATGTGTCAGAGAAGAAAGGAGGATAATAACTGATATAAAATAATAATAATAATAATAATAATAATAATAATAATAATAATAATAATAATAGCGTATAGCGTAATAACAGCGTAATAGAAGCGATTCTCTCCCAAATGCTGTCTGTCATCAATGATTTTAGCAATGACATCTGCATGAAGTTTGGTCTTGACAAGTGTGCAAAAGCCAACTTAAAAAGAGGCAAAATGACCACGTCAGAGAACATTGAAGTTGACAGACACACTGCGATTCAAGATCTTGAGCCAGGTAAAACTTAGAAATATCTGGGCATTGAATAATATGAGACCATCTCGAACGACACAATGAAAGAGAGAATTCGCAGGGAGTATTATAGAAGAGTGAGACTTGTCCTGCAGTCCGCTCTAAACTCAAGGAATCAGCAATATGCAATATCAGCAATAGGTAGTTTGGCGGTGCCTGTAGCCGAATACAGTTTCGGACTAGTAGACTGGACTGAGCAGGAAATTCGCATCATGGACCGAAAAATCAGAAAACTGCTTACAATGCATCACGTTGCCCATCCCCGAGCTGATGTACATAGACTTTATGTGTCACGTAAGGAAGGAGGAAGAGGCCTGTGACAAATTGAAGCCTCCTGGCACAATGCAATAACCGGGATGGGTAAGTATGTAGTCAGCCATCAAGATGACCCACTAATGAGGCAGGTCATGAAATCTGACCGAAGAATGGGAAACAGGGGCATTGTAAGTGTAGCAAGAAGCATTGCGAACAAGACTATGCAAGACTCCCAGAATGACAGAGACACTGAACTACTTAACTCTGATGCTACTTAACATGAAATTTGAGACACAAAAAATGTTAAAGAAATCGTGGAGAGACAAACCACTCCACGGACAATACCTAAAAAGAATGGACAAGGTGCAGATCAATAAAGATCAATCATTTATGTGGCTTAAAAGGCGAAGAATGAAGCCAGAGTCGGAAGCACTTGTAATAGCTGCCCAAGATCAGGCGTTGAGAACACGACATTATGATAAAGCGGTTCTCAAAATTTCCCAAGATGATAAATGCCGCATTTGCCAGGAGCAAGTAGAAACCATTGATCATATAGTTTCAGCTTGTCCAATCCTAGCAAAGACCGAATACTTGAAAAGACACGACAGGGTGTGTAGCTACCTCCACTGGCAGTTCTGTACCGCCCTCGAAGTTCCGAACACATGCCCCAAGTGGTACGAACACTCACCGAAACCGGTGACGTCTGTTGGATTGTGTACGATATTGTACGACCAACAAATTCAAACTGATCGCACGATAGCGGCAAACAAACCGGATATAGTCATCCGGGATTTGGAAAACAAATCGTGTTTACTTGTCGATGTTGCTGTATCTTGCGATCAAAACGTCGTTACCAAGGAGGCAGAGAAACGTCTTAAATACAAGAGTTTGGAAATCGAGATCAGCCGAAAGTATTGTAGAGGTATCTAACGGTGACAATGGACACAGTGTTGCACATTCACCTGCGTTAAAGATTGCCTGCGCTGAAGAGCGCTGTAGATGGCCT
Source organism: Acheta domesticus (assembly GCA_031308135.1). Lineage (NCBI taxonomy): Eukaryota > Metazoa > Arthropoda > Insecta > Orthoptera > Gryllidae > Acheta > Acheta domesticus. Next base: position 220,992,611 of record JAHLJT010009436.1, read on the forward strand.
GTGCTACAAATAGTTCGTAGTATCAAATAACATAATTGAGAAAATTGAATTAAAAATCACTTTTTGAGTAGAGCAAATTAAAGATATTTGGAATGCTAAAATACTATTTTTGTTAAAATACAATGTTAAATTATTTACGTACCCTAACATTACCTTACGTAGTGTGGAAAATAGACGACCATTAAGATGTTATCAATATCTCTTTTTTTGTTCGAATAAAAAAAATCAAGTCGTTTCCTATTTTATTATACATTTTGGGAGTGCTAAGTTGGCACCGTATTGGGATAGTAATAGCAAGGGAAACAAGAAGAGAATTTAAAAGCTTAGTAGCTTTATCTGGATATGTACTTTAATCAGCATACCGATACATTAATTCGCAACCGTTAAATCGAGAGAGTTAAATTCACGAAAGAAAGCAATTACGTATGTTTGAAATGCAAGTGTAACTGAGCGTGATGTGATATGTTAATGAGAATAGTAATAAAAAAAATTACATTTTTGAAACGTAAAGCATATATTACTTGTTTGTTTACACAATGCAAATCAGAGATAAATCACACCACGCCTTATAAATACTGAATTGGAAAAAGTATTTTCACTTCTGTAAGTGGACATCATCATCTGTCCAAGAATCTGAAAATCTGCATATCGCATGAAGTTCTGCGGGTGTTTTGAGAAGACCAAACATATTTCATCACATACGGCGCGTGATGTTTTGGAGTTAATATCGCTCTCCGCAGAAGCATCCGCATAGCAGCTTAGTCAACGCGCAAGCACACCTGTCTATTTGATTAGCATGAGCAGCTGCGCCGAAGCGATTCAGGCGAGAAGCCGGATTGATTGCAAGTTCAACATTCAGATGCTGGAGTTGTAGCACCCCCAATCAATAACCTCCCTGACATTTGCATTTCGGCGGGTATTGTGATGGTAATGGGGGCTATTGCGGCTCGGGAGAGTATTAGTGTCAGGCAGAATTTGCAAAGACGTTTTTTGTTATTCTAACATTATAATCCTGGATATTAAAACAAAAACAAAAGAAGCTAAAAATCAGAAGCAGTATCGCAGTGAAATTCGATAATGAAGTTGGTTAGAAGTTTAAATCAACATGCATTTTAACGGCAAAGTTCTCGCAAGTTTGCATCGTATTAGGGAAATTAACTCTTAGAATTCCCAAATAAAGGATTCAAATTCCCACACATCTATCGAAATTCCCAAACATCACACGATGAACACAAAACGAATAACGGTAATAGTTCATTTCTTACAAGCCTTTATTTTGAATGATACACAAGTTTTTTGTCTTTGATAAAATAATTTCAAACAAAAAGAGACATTTGAAAACATTCTTTATTTGAAAACAAACTCTACAAAAAGCGACAATATTACGAAACCAACAAACATTGCTTATTTAATTTCATTACATTTCATGTAATGAACATTTTAAATTCTTTCGTAGAACGGGAAAAATTTAGATACCTAGAGGACTAGTGTACACGTTTCATCTACTGAGTACACTTTTGATTTGAAGATTTATTGAATTACACTTGATCGAAAGGAATTTTCGCTCATTTAGGTTCAAACAAAAAAGACTTCTGCGTTTCGGCAAAAATATTAATTATTTTTAAGTAGAACTGCAAATCTTTAACGTCCGTTTACAGAAATGTACGTAGGTTTTGTAACGACGCCGACGCCGTCTGGTAAAAACAATAAGAAAATTAAATTGTAAAAAAATGTTGAGACTTTGGGGAAACGAGATTGCCATTTTAATCCGTCAATAAACGTACAAAAAAAGAATACACGAAATCCAAACTAGAGGAATTTAGCACCCGTGAACAAAACGTTAGCCAATCTGCCTGGGAGCGTCCGCAGATTCCCAGCTGAGGAGCATCACGATACGGCGCGGAAACTGCGAATCAGGAACATCCTCGAGAGAACAACACGAGCGCGTGCGAGGAGGAGAAGAGAACTTTAATTAAGCGAATCTCGATGGTATTCTTCCCGGACGTCGCGCGACAATGGAAAACCCAATTAGAGAGTCAGGGAGCGCCTTTGTTCTCGGGCGAATTCCGCGCTCGTCTATCGCGCGCCGGGGCGCATTCGAGCGAATCCGCTCGAGCTAAATCACGACCCGCGCCATCGAGTCGGCGGAGGACACGGAGATACTGTGACTCGGAGATCCTTCATCTCCTTTGAAGATGCTCTTATAAAGAAACTTTTTTTCTGTAATTGAAGGGATCTCTGATCGTCATAAGCCACGTTAATGCAATTTGGAGATACAACGCGTTTACTGTTTGATGGCGTTGGGATTTTGTCCTCCAATGGAAGAGTATTTGAAAAAAATCAGTCAGGAGTTATCCTGCTGTCTCAAGAGAAAATTTATAAATAGTTTATGAGAAGTAGGTAGCTTGGTGAGAATAGTGGTGTAATCAACTACAAAAATCAAAATATTGTGGCTCATAACTTACGCTCCTTCCACTCCCCTGCAGTTCTTTAGACATGTCAAATGGAAAACCGTTTTTAATCGAATATCGGCCCGTACGCCCACACTCACACAGGAACTCTCATACGTATTGTGGAACATGTGACACCTCTGAACGAGGTATTCATAACATACCACGTACACGTCAAATCGTATTTACTAAACAGCAATTGTGACGAACAATTCTAATCTCCATTTATTTTCATTTAATTTCTGAAGAAAGAATAGAACTATGAAGAAAAGTAATATTGTATTTCATCCTAAAAAGAGCGGAACTTCTTTTCTCATTTTACTTTTTTGGGGTACTACAGCAATGGAAACGAATGAAAATTAGAATTAAGGACATAAGAAACGATTTATACATTTTTACGGAAAAGCAGATTTTCTAAGCATTATCAATTTATCAGTATTTTCTAATTCCTTATCAAAAGTTGCATGAAATAAAATCCGGGACAAGATGAACAATTTAGCTATCTACTACACCAGCGGGAACGGAACTTATTCCTAAAAAGAACACTACGACAGGTCGCGCATGTTAGACAAAGCGGGCAACGGACACGTACTTCAACCCCCTCCATCACAAAAATATTCAGAAGGCCGTGCGGCGAAGCGGCGAACAGCGGAAACGAGCGCCGCAACTTCGCGCTCGCACATTCGCGCTGAGCCAACTTTTGCCGCGGGTGGGGTGAGGAGGGGGCGGGGCACGAGCAGGCGACAGCACGACGGACACACAAAAAGCTGCGACTTTCCGCGAGTCCCACTCGCAGTCTCGCCCCGACGCCGCTCCGCCCCGGCACAATGGACGCACGCGATACCAAAAGCGGGCAGAATGCATTTTCTGCCAATTCAAAGCGAGTGCGAACGATATACGACGTATATTCAAGTGTCTCAAGATAAATGTTGCAAGCTTCTAAGGCGTGTGGACGTCGAAGATTGTCACCTTTTGCCAACGAGCATGAGGTGGGAAATTTCGTAGAGCCAAGTTACACATGGGACATTTGATCCTGAGTGGTACGCAACTATCACGCGTTGTCTGGCAGGTCACGTTCTGAAGAAGTCAAAGAGATTTCGTGCCTCTCGGAAACATAATGAATGATGGGTTGCCTGCAAATCAGGGACAAATGACACTTGTAAATTCCATACTTTCACACATTTTCATTCGCAAAACACGATCATCTTCGACCTACGTACATGCGCTACAAGTTTGTACCGTTTCTTTTGAGAAGTTTATTTTATTCTTTATTTACTCTGAGTTTTTCTTCATACGATGGCAGTTATCCTATTATGTATATCGAAACATACTCTCGTTTGCAAGCCCCTCCATGAAAGGACACCCGCCATAGACAAGGGACAGATCTTCCCCCGGTGCGAGTGTACCGGTTGGGTCCCTAGAAAGAAAATTTTCGAATCAACTCAATTCTCCTTTAAGTTCAATTGGAGTTTCCACTGCCGAACTGCATCACCAAAATAATACTGACAAATGCGACATCTATTTACGTGATCAACTATCAATCTAAAAAGAAAATATACAACATACCTTCTTCAACATTTTCGTTTTCATCACCTCCCACGTTCACTTTCATCGTTCTTTTACACTTTTCTCTTCTACGAATTTCTCAATCAACTTGGATGAGCGCAGTTTATGTTTTGCCTAGCCCTTCTTGTATTATATTTTTTCTACTCCCATTGTATAATGCTGACATTTGATGGCTGCAACCAGTTGTATAATGATAGTCGTTTCGAAACAGTTTTCATTATGATACAGGTTCTTGACCAATCAGAGATAAGTTTACAAACCAAGTATTGACACTTAATTAATCATTGAGAATCATTTTAGCAAATGTTTCGTTCGACTGTGAATATTAAAAGTGTATTTGATATTATATTATGCTCAATAGCTTTAATTTCTTTTATTAGTAGTATTTTTTCGTGGTAATTTATTTAAAATAAAGTGGATCGTAATTTCACTTTGATCCTATTTGACTAACATAGTACTCCCTAGCAGGCGGACAGGTAACCACGAACACCTGCGGCAGCATGCGAGGGGAGATTTTGGTAGCTGTCCGCTAGGTGGCCTTGGCTGAATCAACTACCACGAAACTATTCATTGTAAAAGTTTAACTTACAGAAGTCGTAGAAAAAGTATCGCATGCAACTCGATGTAATGGGTATTAATACACTCCTGTGAAGTTTACGATACTCACTCGTATCATAATATCACACTCTTGTATTAATACCCATCATTACATCATCGTTTCATAATGTACTAATTTATGTGCGGCTTCCGGCGCACATGAGGTCACTGCGCACCGGGTGGCGCGGGTGGCGCCTGCCCAAGTTGCAACTAGACGTTCCGTCGCGCTCGCAGAAAAGCCACGTCACATCGCGATGGTGTCAGGCAGGAGTTTCGGCAAGGGATTATTCTCATTATAGAAATGCATCTTTGAGAAGGAAAAGAAAATGAAAATTAAGTGTTCATTAAAAAATGAATACATTATTTCATTTTAACTACCTCAATTTTCAATTATTTTCATTTTATTATTTATATCATTAAAATTATTATAGATTTTTTCACTACAATACTCTGTACCCGCACGTTTGTATAACTGGCTGACCAACGGCAAATACTTTCGGCAAGTATACGATAAAGTTGCGAATGAAGCATGGAGGAACGGGAGGATGGAGGTGGGAAGAAACAGCAAATTGTGAAATTCCCTTTATTCTTGAAACATGAAGTGATCAGAATTTGAGATTTTCCACTTTATGACAGCTAGGTTAGGAGTAACTGCAAAAATGTTGGGAATTACAAAATAAAGGAGATCGTGGGTGGAGGTGTACCTTAAATCTTAAATTTTCCCATGAGAAGATATACAGCACGACAAAATTACAAAGTGCAGACAAGGCCACGCTACACACGCGAGTATCTGTCTAAACACGCCAAATTTCCGAGTAAGTCTCTGTGGGAATAGAAAAAAATTACGTTTTGAAAAAATTAAAACGGATGTGATGAACAAAGAACAATAAAAAAACATAATTGAGAAGGCGGCCTCTTGTTTAAATTCGAGCAAACGATCGATCGTTAGAAAAGAGATAAATGTTTCCCTCAACAAAACCGTTATAAAAAGTGTGTTTTGTGAAAAATTAAGGAGTAAGAATTTTGAATACAGTTTTCGACTTGTAGCTCGAAAGTAATATCTCGTAATAGTAATGATACTCCATCCGTCGGATCTTCACATATATTTTTCCAATAATAAAAAATATACTAAATGTGTTTGATAACAACCCATCCATTATTGTTTTTCAATTGTTAAGTTAAATAAAGAACAATTCCTCTGTAAACGGTGATCGACAGGTGCGTGTGTTTGCTGAGTAGTCTGAGCGAGAATCTGCGCAGCACCTCTGTAGCTGATTTAAATTCTACGCCAGTCATGATTGTCGTGAGTGGCAAATTGGGAAATGCGTATCATCTTGAAGCAATCTTTCACTTATTATTTTACTGCTGATGGCGTTTAATGTTCCTTGGCCTTAAGAATGAGAGGTTAGATAAGAATGTTGAGAGGTCATTAGCTGATACAAATGTGCATTTATCGTGTACATGTGCATTAACCTGCGCATGCACATAGGCAATGCCTTAAAAGTGAAGAACGAAACGATGAATGCCCTTTAAACAATTAACACTTCACTAAAGTAAAGTACGTAAAGAAAGTGTGGTAAAGAAAGTAGATTCGCAGCTTTTTTTATTCTCTCGTTTTCCCTTCCTCTCATTCTACGATCACAATCCACTCTTCAATCTCTATGTCTAACAAAACTGAATATTTATATATGAAATAAAAAATGCATTTACAATCACGTGCCTCCATCGCAATTGCAACCCTCCATCGCAATTGCAACCCTCCATCGCAATTGCAACCCTCCATCGCAATTGCAACCCTCCATCGCAATTGCAACCCTCCATCGCAATTGCAACCCTCCATCGCAATTGCAACCCTCCATCGCAATTGCAACCCTCCATCGCAATTGCAACCCTCCATCGCAATTGCAACCCTCCATCGCAATTGCAACCCTCCATCGCAATTGCAACCCTCCATCGCAATTGCAACCCTCCATCGCAATTGCAACCCTCCATCGCAATTGCAACCCTCCATCGCAATTGCAACCCTCCATCGCAATTGCAACCCTCCATCGCAATTGCAACCCTCCATCGCAATTGCAACCCTCCATCGCATCCGCAATTCTCAGGCGCAAACGTAATCTTCAAGCACAACCATCAAACGGCAACCCACAACCGCAACCCTCAATTGCAAACCGCAACCCCCAAACAAAACAGCAGGCGCAACCCCCAACCAGTATCTACCTTCCCTTGACTAATTTATTTCATGTCTAAATTTAGTGTACTGTGTCTGCTTTCTCCAAAATTCGTTAATGAGGCCTCCCAGCGCCTTTTCCTGCCCGAGCTGCAAGGCCGAGGGCGATTCCACCCGCCAGCGCACCGCGCTCGTGCGGTGTCGGCTTACGGACGCGAACCACCCTTCCGGAGCCGGCAGCAGAGCGGCGACGGGTGGCGATACGGAGAACGCGGTGGACGTGGAGGGCGCAGGTAAATGGCATGTGCAGCAAAGAAAATTATACGAAGTCGATACAGGAAGTGTAAAATGTGTTTCAAATGTCTGAAAAAATGTCAAATCCTTTCTTTCACTGTATCCAAGATAACTTACCTATCACCAAGTCAGCTCAAAGGAAGCCCAAGAAATCTATAGATTAAAAAGTCCTCATATTTCTTATAAATATATTAAGATATCAGTTAGAATATTTGTTTTTAAATATATTGATAATGTTCTTTTGACGGTAGATAAGACGCTGACGCTTTTGAACCAACAACTGTTTTCGAATCACGGGCAAATGACCACATGAAGTGAACATGAGAACAGAAGAGCGAAGTCTGATTTTGGTTCTAAAACGGCTTCCCTGATCTGGTTCACAATAGCGTTATTGCTAATATTACGATGATACCGTGACCACAAACGTAAATTTGCCCAAAACAGCAACCCCAAAACAAAAAGCTCCCGATAGTGCCACGACAATTTTCAAACTATTTCTGCACGGTTCCTCAACTTCTACGGTTGTTTTGAACTTTGGAATCATCCAACGCATGGAAGTCGTGCGGAATAAGGCTTGCAAGAGCTCTGTCACAGTCGCTGAACGGTTGTCTCACACGACTTCAAGGCAGTCTCATAATATGTTTCTCATCAACTAACGTCTCAAGGGCATAAAGCCACTCTTGAGAAGACGACCAGGGCCAGTTCTGCAACGTGCCGATAGCTCATTGGCCTACCTTGAATCGGCATGGGCAGGCAATCGCTCTTAGTGATTGATTCAGTGTTAGTGATTCCGGGCGCGTCAACTACGGAGGCCATTAATCCCGTAAGTGATGTGCATGTTTTCATCGGGGGGAAGTGGTGGTGATCTTCCTCTGCTGGATAGCGAGATCCGGCGCCGACCTACCTTCGACTAGCGGTTTTTTTCCTCAAGCAGATATCTCCCACCAGCGGGGCACCGCCCCAAGCCGGAACAAGCTCTAAACCCCCGATCGGTCTCCCGGCATGTGTAGTAGTGTAGTGCATGTTAGCGTGTGTATAAGGGGTGACTATAGGACAAGGATGAGGATAGAAAGATCGCGCCGGTCCGTGGCCCGTTGGTTAGGTTACTGCTCCGCTATTCGCCTGATGTTGATCCGAGAAACTACGGAAAACTACTGATCATAGCAGCCGACCGCTAGAATTCTCCTCCATACAGCGACTGAACTCGACATAGCTGACAAAGTAGTGTTGAAAATCCTACCGCCGTCGGGACTCGAACCTAGGACCTCCCGGTCCGAGGCACTGCAGTGACATCAGTTGACGCACTGAACCACCTCTCCCGGGCAACCGCTCTTAGTGGTGTTAAGGGCAAAACGACCAGCCAGAATCTCCGGCGGCGGCCGCCGCCGCAGAATCTCAATTGCGCTTCGATCGCTCAACGCGCTACTTGCCCGCCCGCTCGCGGCGGCGGCGGCGAAGGAGGTGGTAACGAAGCCCTGATCAATAGCCCCCGGCCCCACCGCCCCGGCCTCCTCGCCGAATTCGAAGGCGACGCACGCACCAGGCGGCGCTGGGAGGCGACGGAGGTAACGCTGCTCCCTGATCCCCTAGGCTGCTCATCTGCATTCAGCACCAAATGCTATTTGTAGTGCGAGGGGGAAAACGAGATTAGTAACTCGAGATTTCCTGAAAGATATGTCATTCGAAAAGTATGGGTATTGCAAGAACTGGTTCTTCTTCCCACACATAATACATACGAAGTAGCATATCTCGAGCCTCGCGGCTAGCTCTTTGTCAGCGTGCTCGCTTTCTACTACGCGGCCCCGGGTTCGAGGCAAGACTATAATGTGCATTTTTCCTTGCAACGTCCCAGTACATGTTGCTGTGTGACGATGAGAAAATTCACTTCTCAGGTTGAGAAGACCGGAATACGGCGTGGGGATATCTACTTGCTAACTACATCTATCCCTTGAACCCACGGCTGCAAGGCAGGAACGTCCCCAGTAGGCCTGAACCCGTTCACGGGCTGTCGCTATTATATATAGTATTATCTCGACGACCACAGTGGCCGATACAGATACAAACGCACAACGCCTTCCTAGCCTCTTTTGTAAGCTCAGCTACTGTCTCCACTCCCAATGTGTCCACAAACAGAATCAGTGGACGGGGAAGGAGCGTTTGGTAGCCGTCCTGTCCGCTGATGGCGTGGGCGTGTTCTCGTGCCTTTGCAAGAGGCACCGTGCTCTGGATGCGACGGCACGCGCCATGTAGCAGCACTGGGAGGCGAAGTGACTGTGATCCCCTGGACTTTTCAACTGCGTTAAACACTAAATGTTATTTGTAGTCTATGATGCATCTGGCTTCCCTCACAGCAAATATATGATGGAACAAATTATGTCAGCTCTCCGTCAATTAAGCCTCGAAATGGAAATCAAGAGGATCTTTTTTCAACTATTCAGTGCCACAAAGATCCTTTGAAGACATTTTTTATTAAAAAACAAACAATAATTATGAATACTTTTCTGTTCTGAACAAATTCTTACAATCAATAATAGCAAATATTTTACAGTAACAGCAAACATGCTGAGCCGCTTTTTTCAATCTTTTCAACCCGCGGAACATACAATTTGGCACATTCACAAGATGTTATACAGTATTTTAAAATTAAAATGAATGCTTATGACATAATTTTAATTTGAGGTGTTATGGTAAACACAATGGTATCATACAGGCAAAAATCGATATTCTTGGTTTATAAGTTCTTCCTGTAGCAGAAATAGTGACTGTGTAAATTCAAAGTGAATTACAACAAAGGAGACACACTTCAATTGTACGTCATAGATCCGCAACAATTGTCTTACCCTACGCAACTTGAATTGTTAGTTAACATTATTAACATTAAAGGAACTTTTAGTGTTAACGATTGACGTTACTCAGAGCTTCAGCTGATGTCACTGCAGTGTCTCCGGCCGGCAGGTCCTTGGGTCGAGTTACAACAATGGCAAGATGCTCGATACTACATTGCTAAGACGAGTTCAGCCGCTGATTGGAGGAGAATTCAAGCCGCTGGCTGTTATGATCGGTAGTTTTCCGAGGTTTCTTTGATAAATTGCCGGCGAATACCAGAGGACTACCGTATAAATGAACTACATAAATGGGCCATTTTCACCCCCGTACTAACACAGACGTACATTTAGGCTTACTACCACACATGTTGGGAGACCAATAGGGAGTTAGGAGCTTCTCCCGGCTAAGGTGGTGACCCGCTAGCCGAAAGCGGGAAAAACGCGCAAACCGACGTGTAGGTCGGTAACGGATCTCACCATCCAGATGGAGAAGTTCACCGCCACCTCCCTTGGCAAAATATTCAATACACTTATGAGACTAATGATCATAGCAGTTGACGTGTTTGGAAACCAAAATAATTAATCATTATATTTTGTGTTAAAATATTTCAATGTAATTTAATCATAACATACATTGTGTAATGCATAGTACATATGTAATATTATTAACCAACAGTTTTTAGCAGCAAAAATAGTGCTACACCATCACGTGTCTCTAGAAATCCAAATAAAAGTCTCTCATCTAACACAAAAATAAATTTTATATTTCAACAAAAACAGTCTTCACTTTTAATGCAACTACGTACTGTAGTAGTATATACACAACACAACAGTTTTGTACAAACAAATAATATCAAAAAGTTGCTGTTCCATAATGAAACACCTGAATAGAAAAGATTTAATGGTGGGCGGCTCCTTCCTTGGAGACTTTGACAGCGCTGGTTATGAGAATTCATTCGGTACGAGCATAATGATAATACAAACATTTGCATTTTTCAGTCAAAATCGAAACTCATTATTTTCGGATTTTTCCCGCGTTTCTGGGAATATAACTAAACCTTAGCTTTATCTCTCACATTGCCGGAAGTTTCTTTCAATTTCTGAGTACACTGAAAATTAGAAATATAGATTTTTTGTATCTTTTACGAGTTTCTGGATACCTTACAAAAGCGTAGACAACTCAAAAGGTGGATGCTGCATAGTTTTCTTTCAATTTAATGCGCTTTGGAAATTACTAATTTATACTTTTTTCGAGTTCCTTCGAAACCTTCTTACGTGGCCGGAGGAGTCTACGAAGTTTCCTTACAAAGAGCGCTTCCTTTCAATGGGATTATTCGCAATTAGATTTTTTCAGAATTTTGGGTATCGAATAAACCCGGAGGTACCTCTGAAAAGCTCGGAGGCTGCAAAGTTCTTTCAAATTTCTGCGCGCGTTATAAGTTAGTAATATAGAATAATAATTTTGTTTACTTTTTCGCGGACCCTGCGTCTTGTTTGAGACTCACTTTATCGCGACTCATCGGTTGAAAACCCCGAAGAAGACCGACAAAAGCTTACATAAAAGATCGTATGATCCTAAAGATAGGTCTTCACAACGCTTCTGGGAAATATAACAAAGTATGAAAAGCATAACAGTCGTATGGGACACATTGATCGCAGCCTGATTACAGAAGGGAAATATTAATCTCCCCAAGGAGCGATGCACTTCCGAGAATTTGCTAGCGTAAGCGAGCTCTGATAGCGTGAGCGGCAGCCACTAACGACTTCCCAGTCGCTGAGTACCGCCGAGCGATGTTGAATCCTTTACTACTCTATTTGATTCTCTTCCTAGACCACTAGCACTTCTCATGTAGGATTAATCGAAACTTCCAGGAAGAGAGCGGTCACATGCGAATAGAACGATCAGATGCGCAGTCGCTAGTGTTGTTGCCTGACAACCTGCGCAGCGAGGTTCGTTATCTGGTCACTCCCCTCAAAATTTGTTTCGAAAAACATATTTCCTACTAATTCCCGCTTGAAATTTCTGTTTATCATTACTGTTTACTATTGCTCATAAAAACACTTGCTCTATTCTCATTCATCTGTTCCACATTTCCAAATGTTTGCTACCACTCTCCGCTCACGGGCAAGGTTTAAATTCACAATTAAAACAAATGTGATTAAAGTCGATTCATATCAAGTTTTAAGAATTATTCACGGAACATTTTGATAGGTCAGTTAGAAACTCGTAGCGTGTGCATCTGACAACACCAGCATGACCCAAAGAAAAGCGAGCCCTTAGGTGATCTACCCTTGCGCCATTCATATGAGCGCGCAGAGTGGCGGGAGGAGGGGGATTATTGGCCCCTTGAAAGGTTTGGAAGGGGCCTCTTAGCCTCACGTAGTAAAACATTTAATTTCCGTAAATATGTTCGATCCCTGTTTTACCCCTTTTTAACCTGACAACTTGGGGCATTGTTTCCAAAACACATTTGGGAAACCATTTGGCAATCCTGTAAATGGTTCAACATACAACCAAATGCATTTATTAATTGTATTACTGAACATACTTTCATTCTCCTGGTATTATGTTTTATTTATTTACTAGTAAAATTCGGCTTCGCACGCCTTCGACGCCACTCAGTAAGAAATAACTCTGCCTTTCACATCGGCCACTTAAGCGTAAGACCGGGAACATCAGTCCGGCATAATTGTGTATCGATCACGAAATGTGTTGCTGCTCCCAGAGGTCCCCCTACTGATACACTCAAATCGTACGTATTCTAATCCCGCCGAGAAACCTATGTAACACATGGGTCTCTAATTATTAACTAACCATCGAACTTCAGGCCGTGCTTTCTCCTGCTTCAAATGATGCAAGGCACCCAACCTTAAACCCTGACTAACTTAATTCATGAAACAACAAATTTCCAGTTTCCTAGCTTCAAGTCCTTTCAAATTTCTTCATACCGGTGCCTACAGAGTTAGGTTTTACTCTTCATAATAATCTTTAAAAACTATTTCTATTGAGCTTTCATCGGCAAGGTAAATCGAAATTGGTTTAGAGAGAAGAAATTTTTATTAAGATTTCAAGATTGTAGTAGAAGAACCAAATGTTCTAAAATAAAAAGTATTTTATTTCAACTTAGGAAGTAATTATTCAAAGAAATTTATTAGTTTATCAGCACTTCACATGCAAACTTGTTTCAAACATTTTGATGTAAATTATAAGTAAGTTATTTGGGGAAACTATAATCAGAGACATGGGTAATATTATCGGAGTTGTAATTAATTATTTCTTTTTACACTTCAATAGTATTTACATTTACAGTTCCATCAGCTTCCCGTTATATAAATGAATTTCTAATTAACTTTATTTTTTATTTCATCGCGACAAGAGGAATGTGACAGCATGCAAATAATCATCTGCTTCGTGTTGCGGTTCCATTCACTCACTTCATGAACTGCAAGCGACTCCTTTCCCCCTCGCCCCCCTCCCCCTTCCTCACTCGCTGTCTGCAGTCCAATCCGGAGCTCCCCCGCCTCCTTTTGGCCTCCACGTGCCACAAATGAGGAAGCAATGAAATACGCACTTCCAGTCTAAACAGTGTTCGTTTAAGTCGAAACTTATACGCGTCAACTCCCTCCCCCCAATTCTGCGAACACCTGTGCAGTCGGAAATATCGGGGAACATGAGGATCCAAACAACGATAAAACCCTGCAAACTGTTTCTGAAGCCGCAACTAAATCGAATTCTTGGAAAAAGAATCAGCAATAGTTCTTTGGTGTGAAGAGTTCTTGTCAATTGACGAATAACTGAAACGTGTAAGTGCACTTTACTCTGTAGGCCAGGCCAATAACACCAGGGAACAAAAAAAATTGTTTCATACCTCCATAATGAAAGTAAGTGTTTTCAAAGGAAACGATCACGCTGATTTCGAAAATCATTATAAAAGGTTTCTATCGCGCAAGATTCAAAAGATATGAACATATTTAGTATTTGAAATAAACAAAATCCTGTTACTAATTTCCGCATTGTCACTCCGGTTACATAACTACAAAATTTTATACTTCATACGAGGTAAGAACAAGTTAAAACTGTAATACGCATATTCGTGCAAAAATATGCAGACATTAAAATGGTTCGTTGGTATTCTCCACAACATTCGCACAGTGAATGACAATGATTTGAGTTTTCCATACAACCACAACCTAAAAGTTCGTTGTACAGGTAACAACACTTGTGAGCAACCCATGGTCTGTCCTGAGCAAACACGACAGCCAAAGTGTAAAGAATACTCAAGTTTTGTAATTTCATATATTTTTCCCTTTGAAGTTTGGGTGTAAATCTTCCACATACGTAAGAGAAGTTATCGGGATGATTCGCATACTTTCGATGTCAAATGCACTTTATCGAACCGATTGAATTCTATAGATCATGTGGTGAATTTCACTTTATAAAAAACACAACTGTAATGTATTAATGTATTTGAGGCTCTTGCAAGATAGTCACAAACTTCACGCGCACTGTGAGTACAGTTCCGTATGACACCGACTGACTCAGAATCTGACACCCCAACAGAAGGATACTTGTGTACTTACGATAAGGTAAGAGACTAAAATAATTCCTTTCGGTGATTGATGCGACAGTAGGAAATATGATGATGTACGTGACTTGTTTTCAAAAGATCCACTAAGACGTACTAAGCCCACTAAGACATACTCGTAATTGATCGCGACTACCGGACGCGAGAATAAAGACGGCAATCTTCGAATACAGAAGGTAAAGAAAAAAAGCATGAAAGCCAAATTTTGTTGATGTCTCTTGAAAGTGGCATAGATGAACTGAACAAATACTTTATTTTTAAATAGATTCTATGCGTATTGATTCTACATATCGTACAGTTGCAATTTAAACATACTTGCTTTTATGGCAAAATACGGTGTGATGCAGTAAAAAGGTACGGTCTATTTAAAAACAGTGACGTGATGTGACATTTTTATTGTAATATTCGTAATCTACGTATAAAATTGAGTATGTTGCGCACTCTACCTTCCTAGAGATAAAAATCGTTTTTTGTAGTGTAATCGTTTCCTTTGATACGTTCACAAATAACGACATAAAAAGGAAAAGGCAGGGATTCAAATTCAGCGTTTGCCAAATACGCGACTCCCCTCCACACTATTCGAGCCATGACTTAAAGAAGTGCAGTTGGCATGTTAACTGTTGTAGAATTGGAGAGTGACAAGATCAGCATTCAAAGATCAATGAAAATTTCAAGTAAAAGTCTATATGAGTGAGGAAAAAATGCAGCTGCTTGATATTTTTAAGGTTTTGTGATTATCTAGAAATCCTAGACAAATATTTTAAAAACAGCCTCCTCCGCTTTTAGCACAAGAATTTAACGAGTGTGATTTTCAGCAAAACATTTTAGAAAGCGTAAGAAATATCCGAGATTAGTTTGATCTCCTTATTTTGTCGAGAGAGAATAAAAGGCAAACAAATCAGCCCTGTACGAATAAGGTTGCTCGGACTAAATTAAGTTTTCAGCATTGTTCTCTCTTCCTCGTAAATCCTTGTATTTTCCTTGGCAAAGAAAGACTAACCATTTCACTATGGCCTTTTCCAGAAATAAGTTCTCCCATGCGTGTTGCTGCTTCCTTTCCTGCTGGATTAGAAGTTACTTTTATTTTTACGACACGTTTCTTCCGCTAGTGCACCTTTATAACCAGACCAGGGAATTGTAAAGAAAAATGTTAACTGGAATCAGAGTTTGCGGAGATAGGAAGAATAGAGGTGAAGTTCTACTTTAAGGGGATAATCCTACGCTCCGAGTGAACTAAGGATACGTTTCAAATAATTCTCAGAATATTCTCAGAAAACTGACTCGGTACTTAATATTACTCGTAGGGCCCGCAATGTGGACAGGACGTAAGGTAGCATTGGTGCGATTGAAATAATTGTAAATTCACATACTGAGCTCACTATAGAAAATTTGTCATTTACGGATTTCCAAATTACTAAACTTCGGTACGCCATGATGTAATTTTAATGTTTATGCTATAACAATAACATACCATTTTTTCCAATTGATGTATACTCTCGATGTATTGAAGGTTACGTCAATTAAGATGAAAAATTTGGTAGAAACGCACATGACCACGTTGCAGTACAGAAAATCGTAGAACCGCTAACTAGAAAAACAATACAATAATGAATGACATTGTCAATCGTGACATATCCCGCCCTGCGGAACACGCGTTTCTCCGTGCATCGCTAATGCAAGTTTATGTGGCGACACCTCTAACAGCGCGAACGCAGGTCAAAGAGCCACGCCCCTTGGGCGGGGGTGCTGGACGCGCACGCGACGGGCAGGCGAGGCAGGTGCCAAAACAACAGAAACATCTCGGCGGGGCAACGGCTGCGGCCTTCACTCCCCTTCGAGATAAGCGAACATTACGGGCGGCACGCGCGGGGCAGGCGTGACGCGCGCTGACAACCCCCTCCCTTCAGCAACCCCTCGCAGCTCGCCCCTGACCTCACCCTCGCTCCCCCCTCCTCGGCCTCCGCCATTGCCGCCCCGCCCCGCCCGCGTCCCGCCCCCGCCGCTACTCTCACTGATGACGCCGCGCTTGCAGTCGCAGTGGGGCCCTCCAAAGCCAAGTCCCTCACTCCCCTTTTGCTCTCTTTCGTCCACTTTCAACCACCTTGCCCCGGTTTACCTCCGCCTCCGCGTTCGCTACCCATTCGCTATTGCGTCGTAAACCACTCGCAAGTCACTCCCACTCCCTCTAATCGACACCGCACCCATCCGTTCATTTTTCTCCTCAACTCTATGATAACTTTTCCTCATCCAACCCTCGCACGAACTTGCATTCTCATAGCTTCCTCTACCCTGCGTTGGAGTTGTACTCACCACAACACAAGCCTCAACCCCTTCTTTCCCCTCCCTCTTTCCTCTTCTTTGCGCAGCGCCTTTTGCATTCCTCGGCTCGTTGCCCTCGAGCGACCTCCTGACGTCTCCTCCCACGAGGTTTCACGGCCCCTTCCCTCGTCATCACCATCGTCTGTGACGTCAGGGCTGCATCAAGCCTCCATCTAGGAAGCCTTGCGTCCCCGACACAGCTTGTGTCGGGAGTTCCATTTTCCTTCAGAATAATAATTTGTTTCTAATTCAACAAAAATGTCCAAGTCAAAATACTATACATAATATTCTAAAACAACGATATGTGCTAATTTACGATACTTTTTCTCTTATCGTACCGCACCCCTGGCTAGGGCCCATTGAGGCCCTAAGTAAATTCGGCTCAGAGCTTCACTTTTCGATAACATCTCTAACTTCCTCCGCAAAGATGATTGTTTCACGTCAAAACTCCACTACATTTTCCTTCACAAATAAATGTAATTAAAATATTTTTTCTAGTTGTCTTTTAGCCGACAGCCGGTTGCCCATTACGCCCCGATGGGACGCCCATTCGTTCACCAACACACTTGCGAGCTCCTCTGATCTGGGGTCAGCAGAAGGGCTCTCCGCGACAACGTACATGAGAGACCAGAGACAAACAGCCATGCCCGAGGCGGGACTCGAACCCGCGACCCTTCAGACCGAAACGCTCAGTCGGTACACGCTCTTAGCCATCTCGGCCATCCAGATCAGCATGAAAATAATATGCTTAATTGATTTACTTAATTATAAATATTTCTTAGCTACCTATGCCTCCTTTAGGCCTACAAATATATTTTCATAATTCTCGAATTTTCCATTTCATTATTAATTCTAGGAATAGTTCATGTATGTTGGTCACTTAATTAAACTCCTAGTTTGCCAACGTTTCGGAACTTTATTGTTCCCTCCTCAGGCCTTACTAAGGTTGAATATTGAAGAGCACTACAAACAATTGAGCCCACACATGGTATCAAGACATCTGCAACCATAACACCATCACTTCCTGGTTCCATGTTTAAGACACGGTTAAGACAAATACTCTATCGTTTAGAAAATCAGAACTGTTTTTGAAGTTTTTGAACTAAAATTTATTTTTTTATTAGTAGTTGTTCACAGAGCAATATTGGGTACAGTATTCAAGTCCACCTAGTCTTAAGCACAGATTGATTCAATATAGCATTCGGTACTCGGCTACCTTCGGCATCTAAGGTAATGTATTGTACCTGGAGAGGCGCTGAATCAAATAACGCTCGAATAGTGTGTATGAGATACTCAAGCACGCTCTACTTAGTAGAATCTAAAATTTCAGCACTCCGTCAGTCCTCATGATTTTCTGACGGAGTTCCAATTAGAACGTATCCCAGACATTTCCAATGAGGTTCATGTCTGGCGATCTTACTTTTCGCTGAACCTCGCCGTTCACTGAATCTTTGCAGTCAAAATATGATGCGGCGACAAAGGAGACATGAACGCAGATCTAACAGTCGCCAACGGCGACGTACTGTGACTGCTGTTGTAGGGGAGCGTGTTCTGGGAAGCTAATGCTGAACGCTGAGCCGAAGCATCCTCAGGAATTCTTTCTAAAGGTTAGCTCATGGTCGACACGTCCCTCTTTGCGAGACATATGCCTTTCTTCATAATACTCCTTACAAATGTAGACTACCTTGGATACACAGGGTTCTACACGTCGACCAATGCTCTTTTTTTTCCTTTTATTTATTTCTTGTTCGACGATACAGTCTTTCAAAAGATTTAATTGTAGTAGTCAGTGACATTGTTGGATAGCCTATCCATAAGATGTCAACGGTTTGCAACTAAATTGTTTGATAATTAAATTACATTTATTTTAGATTGGAAAGAGGAAAGGACATTATTATGTTGAGGAGGAAACGCATCTGCAAGAAGTGTTGCGATTTCTCTCGCGCCAAAAATGCTTGCAGACCTCTGCCGAAGTTACAAGAGTTACTGTCTCACTCCATCACGAAGTTGCCTCGCCAACTGGTGCTCATCAACTGACGTCTCAATGGCGCAATGTGACTCTCGAGTAGGCCGGGATCGGCTCTGCAATGTTACGAACAGCTCATTGGCCATCCTCGAGCATGCACTCAATAAATGCTTAGCCCACAACAATGCCTGTACTCTCAGCCCTATCCTGAAGCTGTTCCCGATATTCTGATTTCACTAAACCGAGACGTTAAAAATATGTAAACATTAAGAGCTCTAACTAGAAGTAGTAAGAAGTTGTAAGTAGGAGTATTAATACTTCGTGCACGCGATCAACCTGCGGATTATTTGCATTTCATGCTGCTCGAAGTTGCCCCTTCTGGCTTTGAAATAAATGGTATTTCATCTCCAAGTTACCTTCAAATTCCAATTCAACTAAATATTTGAAAATAACAATAAAACAATTGACATCCGGAATAATCTGAGAGTGAATAATTTAATTTACACTTCACTTCTCTTCCTTCATTCTTTTCCTTGCAATTATTTACAATATTCGACTACGCTTGCACTCGAAATATCCGCACATTCATAATATTACCAGACACCTCTATTTGTCCTTACACGGGACGTCATCATCAAAAGCAGTAAGCGAAAGGGAGGATAGCGTGCGAATCATGCCCCCCTTGTGAAACTGTAAGATGAATAATTTAACATTGCGGCCCTCAAAGCAACTGAGCGGGAAGAACGAGATTGAGAAAAAACTAGCGGCCTGCTGCGGCAAATAATGCTGCTGTCCAGTTGGTGGAAAACGGAAGACTGGAGCAGCACAAATTGTAGATTCTGAAATGTCACACGTGAAAATTGAAGCATCTTTCCACCTCGTTCCTGACTTCAGCTGTGTCGTGAGCAGTGACGCACTGAGAATGGAAACATCGCCATGACATCAGGTACGAGAAAATTAACATAATCAAATATTTGCATTTTCCAAACAAAATAGAAACTGTTTCATTGTTTATTTGTTCGTATTTTTTCCGAATTCCCGGTTATCTAACAAAGGCATAGACCCCTCGCAAAAGGCCGGAAACTGCGTACTTTTCTTTCAATTTCTGCGCGCATTGGAAATTAGTAATATAGGTTTCTCCTCAGGGAATCACTTTATTTAATTTGCCCCAACATCAGCTGACGAACATTCGATACATAGTGCCTACTCTAATACTTTTCATCCAACATAAATTCAACTGAAGACGTTGCCACTTCACGTGCAAAAATTTCTCCATTGTATTATGTCGAATCTATGATTTACCTACTTAGTTTCATTTGTAGACGAAACTTTCACTTTCGGTTCTACAAACATAGTCTCTTTGTGTTCCCTTCTCCTCAACATTTCGTTTAGGTTAGGCTGTGATTTCTCCATCTTTGTTCTCGGTCTCCACGACTCCTAGAGGAAGTCACACCTTTGACATAACAAGAATGCCCGGCGGGTGCAACTGCTGAGACAACAAAGGTAAACGTCAACGCGATGAGAGAACCACGAAAAAGACGACAAAAATGAGGGTTATGAAGATGAAATGGCCGACATTGCAAACAAAAGCTATGTCCACAAACGCGTCTCGAAAATGACTCGAAGCTATAGCGATGTTGACAGATATAATGCACAAACTGAAAAAATGGAACACAAAACAGAATACGGATCCGGATGTTATTTAATTTATGTAATGTGTTCACTGGCGTGATGGCTTGCTGATATTAATAAACTTCCTTTAACGGGAAACTTAAATATAAAATGCCAAACAATTTGCTATAAAATAAATGCAATGTGCAAATACAAATGTATAATTAAAATTGAAGGAACATCACTTGGATTGATTGATTTTTAGTGATTCCAGGCGCGTCGAATACTATGTCATTAGACCCGTAAGTGTGGTGCATGTTTTTGCTCGGAAGGTGACTGTGGTCTTCTTCCCCTGGATGGTGAGATCTGGCGTCGACGTACCGTCGGCTAGCGGGGTTTTCTCCAACCAGGTATCTCCCACCAGCGGGGCACCACCCCAGCCAAGACGAGTTCTAAGCTCCCAAGCGGTCTCCCAGCACATGCGGGAGTCTAGTGCATGTTAGTGTGTGTGTGTGTGTGTGTGTGTGTGTGTGTGTGTGTGTGTGTGTGTGTGTAAGAAGTGAGGATAGGACAAGGTAAAGGTAGGAAAGATCGGGCGCGGTCCATGATCGTTTGTCCATTACCGCTCCAGTATTCGCCTGGTGTTGATCGCAGAAACCACGGAAAACTACCGATCAGAGAAGACGGTCGCTAGAATTCTCCTACAGACAGTAACTGATTTCGACCCAGCTGACAAGCTATTGTCGATAATCCTGCCACCGTCGGGACTCGAACCTAGGACATCCCTGTCAGACTGGACCTCCCGGTCACTGCAGTGACATCAGTTGATGCCCCGAGCCATCTCTCCTGGTCACGTCAGTTGAAAAATTGGAAGGAGTGCCGGGGTCTCATTTCATTGCACAGTGTGTCTCAGAGTCACAAATGTCACAAACTTCTGGGACATGTAAGAGGATTGAGGATGCTCGTTGAAAATTATCAAACATGTGCTTGTCATGTGAAGGTGAGTGCGGTGTGGGCAGTGCGTGCGCAGGCAACGGTGCGAGGGCCGGCGGCGGCGGCGGCGGCGGCGGCGATGATCTTGGCCTCCGTCGGTATTTTAAGCGCTTCCAAGCGCCTCCTCGCCTCTCCCCTCGTATTTTTAGGCTGGACAGGGCGGGCGGGGGCTATCACATGCCGCCCTCTGCACCGACGCGCGGCGTGGCAGGCGGCGTCGCTTGTTTGCGAGTGCTGGCTGCGCCGCCGGGGGAGCGAAGACCGCGACGAAAGGCGCCTCGCGCGACGCGCGAAGTCGACGAGGAGCTGCGGCGAACACATGTTGCGACGGACGTAGAACAGAGCGAGGACATGGACCAACAATTTACGATGTGGCGAACGGGAATAGAACCCGACTCTCTGCGCAGGCATGCGGAGAGCATAACTCCCACGAATATCGTCCCAACGTGCTGTTAAGAATTATTAATATCTTCAGTCACAAATGAATTTTACGCACCTCCTTTCTTCGGAATGACTTATGTTCTTTATTATTTTGCTTTGTTCTGTTTGTGTCACATGTGTGTACTATATAAATATACAGTGCAAGGCGTTTTTCAATATGTCTGGCATGTGTAAGGTAATCGTCTTACATTTGCGCATCATTCACCTACAATGTGAAAAGATGTCCTAAGATTTGGTGTGGGTTAGACACTTATTTACGTTGTAATAAATGTATTAATCCATTATTCTTAATTGTTTTAATCGGTTGAAAATTCACTTAATCGGCTGATTGTTTGGCGGAAAGCAAGATCGATGAATTTATATCCTTCCACGTCGCTATTCATGATCTGTCGTTAGGAGTGGACCAAAGTAGGTAAGAACTGCGCAGGTGCAACTTCCTTGTAGAACGTTAAATTGGAGAGAATTCTTTGCACTGCTACATTAAGCATTTTCACTTCATAACTTTCCTACCTCGTCAACCTTTGTTTTCCACAGTCTTCTTCGACAAATGTTTTTCGTGGCCTCGCTGCTAAGAGTTTTGCAAACTGACAGTTCAGCGCTGTTCTCTTTGACAAAAAGGATAAGAGAAATGTCAGGCTCCATATTCTTACTTCCATTACCTTTGATTAACATGTAGATTGAAGGAATTATGTACCACGTCAGGCTGTATTCGGAGAATATAATGAGCTGTTTGTTCACAGAATTGCCTTTTGGTAGACTTCTTCAGAGGCTACATTGTGTTTAAAAAGGATGAAGCGTGGATACACAATTTCTTTAACAAGCGAATGTCTAATTTGGTTCTTTCAAAATCAATATGAATTTGATGCAAAATTGTTTTTAGAACATTTTGCATTCTAAACGTAACTGCTTAGATAAATGAAATTCGTCCACGTGATTTGCTGTACACATGTTTATGTCTTTTTAAGTTTACATGATCAGATTCTTGTAGAGAGCCTAGCCTGTCTTCTCCCGGAAAGTAGTTACGTGAAAGCTCCAGTGAAGTTCTCTTTGCAATTGATAAGGTTTGATTGAAATTTATAATGTTATATATTCGAAACGAGTTCTCAAAGAAAGCAAACGAGAAAAGAGCACCCCTGAAATCCACCATTTACATTAATCAAACATAACTAGGAAATGAACACTTAAGAAACAATTCACGTTTTCAAGGTTTCGAGAAAGGGCGCATGTTGCTCGGGAAGGCCATTCACTACCGCCCCATTTCCCAAGGCAGGGAGTGCGCACAGTGCGAAATGTCATGAGCACCAGTAAAAGTGTTTCTATCGTAACATGCGGATCATCTGCGAGGGCTTGGTTTGGGTAGGTCCTAGTGTCTGAAAAAAAAGTTCACTGCCACTTCATACGTTTGTATTACAGTTTGTATTACAGGACGATTTTTAGCAAACAACTAAGAAACTCTTCTTAATTTGCTCAAGGTAATTAATTATACCACACTGTTTTCCTCTAGCTAATTCACATATCTAAAATGAAAAGTATTATTCTTTTTTCTTAAAGTTAGTGGTTATCCAATCGCAACATTTGGTTATGTTTTTATTTACATAGTTTGTAAAAGTGATTTATCCATTTTAACGAGTTTTCTACATTGATAATGAATTAAAACGAGATCAGCCACTGTTTACAGTGCGCGCATTTTCGGCCACAACACACGCTAATGGATTTGGTGTAATTTTCACTCAAGTTCCTGGCGATCAATGGGCAAACTCCCGAGTACCCCGCCCACGGTCGTCGCGGATGCTAGAGTACCTGCGACAGAACAGCGCGCCTGGCCGTCGCCAGAGAGTGCGCATTCGCGAGCGAGCGAGCGAGCGAGCGACGGTGTGCGCGGCAGGTGCCTCACAACTCACCCTCGAGATCCGCAGCGGCTGGCCGACGTCGGCGCCGCCGTGCATGCGGAAGCCCCAGGGCGAGCCCCCGTCCAGGATCACCTCCCTCGTGGACATGGCTGCGGCGTGGTGCTCCTCTCGGCCGGGCTCAGGCTGCGCGCGGCATGTCCCGCCGTCCCCCGACGCACTCGGCGACGCGGATCAGCTGATCGCTGCGCGTACGCACCGCCCGGGGCGCGGCTCTGTGACGTCGCCGGTTCGCACCTCCGCACGGGCGCCGGCGCCGCGCCGCGCAGTCGCCTGCTAACACACGCTAACCACCAGCACGCCGCCTCGCCCGCCTCTTCCCAAACGCCGATTGGAAGGATGAGTAACGACGGATGCACCTCAACACTGTCACCAAAACAACCGCTCTTTAAAACGTGGATGAAACCGAACCGTTCTCATATACCAAATACAACTAATTAGGGATTTTTGTCCAACTTCACACTCTAAAACATCGGCACTTCATGATCGTTGCAGGTTATGCTTTATTTATTAATGATTGCCTCGAGCGAACGGTACACGTCAGATAGAAATCTACAACGGACTAATGCACGTAACAATCCCTGTAATCCGGTTTGATCGGCGCCTCACACACTGCGGCGGCAGTCCACTCGCTCGCACGGTCTCGCGCCCACGCATACACACGCACTCCGTCGCCGCCCTCGCCACCGCCTGCGCCGCCGCGCAGCCGTCGGCCAGCCCCCAGTCGCTGGCGCCCGCCGCAGGGCCGGTGCGCTGCGCATCTCTCAGCTGTTGCAGCGCAGGGCCCGAGCCAGCGCGCCCCGCGGCAGCCCCCCCATCCCTCCCCCGCCGCCACCGACCAGTCGCAGCGCGCCGCCGCCGCCGCTGCCGCCGCGCACCCCCGGCCGCCATGTTGGGCGGTACAGTCGCACTCAAAGCATGAGAGGCGCCACTCGCGTCCCGCCCTACTGTCATGCGGCTCCTTCAAACCCCCGTCCTTCCGCTTTTAAGACAAGTCTGCGTATGAAATAGAAACACTTTTTCTTATTAATTATATATTTCTTGTAGAATGCACCCACCGACTCTCGAGATATGATACGTTTTTAATCCATTCTTTTAAACATGATTTTACGTTTCCGATTGATTTCTTTTACTTGTACATTCATCCCACACAATATAAATTGTACAAAGAATTTTTTATCAAAAAACATCGTAAGGCTTGGTTTCGAGAACTGTAATCTTTTTCGGGAATATAAAAGTAATTCAGATATATTATTTCATTAAAGATTTATAATACTTTAGAGCACGTTGCCAATGTCATTGAAAATTCTCCCCTTGCGTTTTCAGAAAATCTCCACCCAATGCCTGGAATGCTTCTGAGCAACAACTTCGCTGCCCATGCGCACTAGGGAAGGCGAGTGTGGATCAATAGGCTCCATACACAAACCTCTCTTCCGTGGCTCTCTAGCGGGATACACAAACGGCTTGTTCCCGTGGAATATAAATTTCCATTTCCTGATTGCAAATTACAGTCACTATGACATTTCTTTCTGCAGAATAAATAACTATTTTAAATAGGTAATAATAATTACTTAATGTAGCAACAAATTAAAATAGCCATCGCGTTTAATTATATTTCGCTTTTCATTTCAGTAAGCATTCGAGTGTAATAGTCATGCCAACTTTAATGTTTCGATGAATAATAATCAAAAGTCAATTAATTGAAGAGCTAGCCGAGAAGTCACGAAATAAGCCATTGCGCTCTACAATGTTTGTAACTAGGATTATGTTTCTTCGAGTACATTTGTTTATAATATTGTACTTTTCACAATTTTCAGATAGAATATGCACGAAAATGCACCCAATCAAATAAATACGTAAACTTGTGAAATGTTTTAAAAAAAAGACATTTACTTATCATTGATTTATCTGGAACATCATTTTTAACTATTAAGAAAAAAATATTATAAAGTAGAATATTTCACACTTCATTTTGTAGAGAATAATAATCCTCTAAAGCTACGAAGGCAGTATATTATACAGGAAATAAATATTCAGTTTTCAACTTTGCCTCGTTTTAGTGAAAAACAAAAGCAGTAAGATCATGGATTATCACTTCTGTAGTCAAAGAACTTCCATTTCGCTAGCCAAGATGGCAGCTTGACAGTGTGATGTCGGCGAGAAAAGTTTCAAAAAATGAGCCATATTTTACAATCAGATGTTGTGCGTTATGCTTGCACTTGTGGTTCATTAAAACCACTTTCAAGGATTTACTTCTGTAGACATTGCTTGAAAATAAGGTGTGGCTATTGTGTTAGTCACGAGGTAAGTTTCTGACTGTCATATCTAATAATAAAAAAGTATTATTTCATTAATTATAATTTTCATAATTTAGGTCGACTCTCATTATTGCGCCAATTGCTTGGAAAATCTGCCGTCAGCTGAGGCCAGGTTGAAAAAACAAAGATGTGCAAGTTGTTTCGATTGCCCCAGCTGCCTCCATACTCTTTCTACCAAAGCTAGCACAGTAGTAGTACCCAGTTCTGATGAAAAGACTGTAACTAGGAAATTGTATTATTTAGCATGTGGATTTTGTCGCTGGACATCAAGAGATATTGGGTATCCAGACCAAACTGTTGGTAAAGTAGCATTTTACCAGTCTCAATTTGAAATATTTTAACGCAATTGAAATGCATATTAATGGTATGGATTTGGAAAAAGAATTGAGAATATGTTCTGTTGCAGCTAGTGGAGGTTGGCCAGAAAAGGAAAACCCACATGCTTCACGAATTTACAACTTACTTGAACATTTTAAAACTTTAGCTCTGAGAGAGAAGCAAGAGAGAGAAAAGAAAAAGAAATTCATACCTCGCAGAAATTACTATCATTTATCAGGACTTAGTGCTGCAATGGCTAGAAAACGGGCTGGACTTCCTTCAATAGGCCCATCATCATTGAAAGACGATGTGGGTGGACCCGCTGAACTTATACCTTCCGCTGCGACTGAAGAAGTAGAACAATTGCCTGAAGAGATCTTTACTGAATCACTTAATCTGCTGAAGGGTAAAGCATAATGGATACTATTGCGGAATATTAAATAAATATTCATATGTTAATGGGTAATTTTGAATTTTAGTTACAACATTGAAGCAGCGTTTGGCTCAGCCAGAGTTCCAACCCCAAACTGTGGATGAATTGTATCCTGCTCATAAATGTCTTCTGATTAAAAGATCTCAACGATGTCGCTCTTGTGAACATAATGTTAGTAAACCAGAATATAACCCTGGGTCCATAAAATTTAAAATTCAATTATCAGCCCAGTAAGTCATTTTTTTAAATGTGTTTCTTTCATAACTGTGCGTAGTAGAATAACCTCACACTAAGCACGTGCATGTTAGTTATCATGTTCCAGAAATTCGAATTGTTACGTGTGAACCATTGCGTGCTGGAGAGAAAAGTGAAATGATTATAAAGATCTGTAACCCAACTCAGTACCAAAGCTCATTGCAATTTTCACCATTGCCATCTCCAGAAGAGGAAGCAGAAGAACTTAGTAAAGAGATTGAGGAAAGGAAACAAAAAGTGGACAAGAAAGATGAGGTTTGTCACATGAATGAAAGGTTTATTTTTTAGTTTTATAAATATATAAATAATTAATAATTCTTTCTATACACAGAAAACAAATCGTGAAGATGTCTTGTTACTTCTACCATCTATTTGTCGTCAAGTGTCTATAACTGAAGATCCTAGACCTGTTAATGTGGCATTAACTGGAGACATTTCCCTCCCTCCAGTTACATTAGTTCTTCCTCCTCGCGATGATGCTGCAGAATATGATGACTCTGGAGATACACATAATTTTCAAGATGATCCAAAGTAGGCAATAATTTTGAAATAAAAATATTTTATGTCCAATATTGAAATGTCAGATGTACAACTTATTTATTTTTTCAGGATTGTGGTATGGAGAAAAGCAAATAAGGCAGCTATGAAATTAGTCATTACACCTGAAGAAGATATATCTGAAGGAAGAGATGTTATTGTAGGGTTTGTGATGCATTATACTTACATCAACACAATGGCAACACAGTTATTGGAACAGAGAGAGCCACAGAAAGTTAATCTAAAAGTTAAATTATATATTACAGTTGGAAAAGTTGTTGGAAAATAATTATTTATTTTTGCCTGATGCAGATTACTAAACTATTGTAAAGTGATCAACACATAACTCTGATTGTTCATTCATACAAGTGTGCTTGCTTATTTACATACTTGGCTACAACATACTTATTATTCTTTTATAATAGCTTTCATGTATTTTCTGAAATGTAATCTAATTATTTAAGTATTTAAAGATGGCTTGCAGATATTTTTTTTGTTGACACTTTATTTTAATTTCAGCACAGATGCAGATAATAAATATTTAAAATCAGTGTTTTTGTGGGAAATTATTTTTAAAGACTCACCATTGGCTTCCTCATCCTACAATTATCAGAACATAATTGCTGCTATTGACACCTAAAAGATAGTCATCTTTCTCCAATCCTGTGAGGACAGCATCAGCTGACCTTTAAACACCTGCTGCAAAATTTTGAAAGTGGTAGTTGTAAATATTAGCTGAAACTACACACTGAGTTATATCTACAAATATTGTACTATTTCTAATAATATTAGAAAGTGGGAAAGGACATGAAAGGCCTTGTGGAGTGTGCTGATGTAGAGTAGTAAAAATTGAGACTTGACTTCAGGACAAAGTGGGCAATTAGGACTGTTTGGGAAAATGTTGGGGGAGTGGAGACTATATCCTTTCTCATGCACTTGGAAAAGGAAACCAAATTTCTTTGCCTGATCGTGATTTTTTAATATTTTTGTAAGCAAAATTGTGGAGTAGAGGAAAGAAAATGACCCCGAAAGTACGAAATACTTCATTTTTAAGAACTTTATTTACAGCAGTTTGAGCACATAACTATTCACCTACATTGCGAAAAGTCTATGGATATTTTGTTAGCCTACAGAAAAATTAATCTTGACACTTCAATGGAAATGCAAAATTTGGGGTGTGCCCGATACAGATCTGCCTCTAAACTCACATCCCCTTCGAAAACATTCATCTGAACAAAACGGTTGGGTTTCTTGCATTAGTCCCTGAAAACATTAGGTCATGTTTAGGATTATTTTGTTTACAGTGAACCTTTGTTAGCCCTTACCAAAACTTTGCCATTACACAAACAAATTTTGGGTCCAGGAAAGGGAATTACTGAATTTTTACTGCTCTAAATTTTTGTCAAAATCTACTCCACGTTTTTTCTCTTAAATTTCTTGTTCAAATACAGTAAAGTTAGCATAACCTTTATTTAATCTTAGATAAAAAGCAAAATATTTTGTTCTTGATGCAATTGATTTTGAATTATTAAAATTTTAATTAAGGTCAAATGAAGGATTTTGAAACTACAGATAATGTCAATCAAACTAGTTGGACATGTGCAAACGTCTTGCCCTTTTAAAATTATTGTTTTAACACTAGAACACCCGGCTTTCATGTACCCCCTAGGAGGCCCAGCAGAGTCGTTTCGACTCTCAAGCCTTCAACAATACTTCTTAAAAGGAAATATTGCAAAAATATTTATCTAAGATAGTGTAACAGTATTGAAGATAATTGTTCAGTATGTAATGGAATTTTTACACAACTTAAATATATTTTAAACAATTCTTGCAAATTCTATTGCGCAGAATGGAAGTTAAAGAAACATCTTGGAATGAGAAAGTAAATGGACAAAATTACATGTTGAAAAATTAACTTTTATTTATTAATAATATTTTTGCAACTAACAAAAAATATTATTAACTTTTAATTTTCCGTAATGATATGAGCCTTCTTCCGTATCATTCTCATATCTTTAAGACCGTCGTACAGAGCATAAGTACCTATGGAGCTGAAACATGGACACTGAACAAAAGGGATAAATGTAGGTTGATGGCCCTTGAAATGGACTACTGGAGAAGGTGCTGCCAGGTGTCTAGGTTGGATCATGTTAGAAATGAAACAATAAGACAGATGATGAACGTAGAGAGCAGCATCTTGGATTCAATTGGAACAAAACAATTGAATTGGTATGGGCACCTCCAGCGTATGGAAAGCAATAGGTGGCCTAAGAAGATCTGGGCATGGACACCTCCAGAGCGGAAGAAGCGTGGAAGACCACCAAGAAGTTGGAGAAAGGACATCCAAGAAGAAATGGAGGCAAGAGGCCTCAAAGATGGAGACTGGGAAGATCAGAAGAGGTGGAAACTGAGAAGGGAGAAGCGGCGACAGCCGTCAAGAAAAACTCGCAGCTTATATATATATATAAAGCAACAAAATATATATATATATATATATATATTTCCATAATTCAAGTTTCACATGTCAGAAAATCAGATTTCCTTTATACTTGCACTTACCACAGTCACATTATGTCAAATTTATTATAAATTTATTAAAAATTTTATATAAATAATATTTATTATAACAAACATATGATACTAATGTGTTTGTTTAATACCGATAGAAACTTGATGTCTGTTTCATGACGGAGCTTTCAAAGAAATTTAATTGCATATTCTAAATGGCACTTACTTCTTGTTTGGGTTGTATTTACTTTCAACTTTACTACGCACACAGTACAAAATATTCCCAATTGTATGATTCAAACTTTTAATGTCTTGTAAAAGCCACAGTTTTCAGGTATATTTGGTAGAATATTATTCAGACCAACACCTGTCATGTATTCTGGTGTGGAGTTCATGGCTACATTTTTCAAGAGTTTCCTCTCGGTTTTCAATACTTCCCCAATATTTCCAATAGTTCCAATACAAATTGACACATATTTTTAGTGATCATCCCCCACAAGTCATTATTGCTTGCTTATTTTATTAGATGTGTATACCATAAAGTGTGTAAATACATTGAGTATGAAAGGAACATGCCAGCGTATCAACTTTGTTCATCTGACATAATAATCCTACAGTTTGTAAATGTATTACTTCATACTAAAGGAAAATTAATTTTCAAATAAAATAAGTGAAGTTAGTCTTTATTTTTTCTCAAACCTCTCTTATTAATTCCAAAGTTATGATTAATGAAATAAGAGTGAATAAAAAACAAAATACCACATCATCACCTGGAGTTCAAATTGCTCTCCTGTACACTAAAAATCTCTTCTGAACTTGGAACATTTCCCTTTATATAAATAATAAGAAATATTTTGTCATTGAAGCTTCATATAATAACAATCCTTTTCTTTCAAGTGACAATTTGATTTTTAAAACTATGTATTTTTTGCTGTACCGTGACCAGGGCCATTTTAACAGCATTGGGGGCCCTTGGGCCTAGGTTACTTTGGGGCCCCCTTTTCTTACTCTCATTCTCCCACAATGTCGATGCTGAACTATAAAGAAAATCATATCAATTTACATTGGATTTTGTATTTTTTTAATATTTTGAAAGTGTTTCTTAGTGTTTCAATTTAACATTATTCAATGTTGAAAACTTCATGCACATGAATGAACATAAATTATTCAAAATAGTAATTAAATACTCAAATTTAATAAAAAAATAATTCAATATTTAGCATTCCGTGTTATATATATTACCAGCAACATTCCATATTATAAATATTATCCAATGATGTGCAACACCACGGTGCCAATTTTTTGTGTGTATTTCAATCATACTCCAGTTTTTTATTTGTTTTTTGAAAAATTAGTTTTAAATTATTTTTAATTATTGGGGGCCCAGGCCCCGCAGGCCTGTGCGTTAAGACGGAACTGACCGTGACGAAAAAACTCATGACTCAAGATTTTTATATGTATTGAACAAGAAGTCCTGAAAACAATGCAAATGGGAAGGAATGCTTGCATATTTCTTAAAAAGGTATCTAAAATACTAGGAGACACGTTAAACATTTTTCAGCATTGAAATATATGAAATAGAACCCACAAGATCTGGTCAGTATCGGAGTTGAAATGACGGCTCGCAGGCATTCTAGGTAAAATCAATAATTTTTCATTAAATATTTTTATTACATGATTCAGTTTTTATTATACTGTAGATAACTGAAATTGATTAAAAGTCACCAAATCACAAAAGTCTTCAAAAACAAAGAAGTTATAAGAACATAAAGAGTGCTGGGATTCGAAATGACACCTTGGGCGCTCTAGTGTTGAAAGGAAAAAATAGCTTCATATTGACACCCAATTGCTAGGCTCTAGTACAGGGATGTGGGTAAACATTCCACTATTGTTAAGAAGTTATCAGCAAACAGACCCATTCAATTAAATTGCACAGAATATAAAATAGACAACTGATTCGTACGTAGATTTCAAGAGAATGACTAACCAACCTACAAAGTGAGGTGCTCAAAAGAGGTAAATCTCTAAAAATATTAAAGGTTCCAAAAAGATCTGTCATTTTGAAACTTAAGAAACAACTCTGGGCCCCAAAAAGGGGTTAGAATATGTAATTTTCAGTTAGGCACGATGATCATGCATTGAAGGCTACAAGTGCAACTGCCAACTTTAAATCAGTTTTTCATTAAGGGAGTAATAAACTATTTAATATATACATTTTCCATACAGGAAGAGGATTTTGTATCAAAGTTGGCAAACTACAACAAAATCAAGGCTGTATAAAAAGACACTTCCAACGCATGACTACAGAAACAAAAATTAGACTCCACAACATCATTTCCAAACCTACACTTCTCTATGGGAGTGAAACTTCGATACTGAAAAAAGAGATAGACAAAGAATTGAATCAGCCCAAATGAAGTTCCTGAGACCAATACTAAAAGTGACAAGGAAAGACAAAATAAGAAATAAGAAAGAAACTAAAAACCAAAAACATAATTGAAGACGGTAAAATATCAGAAGAAATGGCAAGACCATGTAAAAATAATGAAAATAACAAGGATACCAAAACAGGTACTACTGTACAGACCAGGAGGCGTAAGAGAAAGAGGCCGGCCAAAGAAGAGGTGGGAAGACCAGGAACACCTTGGCAGTGACTAGGGGACTACTAGAAGAATAGGAACAGGCCATTGGGCCTATACCTAAATAGTTCATGATGATGATGATGAATATATTAATTTATCACATACCCTGGGTCCAATACTTCCAAAGAATGCTCACTTATGCCATTTCATTGTTTAGTTGTTGTAATAAGGTAAAAAAAGGTTTGTGAAATAATAGAGAGATTCTAACAATTTTCCTAAAGTTCAATAAGGTAGGCATGGAATTATTAGATAATCATTACATCTACTTGAAAGGATAATAGATAAGAAAAAATTTATGTGAAAACGTCACAAAGTGTACTTGTTATAGATCTCTTCATTGTGATTCATTTGTCATATTTGATTGATTTACTTTAATACTATTTATTTATTTATTTATTTACGTCAAAAACAGTTAAAAACTGCGTATGACGAGCTATGGGGAGAAGTGAATTTTGTGCACGTTTTCATAATTCTGTAGTCTCTATCCTAAACCATATTCTAGTCGAATTTTGAATACAGAAAAGAGAGTTTTTTTCGAGTTTTGTTGACAAAATATTCGCTCCTATATAATAAAATATATTTTCAAAGGTAAATTAGCTATAAATTTCTGCCCTGAACCCTCATGTTCTTCATGAAAGAATAATACTTTTTGCCGCGATAATATGAAAAACGATAATTTGAATAACTATATTTCCCACTGAAATTCAGAAGACGTGCACAAATAATGAAGTTACATTTATGTCCAGAAGCAAAACAAGGGACCATCTCAGCATTTGCTCAAGGATCAGGGAAACTGGACGAAAAACCTGATCGAGATGGGGGAGCTCTAGAAATAACTGCTCTAGAAATAACTGTCTCTTGTTGTTTCTCCTTGACTACTTACCTCTATTTCATGATTGTTAAAACTCAAAACAGAAACACAATTGTATCAAAACTTTGCACACTTAATTCAAAATAATTCTAGATATTAGATTCTTTTCAGAAAAGCACAATATGTAAAGTTGGCAAAGCTCCATTGAATTCAATTCAGAAGGAAAAGCAAAGATTCAAGTTTTTGAAAGGTTGCCTAACAGAGAATGGTTTGATTAAAAAATCAGGATGGCAAGATATTTAATAGTTTATTAATAATATATAGATATATTATATATGACTGGAACACAAATCCTAGTTTTTGAACACATAAAGCAGAGGGCACAACAAAACAAGCATTATACAATTCTTGCATTCATCTTTATTTTTGTTTGTTTTCCCCTTTCTTTCAACATCTAGAAATTGAAAAAATATACTACATTCTACAGTGAAAAAAATGGACAAAAAATATCCTGGATAGTATATAATAAAACTTATATATATTTATATTTATGTATTACCTCACTTTATTCGATGTGATGCTAGGCAACATGAGAGAGGGGGAGAAAACAAGGCAACAAAGAGGAGAAATCTTAAGTGGAGAATGGTTGTATGTATGAAATGTTATCTCATTAATAGACAATGGAATATCTTGGCAAATGTCCTTTCAGGAAACCACAAACTTGTCAGAGGAAAGCATTACAAAGACATCAATATTGATTTTTTTGTTGCAGTTTATGACAGAGGATTTCAGTATAAAGTACTTAATAGTGCACTGTTAAATCCTGCACCACAATCGATTAAATACGAAAACCTGACATAATCATTGGTGCTACTGCAGCATTAAACCTTAACATTAGCTAGTACCTGAGTGAGAAACTGTTAATAGAAACAGTCTGTTGTTTGAATTTCACTACTATTCTACATTCCAATTTCACCAGTCAGTGCAAGAAAATACTATATTATATATAGGTCACACACAATACTCACAGTGAATGCTTCTAAGTGGACTTGTCATGTCTTGCATGCAAGCTAAAATATCATGATTGAGTTCCCTTAAAACTTTAAGTTGCATTCTAAAACAGCAAAGTTTATTCCATTGCCTTTTTTTCTCATGCAGAAACATTCACACATTCCATTTTCTACTTATTATTTCACACAGTTTAAAATACAGCTTCAAATTATTGGCACGGCCACATCCAGAAATACTTCCAATGGATTTATATGAGCAACAATCAACACGGCATAATGCATATCCGTGCTATTACAATGTAATTGAGCACATTCAGCTGAGCTATGACACTTCCTTAAAATAAAAAATGCATGCCCTAAATACCCCATCATACTTCCAGAGTTTGTTCTGAACTTACAAAGTTTTATTCAGAATAACTTTATTTCAATAAAAACCAAAGTATGTTTAAAAATAAGAAGTTCCAATTTCAGAAATTTAGTTTAAATTGAAATTGCAAATGTATCCACCCTATAATCTCTGGGAAGCAGGATGAGACTCTTGTCACATTGTATCTACTCCCCATATGTTGTCAGCTACACACCTACTTTATGTCTTCAATATGATGACATGATATAGTGTCACGTTACATATCATGTTAACAGTGGGACTATGTTTATGGTACAAATACATTTCACACAAATAAATTTATAGCATTGTTTTACAATACCAATATACTTATCAAGCAAGAATACAAAATATAACATTGTGTTCCACACATATTTAAATTAAATAATTCTGGTCACAAAATCTGGATACCTCCACGATGTAAAATAACATGCTTGATACAGAACTTTCAACACATGATATACAATTTTCAGCACTATTAGTACACTATGAGAACACATGTAAAGTCCAAAACAAGATTACAAAGCATATCCAGAGGCCAATATAGAGTATTCAATTAAAAAATATTATGTACACATGCCTTAGCAATCTGTGAGAAAAATCATACATATTCAAGTTTGTCAGGATTACAGTTTCAGATTAAAAAAACAACAAAAAATGGAACACTGATTTTCAGCAAATGTTTAGGTAAGAGCAGCATTCCAATATTCAATTCTATTTTGGCAAATTACACTTTGAATGGCAATGCTGAACGAGATTAAAAATACTGGTAAGAAAATATGATTTATTTATATTCATGTCACTGTATTTACAAAAAAATTATTTTCTGTTTATAATTTTCAATATACACAAAATATTATTAATTCAGATCTTCAGTACTAGGCAATTTTCTCTTTTATAATTGCTAATCTACAGCACTACTTAAATTATATGACTAAAACACTGTTGGAGAAGTCTTTTTCCACAAACACTAAGCAACAAATTAGAGAAGTCAAGTTTAACTATGGCCATAACCAAACAAACTTCTCATTCAGAGATGAAAATGAAGGCCATACTAACAAGACAACTTGCATGTCCTCACAAATAGAATAGCTATTTTGAATTCTCACAGGATTATTTATGAAATTAACTGAAATCTTATCTTGCACAATGATTTGTGTGAATTTTATTCTCAACAATACAATACACATTATTTTAATATGGTGCTCAAAACGTTTTATAGATCACACCGAACATTACAAAAATTCATATCATCAAAGTAATTGCTGTATAAACATAATCCCACATTGCTACACTAGCAACCTTACATTCTTGAAGTAAAGGTTTTACTAACACCTAAACATTGTAACTAGTCTATACGGATAACTGCAAAAAACACTATGAAGTAGCTACAACAAGTTTAAAAATACCTGAATTTTTCTGTCACAAGAGCGGGGAAAAAGGTGGGGGAAATACTCATTTTAAAAATGATCAATCAACAATCATTCTTTAAACATTCATACAAATCTCTTGCAACATTCATCCCACTTTCAAAACCCTTTCACACTGATTTAAATAATATATGATACTATTTTTCCTTTCTGAATACAATAAAATGTGTACTCAATTAATTTATAACATACTTCCCTCTTTCAACAAGAAATATACGTATGTATCCAGCTTTAAAAGGAAGATAGGTGGTAGAATTAAATTCTAAGGATAATGGCATTTATATTTTCCTTATAACTGAAGAATGTGATGTGAGGCACTTCACACACACACAAACACTCAAGAGCATATTAAGTCTTTTAAAACCAGTACTCTAAAAACATCAATTTCTAAACGCACCTATTCTAAAATTTCGTAAAATCTATTAGCTGAAATCTTATAATGGACAAAAGTCCACAAAAGTTGAGAATATTTCCTATGAAGTATTTTTATGTAATAGTTTCTTGTAAGAGCACATTACTCTTATTTAAGTATAAAAAATGCAGGTGCAATGGTATCTAATAATAAAAAATAATAACATAAGCTACATATTAACTCTGTGCTTAAATTTTTCTTAAGAAGATTCTCTCAAGTTCACAAAAAATTTGAACTTGATTCAGAAGGCATTGAAGAAGAAACCAATAACAAACCAACAAAATCAGAAAGTACAACCAAAAATTAAGTTAATTTTGTGATGTTGCATCCAGATTTGAATGTTCCTCCTATGATTAGAAGAAATTTTGAAATCCTACAGATTACAATTCCACTTAATTCTAGTATTTAAGATTCTATTAGCAACAAAATGCACTTATCGTATTTAAACTCTTTATTAAAAATGTACAGTCACAATGGAAAAAAAT
Source organism: Acheta domesticus (assembly GCA_031308135.1). NCBI lineage: Eukaryota > Metazoa > Arthropoda > Insecta > Orthoptera > Gryllidae > Acheta > Acheta domesticus. The sequence continues at coordinate 221,029,880 of JAHLJT010009436.1, forward strand.
GGCACAGTTTGGAGAATTACATGTCCGTTTACATTCGAAATAAATGGCAAACACAAATATTGGGCAGTTGGAGATACAGTGACATATAAAATTACAAATTCTGTCCCAAATTATTTATCATTTTGCATACTTAAAAAATGTTGTCATCATCATCATCACCACCACAATAGTAATAATAATAATAATAATATAATCTATCATTCATCATGATAAAAAAATAAATGAATGCATGAACATAAAATCAGTCAACTGAAATTTAAGTAACACCTACTGCAATCCTCTCCATCAAGTTAAATACACTTCTTTCCCATGGTTTAAATACTGGAGTTTTCTTTCTTTATTAAAAGAGCTAAATAAAAATCTATTTTGTTTATTTAATGAAATAGCTCACTCAAGAGTTTTGTCTCTCAATAAGTTCTTAAGGAGAAATGAAAACTATTTCACACTCGTTCACATTCAACGTCATAAACAATTTATAGAAGTTAAGAAATTGCAGTGAGAATTAAATTTTGTTTTGTTATCAATTTATAATTTTAAAATTTAGGGAACATTGGAAATGGAGATTTTGACTGTTTTGGAGTTGTTTTGTTAGAAGAAATATCTAAAAGTGAATATAAAAAAGTGTACTTTAATATCCCAATGGTATATTTTTTTCCACAGAGAAAGCTGAGAAATGTTTTAAGGATGCATGAAATAAAATTTTCACAAACCAGTGCACCTGCCACAAATGTATTGTGAAAAAATATATGTATATATTATATTTCCTTCTGCAATTTTGTTAGTGCTTTACATTGAAATTACTTTCCTGCTTACCTGTACTAGCTTACTTATAGCCATGAGAAGACAATTTTAAGTTCAGTCCATTACATTTTCACTGAAAAACTAATGTTCATGCCATAAACATGGTCACTATTTACGTTCAAATTACACAATATCTGATTGCCACTACTAAAGAGTACTATTGTATCTATTTATTTTTGAAGTGATTTAAAAGTTGAAAAATAGGCTTCATTCATTCATCCAAATATTATATATAGATACCCCAAAATGATACTGCAGTACCTTTTTGAATCCCACACTTTATCAATGAATGGAATAAGTGTCAAAAATCTTTTAAAAAATGCATCCAGCACAGACATATTTAAAGGAAAGGACATTCAACTATCCATTAAGGAGTGTCCAAGTGTAGACACAAACATTCTAGTTTTCATACCTACTCTAATTTTCCAACACAATCTGTTGATCTACATTACAAGAAGGACCTCAGTTACACAAATAAGCATCACTTTCCTTTCTTAAAGAAATAAACATTTAATTAAAAGAGATTCTTTAGAGACTGAATTGCTGAACATGGTTTCAGATAAAAAATGAGAATGAGAAAATAATTATATAAACTTCATGTAGAAAGTGTGAAACAAAATAAAAAAAACAATAAGATCAATTTAAGGAATGACAAAATTATTAGGTTATCAGGCTACTGTTAAAGACAATCATACTGTTTAATAAAAATTTGGAAATAAGTTCCACAGAATAAAAAACGAACTGTCACCAGAAATAAAAAATGACAAAAACTACATTAGTTCTTTGATTCTTCAGACACATGTACTCAAGACCAAAAACTTCCCATGTTGCTCAACATTTCAACATTGAATCACTAATTTCAATTGAACAAAAGAAACTTAGAATAAATATAACTAAAGAACAAAAAACCTACTTTCATTGCAATATTAATAAAAAAATTCTGAATCACAAAGCCTTAACCAAAATACTGAAATGAAGGTATGGAATAATAAAATCAACTCCCATTATTACTGTAACAATATTTCTCAGACATCCAGGGTGTGAAATCTGACCACAGTAAAATAATATAAAATTATTCAAATTCATATTTCCTAGTCACTACATTCTACTCTAGATGAATAATGCACAGTAATTCTCTCACAATAATGAAAACTGCAATGATCATTTTTGAAAAATCAATTAAACACCATGTATTTGAAACGTCTTTAATGAGAAAAGAGAACATATTCATGACAAAATATTATTTTTAATCCAATAAAACATATTTATCAAAACAATTCAAAAGAAATAAATTATCTTTATAATAATGGCAAAAGAGAATATTTTCATTCGCATTTAAATAAGTAATGTGCAAGAATAATACTTGCACAGACAACATACACAAAATAAATGGAACTCAAATTAGATTTTATTGAAAATGAAACCCCAATTACTTTTTTTTGTATTATAGTAAGTCAAGATGTAGGAACAGTACATTTTTTTAAAATCAGTCACTTGGATGAAAATTAAATTATTTTTAATTTGTAAAAAAATATTGCAACTATACCAATTTTTTCTGCTCTTCTTCTTTATCAAATAATGAAAATATAATATTTTTTTTATTACAGAACTCATTTAAAAAAATGGTACAGAAAGCCAGTCACCCTTTCATTCACATTCATAAATACTCGTATTAACACTCGCACTTGTTGCTATGCGCTAGGAGTGGTATCGAGCATGGTGATAAAACTACAGCTTGAAATGCAGTAATACCAATCCATTACATCCCAACACATCCACTTGGAATTTGTGATATGTTCTGTGCTAGTGGTACAATTACCATTGAAGTTTTGTCTTTGCCTAAAATCCTCAAGATGAATTGGATCAATTGATTGATAATACACATTTAAACTTTTATTACACTGTCTTGAAGTTGTTAATAAATTATTAATAAATACCTTTACATTAACTATTGCATTGTACAGAAAACTGTTTGAATGACTAGCTTTCATGAAGACTGAACCACAAGAAATAAGAACAAGTACTGGTGTAAATGTTTTCCCAAGGCCTGCATGGTACGAACACACAAACCCAAGAACTTGCAATTTAAACCTCAACCTATGACATGTTCACTAGTAAGCAAAACTTTCACTAATGAAAACTTACAAAAAGAGAATGGTTCAATTGTTGAGGAATTTTTATGAATCACTTCTGAATGCGTTGCATGGATATACACACACTAAAACCCACATCTACAAATTTATCAAATAATTATACCAAAGCAAAAACATTTGACCCTCAAAATATTTTACAATTTTTTTTTAAAGAATAAAAAGGGGAAAAAAATTAGACAAAATATCAAAAGTATTTTTCACAAAACAATTAAAGAAATGTATTTATTCCACTGAGCTGACTTCAGAAAGGTAAGTATGAAACTGGGTTTCTAATTATGTTTGCTACTTAGTCCATAATAAATGTTGCAAAGGAATTACAGTCCAGTATCCAGTCAGTTGGGGATGAAGAGAGAAATGTTCTCCTCTCTACTTCTGAACAGAAGTAGATACAATAATGAAAACACACATAGAGCATATAAACATTAATGCTCCTATTCTGGAAGGCACATAATATTGGAAGTCTTATTCTGATCACCCCCAACCTATAGATTCAAACAACACTTAATGAGGCAACACAATTTCCAATGCAATATTTACGCCACAGAGACATTTTTCTTTTTAAAACATAGCACATTACTTTGGAAGTGAAGGTGAATTACTATGGATGTGGGTGTTATGGGCACACAATCACACAATGCTTTCCTTAGTGAAATTTTGAATGACAAACCCCAAAAATTTTAAAAATCAAGTAGTTTTCCCAACAACTGAACCAGTTGTTTCAGAATCTGCAACTCATGGCATCTTTACAACTTTGCTATGTTTTGGACACAATGCAATCTCATAAAACATGAAAAGTAGTAAGGAACAATTAATAACAATATTAGCTTTTGTCAGCAGAAGGAAAACTTTCATGAAAATCTGGGGGAAAACATTGTATTTTCTCACTTCTTTTAAACAAATGTATCAAGTTCAACTTCAGTTGTCTGTAAATATGAAATTTAAAATAATTATGTGTAAAACATTAGTGACCTTTGTAAAGAAAGGATTCTACTACTTTCATTAAGATGTTTATCAATTTAGTCATCAACAGGAAATTAAAATATAGAAAAGACAAATATGAGAACCTCAAAAAAGTATTAACTGAAAAAATTTATGTGAATTGTAGAAAACTCTACCATTATCAAGAATTAAGAAGTACCTATCATATCTTCAAAAAAACGAGGTAGCAGATATTTTTAATGTGAACAAAAATAATACTTTCAAAATTCAGTGCTAAGGAAAGTATTATCTGCTGTTGAAAATTAACATTATGATTTTTAAAATTTACAATTGTAAATGAACGATTAAGAAATTTCTACAGCAGATTTTCCTCATAAACAAAATATTTTTATCACAAATTTGAGAGTCAACAAAAGTACAAGACCTCACATATTTTAAAAATGCAACTTAATGATGTCATACATATTACATTTTGAAATCATTCACTCATCACATTCACTCAAAAAACACTACACTAATGTCCACACACTACTATCTAATGTAAGGAAAAAATACAATGAGATATCTTTTGATGAAAGTGTGTCATACACACAAGAAAATGGAATAAAATCATTCATTACATGTGCATGGAATATTATTCCTTCCTCTTTGCTAGAATGATTTTATGAATTAAATATGAAGATGATGAAATATTTATGGACCTTTAAAATATTGAGTATATGAGAATGTTCAAAGCATGGCTGCTTGTGTTTTGGAATGGAAGATCACACCCATTCTTTCTGCAAGATACTGTGCACAAATATAATCCTCAAATTTTCCAATAACATCACACTACAATATAAATAAAGGTAAACAAAATGGAAGAGTTCCAACATAAGTTCTTATTAACAACATACAATTTTCTAGCTGAGACTGTATCGAGGTACAATACCTACTGGTTCAGTTATTGGGAGAGGCAGTCACCTGTTACTACATCCTTCCCCCCAAGATGCTCTATCCAGAGTTGATCTTGTTTCTATAGGGTACCGGTTATCCCACACTACTCCATTATGTAGCAACAGCCTGTTGTTTCCTTCTTCTGAATTTACAGCAACAACAGGATTACAGGTGTTACCGCTTTCTACAAATCTGTTTGATGTTTCCAGTAAGGGCACTGCTCCGACAGATGGTCCCACGGGCGCCCCACAGCTCCCAGCACTACCACTACTAGAATGATGAGCACCTAAATCTGGCCTTTGTCATTTGCTGTTAGCAGCAAGGGCAGCATTGATTTGGCTCCAGAGATCTTTCTTGCAAGATTTTGACCTAAGGAAAACAAAAAATATTTGATACATAAGCAAACATGAACAATCATTTTGGTGGAAATGTGAGAATTGCATAAACTGCAAATGAATGCTTTCTAATGAAAGTTATTTAAGGTTACATAACACAGATAAAACAACTACATTTTATTTTCTGGTATACATACATTTATACAAAATGATATAAATAGTACAGGGAAGTTATGTAATGTTGTGGAATATCGATTTCAAGATTTCATTGGAAATACATGTTTTGGGGTCCCTTCTACCTAAAAAAATTTGTTTTTTATGTTTCTGTTGGTCTGAGTAATTGAACAACACTGGTGTCTAACGCATCACATAATTTTTACCTTCATGAATATTCCTTGGTCCATCTGGCCAGACACGAAGTTCTGCAAGTTTGAAAATAATTCTTTAAAATTTTGGGGATACTTTACATGACACTCCTGGGGCATTTTCAAAATCTTCCACAAAACGTTCGAAACTTTTTTCTATTAATTTCTTCTAAGAATAAAGTGAAATCTTTTAAACAGACATAGGTTCAATTTTCACTATTATCTCTCTAACTTTCCCAAAATGCCAATGTTTGTAATTTTTTGGGCATCTTCCTACAATTTCAATATTAAATAAACAGATTTTTCTTCCATTAAAATTTAATCCATAAATAATTCTTTAGTTAGTTCTTTAATTAATATCATGTACATATTTTCAAATACACATTTCTCAAAAACTCTTAAGTTGTCTGTGAAAAGGAGCTTAAAAGTGTGCATTTTCACAAATGCTAAAATAACATTTTCTGAAATAAGACTCCAAATTTTTCAACAAAAATTTGCATCTAGAACCACATTTTACTCTTATATAATATTCTTAAAGTCATTTATCAATTCTACCATTAGAGGATAAAAAAGAATTGAGAAAATATGTGTGTGTGTGTGTGTGTGTGTGTGTGGGGGGGAGTCCTTTAGGGAGGAACAGATGGTAGCTAGGAAGAGGTGGGGCAAAATTGAAAAGCTAGACAAGACTAAAGAAAATAGAAAACTAACAGGTACAAGAAAGTCTATGCCATTCTACAGCACCGTGAGATTCCTCTCCGCTCTTGAGTGAATACAATAACAAGGAACTATTTTACTGCAAATTTTCTTAATTTTGTTTTTTTAATGCATACAGACAGACAGAAATAATAGAGTAATAACAAATAGGTTTTTTCAGTCATTATGCAATTGTACTGATACTGTATAGTACAATAAACTTTCCATATGTTTGTCTTGAAAGGAAGAACGGAAGTAGTATAGGAAACAAATCATGGCTACTCTATTTTTAAGAAATTCTCTTGCAAAAGATGTTGCCCTCAAATTATTCCAGAAATGGAACATTGTGTACACATTGCAGTTCTTAATCATTTTACACATTTAAGTTCAGCAGTAAAACAACTCAATGAAATCTACTTCTTTCAGAATAATACTTACACCACAATACCTACATTTCCTCATCATGAACGGGGGAAAAAAAAAAGTGTTTTAAAAGAGAAAACATGGTATTGGGGTACCATATCCAATCAAGATGTAAATAATTGTTAACACAAAAAATATTCACATACAAACTCAATTGATTGATAAAAAATTAACCTACATAAGAAAGTATAAGACAATGAACAGTCCAATTCTTGACACTCATCACACTTTTAACACTCATACACACTCAAATATATACTCACTTTTATGAATATGTTATGACTATCATCCGAATTTAGCTAATTCCTGAATTAGCTGGCTAACGTTCACATTAGTATCCAAAAGGAGTGGATGAAGTCTGATATACAAACTTTAGACTTTCGATGGATAAAGTGTACATTAATAACAAACGGTGGCTAGAATAAGAAAAGTACTCAATAGTGATAAGCAGTAGCAGATAATAAATGATAAACAGGAATCAGACTGCTGGTAGGAATTTTCCAAGGCTAGAGATGTGGCTTCAGGTTCCCCAATTCAGTTATAAATTTTCATTTACATTATACCACTCAACCTAACCTTACCATACCTCAGTTGAAGTTTCACTATGTATTTCCAAGTTGGCAATGAGGTTTCAGTTTTTGCAATTTACATAAAAGGTTGCGCAGCAGAAGATCTAGATGCTAATGTTTCTCTTTTCTCTTCTTTTAAATATTTCATTCTTTAAGCCCTTTCTCCTTGTGAGGGCCAGTGAGTTTGTGGTCTCCTCTTGAAAGATGGTCTATAAATCCTGATTCTCTCTGTCCAAATAAAAAGGCTGTTTCCTTCTTCACCTCACACTTCATTGCTCTGTAAAGATCTTTACCCTTTCTGCATCTTTTTGTAATTTTCTCCCTTCCCAATGCCAGTCATTTGCTTTCGTGCAATATGCTTCGTATGCTGAGAATTTCTCTCAATATACCTACAATAAAACTCCTTTTATATGTTGTTTCTTTTTGGTGAATTCCGAATAATTTCGTATAATTCCCATGCTAAATTATTTCAGCTATGCATTCTATGTTTACATGTTTTTCACACTTATACATTCATAACAAAAGTCTCTTTAAGACCGTATAACATTCAAATGATCCCGGTGAGGTGCGGGACTGATATGCGCCGGAGACTTGAACTTGTACTAATATGTTATTCGAGTCGGCATGTTCCAGGGTGCTCCCACGGAGCGAGTTGTCGCTCGGCCTCAGAGGAGACTTCTCACTAATGAAACTTGTAAATACCTTGTGTATTACAAGTATCATTAGTGAGAAGTCGCTCAACTCGAGCTAGCTGAGGGGCCAAGACCGCACGAGCCTGCGGGGTGCAAGCGCAAAGATGGCTTCTGGGCCACCTCCGGCAATGGAACTTCAAAAATTTTCAGTCACGTGCATAAGGGAGTTTTCTGAGGATCTCAGGAGGCAACGGCTAGCTCTGAGGGAAAGTCAAAGGCATCCCCGGAAGAGAGTAACAATGTGGATGACCAATAAGTGATAAGAATGAGCAAATGAGTTTCATATTAATTTATAAAACTTAACAATAATTTTCAATTGTCTAAAAACAAGGGCTGCATGGCCGCACACACAATATTTTTTACTATTTTCCAAATTTCTTTAGTTTTGTTCTTTGCATTCAAAACATCCTGATAATGTTTCACAACTTTAGCATGTGTTATGTCTTTTTTTTAAAATTCAGATATATATTTTCGAAACTAGAGCATGCATAATGAGGTTTAGAGATGAAAAAAAGAATTCATTTGGTTTTACATGATATTCTAGTCCCTTATGTTATCTAAGTACTGTTTTTTCCAAAAATGTTTAATTTCCTTTTTTAAAGGGAAAGCATATACTGCAAAGAATATTGTATATATTGCAATAATGTTCTTTTCAATATATCAATATTCTTTATAAAATTTAAAAACAAAAATTGATTTATTATAAAGAATGTTTTTTTAGTATTTTTATAGGCCCTCCAAAACACAGCTTTTGCTGTTACCAGCTACTTCTTTTGTAGTAATAAATTAAAAGTTAAAAGTCAAAATAAGAAAAATAGAACTTTCTTTATGATTACACTGAAAAGGAAATATTACAATTGGGACTAGTAAGCAAAGAGAGAAAGGCCATAACAATTTTCTAAAGCATATTGACTTTCATTCCATTTATCAAATAAAGAGAATGTATTTGGATGCATGAGACATACATACCGGCGTATAGACTGCAACCATTCTTTAAATTGAGTGTTTCCTTCAGGAGTTATCTGAAAAGCAGCTCTTGCCATGCACACAATACCAACAAAATCTTCATAATCTGCAGGAGTTAAATGATACAGCTTTTGATGCATACACTGGATGTACCTGATGACACAAAGAAAAAATATAAAGGCTTGATACTTTAAAAAAATAAAGCTAAATTACTGTAAAAAAAAAATGTTTTCTTACATTTGTTGACATTTCTGAACTAAAGGAGTAAGTGCTGAACGAAGATGCTGCATAACAAGACCAGGATTGTTGCGAGATAAATAATGAGCAGCATCCAAAGCTACATCATGAAGCACAAATGGACTAACAATGCTGTTCACAACACACACACAGAATTGATGTAAGTACTGTGTACCTGTTAAAATAATTTATGAATTAGACAATCATTTTCCTTTTTCCTTTGCATGAACACTATCTCAAATATTAATGAAGACAAGTACCTAGCTTTTTGGCAACTCTTAACAGCCACTTAACATCTTCACCATAAGGTGGATTGCGAGCATACTTGGCTTGTGGACGATCATCATGCACTCTCCGAGCTAAAGTCTCCAGAGCCAACATGCCCACGCGATACGCTGCCAGCAGGTAGCGGAGCTGAGCCTGGGAGTACTGCTGCCGGTGCAATTGCTGTAACCCGATCAACATCCACATTTAAGTTGAGAGAACTTGAAAAATGAACTAAATTTCTGAAGCATTATAGTATTTGGATTGTGGATAATCAAAATATATTCTTGTTGCTATTGAACTTCAAGGAAAGAGAAATTACTTTCAAACAGTTACACACTGGTGTAAAGAGGTGGTGAAGAATCAAGGGAACGTTACCAGTATTAAAAATGTAGAATTATGAAGTGAGAATATGGCTTAAGGAAAAGGAGATTCAATCACGTTTGAAATTATTATTTATTAATAATTAAATGTATGAAATATAATAAGACACAAATTAGCACGTATCGCAAGTGCAAAGTGCAGACTTCCAATTTTACTGAGGAATATGCTATTAAATAAAATGCAAAAAACTCGTTGTTTGCCCTCAACTTGCATCAGTGTGGCATTTGTGAATGCATTTGCAATGAACCTGTGAGAAGATCATTGAGAAAATCCTAGCAGTTGTTACTAAGTAAAACATTTGTATAATGTTTAGTCATTGTAATACTAAGTTCACTGATGTGCAATGCTAAAACAAAATAAACTGTTCACTGAGTTAATTTCTCCTCTTATAAAATTATTAGTGACTTCTCTCTCACCAGCATGAACATTAAGCATCATTTGCCCAGAAATTGACATTCATACACATTCCATAAACCAGTATTTGTGTGTTCTCGAATTACTTTTTATGACCCACGATAATTAATGCCAATCAGTAACTACCTGTTGCTGAGGTCGTCCAGCAGCAGCTGGCAAGGCCGCCGCCACCTGTTGTGCCTGCACAATATTAGCAGGTGGCAGCCCTTGCTGCTGCTGTGGGGCAGGGCCCATAACAGTGATTTGTCCTTGGGCCATTGCAGATGATGTAACCTTAAGTAAAATTATATATTAGTACTTTGAAGGAATTCCTTTCTTTTGCATGTATCATCGCCATCATCAGTATTCATATGCAAACACTATAAAGATATCAAAATCAAAATTTTGTGTGAAGTGTATTTCTGGCATATGATTTCACTGATTTATATTCTGAAAGAGCCAAGAATGTTGTTTCTTCAGATTTTTCCCCCTTTTACTCAATAAGCATACAAATTTTGTTTCATTTATGTCACAGTAATGAATGTGATATATTTAGGATGTGAGGTACAAATGACAAAAACAGAATTAAAATATTTAAAAATCAATAATTCAGGGTCTTAAATTTAACAAATTGAATTTATCACTAAATACAATTTTGTGAATGTTTATATGGAGAATATCGACACATTTTGAGTAAATAATGTATTCCTGAAAGTCAGAAAATTATAGAAAACATTTCTTGGTACACAAGTGAAACTTATCAAGTCCAAGAAGTCTTGTGATGAATCAAGTAGGACATTGAAGATTCTGTTAAATTTGTCTATACAATTTTTTTTTGTAGGTAAAAGCCCAGTGGTTTTTAAGCACATACTTTTTTAATAAAGAAAGAATGAAATAAAAATTATTTAGCAATGTAAATAGCTCATAACATAAAAAAATGGATTTTCTGAGTCTCATTTAGGTGGTACTATTTATCTCAAAAATTCAAAATTTGTTGATATGTTTTGTGAAAAGCCTCACAATTGTTTTCCTGAAAGATCTCTCTGCTTTACACAATGAAATAAGTCTATTAACAATTAACATACCAAGAAGATTTTTGAATTTCCATTTCTCTAATTGACAACTATAGAATATCTCAATTTCTCTGAAATATCAGTTCTCTCTAATAATTACATATAGGTAACATAAATTTAATTGTCATTTTGCTTCATTCTTTCAAATTTATTTTTTCCAACACTTACAGTGAAAACACAATTTTCTCATTATATGAATTAAAAAAATGTATTATATAGTGTTTCATAAACTGAAGCACATAATGAACTAAATATGATTAATACTTCTATAAAAATATTTATTTCTATGGATTTTAAAAAAGGTTCTCTTAAAATCATGATAAATTTAATTTGCTGGATTCTTACTTGCAAGGCTGTACCCTGTTGCAGAGGAGCTGCAGAGATGGGGTAAACATGATGATGTGGTGGAGGAGCCCCAGCACTGGCAACTACAGCTGCTGCTCGCATCCCTACTGCCGCTGATGTGGTGGGAGCAAGGGTCACAGCAGTACCGTAATACTGAATATTCGGAGGTAAGCCAGGGGTTGCAGGATTTGGAGGGAGGCTAGTGTATGTTGCTTGCTGGTTAGCTGCATGTGGGGGATATTGAAAAGCAGGAGGAGAGAGGTACATCTGCAAATGTGGTGGAGGAGGCAATGTAACAGTACGAGGATGGTGATTTAGAGGGCTGTTGAAACTGTGATGAGGATGGTGGTGGTGGGGATGTGGATGGAGTCCTTGGACAGCAAAACTGTATGGCCCTACTGTGTAGGGAACACTCATGCCAACTCCCAAGGGGGCTAGAGTGGTAACGGTGGGGTGTGCAGCATAGGCAGCTGGTGGAGGAGCTGTGGTGACCACCACCGACTGGTTGGCTGAGGTGGCACCCATGTTGGACGGCAGCACAGGTGCATTTTGAGGGCCAATGGTAGCAGGAGGTAATTGCTGCTGGGTGATCTCCATTGCAGGTGGAGGGGGATCCACAAGGCCGACCAATGCACTATTGGAGTCTATGCTTAATGCCTCGTGAACTGCTTCATTCTCCATCGATTGCTCTCCACCTCCAGGGGAATGCTACAAGAAAATGCAAAGGAATTACTTTTTTGAAACTATTTACTGGAATATAGTTTGAATTTGGAGAATGAAATTGATGGTTTCATTTTTATATGTAAATAAATAAGAAAATGGCAAACATAAGAAAAAAATACATACCCTCATATACAAATCATACCAATGCTTTGCCACCTGGAAGAGAACTTCAGGATAGACTCCTCCACCTTTGGCTGCATTCTCAACCGTGAGACAGGAATGCTCCAACATAAGGTCACTTTGTTCCTTGCACTGAAAAGATAAACAACGGATACTCAAAACATACTCTCTGTCCCTGTAATTCATGTAACAAAACATTCAGTAAGACAATGAAGAATTCCAACAAATGTTGAATTAAACATTTCACTCACCTGCAATATTGCTCTCTGTATTTCATTAGGATTGAGAGCATGTGCATGTGGCAGGCATGACAGGGCAAGTTCAGCTGCGGCACGCACAATATTTGCATCACAACCTCGAGATGCACGATCAGCAATGCTGACAGCTTCAGGAGGTGTCAGATGACCCTCCCAAGTGTCAATAAGAAAAGAAATTGCTGGAGCTCCTATTTCTGTTGCTTGACCTAGAAGAGAAGAGAAATTTTAAAGCACAAAAACAGCCAGGAAAGATTTACCATTCAAAAATAATTTGTTCAAATTACTTTATCTTCTTAAGACTGAAGATTTATGTACACCAACGTTCCACAAAACATAAGTTTTGATGTTAATATCATACCTGTAATCCAAGACACATGTGAGGAGTATGTGCGACTCAACCAATTAGGGCTTACACAGTTATGAAGGCCAAGTGCATATAAGCCTAATTGAAAGGCACAAATATGCAAGGCTCTGTGAGGCCCATGGGGATTCTGGCTTGTTGATGCTTGTGTGAAAAGAGAAGTACTGCTATTGCCACCTGCTTTCATCAGCACAGTCTTAGCAAGCTCAAACATGAAATGGGCACTAGCCTCTGAAGGCTGGTTTGGAATAGATGGGTAAGGCCTCTTGCCCTTGAAACTGGAAAGGACAACATTTTGAAATACAATCCACAAGACAATATTATGATTTCAATTACACAAGGTGAAAAATAATGTAATTTCATACATACCGAGAACTTTCTTTACTCCGAGTTCCTGTTACTTGGGGGACAGGATTTGGCGCAGGACTACTAAGAGACAGGGTAGCCAGCCCCTGCTCCAATTCAGCACTAGTTGAGCTATGTGGACGGCTCCCAGGACCGGCTAAAGATTACAACACTTCATTTATTTAATTTAATTTAGAAGCAAAATAAAAGCTTTCTACCCATATCTGAGCATTTCCTTACTTCCTTTTCATTAACAATATGTGAAAAATAATAACTCAAGGTTAGCCTCTAATACTAAGATAAAGAACAGACAAATAATTAATAGCTGCATTTCTGTATTTCTCAAAATGTTACAAAACAAACTTTATATTTAAGAAGATTGACAATAAAATAACAAGGAGAACTTACAGATAGCAGATGCTTCTGCTGCAATTGGATCGGATGAAGAACCCATAGCGCCTGCCATGGGAGTGGCTGTTGCTTCCTGATTACTAACTTCTTCCTTTCTTCTTGTTGAAAACTGCACCATTGCAACAACAAATTATTCCCATTATTTGATAAAATAATGTTACCTTTAACACCATTGCAGTATAAACAATCGTCCAAAGAGAAAAACAAAACTTTGAGATCAAAGCATGAAATTCCTTTATATTTTCAAACTTACACGACTTTTTGTAGGTGGGTTACTGGTGTAATATGAACTCACAATAGGTGTCTTGGTGAGCTGATGAACATCTCTGTCAAGTAACTTTTCCATGATACGTGCAATTTTATTAGGATCATCCTTATAATGAACAAGCAGAGCAATAGCAAGATCACCCCTGCATAAAAAGAATTCGAAAATTATTTTCTGATTTTGAAAACAATAATTATTATTATATACCTTCAAGCCCTCATATACATACACAAACACAAACACACACACACACACATTGTAAGATGTACTTTAGTAGTCTTTTAGATATACCTCTGTCTTCGGGTGCCTTCACACAGTAATGGATGGTCTGCTTCAGATACATTTGCCTTCAGACCTAATGCTGCTACAGCTGCCTCAAACCCCAAAGATTCATCCGAGGGCAAGCGTACCGATGGATGCAAAAGTTGACACCTCACTTCTCTACCCACAGAGGCTGAAAATAGAAAAATTAATATGAAAACAACATGAACAAAATTAGAAATAATAGAATATATCATTAAGATTACCTGGCATGACCAACACATCGAAAATGAAACTAGCAAGCATGATAGGTAACAGCGCTTCCCCTCGGGAACGCAAAGTTCCTTCCTTTAACTGCTCAGCTCGTTCACGTATCATTTTCATTTCACGGTGCCCAAGAGGAATACGCTTCAACAAGTTCACTAATTCAGACTCTTGATTAGCTAGTTTCACCTGAAGGAGTGCAAATAATCAAGAATATTTCAGTTAAGTGGTTAAATAACATTTCAATAGTAGTGAAAATTTTGTGCAAAATACAGTGAAACCCCTTGAGTTGGACTTGTTGAATAGAATGTAATTAGAGTTTCCAAGATGGAGGAATGAAGCAGAGTATATTATCAGGTTTAAGGAAATCACCTACCATGGGTGCAAAAGAAAAATGACACATCTCAAAAATTGGGCAGGAGAATGATTTCCACCTGAACAGAACCATTTATTTTGCGGCTTAAGTCAAAGTGTTACTCTATATTACTATTTTTTAGTACTATCTTGGTGAAATTTTTACTTTCAAGAATATACTATTTTCTACAAAATTTCATTTTGTTAAAAAATTATAAGTTTTGAGAATATTTCTTTTCTTGCCCTCCAAAGATATGATGGAAAGAGATGTGAAAACACACTCAACATGTTTCAAAGAGTTTCACTATTTGAAAAAAAAATCTGCAATGATATAAATATAATTTTCAAGCTTCTTTCATACTATATGATGCTCGTTTGGTTTGTTATTTTTAAAATGTACACTGAAGTAGCAAAATTACCCTTACCTCCAAAGGCTTGGTGCTTGCAGGTGGTCTGGCCATTTCTAAGCCATAAAGGCCTACTTTAAAAGCAAGATGAAAGTACTCCATACTCTCAGCCAGCACAGTGCAAAGAAAGGCACATTTTGCCAAAGTGGCCGAGGCAAGGCAACTCAACTGATGTGAAGCAGGATTTACTTGCTATAAAATACATTCATTTCCAGAGTTAACATTAATTCATACTTAACAACTCAGTAAGAGACAACTAATGGCCAGATTTTAAATAGAATTCTGTTTCTTCCTTTTATGTACTCCAGAATATTTAAAAACACTTCTAATATTTCCATTTCAGGTACAAGACTGAGAGTTTTTGACTTTTTTCAACATTTTATTTTTTAAATAAATAAAAACAAGATGTTACCAAAAATAATTTCAGGACTTTAAAGAAAGTTGTGCCAAGATTGATTGTAGGTGTTCTGCATTGCAGACTACCTCAAATGAAACTAATTAGCTGAAAGGGAGCAGCAATTATAGGAAAAATGGACTTGGAAAAAACAAAACAGAAATAGCAAGAAATCAGTTCTTTTCTCTTTTTAATTCTGTTCATTTTTGCAATGTTCCCAAGCCTTATTAGGCATTGAATTCTCCTCTCTGAACTTGCGTTGATACTTTCATAGTCCAGAAACAAAGTTACTTGAAGTGTGAAATTTTAGTTTCAACACAACTAACTTGGTTTAATAACATGGTGAATGTGATGAAATACAACTTTTCTTTTTTCTTCAAATGAACAATGAAATAACATCTTGTTTTTAATACATCTCTACTCCTTTTTTATGACCTTCTTTGGAAATTATTGCCTTCCTTTATAAATTTTTAAATTAATATTTTCCTCTTAACAATTCAACCTCTAGATGTCTTTTACTTTAAAATGTAGTAATGAATAGGCAAAAGGTATTCAAAGAAATACAATTGACAATGAAAAGACAAAATGTTTAGAATAGAGAAACAAGAAAAGAAAAAGAAAAAGAGAGAGAGAAAAAAAATAATAAAGGCATGACATTATTGCAAAACAAACACTAAGTATAATCACACTGTACACTACCTAATTATTAGGGACTGGATTTATATGTACTAATATAAATATATATAGTAATCTACAAAATATGTTTGCATTTATGCAGTAAAAACTTTGAAAAATGTACATTAAAATACATCCCATAAAGTACATTTACATTTACCGATCATAATCATAGTTTTTACATACAGTACATTCATCAGGTACTTTACTCTTACTATACAACACAACGAATTTTGAAGAGTAGCTTTAGTTGGTTTCCACCACAGTGGAATGTCTGCCTCTAAACACACTTAACAATTAGCTTTAGAATTATATTTGATCACAATTTTGAGAGCCCCTTAACAACCATCTTCATTCCATGGAAAACAAATATATATATATATATATATATATATATATATATATATATATATATATATATATATATATATATATATAAATAAATAAATAAAAAGGTTCTTAATTTTCTGCAGCCTGTTTCAATCATATTTCTAGAGAAACCGCCCCTCTTTAACTATTTGGAGTTGAAGTCATCAACATTATTACAAGATAGACTCGACAATATGTAATACTTTAAAAAATGGTGATTTTTCCTGTTAAATACCATGCAAAATTCAGATACAGGAAATTTATTGTGGTGCACCATGCTTATAGAGATGCACACATTCCAAAATTGAAATAAATTTAATAAATAAATCTCAGTTACAATAACTCATTTTTAAGCCAAATATGCATAGTTATTTATGCATAGGAAAATATGCATAGTATTTGCAGAACTAAGAAAACAGGTACAATACGCTAGATATACACCTCAAAATCATATTGGAAATCGGATGTTTCATCCACATACCAAGTGAGCGCACTTTCTGCATATTGGAGGAAAATTTGCATTTGCATAGAAATCCAGTCCCTACTAATAACATGCAATAAAAAACGCATACCTTTTTTCTTTTTCCTTTAGTAGGCAAAGGAGGAAGCTCAATCATGAGATCAGGTGGATTAGCCAGAAGTTCTTCTGCAAGCCGAACACCCAGAGTGCATGCTTCTTTACCATGTCCATGGGCATGCAGTCCTTCAGCTCTTGCAAACAAAATATCCCATGGATCTTCAGTTTTTTTTAAGTTTGCAAATACTGAGGATGTAGACAATGCATTTTGATCTTCACGTTTTGAAGCTGATTTTGCTCTATCTCCATCATTGCCTAAATTGCCAACCAATGCCTTGGGGTCATAATAATAGACATTATATTCATCCCCAGATTGCTGAGAGTCTGAATTTGAAGATGACATGGATTCATCCTTGGAGGGACGTCTTGAAGCTTCAGAGTCATCAGGAGGAGACATACCACTCGCTGAGGCATCAGAGTCTCCATCTCCACCTTCAGCTTGAGGAGTAGAAACAGTTAGGGCCTGTGGATTGGATTGTCCTTTTGATTTTCTATGGGGAGTAGATGCCACATAATTAGTTACACTGTTACTACTTCCAGCACCAGACGAGCGAGAGGTACCAGGCAAAAGATGTGATGGAGTTGTGCTGAGATCTGTAAAGTTACTTGCCTTTTCACCAGCAACACCTGAGCGAGAGCTATAATTTAAATGTATCCTAGAGTTGTTCTTACGTACACTGTGGTCACTATCCTCACTTTGACTTTCAACAGATGCTTGAAGATGTGATTTACGAATGATACAGCTATCAGCCAGAGGTTTCTTGCATGTTTCACTAACCCCCTCAGTTAATCTTCCCCGGCTGGTACTTGCACCACTACTGCTGGCGGAATCACTTCCACCACCTTCCTGAGAATCGGTGTCAAGGCCAGGTACACGTAAATCAGGGCCTACTAAGACGCTATCATTTAATATGTCTGTATCTGCATCATTTTCACAGAAGCCTTCACTGCTCACACTGGAGCGATTTCCATCTCTGTCCCTATTCATTACATTCGGTACACCATCCACAGCAACCGGACTGAGTGGGAAATCATGATGATTAAAATGGCGTCTGTCTGTAAATGATATTTCTACAACTGTACTGTTATTGCGATTGGGACGCTTCATATGAGACCCCGAATGATGACTATTATGCCCATGACACACACTATGAATATGAGGGATATGGTGATGATGAAAATGGTGATGGTGATGAATATGATGATGAGTTGTAGACGGATGTTCACAGTTTAAAACAGCCTGAGAAGAATTCACCTGATTCACAACATGTTCAGATCGAGCTGAATCACCTGCATGGCGGAAGCATGTGAAAGGACAATGGTACAACCGATTAACCCCATTTGTATAAGTAATTCCAGGAAGTGGATAGTCTTCCCAATCCAAAAAACATGCTTCAATAGCAGGTTTAAAGCCTGTGAAGACTTCCACATCATTTCGAAAACTGTTGTTATTTTTACTGTTGCTCCCATTGCCACCAAGAGCCTGTGATGATGTAGGTCCTCGACTTTTTGTCACCTAAAAAGAAGAAACATATATTCATCATGTTGATTCAACTAATACTAGAGCCTTTACTTTGCAATATCCTGAAAGTAACAATACCATTTCAGTCCCAATTTTTAAGTATTTTCAACACATTCTGAAATGATAGTCTTAAATAAATAATTTTTTATCATGTATGTGTTAATAGTAAAACATAATACATCATCCTATTTCTATCTTTCACTCAATATTTATTTATCATCCACCCAATTTTCCACTTCAAGAATCTGAACTACCCTTTCACAACCACATAAAATAATTAACACTCACAATACCTCACAAATTTTAGCCACTAATGTGTTTCCCTATTCCATTTTAGGTGTTTCCTATTGTAAGCCATGAATGTCTGTTTCTTTTTTTAAGACTATGTGAAAATCCCCTATTGTGTGGGGTATATTATTTGAAGAGAATACTAGAATTTTCAGCATAAACCATAAAAAAATGTACAACTTCAGTATGAAGTTCTATTCTTATAGGCTTTGTTATGAAATTCCAGGTGGTAATCTCTAACAAACAGTTTGAAGTATTTATACATAGTGCAATTAAAAAAATAATTAATACACAGGGTGGTGCAAAAGTCACTGGAAAATTGTCTAAAAGAAAACAAAATAAGTTACAGCAAGACAGTGCAGTCGTTATAGTCCACGAAGTTGGTATTACAAACTGTTGATAACTACATCTTATCAAGTTGGCATACAATCTTGGCATAATGATGCACTCAATAATGGAATTACAGAGTAGTTGAAAGTGTGATCTGTGAGACATGCATAAAGCTGTAGTTTCCAAATTAGTTTTTTTGTTAAAACACTTGTCATGATGTTAACAAACGAACATAGGATTTTTGATTTAAACAAAACTTTCCAAAGAAAAGTGATTGGTCGAAGAGCAGATATTGACAGCTCCACATTCACCAGATATCACACCCATGGATTTTTTTCGTTTGGGATGTCAGCAAGGACCATGTTTGATCTCAAAATCTTCAGGTCATTGCTGAACTAAAAGACTACATAAAAGTTGCATTTCATAATTTGGACATAGATACCACTCTCTGCCATAGTGTATGTAGCAGTGTTCGAGAAAGACTGGAAAGCTGTATTAATGAAAATCGAAAACACATTGACCATAAAAAATAATTGTAAGTATTGTTTGTACTTCTAATAAAACATAAATTCCATCTTGTTTACATCAGTGTCCAGTGACTTTTCGACCATCCTGTATTTTATCAACATCAGTTGAGTTGATCAACAAAATATATAAAAGAGCTACTATTTTATACCTTTTCAATGATCTTCAAGTGCCAATCCCGGAACTGGGTGTGCAATAGTTCCCTTTCTTCAGGAGAGAGGCCAGGATTGAGAGCAGCCAATCGCCACAGAACAACAATTTCATCACACAAGGATGAGCATGCATGTTGAGATGTATGGCTATTACTGTTCACATTGCTATGCTTGCCTCCTCCATGTCCAGAGCTGCCATTGTGAAGAGCAACTTTCGTGTTGAACCACCACACTAAGATCTGATAAAAAAACGAGTGAATTTTGTTATATGAACAAATAAATACTCAACTCTACTGAAGATTTGGGTGGGTGGGGGGGGACAGTATTTCCTTTACCTGCTCACATGCCATACACTCTTCTGTGATTATTTCAAGAAGTGGAATAGCATTGCGATCATTCCTTTTAAACATTTCACGTACTATGGACAGGAGGTTCCACATTCCTTCTGGTTCTCGTCCCCTGAGAGGGCGCAACAGGCTGCTCCATTCCGCTGCAGCAGGTGGGGCTGTTGTGCTCAGGTAATTCACATCACTATTAAAAAAGAAACATTACAGAAGATTGATCACTATGGTGAAATGGAAATTTATTCTGAAAGCACACCACTTCATACCTGAACACAATAGGTGCTGGAATACAAAATTTGATGAGTATTTTTTTAATGTTGTCGTGCAAGGTCTTTTCATCCAAATACCATGATGTTTGATCATTGGCTGAAGCTCCAGCAGTTGGATCAGGAGCACCACATACCTATTTTGACACATTTGTAATAGTTTGAATATCCATTGTATCAGATAGTTGGAAAGGAGTTTATAAAATATTTCAACTCACTGTGTTGATTGCTGATGGCTGGGAAGAGAGAAGTTCATCCAATAATCTCTGTGCTGTAGGGAGAATTTGTTGAGGTAGCTCACTAATGAGATATTGTGCAAATTTCTGCAATTGTTCTCGATGGAGTCGAGATAAAGATTCACTCACAGGAGCTCGAAGGCACACCTGGGTGGGCTGCATGAAAAATGGAATTCACAATGAACAAGTTCATGTCTGAGAAAACTGAATGTTAACTATAAAAGACACTGACAAGTCCATTTAAAAAAATAAAATTAGGGTGTGCAAAAACAACTCTATAAACAGTTCTTTTTTATTAACAGGAACTCACCAGGTGTATGCGATGAAGACAAACAGCAACAACGTGAGAACACCAGTAAGCCGTGGAAGAGCAAGTGCAATTACAAGATGTAATGCGTCTTCTATCAAAAGTTACAGCAACATTGTGTTGGCCTCTGACTTGACCCACAGAAGGAGGTGGTGCAACACTAGCACTCAGATGAAAACCTGAAAAATTGAACAACCATGAATGAAGCATGATGAGAATGTGAAAAGCCACATCAGAGAAAGAAAAGGGTGAAGTAGAACTGAAACAGATGGGGGGAAAAAATGAAAGTGAAAAACAAGTACAGATCTATTGAAAGAGAGACTGGAGAAAAAAGAACATGGGAAAGAGAGAGTGAGAGAGGGCAAGAGAGAGGGAGGGCGAGAGAGAATAGGGGGTGAGAGAGAGAGGGGGCAAGAGGGGGGCGAGAGGGAGAGGAGCGAGAGGAGAGGGGGCGAGAGGGAGTGGGGACGAGAAGGGGAAAGGGAGAGGGGGGCGAGAGGGAGTGGGGGCGAGAGGGGGAAAGGGAGAGAGGGGGAAGGGAGAGAGGGGGAAGGGAGAGGGGGGAAGGGAGAGAGGGGGAAGGGAGAGAGGGGGAAAGGGAGAGAGGGGAAAAGGAGAGAGGGGGAAAGGAGAGAGGGGAAAGGGAGAGAGGGGGAAAGGGAGAGAGGGGGAAAGGGAGAGAGGGGGAAAGGGAGAGAGGGGAAAGGGAGAGGGGGAAAGGGGGAAAGGAGAAAGGGGGAAGGAGAGAGGGGGAAAGGAGAGAGGGGAAAGGGAGAGGGGGAAAGGGAGAGGGAGAAAGGGAAAGAGGGGAAAGGGAGAGGGGGAAAGGGAGAGGGGGAAGGGAGGGAGGGGGAAGAGAGAGGGAAAGGAGAAAGGGGGAAGGAGAGGGGGAAGGGAGAGGGAGAAGGGAGAGAGGGGGAAGGGAGAGGGAGAAGGGAGAGAGGGGGAAAGGGAGAGGGAGAGAGGGAAAGGGAGAGAGACGGAGAGGGGGAAGGGAGACAGACGGAGAGGGGGAAGGGAGAGAGACGGAGAGGGGGAAGGGAGAGAGACGGAGAGGGGGAAGGGAGAGAGACGGAGAGGGGGAAAGATAAATAAATGAATAAATTGAGAAAGAAACAAAAGAAAGAGGGGAGATAGATCAGACACAATCAAAGTCAGAGATGGACTCGTGGTGAAGAGGGGCGGCGGGCACGGGATTGTTGAAGAATACACAGACGCTCTGAAGAAAGGGGGGTGGCACGTACCGATCTGGAGCGGCTCCTTGACGGCGCGGTTCTTGAAGAGCGTCTCCCCACGCACGAACTCCTCGGAACTGCCGTTGGCCAGGCACGAGTACAGGCGGATGTCTTCCTCATTGTCCGGGAAGCTCCAGAAGGCGATGCGCAGCTGCAGCTGCTCGGGCACCGGCGGGTACACATGCTCCACCAGCTCGAAGGGGATGTGCGCCGCCACGCAGCGCGCCGTCAGCTCCCCCAGCGACGGCACCTGCGCGCCGCCCTCTGCAACACGCGCACAGCATGTCACGCCACGCGCCACCGTTTGCGCTTGCGACAGGCGGATGTGATACACACACACACACACACGATTGAATAAATAAGGTATTGCAAATCTCTTCGAAAAACGTTGAAACCGGGAGAGATGGCTCAGTGCATCAGCTGATGTCACTGCAGTCCCTCTGACCGGAGGTCCTAGGACTCCACTCGCCACGGCGGCGGGAGTTTGGACACTAGCTTGTCAGCTAGGTCGAATTCAGTCGCTGTCTGGAGGAGAATTCTGGCGGCCGGCTGCTCTGATCGGTAGTTTTCCGTGGTTTCTCCGATCAATACCAGGCGAATGCCGGAGCAATACCCTAACAAACGGGCCACGGACCGCGCGCGATCTATCCTTTATGTTCCTTGTCCTATTCTCACCACTTACACAATTCCAATGACATGCACTCCACTACCACACATGCCGGGAGACCGGTCGGCAGCTGAGAGCTTGTCTCGGCTGGGGCCGTGCCCCGCTGGTGAGAGATACGTGGTTGATGCTAGTCCACGGTAGAGCAGCGCCGGATCTCGCCATCCAGCGGGGAAAGATCACCTCTACCTCCCGATGAAAAAACACACACTACACTACCGGGGCTAATGACCTCTGTAGTTGACGCGCCCGAAATCACGAACAATCAATCAAAAACGTTGAACAAATCAAAACTAAAAAACATGGCATTCTGTTGAGGCATTCTGAATGTCTTCAACCACGTTTTCAGCTACACACACACACACACACACACGCTAATTTATTTCGAACTGGGGAATATAAATATTACACACATTTTACTTTCTGAACAGAGTAAAATATTCAAAATGAATTTAAATCACAACCACTAGGTATTATCATACACTGTCAGAAATTTCCGCATTACTTTTAATGTAAAAGTACATTAAAGTAAGTATCATGTACGTAAATGAAATCTAATGTACACGTACGGTAACTTTAAAATACGTTAAATGTAATGTACGTATACAATTAAATTTACTGTGTGCGTGTACGTTAAATTTACTGTACGCGTAAATTAAATTTACTGTATGCGTAAATTAAATTTACTGTATGCGTAAATTAAATTTACTGTATGCGTAAATTAAATTTACTGTATGCGTAAATTAAATTTACTGTATGCGTAAATTAAATTTACTGTATGCGTAAATTAAATTTACTGTATGCGTAAATTAAATTTACTGTATGCGTAAATTAAATTTACTGTATGCGTAAATTAAATTTACTGTATGCGTAAATTAAATTTACTGTATGCGTAAATTAAATTTACTGTATGCGTAAATTAAATTTACTGTATGCGTAAATTAAATTTACTGTATGCGTAAATTAAATTTACTGTATGCGTGTATATTAAATTTACTGTATGCGTGTCCATTAAATTTACTGTATGCGTGTCCATTAAATTTACTGTATGCGTGTACATTAAATTTACTGTATGCGTGTACATTAAATTTACTGTATGCGTGTACATTAAATTTACTGTACGCGTGTACATTAAATTTACTGTACGTGTAAATTAAATTTAATTTACGTACATGATACTAACTTTAATGTACTTTTACATTGAAATTACTGTATGTCTGCATGAAATTTACTGTACATGTACTAACTTCCAAATTTAAAATTTGTTCAAATAATTGTCACCCCGACTGGGATTTAAACCTGTCTCTCCTGGTTTACGCCCACTTGCTCTAACCACTATCCTATCGAACCATCAATTCTTTGAACACGTGTTCTTAGGCCTGATGAATTGCCCTTTGGGATTTATGCAATTGTCACATTTTTGGACGCGTTTACGCCTGGAAATATGTCCCGTAAATGTAAAGAATACTAAGTTCTGATCTTGGTAATCTAAGGTGCTCTAATCACTTAGCTATTGCGACATCAAATTGCTTCAGCAGGTTCTTAGGCGTAATGTATTGCCCGCTATGATATGTATAATATATTCTTTACGTCTACGGAACATATTTCTTTAGACGTAATATACATTAAATATGTACTAACTCTACAGAATTATGTATATCATATATATTATTTTCGTTAAAACCGTGAATTTGTTGTCCCTCCTACTCGGCTCATAGTGAACGGATTTTAACAAATGAGGTACCAAAAAAAAGATAAAAAAATCAGGAATGGAGGTCACTAAATATTGCAAATCACGAAGCTTTTCGTTATTAATAAAATGCTAGGAAACTTTTGTTGTTTGAACTTTGCGGCTGGGATAGTTAGCGTGCCCTCCGCGCGCTGCCTGTCAAGATGGCGGTTATGCGCACACCATCCGCCACAGGAGAACTGACGTGGTTGTCGCATGTGAATCGAAGCGGCGGGAAGCGGAAATCTGTTGTGCGTTCCGTAAAGACAAACATGTGTGCGACTATTTATCAATTGTGTTGTAAGTGTTCAATGTAAAATTTTGTGTATGTTCTTATATATCTTTTATGTGATATCTACGTTCTGTTTTAACGTCCTACAGGTTTCCCTTCAGTGCGATGTAATCGCACGGGTTCAGCTAGTTATTTATAATTGTCACTACTTCTTCACCTCTTTGGGACGCGTTTACGCTCGGAAATGTTTCGTAGCTGTAAAGAGTACTAAATTCTGACATTGTTACAATGACAAGTCTTTGAAAAAATTTAAATATTTTCGGAGAATTTGAAAAAATTGTTAACTAAAGAATTAGCATACCATGTACATCGCTACAATTTTATTATACAGTTTTTACAATTTTATTTGTTACCAATTTGAATGTAAATACGAATTTTAAACATTTATATTTTTTTGTATACATGTTGAAAATATATTTTAAATTTACTATACGTAAGTTCCAATAGCTTAAGAAAATATTTCTAAAACCTACACTGATTTTAATTTAAACATTAAATTTAATGTACAACATATTAATATCGGTTTAATTTATAAGGTACATAACGTTTAATGTAGTCCTACTCTAAATCTACATTGATTTTAATTTTAACATTAAATTTAATGCACAAACACGTTAAAATCGCTTTAACGTACACGGTACATTAAATTTAATGTACTGCATTACATTAAATCTACATTGATTTTAATTTACACATTATATTTAATGTACATGTACATCAATATCGTTTTAATGTACACGGTACATTAAATTTAATGTGAAAAGGTGCATTGAACTACATTAAATTTAATGTAATTTCTGACAGTGTAGCATATAGTAATCCAATACATCTCGCCCTTTGGCAAATGGGATTCAAATATCCTCACATTTTTTTAAATCTCTTTGGTTGAACAGTTACTAGTACGCTACCCTGCAAATAGCCATGGGATTAAGTCTCTGCCGTGATTTTGTTGAACGTAAATATTTCTTCAGTTATCGCAGAGCCCTAAGATGCATTCAAATTCGCAACTTGAAGCTGCATTAGTCTCACCAATATATCAACATTAATGAATAATTCGCGAACTTCATTTTTCGTAGAAACCAAAACATCTTTTGTCTCATTTTACGTAATATCGAAATTGAGTTCGAATTTGGTTTTTATGGATTGTTCATCAATTTTTGGGCACAGAGTCACATTGCGTCCTTTGTTCTAAATTTCTAGGGCAACGTTGGAAATCTTAGCAATACGCTCTTCATATACGGAACAGTTTTGTTCATTATGTTTTTCAAAGAATTTTTTTGTGTAACTAATGAACAAAGATCTGAAACTGCTTTCTTCTCTCTTTGGAATCACTTTCAAGATATCTAAATGCACGATTCTCCCACCACTGTCAAAACAAGTTGTTTTGTTAGCCTCAAAACACTAAGTAGACCAATGGCTCCTTCATATCCCTGCTCTGTTAGTTCAATCAGCGCCTTCAGAACAAATGGCCATGTGCTCAAAGCTTCATTGATTTGTAACCGCCAGTACAGCCATCTAATGCTACATGAAGACTTGATGGGAACATTATCGACAGGTCTACAGCTGCGTCTTTATGCTACACTAGGCTTTATCTTTGGTCTTTATTTTTAAAAACATATTCCGAGCCAGTACTACGAGCACAAGTTTTGGTCGAGCCTGTTATAACTAAATTTTCATTAACCACCCGAAAAAAAATTGTTAGATTTACACAAATTCAAATATTAAAAATACGAACTTTTTAGCACAACAGAATATTTGATTCACAAATTATATGACACTGTTATTGAATATTATATAAACATTTTCCCGGGCATCCCATGGATGGGGGCCTCCAAGCATCCACTATTTCGCTTTTGGGCGTGCGCCGGACGCGGTGCGCGGGGCGTGGCGATCCGCCTCGAGGGCACTCTGGCGCAAACAGCGCGGCCAGTTCCGCCAACGCCTGGGGCGGCGGGCGGGGTGGGCGTGCGGGGTGGTGGTGGGGCGGGGCGGGGCGCAGCCGGGCGGGCGCGGCGGGGCGGAACGGGGCGGGTGGGGCGGAGGTGGGGAGTAGGGCGGGGAGCGGCGGGACAGGGGGCGTCCACAGAAGGCGCCATCTCGCGTCGCTCATTAAGGGCGCCGCAAGGGCGATTTGAGAGCGAAGCGCTGCGGTTAGCGCTGCTTAGGCACGGCGCCATGGGGGAGGAAGGGCGGGTGTCCCTTGCGCCGGCCCTTTGAGGCTGGCTGCCCGGGGCGTTGCGCCGAACGCACGCGGCGCCGCTCGCCTGACTGGGCCGGCCAGCTGGCTGGCTAACGAGGCTCACGCCACGAGGCGACCAGTGCACCACGCCTAGTCCCACTATCCTCTTTTCCTTCTCCTTACTCGCCGAATTCCCGACCACTTTCTTTGGTGCTTGTTTTTTATTTTCCTCATTTCTTCTTTTCTCAATGCTAATCTTTTTGTCCGCTTCTTCTTCTTCTAATTTTCTCTATCTCAATTCAAATAAAGAACGCAAGATCTTATTGATAAATGATTCCAAATTTCAATTTTAGACAATCAAATCTGTCCGAAAACAGTCACGTAAAATAAAGATAAAAATTGATCAACATATGGTTTATTTTTTCTCCACAACGTATCGGAGATCAAATGCGTCTCCATTCTCAGGTACAAATATTGCAACAAATCTGATTGTCTAAAGTTGAAATTTCGAATCATTTATCAATAAAATGTATGCCAGAAATCATAATTCAAGTAATTATGAAAACGTAAGATCTTACATTTTTTGACCACCTAAAGTAATAGCAGTATTTCAGTGTGTGTAAATCAACGGCCTGAAAAAATAAAAATAGTTATGCACTAAAATAATTTATTTAAAAAAAATATTACGCCAAAGTTGAAAAGAATGCAGTGATAGTAACAAGACTTCTAACCATGAGCTGCTGACGCTGAAATATGATGCTATGAAAAATGCAAGATGACGCACGTTCTCTTGTGTCTTTTGAAGTCTCTTTTCAGAGAAAAAAACAACAACAAACTCTGGCTCTCAATTGTCTTATAAAAGCAATTTTATTATTTCCATATTAACTACTAATGACTGCCAATAACCGAGATGTATCAACAAACATAAATGTTAACGACCTCTTTGTGCATTAATCCCTACTTCTCAGTGTCTGAACATAACATCCCATTATTTCCAACTCAGTCGCCGGCAATGTCAACATTGTCACTTCAGACAATTATGAACTTTGGTACTGCGCGTCTGTGGTTTCAGATTCATTCACACGAGCCATCCTCACCCGGCAAGTTGCATTGTCGATCTTTGCAACTTCTCCCCTTCCCCCCCCCACGCCTCTTCATCTTTCTCGCTCCCTTTCATCGCCCTCCCTTTCTTTCTCTTCGCGCCGGCTCACGTTCGCTCGTCGTTAACTTCAACTTCAGGGGAAGGGTGCCTCCTCGGCAAATATTTGCATATCCCGCTTCGGATTCCCACCCTCCGCCCGCTCCGCGCGCCCGCGCCCGCGCCCGCGCCCGCCCTGCCCCTTGCAATTCAGGGCGCGCGGGTTTATTTTCCGCCCCCGCGAATCGCGCGCCCTGCCGAAGGAGGAGGCGGCGGCGGCGGCGGCGGCGGCGGCCCTTCGCTCGCTCGCCCTTATCTTTCTCATTAGCAGCTCTGCCTCCCGCCCGCTCGCCCGCCGCGCTTTCTCGCTTTCCAGCCCTTATAAAAAGTTAAATTAAGCGTGCAGGCAGAGGTCCCGGTTCACGCGAGGCGCCGCCGGGCGGGCTGCGACCGCGCGGGACACCGCGCCCTCCCACACAAACGCGAGGCGCGGGCTTCACTCGCGGATGGGCGCACAGCGAGCGAACGACCCCCGCCTTCCATTTGCCCACTCAATGTATTTCGCACACGCATGGCAGTTCTCATTAGAACGGGGATGTATTGGAAATAATGATGATATCTCATAAGCGTGAAAAAAAATTCATCTAGAGAACAGTAGCGCAAGTACGGTTATTCTAGGGGGCCCAGACGACTCAACGATTTATATATGTTGAATTTAAAATGTATTTTTATTTTTCAAATTATAATTATTTACAACATATTCAATTCATGTATTACATGACATCCATTTCAGCAGAAAATTAGTTACAAAAATGTATTCGTGATTGAACCATCGGCCTTAGAGTGAGGGAAAGGTTGAAGCCCGATGACTCCCGCTCTGGGATCGTCAATGAAAGATCACGAGCGAAGAGGCATATAATTATTAAATCATAATCAACATTGTTTTTCCTTTTAAGTATGTGAGTACGGTTGATGTACTCTGCTTTTTTACCCAATAAAATGTATTTTAATATTAAATTATTTATACACATTTGAACACACTGATTAAACATTTAATCCAGCGGTACACGCGCTAGTAAAATATATTAGAGTACATGCGGTGATCATTTGAATTTTAGCTTATCAAGGCACAACAATTGACTTTCGGATATTTCAAGTGCAAACCCACACTCAACACATTTACTGTCATTGAAATTTGAAAACATAATTCAAATACAATGTTTAACAATAAAAAAGCAAGATACCTGTAACAAAATTGTATCAGTGGTAAATTGTACTACCCCGGTCTGCGGTATGCTGTGCGGCATACACTTTTCTTCAGATTATTCTGGTTGACAGCATACAACCTACTTAGCGAATATAAAGCTATGGTATCGAGAACCATAACAGAGATTCTGAGAAGGACGGTGTTTTCAAAAATGTCTATCGCTCTCCTTGAACGGAACAATAACTCAGTCACCTGAGAGACAGCGGGTGCTGAGTATTAAATCTGTGAATAAAATGTTGGAACATTTTGAAAGGAGAAGTTGTAGAGAAATTGATAAGGTTTTCTACTTTTGGTTTACCAACATTTAATTCCATATGCGCATTAGTGATCACGAGTTTTAGGCAGGGACCGAATACCGAAATAATAGCGGTAAAGGTATTTATACCGGTATAGAAATACCTTTACCTCTATTATACCTTTATTCAAAATACCTTAAAAATACCGGTATAAGACGTCAAATACCGGTATTTTTAGAGGTATTTTACCTTTATTCGACGTCTATACCGGTAAAATACCTCTAAATAGAGGTATTTTACCGGTATTTTCTCATGAAAATACCGGTATTTTCATGACAAAATACCGGTATTTCAGTAGAATCATACAGGTTTCGAAGGGAAACAATCTGACGTGTGGGCGCGCGAACGCGCGTGTGGGAGCGCGAACGCGCTTGTGGAGTCGTGCGAGCGTGTAAGGGAACGAACGCGCTTGTGGAGTCGTGCGAGCGTGTAAGGGAACGAACGCGCTTGTGGAGTCGTGCGAGCGTGTAAGGGAACGAACACGCGTGTCGGGGCGCAAACGCGCGTGGGGTCCCCCGCGCGTGTGGGCGCACGAACGCGCGTGTGGGAGCGCGAACGCGCTTGTGGAGTCGTGCGAGCGTGTAAGGGAACGAACGCGCGTGTGGGAGCGCGAACGCGCGTGTGGGAGCGCGAACGCGCGTGTGGGAGCGCGAACGCGCGTGTGGGAGCGCGAACGCGCGTGTGGGAGCGCGAACGCGCGTGTGGGAGCGCGAACGCGCGTGTGGGAGCGCGAACGCGCGTGTGGGGACGCAAACGCGCGTGGGTTGGGCGCCAACGCGCGCGTGTGGGAGCCCGAACGGGCCACTGATCGGACATTAACTTTTGTTCCTAATCCTTTCGCCTTAAATACACACTCTTTCACGCTCTACACTATTAGACCTCAGGAGACTAGTCAAAGTGTGTTCCTATTAACGATTGAATGATTATAAGTGATTCCGAGCGCGGCAATTGCTAACCCCGTAAGTGCAGGGCGTTTTCTACGAGAGGTGGGAGTGATCTTCCTCACTGCATGGCAAGATCAGGCGCCGACGTACCGTCGATTAGCGGGATTTCCCTCAACCAGGTATCTCCCACCAGCGCCCCCCTCCCCAGCCGGCAAAAGCTCCCGCGCGGTCTTCCGGCATGTATGGCAGTGTAATGCATGCTAGTGTAAGTGTAAGTGAAGGGGTGAGGATAGGACAAGAGGAAGGAAAGATCGCGCGCGGTCTGTGGCCCGTCTATTAGGGTACTGCTCCGGCATTCCTCTGATATTGTTCGGAGAAACCAAGGAAAACTACCGATCAGAGCAGCCGGCCGCTAGAATTCTCCTCGGCCCGCGCGCGATCTTTCCTTCCTCTTCCTTGTCCTATCCTCACCCTCAAAACTCATAAATATGAAATTTAAGTGCTGTGAAGTATGGCAAGTAGTTTTTAAAACAATTGCAACGTGCCCCCTCTCGAAGTGCAGACATCGTCGCGCGTGGTCGGGCCTGCGGCCTCTGCCAGGATATGACCTTCGACATCAGTTGTGAAAGAACGAAGGCGACAGAAATCTGACATCGGTTGATAAGACTTCACGCAACGTTCCTTGGCGCATTCCGATTCTCGGAATCAGTTTCCCTTTGTAAGAACTGCGAGGGCTGCGCCGTTGCATAGGCAGTTTCCGGAGGTCAGCGTTTCGACCCACGAGCGTCTCCGGTTCGGCAGAGGATAACGCACTCGACCTATTAATATCTTTTCGCAGTGAGTAGAATTGAAATATGAGAGAAGGATGTTTGACCGTAGGCCCCAACAAACGCTTTGCCGAATGTGTACTGTGTGTGTGTGTGTGTGAGAGAGAGAGAGAGAGAGAGAGAGAGAAATCGAAAGAGAACGAAAGAGAGAAAGAGAAAGAAAGAGCGAGTGTATATAGCGCGTGGGTGCATAGAGCGTGGGTGTATAGCGCATAAGTGTGTAGCGCGCATGTGAGAGGTGCAAGCGTGTGATAGGCGCTCGCGTTTATTCGGCTCGCGCGATTGTTCGGCGCGCGCGTTTGTTCGGCGCGCGCGTTTGTTCGGCGCGCGCGTTTGTTCGGCGCGCGCGTTTGTTCGGCGCGCGCGTTTGTTCGGCGCGCGCGTTTGTTCGGCGCGCGCGTTTGTTCGGCGCGCGCGTTTGTTCGGCGCGCGCGTTTGTTCGGCGCGCGCGTTTGTTCGGCGCGCGCGTTTGTTCGGCGCGCGCGTTTGTTCGGCGCGCGCGTTTGTTCGGCGCGCGCGTTTGTTCGGCGCGCGCGTTTGTTCGGCGCGCGCGTTTGTTCGGCGCGCGCGTTTGTTCGGCGCGCGCGTTTGTTCGGCGCGCGCGTTTGTTCGGCGCGCGCGTTTGTTCGGCGCGCGCGTTTGTTCGGCGCGCGCGTTTGTTCGGCGCGCGCGTTTGTTCGGCGCGCGCGTTTGTTCGGCGCGCGCGTTTGTTCGGCGCGCGCGTTTGTTCGGCGCGCGCGTTTGTTCGGCGCGCGCGTTTGTTCGGCGCGCGCGTTTGTTCGGCGCGCGCGTTTGTTCGGCGCGCGCGTTTGTTCGGCGCGCGCGTTTGTTCGGCGCGCGCGTTTGTTCGGCGCGCGCGTTTGTTCGGCGCGCGCGTTTGTTCGGCGCGCGCGTTTGTTCGGCGCGCGCGTGTTCGGATCGCGCGTTTGTTCGGCGCGCGCGTTTAATCGGATCGCGCGTTTGTTCGGCGCGCGCGTTTTTTCGAATCGCGCGTTTGTTCGGCGCGCGATTTTGTTCGGCGCGCGATTTTGTTCGGCGCGCGATTTTGTTCGGCGCGCGATTTTGTTCGGCGCGCGATTTTGTTCGGCGCGCGATTTTGTTCGGCGCGCGATTTTGTTCGGCTCGTGTTTGTTCGGCGCGCGCGTTTGTTCGGCGCGCGCGTTTGTTCGGCGCGCGCGTTTGTTCGGCGCGCGCGTTTGTTCGGCGCGCGCGTTTGTTCGGCGCGCGCGTGTGTTCGGCGCGCGCGTGTGTTCGGCGCGCGCGTGTGTTCGGCGCGCGCGTGTGTTCGGCGCGCGCGTGTGTTCGGCGCGCGCGTGTGTTCGGCGCGCGCGTGTGTTCGGCGCGCGCGTTTGTTCGGCGCGCGCGTTTGTTCGGCGCGCGCGTTTGTTCGGCGCGCGCGTTTGTTCGGCTAGCGCGTTTGTTCGGATCGCGCGTTTGTTTGGCGCGCGCGTTTGTTCGGATCGCGCGTTTCTTCGGCGCGCGCGTGTGTTCGGATCGCGCGTTTGTTCGGCGCGCGATTTTGTTCGGCGCACGCGTTTATTCGGATCGCGTTTGTTCGGCGCGCGCGTTTGTTCGGCGCGCGCGTTTGTTCGGCGCGCGCGTTTGTTCGGCCTGCGCGTTTGTTCGAATCGCGCGTTTGTTCGGATCGCGCGTTTGTTCGGCGCGCTCGTTTGTTCGGTGCGCGCGTTTGTTCGGCGCGCGTGTTGGCGCGCACATGTGTTTGGGGCGCGTGTGTTTGGCGCGCGCGTGTGTGGGCGCGCGCGTGTGGTTAGCTCGCGCGTGTGTTTGCCGCGAGCGCGTGTGGCACGCGTTTGTGGCGCGCGCGTTTGTGGCGCGTGTGTGGGGCACGCGGCACAATTTCCATTGAAAATACCGGTATAATACCGGTATAACCTTTATGGACGTCCATACCGGTATAGACGTCCTATAAAGGTATTTTACCGGTATAAAAGAATAAAGGTATTTTATACCGGTATGAAAAAATACCGGTATTTTACCGGTATTTTTACCGGTATTCAATACCTTTTCGGTCCCTGGTTTTAGGACCTTATCAGATGTCCAGAATAGGGAATTCTGATTTTGATTTGTAAGTTTTGGTATTGATTTGGATGATCGACCGAATGAATAAAGAAGTTCATAAATCCACTCCTTCAGTCTGCATTCCTTAACCCGAAACCCTGTGGCTCGAGAGCCCATTACGGCCGAGAATTGTCTCCGGTTGCTAGTGACTCGCAAGTCCGTGGCGGCACTTGAACTATAACAGACGGTGAGTTCAGGTGACGGTTGACGCTTACGTCGCGCACGTGACGCTGACGCCCCCCGTCATGCAGGTAGTTACGTTAAAAATGCATACACAAAACACTGGGCAGGGTGAGGTGTGGGGGAGGGGGAGTATTGAAGGGTGCTACATAAGTGTTCGGGAAAGACTCCAGCACGCCACACCAAAGCCCAAGGCTGGATTCGAACCACTATGCTACGGGGCCCGGCTTATCAGAATATCATCAGGTCAAAACGTTTCTATCTCACTGATTATTCGTAGTAGGCTACTGATTATATTGCTCTTTAAACAGACGTTTGACTGCGTCCTTTCAGTGCAACGATAGCGGTGCGCACACTGAGCGTGACGTCTCCGGTCGCCTAGATGGCAAAAACAAAATCAATACCAACACCAGAGAAACTAGGCCTCAAACCTTTAGAAAAACGGAATAACGGTGTTAAACGTCAGACGCACCTAGCTCCTCAACTATTCTACAAACTACTTTGTGCTCTCTATCGCAAGAGGACTATCATTCTCACCACTAACCAGTGCTTGATTTATACAATTTTAGTTCCCGGAACGCGCCTCAAATTACTTATTCTTTTAACAGAAATAATTATATATTTATTGTATAATTTAATAAAACTTTCAGGGGCATCGGAACGCCGTTCCGTGGCATTCCGCTAGAAATCAAGCCCGGTCGCCAACTCATTAGTTTCAGAAATTAACTTCAATACAGTATAATTAGAACTCTCTTAGCTACGAATATTTCTGGGTTCTTCTATAAAATAAATCGCTGATTTGACTCTCACAACTTTATTTTAGAGGAAACGTTTTGAGAATTATTGCGTGAGAAAAATTCCCTCGTCGATCACCTCATAACTCTACAATCATTCTGTTGCATTTATTATTGTTCATTCTGTTGTATATATTGTAATTACTCAAAGTACGTATGAAATCCTTCACATTTCACACGAACAATCACGTAGCCCTCTCTGACATGCGGCCATCGCAGGTATGTGCGTGGCGAGTGCACTCATTCTCACCAAACCGCGCCCGTGCGCTCATCTCCTCGCTTTCCTCGTCGAAAGCGAAGACCGAATGAGAACGCAGCAGAAGACGAGCCGCCCCTGGGGCCGTGCCTTCCTTCGTCCCCCGCCCCGGGTCGTCCGCGCCTCCACCTTGCGTAATCTCCCTCCGGAGAATCGCTTAAAATGCACCTCTTCCAATTTGGAACCCCTCTCGTTCGCCGGCGGCGGTGGGCGCTGTGGCGCGCGGCCGCGGCGGCCGCCTTCTGCGGAGACGGCCCTGCGGTCGGGCCATGTTTACGCGGAAGCACCGCGGCAGGAAACCCGGGGGGGGGGGGCGGCCAGAAGGGCGGGCAGCTGGGGCAGGTCGTCACTGGCCTCAACTTGACTGAGGCCCCGAAATCTTTGTGGCATCCAAAACGTAAAACATGTATTTACTTTCAATATCCCAGTAACTTATTTATGTTTAACGGAGAGGTAGATTCTGTTGACGAGGGCAACTTTTATTTGAAATAAGCGACGTGGATCAACTGTCCCAGTTTTGAGGAAACATCCGCTCTCAGAGTGTAGAAGCAATTCGTTACTGCGCCTCCTTCCACTACGCCATATCGTGATAGCTAAATGTATTAAAAAGACAGCAAGAGTACGATAAAATTAAAGTTACAAGACAGGAGGAGAGCGAAAGAACCTATTCTGTATGTATTTGTATCGATAGTTTGTTTTTTATTTAATTCAATTTTTTATTACACACTTCGTGGGCAGATCTCTCTTCTACATTATACTTTAAAATTCAAGGTGATTCGGTTACAAAAGTACTTCAAGTTCTTAATAAAAGATTATGGCTGGCAACTTTTGTGAGAACAAAAGTCAATTACGCAAATTAACATTTTGAAAATAAAGTAATAATGATCATTGAAATAAGACTAAAATTGAAAACGCCTTTTGATATTCTTTGTCTGTTTTCGAAATTTCCGATGTCTTGTGACTTTCACCATTATCAATATTATCATTAATTTGCAGGTTGTTTTAGCAATTTAATGTATACATCAGTTTGTCGAACTAATCTTTCGTTTTTCTGCAAATGTTTGTTCCTAATTCTTAGTCTCACAAATATTTCATGATTCTGTCTTTCATCCACCAACAGCCACCATCACTTCCGATTATGAGTCATTCATTCGAAGGGCTAAAACACGCAGGGGAGTATGCACTCAAAAATAGCACTAAAGAAGGATCCGCCGCCGATGTTCCCCTCGCCTAAACGAAAGCTAATGGATATCCATTCATTAATTCCAAGTCTCCGCCGCCCTCGCCCATCCTTCGCAATTACCGCCTTCCCCTCTTCCCAAGCCGCTGCTTTGTTGCTATCTCTCCGAAAGTCATCACTTGCGGACTCTCCCTTACCCCCATTTTTAATACCGTTAGGACCAGGAATGCTGGGATACCCAGTAATATAAAACGAGCTCAAAAAGTATCATCACAATATCGGATTAATAAAATGTGCATTTTTACACACTTGAAATTAAAAGCTTCATATCTATATAAATTTGATATTTTATTATTTTTATTCTGTAAATACGGTGACTAGCTGAGCGAGGTCTCCAGACTGAAATCCCTTAAGCCGTTGCTGCTGGCATTCGGCACTGTTCTTTCTGTGGTCGCTCTTTGATTACGGGAGTCGTTACGATCTCGTTCGCGAATTTTCATGAACGAGACTTACGAATTGGTGTCTACTGCTCCTCAACTCACTTTCAGCAGGGTCAGTGAGGAGCAATACGGCAAGTACGGAGCAATACGGCAATTAATATGGTCATAAGTATTTAATGAGAGATGTATAAGAAGTAGAAACACATACTTTTTAATATGGGGAGTTGCCTCCCTTGTTCCTAATACATTGACTAAATGCTCCTCGCGCACAGAAATCACATGTACCCAAAATTCACTCCGCGAGAAGTTATTTTGCAACAATGTTTCAGCCTGGAACTGCTCAACTGACTTACGATCTGTCATCAAAATTATCAGATCTTTAATAATGACGACGTTCGCATCACAAAACAAGGAAACAGCGATCCGTGAATAAATTGATGAAAACAGGCAGACTCCTGTGCGAGGCGTCGCCTCTTTCTGCAGCCTCATGGGTTTCCTTCCTGAATCCCGTAATGAGTAAACGTAGTCGACCGCGAAAGCAAAGTAGAGTTGATTAAATGGATATGTAGATTTTTCTGCTGCGAAGAGGAAAGTGGGAGGGCGGGAATGCCCCGCCGTTATTAACGCTCGTCTTCGCCAGGAAGCCAGGGGGGAAAGAACGTCTCATAAAGCTACTGACGGGGAGAGGACACCGATTGGGGAACGCAAGCTAAAACAAGGCGAGACAAAACGAAGATATCTGCAAAAAATATATGTGACGTCGGAGGCTTCCGCGGCTGTTGTCAGCCTGCGATGCGATGAGGGCAAGAGAGTTGGAAATATTCAAATATCAAAGTTATGATAACGACATTACGCCGTAAAGCAAAATAATTAAATCCATTATCATGGACCTTCGTATTCAAATGCAAACGAACTCCTAATTGTTGTCTAGGTTTTCCCACGAACATGAAAAATTCGGGTTAGCGAATGTGAAAGAATAAAAGATATAAAGCACAAATTCATTATATACTTTTTAAAACCGCTGAATATTAGCATTTTCAAATTTTCTAAGATAAACTTCGTAAAATAGGCCTTAAAATGTATTCGAAGAGGCTGAACGAACATATCTAGGGAAGAAATGGGCGTAAGTCCGCTCGAGTTCATACGAATGTTACATAAAATTTAAAAAAGTATGTAATATTCTTTCCGGTCAGCCAATGTGCACGTGAACAGTCGTACCGCGTAGCCAGTAATGAATCTGGTGGATTTAAGGGTACAAAGTCTCCCAACCAAATTCAACATTACTTTGTAATCGAATTCCGTTCATTACACGCAATTACCACACATATACTGCATTACATTTCAAAGAAGAATTCCCATTAAGTCCGAGCGGATTTCATCCCGTAAATAGAATCCAATTTCAGCATCTCTGACAGAGGAGTTTGTTTCGCGGGAGTCTATTACGAGCGGAAGGCAACGACATGCCCGAAACGTCGAAATTCGATGGAGTTACGCATGAACTCGATGAAACCTGAGCAAATACGTAGACGCATTTATTCTGCTTCGCGAAAATCCACTCACCAGTGATTCTGAAAAAGTCATTTTCAAGAAGTGGTGGTGGTGGTGGAGGAGGTGGTGGTAACAATGGAGGTGGCTTAAGTTTGGGAATTTACGGCGAAGAACTTGCGTTCATAGAAGCACAGAATTAGATTTCTTCGTTTCAATCACGGTCGATTCCAGGAATATACACTGAAAACTCGTGAATGAGATGTTGCGTTTCGGTATGTAAATGTATTAAAATGTAATATGTAGTAGCATATAAGATGTCAACTAGGGGAGGTAAAACAGCACGTACTTTCTCGCCCGTATTTTCAAGCAAAATTTAGCAAAAAGTAATAGAATTTTCGATTGATTTCCGGGCGCGCCAACTA
Organism: Acheta domesticus; assembly: GCA_031308135.1. Taxonomy (NCBI): domain Eukaryota; kingdom Metazoa; phylum Arthropoda; class Insecta; order Orthoptera; family Gryllidae; genus Acheta; species Acheta domesticus. The sequence continues at coordinate 221,068,551 of JAHLJT010009436.1, forward strand.
CTCAGGTCATTAGTCCCGACATTTTCCCGCAACCAAGTATCTCGCCACCAGCGGGGCACCGCCCCAGCCAGGACAAGCTGTAAGCTCCCGACTGGTCTCCCGGCATGTGTGGTAGTGTAGTGTATATTAGTGTAAGTGTAAATGTTCGACTAGAATATGGTTTAGGATAGAGACCACAGAATTATGAAAACGTGCACAAAATTCACTTCTCCCCATAGCTCGTCATACGCAGTTTTTAACTGTTTTTGACGTAAATAAATAAATAAAGTGTGTATGTAAGAGGAGATGATAGGACAAGGAAGAGGAAGGAAAGATTGCGCGCGGTCCGTGGCCCGTTTGTGAGGGTACTGCTCCGGCATTCGCCTGGCGTTGATCGGAGAAACCACGGAAAACTACCGATCAAAGCAGCCGGCCGCTAGAATTCTCCTCCAGACAGCGACTGAATTCGACCTAGCTGACAATCTAGTGTCGAAAATCCTACCGCGGTCGGGTGTCGAACCTAGGACCTCCCGGTCAGAGGGACTGCAGTGACATCAGGTTGATGCACTAAGCCATCTCTCCAGGTAAAAATTTTCGAAAAATTGTACATGACCTTATTTCAAAATCTATCTTTAAGGAACATATTTCATTAAGGGAAAACACTATCTTTAATATTATAGTTGTAAGAAGACTTCAATAAAAGTTTGAACTTGGGAAATTTTCGAAAAATCAGGGTATTCAACAAAAATGAGACCTGCACCATTCTCTTAAACGCCCTTCACACAATCCTACAACAAAATTTAATCAAAAACGATGGAGTCCCTGTTTTTGAAAATTTGGAAAATGTTCCAAGGGTTTCATGTAGAGTATCCCCCAAAATTAAAATATCGCTATCAAATTCAAGGGGTCACAACTTCAGCAAGATCGATTGAGAATATCAATTTTGGAGAAAATCGGCTGAACGGTTTAGTCGCTAGCGTCGTTCACAGACTAACAGACGGACGGTCAGACAGACGTTTTGACGTCATTCGATTTTTCGGTATCAAGGATCCACAAAATATGGATTCTGGCTGCACCACGCGTTAGAGGATATTTTTTCTAATTATAGCAACTGAATTTATCCACTTTCTTTTCACTGCCGAAATCTCTTTCTTTTTCTGCCGAAAATTCACAGCTTTTTCGCGCAGCATTACGTGTATTACTCTCTATTCCGTAGCCAGAAAGTAAAATGCATACAAATTGTGAAATCGACAGGGCAGCTAAAAAATTACGGCGTCATTTGGTATCGACTTTTCGACAAGAGGGTGTGTTTTTGAAGAAGAAAAAAACCTTAGTTTGCCCATGATCAACGCTCTAGATTAAAGATGTGTTTGTTAGCGAATTTATCAGAGCAATTAGATGGGGAAATTTTATAATAAAGCAAATCTTAAAATGAAAGAATAGCAATCCGTATTGCCTTTAATAAGTTAAAAAAATTGTTAATGCGAATTTAATTTTGGTCCTTCTTTTCTGAAGGGTTCCCCTAGTGTAAAACAAAACTTGTTGTTTTTTCTCAGAATATCTTGCAAACTAAAATGAGAGTCTGCCCGTGGCCGAGATCGTTAAGACCAGGGGTCCTCGAACTTTTTAAACGGGGGGCCAGTTCACTGTCCCTCAGGCCGGATTATATAGTGCGATTTTTCTAACTGTGCCTCTCAAGCCCCTTTGGCCGTTCACAAGGCATTTCGCGTCTTTCTCGGTCCTGCCGCTAGATGTCGCATGGTCGCAAGCACTGCTTGATACGGTCGCGAACATGCGATATCTAGCGGCATGACTGAGAAAGACTAGAGGTCCCGTGACATATTCCATCGTGAAGACAGGCCTTGAGAGGCAGAGTTCAGGCAATGGCAGGCCTACCGATAACATATAGTCATAACGCGAGCAGATCCCAAACTTCCTCAGATTGCGCTGGCGAAATGTACAGCGTGGTAAAGAGGATAACGCAAATAATCGACATTGCATTATTAAAAACAATTTTTAAAAATACACTGATGTTTTGGCAACAAAATATCGATGCGAAGAAAACATCGAAAGCAAAATATCGATGTTTCTGTTGGAAAACATCGTTGTTTTAAAACCATAGAGTTGTTGCCATCCCTAGACACCCAAACACATAAAAAAATGTGCGGATTTTAAGAAAAAAATTCTTTAAACCATAAAAACCCGGCGGGCCGTATAAATGTCCTCGGCGGGCCACCGTAAATTTATATATATATATATATATATATATATATATATATATATATATATACAGGGTCTTTAGTTTATCTTGCAACTCATGTCTGAGAGCACTTGCTCTTGGTTTGGTAATTTGGCAACCGCGTCTCTTTTACACCTTTCAAGACAGCCGTGCCTGGCACGTCGGGACAGCAGAGGAGGCAACCGTCAGGTCATAAGCTGCAGCGAGTTTCCTGTTTCTTTGTTGATCCCATTCAAGAATGTCGGCGGGCAGGTACACGGCTCTCATGCCGAAATCTTTTCACGCTGCACAGAGTGGGTGGGGTGGGGTGGGCTGAGGCATGAGCGTGGAAACAAAACGTCTCTTTAAGCGATTCTCCCCAGTATGCTGAAGAAACACAACTGTAATATTAATGTGGAGGGGAGTTATCGATTTATTTACAGCAACGTAACAATAATTATTTAAGTAAAGCCAGCTCAGAGAGAAATCGAAAAGATATATCGTGAAATATTACCACCTAGCTCTTCATTTTATAACAATAATAATAATAATAATGTATTATTACTATGGAATCTGCATATTAAGCAAATAAGAAAACTTTAGTAACAATGAACATACATTATTTACAGCAACGTAACAATAATTATTTAAGTAAAGCCAGCTCAGAGAGAAATCGAAAAGATATATCGTGAAATATTACCACCTAGCTCTTCATTTTATAACAATAATAATAATAATGTATTATTACTATGGAATCTGCATATTAAGCAAATAAGAAAACTTTAGTAACAATGAACATATCTAGAAATGTTATAAGAGTAATTACCGCAGAGGCCAAAAGTTAAAAATCGAGGTGGAGCGTAGCGGAGCCGAGATTTTTATTTTGGACGAGGCAGTAATAACACTGTAACGTTTTGTGGTATGTTCAGCATTTTATCGGTCAATCTCACGATTTATGCGAAAATTTATATTACTGCGATAGTAAACATAAATTCTGTTGTTGCGGAATGTTACTATGATATTGTGGGGTATTGCTTGCGATATATCTATTTAAACAATATTCGTATACCGTGGTTTGAAAAAAGATGGATACAAATAATTCTCATGAAGTTAAAGATAACTAAAGAAATGACGTTCGGTGAGGAAGTTGGCGTGTCGATTTCCAGTGGCCACACCTGAGATCGTCAGTAAATATGATTACCGAAGAAGAGTTTCATTTGATGGAATACGAGGAAAATAAAATTAATTTACCTAAAACACATTTTAACTGCACTATTAAAACCTATTTCAATGAACAATAATTATCTCAAAACTAATATGAGTTACTGAAGCTACTGTTTTATTCTGAATTATTTGAATCTGATTTGTTTTCTACACCGACTTGTTTCTTTCTTAATAAACATTTGACTTGCGATAAATCATTGGTTGTTTATTCACGTTGCCAAAGATGTTAAAACCCGATGCTAAGGATGTTAAATTGCTTAACATACAGATAGGTACACACCTGTAGGGTTGCATGTTAAAATGGGCTAAAGACGCATGTGACTGATAAAATTATTAAAAATACTAATAAAATGTAACTAAGTAGTACATTAATAATTATTGAAAATAATTAATAAAAAGTAATAAAATATAATTATCTTAAAATGACAAAAAACTGACAGTCGCATAAATGCTCAAAGTGACCACCGTTAATGAAGAGACAGGCGTTTACTCTTTTCAGTGTAGTGGCTGCAGTACGTTGAAGAGTAACAAGGACAGAATATGTGCTTTCTCTTTCTTCCAAGTAAAATTAGACACATTCTCTCAGCCCGAAGTCTGAGGGCACGCGACCGGGCTTCGCTAAAAGTGAAAGGGCGTCGAAGGTATTTCACGCGTTGCCAAATTGGCAAAACAAGAGTTGGTGTTTCCAGACCTGGGTTGCAAGATAGGATAAAGACCCGGTATATATATATATATATATATATATATATATATATATATATACACACACATATATATATATATACACACACATATATATATATATATATACACACACACACACACACACACACAAAATAAAATAGTTTTGATGGAGAAAATTCGCCGTTTTCTGGCGCACGATAGCATAACTTTCTCTTCTTACGAAGTCTTCATAAGGCGAGAAAGTGAAAATACTGAATGAAGCTGACTAGTCATTGAGATGTGAATAACTCGTTCCCTAATTACAAAGAACGCTTGTCACAGAACTGATGTTGAAAATGCTGAAAATAAAGCACACATCAGATAAGGGGAACAGGTATATAATGTGGAAACGGGAAGGAAATGACTGAAGTAATGGTAATTTGACGTCATCAATTGCACGTACGTTTGCCGTTTCTCGAGAGTGAAAATAGATACTAAAGCGAGCAAGGATTTAATCTCCAGCGTCCCTAGTAATTCGCAAAATGCTAGTATGCCCGAAACAAAAGCCCCTGGTTGAAGCACTTCGTAAGACCAAGATAATACACATTTATCAAGAGGGAAAACTCAGCAGAGCTTCACAAATCAGAATTAAAAATCGACGCACGTCCATAAATCTGGCTGCGTGCGGAAGATCAATGGGCGCCGCAGCTGCGCAAGCTGATCACGGCTCTTCCGGCCGGCGATGGGGCGGGCGCATGCGCGTGCACGCAGGCTCTACGCGACGCGATCCGACTCTGATTAGGAGGCGGTGGAAATGGAGGTGGTCGTCATAGTAAAGGAGGGTTGCTGTGATGCTGTTGTGGAAATGAGAATGATGGAAGTGGTGGTGACGGAAGAGGTGATGCTAATTATTATTATGGTGATGGTGGTGGTGGTGGTGGTGATGGCGGAGGTCGTAGTTATCGGAGCAGTGTTTGCGATGGCGATGGCGGATGGGGTGGTGAGTGATGGAAATGGTTGCTGGAATTCGAACGAGGAGGAGTGAAGGTGAATGCGATAACGCAGTGAGGGGAAAGATGGAGACGTAGGCCAGGTGGGGCGAAGAGAGATTAGGTTATGGGGCGTCACACTGGGTTGCAGAGTCTGCGGTGAAGGATATGGTTGATCATCCCAGGCGCTGGGGCAGGGCGGGCCGGGGTAAGGCAGAACAGGTTAGGCCGTGGCAGGACTAGGAAGTGAGGAGCGGAACCTGAAATAGAGAGAGGAAGAGAGACGGAGGGATAGGTAGGAAGGGAGAGGGAAGGAGAGATAGGGAGGGAAGGAGAGATAGGGAGGGAAGGAGAGGGAGGGAAGGAGGGAGGGAAGGAGAGGGAGGGAAGGAGAGGGAGGGAAGGAGAGGGAGGGAGAGGGAGGGAGAGAGGGAGGGAGAGGGAGGGAGAGAGGGAGGGAGAGGGAGGGAGGGAGAAGGAGGGGAGAGGGAGGGAGAGAGAGGGAGGGGGAGAGGGAGAGAGAGGGAGGGGGAGAGAGGGAGGGAGAGAGGGAGGGAAAGAGGGAGGGGAGAGAGGGAGGGGGAGAGAGGGAGGAGGGGATTGAGGAGTGTTATGGTGAGAAAATGGACGAAGAGGGTGAGGAATGGCGGGCAATCTGCATGGAAATTGACACGCGAGCCCATTACGCGGTGGAGGGCAATAATTCTTGACGCGCCGCCCGCGGACTCCGCAACGGAGGGGATTGGGGTTGCGGCATCGAGAAGGGCCATGTGGGATGCGAGAATCCGGAAGGGCCACATTGCCGATGGCATCGGGTTACGTTACGGTTAACTCCTCCTCCCCCGAAGAGGGGACGGAAGCACTCAGATACCGAACCCAATCGGTCGCCAGATCGTATCTGCAAGATGCGTACGTGAACATTTTGGTATTTGTGATTTAGTTGAAACCCGACATTTCTTACACTTCACAAGCAAACAGTTTCATTTTCATCTTCTCAATTACAACAAGTTTCACATCTCGCACGAATATTAACTGAATAATACACGATTACGTTTCCTGTTGGATAGGACTTGAAGTATTTTCGAACATACCTAAAAACTTTCAACCATGCCAGGTTTGTTGTTTGTTAAAGGGACAATAGTTTCTTTTTGTTTTGAAGCATATCCAAGAAAAAATGCATTTTTTTCTCGATTTGTAGTATCTCTCCAAAATGAAGGTTCCAAATTTAAATCTTTATACCCTGTCAAAGGGTATGAAGTATTAAATTAAATATACAGTAAAAACCAATTCCAAAGTCACAAAATGACTATTATTTGACTATTGACGGAAGAGAGAACCGTTAATAACCACTGTTCTTAGAGGAAGATCGTGGGAACATACTTATTTTGTTGTTTTGATAAAACGCATAAATTTGAAGATATGGGCGAAAAAATAAAAACAGGGCGAAAATTTTAGTTTTTTGTGCAATTTTCTCTGTGAAGCCGAACGTTTTTGATGTGGCAAACATCAAATTCGAATTTCGCACCCTCAAAAACATAGAACCGCTGAAAAAAACTTCCGGAATTTTTTTCTGGGTCAGATACCTTTCGACTGGACTCCAAGAAGACAAGAGAAATAAGAATGTGTGTGTGAGCGAGTGAGAGAGAAAGTGAGAGAAAGACTTTTTTTTAAATTCTGGCCCTCAAGAAAATGTGCGCAGATAAATTTCTTTCCCCACACGTCATATACAGTTTTTACTGTTTTTTTGACAAATAAATAAATAAAAATAAAGAGAGAGAGGAGGGAAGGGGTGAGAACAGGGGGAGAGGGGAAGGAGGGAGAGAGAGATTCTCGAACGATCAGGTAGAACATATGTCGTTTTAGTAACTACCTTCTCATACTCGACAACTGGCACGTAAAGTTGCGCATTATATAGTCATCGTTAGAGACCGGATTTTTATGTAATTACATATTTTTTGTCTTCCTACTTACCGTTCTGAAAATTGTTATCTTGACGAACATCGCCCTCCTAACACTATATCCAATTTTTTCGTTACACATTTTCACATATTTAGTACTACAATACATATTTTGCTGTTTTCGCAAAACATTAAAAGTATTATTAATATTAATGTTAAAAGTATTATTAATGTTAACGGTTGGTTTTGCAGGGTCTCTAGAGAAAGCTATTGTATTGTTCCATCCTTTGACGTAGTAGTAGTTGGAATTTATTTTATTGTGTTATATTGTAAATGGTTTTTGTTAATTGTAAATGTAGATGTATTGTAAAGCTATAGACGTATGGTTACCACCTGGCAATCAGCCAATTGTATTCTAATAAATATTATTATTATTATTATTATTATTATTTTGTTAATCTATTAATTTTCTTATATATTTTTGTATGAAAAGAAGCATTTTCAAAAAAATTACAATTCTCAACATTTTTGGTGAAATCTAGGTGCCCAAAGTATCATTGGCACTGGATTTTGTGACCTGTAATCTTACTTTTCGAGAAAAATTTGCCAAGTCCTGGATTACAATAGCGGAAGCTTTTACTACTGACGAGAAAGTTGTATGATGCAAAGTGTGCATTAACGTGAGCTCTCCAATGTTTTAAAAAAAATTGTATTAATTTTAAAATTTATTTTAGGACATTTTTTCTTAACGTAATTTCGTTCTATGTAATTATTTTTAATTAAAGAATTTTAATATTACATATTATATCCGATTTTACACATTTATTACATATTCTTACTGTTTTCATTACATATTTATGTATATATTTTGACCTTTAATACTACATATTTTTCCGGACTCGAGCCATCGTCATCACTAGGGCCCGGATAATTATGTACTAAAAATTGGGAAAATATGTACATATATATGTATTATAATATACAGAAATATGTACTCAAAAGTATGAAATATGTATCATTATATAAATTATTTTTTATTAAAATACCATTATCTTAGTATATATTGTTCTGTGTACTTAAGATAAAGACCAGAATTAAACATTATAGTTCTCATAATCCTACTATTTACAACGATCTCTTTATCAATATGAAACATATATCGTCTCCGATATTATTTCAGTAGTATACCTTCCCTTTGCGGCTCTACCACGCAACCAATCTTTACAAATGAGGTCTCTAAAGAAAGCGAGTTTCAAAGAGACGTGACGAATTGCATTTTGACTTTAAAAATATGAAGTATTTCTTTAAAACACGCATCTAAATATGCATGTCAAATACACTTTCTAGTCTTCTCCGTGTTTTCTGGATCCAGTGTGACGTAACTGTCCCCTCATAGCATTGCACTAATAGCACAAATTGTTTCGAATCCTGGGTTTTTCTCCAGAACGGAAGACCTCTTTTTCTTCACTCGATCCCCCTATTGACCCTCGAATGATAAATGAACAGTTTTTAAAGAAGCGTCTGCTGATTGAGTAATTTCAAAGCTACCAGAAAGTTCCAGGGAAGATGTTTACAAAAATGTAATTGTAGTGCTTACTGAAAAAGAGGGGAATATAGTTGTGTTCAGCTTTTGAATATCAAACAATTGCTTCAATGTGCCTACAGATGCTGCAAGCTTCAGAATCAAATTGATGTATAACTTGTATTTCAAAATCAAAATGTTGAGTATTGTAGCTCATAGCGTCAATTCATGTGCCCCATCTCGTTAATCCTTTTTTGTATTGGAAATTAATGCGTCAACTTTATCAAATTGAGATCTAATCAGTTCTGCAAACGGAACGCATGCACAAGATAGGTTAGAAGTAGTAATTTTAGAAAAATACCCGCAGGGCTTCTGCTGCCTTGCACATGTACGGCGCTGCACTAGTACCAGAAGGAAGACATGTTTAACTTCATTAGGCCACAAAAATTCCGTTGTATCGTTGAAACGTTCTGTAATAGTTTGATGGTTATATTAGGTAACACTTGTCAAGTTAACAAAATAAGACTTACACTTTTAAACGTTCATTAGACCTATCACAACCTTGCCAATATGATTTCCTTGTACATCAGTTCCACGACGAGATTTTACTTCAGATTTTCGGTCGAAAGACATAATTTACGAACAATGGTAGAGGGACGCATGTAAAAATCAGAGAAAGAAAAATGTCAACAGCCCTTCTTGAGCTGGTGCGTGTAGTTTCTGGTGAAGGGTATCAAGGTCAAAGGAGACCTCTAAAATATGCGAAGTGGGTGCGCGATATCGCCTGCTAGATATCGTTTTCACAAATCAAACTTCCTTTCTGTTCTCCGCGATACTCGCGCTGAAAACTAACAGAACAGAAGCTATGGAGTGCATCGTCGCCATCCCCTTTTACTTCCAATACCGTTGGCATTTATGGATTCACTCATTTCAGCGCGTAATGCTAGCTTCATTTTAGAGAGGAGGCTACAGAAAAAATGTTTGACAATGCTGAATTGTTTGTTTGGATGACTCTTTATCAAAAACAGATCGGAAAAATAAAGAAATAAATTTTTTTAATGTAGGATAATGGAAAAATTCAGTAATATGTAAAAATATGTTCATTTGTGTAAAATATGTAAATATATGTAATTTCGGGCAAAATATGTAAATATATGTACTAAAAACTCAACGTTTTTGGTCACTAACCGATGTGAAACGTGAATATATCGTTGGTTGGACTTGCTGGAGTTACCTTAGGAAAATATGTAATTACATAATTATCCGGGCCTTGGTCATCACCGTCATATTGCGCATTATTATTATTACCTTTCCTTTGGGAGAACCGCTGGCTGGCTGGCTGAGGGTGCCCGCGTGCAGCCTCTAGAGCCCGTGCCCCGACGCGGCCGTGCGCGCCTCATCGATCCCTGCCCCGCCCCCGCAGGCAGCGCCGCCGGCGCCGCCAGCCTCACGATCGAGAGTGTTCAATTGAATGGAACCGAAATTGCCTTCGTTTCGAGTGGCGAGGCTGCGCCCATCAAGCCCGCTCTTCCACTAATCACTTCATTTCAGATTCCCGGCCCGGCAGAGAGGAGCGATTACCGATTTTACCCACAGAACTACACTATTTTCTTTAGGGTCTCGTACGGAGCCAACAACGTACTGCCTAACAGCGCAAACCGCGAAACCATACTACTCCCTGTAAGGACTTGTAACACTTCTGCGATACGGAGCCAATAACTTAATGTCTGAGAGCAAAATCCACGTAGCGAATAGCACAGAAAGTTCATTAACGAATTTTAGTTTTAGGGGTTCATCAAACCTGAATTTCACCTAGGCGTAATAATGGAACTTGGGCAACAAACCGCTGCAAAATATCGGGCAACTTTCATCAATACGGTCGACCTCTGTTGGGTAAGAGTATTCCACTAAATAGATAAAGCAGTCCTGCATCTTCTGCAACCTCCGCAACACAAGAAATAAGCAATAGCACAAGTAGTGCATTTACTCACATATACTTTAACGTGTAATTAGTAGTGACATGTACAGAACTAATTTTTTGTAGGCTGAATAGTAAGGTGGTTTGAAACATCCTGGCACACAACTAATCTGTGTAAAATTACCTGCATTAATCAGCATACATTCTATAAAAGAAAATTACCAGCTAAATGGAAAAACATAAGAAAATATTACACGATTCACATTCCTTTGTCCTTTTAGTTTCCTTTCTTCCTTTTCCGGTTTTTGTCCGACTCTTTATTCCGTTGTCATCTGTTTGTGCTGAAGGGACCCTTGCGGAACCCCCTGGGGCTACAATTATTCAGCTGAATCGCACTGCACTGTCTGAAGCGTTCTCTTTACCCCCTGAACAGCATGCTGAAATAGGCCTCGGGCCGTTGAGATCTTTGTACTAACTTATAATTTCTGAGATAGTCAGAGGACCCATTCTAGTGAACCGAAAATTAATATTATTCGCATTAATCAAACGTTCACTGCGGACTATCGTATTGGCATTCCACATGAGCGAGATAGAAGACCAGTATTCTGTTACAAAGTCAGTACAATTAAATTCCAGAAAACCAAATATTCTGTATACACAGTTCAAACAACAGGACAAAGGATTCTTTTCTTCGAACTCTATCAAACATTGAAAAGTTATGAGACATTTTAGCGTTAAAAATCAAAGAAGATTAAAAAAAAACGTGACAGAGACGAAAGGAATATCAGAATTCAGTCGGTATGCGCAGTATGAGAAAGATGGAATAACAGAATCAAATATCTGCATTCTTCAGTCGAAATCAAAAATTGTCACTGTTAGGGATTTTCCCCGAGTTCCCAGGTATCTAACAAAACCGACGGACATCTCTCACAAGGCCGGAAGCAGCACAGCTTTCTTTCAATTTCTGCGCGCATGGGAAATTGGACAGTGTTATGCATCAACCGGCTATGCGACATCATACAAGTTTTGACATCATCGTGTTCGAAGGTTTTATTACATTTTCCGCTCTAAAAACTGTAATTTAATTATTTCATTCATTGAAGCGCACAACTACACAAACATGAGTGGAATATCTGGCGCTTACCTGCATAATGTGAAATTAAGAACAACAGATTTGAAGATCTAGGTTTATAGCCGAATATCGCGAAACATAAAATCCCTGATGTGACTGATGGCGTATACATTTTTCATTAATTATAAGGCTATTCTTACAGATTTGGCGTCAAAAGTTTGCGTACACTTAGAATATGGTCCAATGCAACTAAAGGCGTCCATATCTATTTTTTTTCAAAAATGGCGCTTAGCCGGTTGATGCATAACACCGTCCAATTAATAATAAACATTAAAACTATGGTGTCGAGGTTAAAGTACACAAATTCCCTGAATTAAAAAAAAAATAGACCAGAACATTTTTTCTTGTGCTCTTTATTTCAGTGAATTTTAAACACAGCAAAAATCTTGTTAAGAATCTCACATTTTGCAATGATCCAAAGTCGGAACAGTCTTCTCATTTCTACAGAATTTTTAACCAACCGAAAAATGCACCAATCGCGACCAGTACCGAACCCAGCATTCACTGAGTTAGCACAGTACCCTTAGGCCACCGACGTCAGAACTCTCTCTCTTGAAACTGCTGAACCGCGAGGGCACCGCACCGCTTTTATCGAGTCTCTTTTAGCATTTTAATTAAAAACTCATTCGCAGAACCGCGCTTTGTGAGATTTAAATCGAGAAAGCTGCGTTACACCCAGATCAGCGTTGTTTTCAAACAGTAATTCTACTGTTTGGGGCAATGGCGCGAAAGTCTTGTTCCATTCAAATGTACTTCGTGTTGCGAACTCATCACGTATAATCCTCCGGTTAATCGTTCTCTCATTGTCCGCCAGCTTTTCAGCCCACAGCGAATTCTGAGGCGGGCCACGGGCCCGTCAGACACGCACCTCCCCGGGAAAATGCGATGAGGGCTCTGAAACACTCGTTTATCAAATTGACAGGTGTCATATGTATTTGTAAACGCATGTCTCACAAAGAAATTAATAGATAACCGTCAACTGTTATAGTTACGATTAATGAATTCAAAGAACTAGGAGGAATGTCTCAGCGAAGGGACTTTTCAAATATTTTTTTCCGAGTCCACCTATAAACACTAAGGCAACTGACATTTGTAGTATTTTGAGGAGAGTTTTCTATATTCTATTTACGTCAACATTTATAATCATTTGAAAATGTAACTCTATTTTGTAATACTCCCTCGAAACCAATAACGATAATTATGCTAAAACTCAAATTACCATATAATTATTAGTCAATGTCTATTCGCTGCAACAATTATTATATAATTGGTATGAAGTAAAAGTACACAGTATATATTAGCCTATACAGCTTTTCACTTTCGGACACACCAATGTCAGGTTTATTACGGTGATGGAAGCTAAGTGAAAACAATGTATTCGGTTGGTGTAATTACGACCTTTCCATCCGAAAATTTCCCTCTGCCTTCAGTCACCACCTGTCATCCCCCGGCCCCTAACCAACAAGTCATGCACCGAAACTGTGCTACTGACGTTTCCTCGAACACAAGGTGAACTGCACGTGAGAGTTGGGCTTCCAACAGAGCAGTTGGCCTAATTACCCTTCATTAGGGAGCATTTGAAGGAACGTACTGGAGCCCCTCTAGGGCGACGCCTGCTGATAAACAACGAGCGTTGTTTGTGACAATCGGGGAACGCAAACAGCCGAAATATGGGAACACGGTATATGACAGTCGCGACAAAACGAAATAGAAGCTTCTCTGTTCGTTTGTCACGAAATGCATATCACACGATGTCGGAAAATATAAGACACTGTGATGATCTTAGAGTCGGTTTCCCCTGAGACAAAGCACCAAGCATGTTGACTCGAGTATGTTTCACCAAACAATACCACTGGGTCATTCCATGCAAAAAAGTAGGAAATCTGACACTACATCTCAGAATTTAAAAATATTTTGCCACCTTACTTATTATGATACCTGCATGAACCAGGTACAATATTTTTGTCTCATCATCCATTGTTTAGCAACAATGGGCACTTGAAATATTAGGTTAGCAGTCTGTAGACATTCCGTTATGATTTTTTTCCGATGATATGCAAACAAGAAAAAAATATGAAAGTGACACCATTTGTAGAAGAAATGTAAAGGATAATTTTACGCTAAAGATATTTTTTTTACCGTGAGTCTTTAACAATTAGGAAGTAAACAAATTCTAAAAAATGCAATAAATGGAAATATAATATTTTTAAATTCTTGAATTTTGGAAGGAAAATTGCTGAAACTACTTTCAAGCTACTCTGTAAATTTCATCATGGAATCTTGAATGGTCGGACTTATGAATAAAAGTATCTTACTGGCGCTCCATTAACGAACTCGTCTCAGCTGCTAGAGCCGCCGCGCCACAGCGCTCCTCATCAGCGCTCGGCGTTACAGATTTCCTCCGCCGCGCGATGGTGGATTTCGCAAAACTACTTCTCTAGGTGTTAATTTTGCCGTAGGAGCTACATGAAGAGATACGCCAAATTCGACCATTATTTTTTGTTCACTCCAATTTTTTGGTAAACACGTTAAAATCATGTATTTCTCATTAGCTGTTTTCACGTCTGAAAATTTTTCTTTGAATTGTGTCAACATTTCTTCTCCATCATTGCTTTCTGTACTCACATGAAATAATTCAGAAACTGCTTTATTTACGGCACTCTCCTTGCGTACGATTTCTCTCGGGTTTGTTTTCGCAATGACAATGGTGATTGATCCAGAGGATACAAAATGTTTACATTACTGATAGTGGCTTCCTCTGCAACTCCTGGGGCTACGTACTCCTCTTCACTTGACGTTTTCACTTCACAGTTTCAGTTGAGTCACTAAGATCTGCATTGGGCATTTTGGATATTTTGTGACGACACAGATCGCATACCACCTACCACTAAATTCGATATTTTCTTCCGCATCGCCTCTGTAATCTTTCTCTTACCCACCCGACTTTAGTGCTTCTCGAGTCCGAATGGATTGCAGCGCCAAAGCCTGTTAAACGTATTCACAATCTTTGGCATTTTCTATCACGATGTTTCACTGAACTGTAACACGCGAAAACTAAGCCTGTAAACTAGTGTCAGGATCCCTTCGAAGGCATCGATGGATATCCCTAGGGAATGAACTTGGCGGTGCCTGCCTACGACCTTGCGTCACCCCTCGCTGGGCAAAGGCACGCGACTTTCAACCTTAAGAGCAAAATACGCGTATACTTTTTATTTAATAACTTACGCATTTTTTAAGATTCCATCGCGACATTGTGCAGAATGGTTATTTATTGGCTCTTCCTGCAGTGTGTAAAATATGAAAGAAAAGAAAATATTAATTTTGAAGAAAAATGTATTTGTTTAATTTATTAGCATTTTTATTATAAACAAATGTCTCAATCCTTAATATATTATCAACTGCTTAAAATATGATCATTTATCTTCAAAACAGTATGCCCGTTTTTAAAGTTTTATTCATTTTATGAACGTCAGAATTATTATCATTATTGAGTACATTGTGTCATCGTCCATGTTTAACCCGTAATTGTTGCTAAACTGCTGAAGATATTAATTCCATAAATTGTCTTTTAACTGTTCATCATTAGTAGATTAATGTAATAAAATATGAAAAAAATCTGAGACTCACTGTCAGAAAACCTGAAATTTTGCATGGAATGACCCCACTGTGAACGATATTTATCATAAGTAATATCACGAGAAGTGCTGTGCTAGCCGGTAAATTCACGACTCGCCTAGCGAGGACTATTCGTGTGACTATTTCACGAATAAACACATTACATGATTAGGATAATTTAAATCACAGGTATTACGAAAAAGGAAAATATTACTCAAAATTACAACCGAAAAATGAAAACCTATCATTCAGCTCCGACTTATCACTGCCTCCTGGAATAACGTATAATCAAGTAACATTTGAATCACAGTTTAATGCAGAAAATGATTTCAAATATGTTTCACTTTTATGGTAATAAAACTTTCGAAAAACAATAATAACAAGGCTACTTAAAAGAACATTTATTACAAGCACAATCATTAAAGTTGTAGGAAGTTGTTTTCCAAGTCTTGTCCTTCCGTGGAAGTATTTGAAATTTAAGATGTACAAGATGAATTAGCAGCGGAATTCGTCGATTTCGAATGGAGTGAACACACGTGTATACTCAAAAAGTATTTCCCAGAATAATTGTTGATGTAACGTTCCACATAGTATTGATAGCATATTCTTTGTACTCTTCACCATCTAATCTTCGTATATTAATTACCTAAAATATGTGTAAATTCCTCATTTGTAGTTTATGCTGTCCATTTGTATTTTCTTCACAAAATTCTTGAAATTGCTCCCACACGCTTTCTTTGTTCCTTTCGCTGTTTTTCGGCACTGAATTTTTAATAATATATTCTATTTTAGAGTTTTAAACATAACCAAAACGACAAATTTTAAAATTATATTGATGCACACAAGCTATTTTGGAGGTGAAACAATTGCTGTCGTTATCTTAAATAGGTAAACAAAGGTTTTACAGCGATAAAAAAGGTAAACAAACTGATGGCGATAAACATCTGGGATTGGTTTAAATTGAATATATCCTTGCTTAGCATTGGCTACTTACGACGCGGACAGACATGAGTGAAATAGCCAACTAGATTTTTCACGCTCGTATTCGACCGAATACGAGCAAATTAGAACATGCATCGCCAAGAGTCCTAGTCCGACCGCTCCCCCTCAACACTACATTGGGCGGAGATGATTACGACAGCTACAATGATGACGAGATTAGGAGTTTCTTACACAGCGTAACGTAAATGATAAGATGTATGTTACAGCCAACGTGAAGTGTAGTATTAAAAGAATATTGCAAAGCATTTTCGTTATGACAAGAAGAATGAAAGTAGTTCCGGACTGCGAAGAAAGAGTATACTGTTAACTTTAAATTCGTATAAAGACACACCCTTTTCACTAGCATCTGACCGACTAGATACTAACAACATTTTGCACCATGGAAATGTAGCAGCACACGCTGCCGCTATGTTCGGCATTGTGAATGGCGTTGACGTAGTAGTACTAGTAATAGTAATAAAGGGAGTTTTTGACTTTCTCACCTTACGAATATTTCGTAAGAAGAGAAAGTTACGTTATTGTGCGCCGGAAAACGGCGATTTTTTTTTTATTTTATTTTTTTATTTTTACAATCGCCGTTTCTCGTTGCCAAATCTACATTTCTGTCGAGCTTTCCAATTTTCATCTTCCCTCTACCCGACATCATTATTCTTGTTTCCTCCTTCCACTTCTAAGTTTCTATAATTTCTTTCTTCATGTAGGTATTCCCATATCTACTCTGGCAGTCGCCCACTGACTAACGTTCTTAAATACCCATAATACGGTAGTGTTGACTCCATCATTTCCAAGATTGATTTTTCTGGTTTCATTTTTTCATCCTCATAATACGCAATAAAAAAAGTTCTTCAACGTTATGTCTCCAGAAGCTAACATTCCCGTGGAAAGAATTTTTTTGTTGTAATTTTTTCGATTTCGGCGCAGCCTGTACTCCACCGCGACCTCATGTGCTTTTCCAATGCCCGACGGCCGGATGATGCGCGCGACGCAGGCCTGTCGTAATTGGGCACCACAATTCGGTCAATACACAAATTCGCGGTTTTTTGTTCTTTTGTCCAGAAAAAAGGTGATTTTTTTCTTCCGCTACATTTCCTTAGAGTTTCGACTCGCTATAAGCACAACTGTATGAACGTTATACAATAGCACAAGAAGAAATCGAGAAACTGCTGTGCAGAAACGACGCGCTTCACATCAAAATAACATTTGAAACAATCGTTAATAATTCGAGAAGTAAACAGAGGTGTTTTTTTCCACTTTAAAAGTCTCACTCTGTATATTTATATATCATTCAATTGTTTTAAAATTATTAACACTTGTAAGAAAAAAATTATTCCCACACCTTCGGGTGATCTCGTGTTTAAGTCTACTTTTCTCTGTTGCCGTAAAACAGCAATAAAACAAAAGGACAGACATGTGCAGCAAAAGGTGCAACATTCAGACAAAGGACATTCTACTTCAAAAATAAAATCCTTCGTTGTATCGGTAATGCATGAAAATAAAATACAATACACAATGTACACTATTATTGTTGTTACGCGGCGTAGGTCAGAATTCGCTCGAATGAAACATAATATCATAAAACACTTATGCTTCAAATTATTCTGAACACCCGTTTCAAGTTTGAAAATAAAAAAAAATCCGCATAAATAACATTTAAAACATTTTTTTAAATTTATCAATCAAAGATGGACGAAAAAATCGATTAATTCGAACGATTATATTACTATTCTCCGATGTCTTCTGTACCAGATTTGATCTCTCCAAATTCTGAACGCACATTTTCAATTTTCTCATTAGAGCCAGGTTTCGGGGCACTTCGCACCAGTGCGATCTCAGCTTGCAGGGGGGGGGGGCGGCTGGCGAGCTGCTCGAACGCGCAACGCGACGCTGCGCAATAAGGGGCGATTTGCGGATGCTGTTTCGCTTCCCGCATCCACATCACGATGCTGCCCTCATCATGTTACAAGCGCTCCCTCGCTCTGCGTGCGCGGAAAACAGAAAAAAAAAACACTGCGCTCGCGAAATTTCGACATTCGACGCTCTCGGCCGGAAGTTTTGGGAAAGAAAAAGCCGCGGGCGATATTGGAATAGATTCCACACGCTTTGACCTTTCGCTGTTGTTACGTGCGCGCAATCTGTTCCAGAAGCATTGCACGTGAACGCACTCAATTGAAAATGACAGATACACAAATTAGCAAGATTTTTTTGGGGTCGAGAATACGAGATCAAAAGCATGAAACAGAAAATGAACGTGTTAACAAATTGAAATTGCTGACGAGTAATTTTTTAAGTGGTTGCAAATGTTATCTTCTGCCTCAGACTGACATATGAACGCCGAGTTAAATCATCGTTACTGTCCCATTATAGATTATGATCCGATGTTTCATAATCGAATTTCAAATTTCATCAGAGTCACCAATCAACAAATGAGAACTGATCGAGAGGAAAATTCAACTGGCGTATTTGCGAAGAGAAAACAAACTAATCACTTTTTTCATAAAACTGATGTAATTTTTTTCGATAGAATTAAATTTTCGACTGTGTAGAAACAAATTAAGAGGTAGTTTATTTCTTTTCTACCCAAGAACGTGCACAGTGTTCCTTGCTTCAATTTTACTTGTTTTATTGAGTGTAAAAGGGCAACTAACACCGACAATACAACTCTTTTAATACTAAGGACCAATTTTCCCCTTTAAATCACATTTAATACACGGATGTAATGAGAAGTCGAAATCTATGCTTTCAGAATGTTCTAGGCGTCTATGCACATCAGAAGATTAAAGTTTGAATCTTCACACTGCAGGATAACATTTGGCTTCATATAACGTCATGTTAAGAAGGGAAAATATACAAATAGTTGAAAACAATAACGCAAGAGAATCGTGAGTTGCTCTAAATTAATGCAATTTGATACTGTATGTCGGCATTCTTAATCTAAGGTATTGCTGAATTCGGAAAACTTCCCTTCACATTTCATACTCTTAGTATTGAACGAATATTGATTTTCGGTTAATACACTACAGTTCTGTGGAAATGTGAATACAATTTCGATTTACATTGTTTATTCTCCATGACACATTTAAATGAATAATTACACTACATTTGTCGTGGCTTGAGCTATTCAAAACATTCTCAATAAAAATGTTAAAAAAACAGCAATTCTTAAAAAGAACGTACGTCTTCTCACTCGTAGCTCTCAAATCCGTTTTGCGGCGCTGCGCGCGGTCGGTCGCTTGATCGCGAAGTGCCCCCACGATGTTGCAAGACGAAGGCCCGTGCGGAAGCAGAGACAGGGGATCCTGGCGGGGGGGGGGGGAGGACGAAAGGGGGGGGGGGCGGAGAGAGTGAAGCGTGCGACGTTGGGCTGCCCCCGTCGCCGCTACAATTATCTCCGACCTCGCTCGAGTTAATGAAGGAGATGAACAATACATTGCTAGGGTGGCGAGGCTTCGTTTGCTCCGACTCGACGACTTCTGCCGCCCAGGGATTGCCATCTGGCCACGGTAGCGCGGCGCGGCGCGGCGCGGCGCGGGGCAGGCCAGGCCAGGGAAGGCTCACGCTGTACGGAGGATCCCTCTCGTGCTTTCTCTTTTTGCCTTTTAAACGGAGGTTGCATTCGTTTTCACCGTCTAGTACTTTTCAATACGAATCATTGCTTCGTTGTCTTCAGCACCACCTTCCTCATAATCTTTATATTGTCACCACCACTAATATCATCACAAACTCGTTGTTGGGGAACTGGTAGTTGGGTGTAATGCGTAGTTTCAAACACATGAATGTTGATTTGGATGATATGAAATACGCGGTGTTTTGCGTTTGATCTTCCAGGGCATTCGAGTCCACAGGCCGATTATCGCCTTATTTTCCTCCTGCCCCATTTCACTGACCCCGCTGGAAGGATTTCCTATTAAATGCTTCAAAACACTAAAACGTTTTAAATATTCGATTCAATTACCTTTCACAATAAAATAGAAATATGGAGGACAATATCTTTGAAGTTCAAATATCTTGAAGAATACAATCATTTCTCACGTTTATAAAATAATGTAAAAGAAATGTTTCTCTCTAATTGTATCGTTATAATTTGTATTAGTCATCACAACACCATCTGTTGCTCTATTGTAGAAGTAAATTTACAATGATTGCAAAACTCAAGAAACATTTAATCAATGTTACCATTCAAAATTGTATTAGGAGATATGAAAACACGCTACCATTTTGCGAGAGAAACATTCAAGAAATTATATTTACTTCATCACTCACATCCTCGCCATTGCATACAGCGCAGCAATTTGTACCGAATTCAATTACTCTAGAAACAGCAGTCTCGTTGCAAGCAGACATGCAACTGCATAGAGTTTATTCGTCCATGAGGTACAAGGGAGATAAAAACTTTACGTTCTGCACGTTCGAGAAGTTTAGTGCACAAGTTCAGCTAACACGTCCGACAGAGACATTTCTGCAAGAGAGTAACAGCTTCCAAGCGATTTCCCCCAAAACACCCGCGTGTTAGCAGAATCACTGGCTTCGTTTGTAGAACAATGAGAGATAATCTAGGCTGCAACGCCAATGCTCTTTCGCGTCAGTCTGCACCAGGAACATGGTGACATGACATGCGTAGTAAGTAAATCATTTATGTTTGCGAGGTGCTCCGAACTGTTTATTACATAATTTCGCATTACTATTGCTGTGGCCGACAGGCATGCCTCTTCAATTAAGGCGTAGTTGGGGAGTCTGATACCTTTGATATAATTAACGGGACATTGGCATTGTATTAAATAACCACGTTATAAAGTTAAGTTTATTTCGTACCTAGGCAGCACACACTGTCTCATTAATGACTATTCAAGCTTGGAGGCCCATTCCACATCAATACAATATTGTACAGAACCGTGTTGATGCCAATCTATGCATTGTACCATTGTACCAACTGTACCATGCCCATGTGATCAAAAACGAGTTTCTAAATCACAACTGGAACATTCAGAAAACCTGTTAGGGTCCTGCATATATTATGACAGCCTATATTGCAAGATCCATACAATATTGCAAGATGGCATTGGCTAAATGATGGAAGAACAGGTAGCCCATGCTTACATGAATAAGGGACAGTTCGTTTATTATTTTCTTGGAATATGCATTCAATTACCTGCAAGATAATGTATTCATTCTTTATGCACAGAACATAGGAAAGTCAACTTGATATGAATGTTGGTACAGGAAAATCTCTTCTTCTTTTCCATCTCATGCCACAAGTTAAAGTCTGGAAATTGGGGGGTTTAAATAAAACTAGTTACCTCGATTCTAATCCCAAGATTGCATTAACCCTAAAAAGTAAGGGCGCAAGAAAAGTAATACCGTAATCCTAAAAGCAGTACACCATTCTTGCAAACAGCAGCCCAAAATCTTTCTTGATTATGGGTATTTTCTTCCTCACGAATTTCGTTTTACTCCTGCATCAAATACCTGGAGCTCGGGGTTATTCCAGAAGAAACTACTCGGATCACCACCCAGACAATGCAATTAGGTGCAGAACAAGCACGTCCAACTTCTATCGAGAAGTAACGCTGGCCGTGATCATTTCACCGCTTGACAGCCTCCTCGCAGCGTGCGACGTGTTGCCCTCGCGCGGCAAGCCCCTCGGGCCGTTCCCACGTCGCGGTGCGCAGTGCCATCCCCTGTTGATTAAATACGGCGCGGGCCGGGGCGGCGGAACGAGGGGGCGGAGAGCGGGATCCGACCCGCGCGCGTTTATTGCGCCTCGGAAAGAAATGTCGCGGAGGCTGCTCTCGTTTGTTTTTCCATTTTATTAGGCGCGTCGTAAAAAGAGCGGTGGCAAGGAGGAGGAGGCGACGCGGGGCGGTGGGACGGGATGGGATGCGATGGAATGGGGGAGGGAGGGAATGCGGGGGTGGAGCCGTTAGCTTGCTCGGCAGTGCACCAGCCGCTCCGCGCCGTCGCGTGCACAAAAGCTCCCCTCCAAACGGCTACTCTCGCTCCCAGCGTCCTCAACATTCAAATCGCGACGCTGCCCGACTTCGGCAATGCCTCGGCGGCTGCTGCGGCGATGGGACACAAAACCGACTAGAAGGCACCCGAGGTAGAGTTGCGTCCGCGACCGGGATTAGGAATTGAGTAGAGAATGGGACTGGGACAGCAGCAGACGTGAGGGCTGCAGTAGTTTTGGAGCCTGCTTTGACGTGGTCAGTGCAAATAAACGAGGCAGAGAGAAGCGAAGGGAGCAAGGAACGGGCGACGGGAGACGGAGAGCAAGTGGGAGCAGCGCCCGCGACCCGCGCAGCATTTTCGAGTGTCAATATGCAAATCGCGGGCGCATTCGCTTGCTTTCGCTGTATGGAAGTCAGGGGTAGCTTTATCGCGGCGAACAAGTTTCGGCGTCGGTCGGTCGGGGTCGGTCGGTCGGGGTCGGTCGGTCGGTCGGGGTCGGTCGGTCGGTCGGGGTCGGTCGGTCGGTCGGGGTCGGGCGGTCCGGGTCGGGCGGTCCGGGTCGGGCGGGCGGTCCGGGTCGGGCGGGCGGTCCGGGTCGGGCGGTCCGGGTCGGGCGGGCGGGCGGGCGGGCGGGCGGGGTCGGCCACCCGCCACACACCGCACCGCCCCCTGCGCGTGCAGACACAATAATTCAGGCAGAGATAATACTCGCGCCGCGCCGGAACAAGTTTGCGTGGAGCGGGGAAGAATTATGGCCGACGCCAGCCCGCCCGCGCTGTGTAATAAATGCAGCCGATGTGTCTACATCATTGCGCGAAGTTAGAGGCACTGCCGGCGATGTCGGCGGGATCTGGGCAAGGGCGCGCGCGGATGCTTGCCCCGAGAGCGTCGCACTTGGCAAACAGGAGAGAGGTCCAGGCAGCCATGGGAACGCCGGAACAACAGGCCAGAAGGCAGCGGGCGGACAGCGGAGGGCCGCGAGCAAGCGGGAGGGGGGGATGAATTGTGAAAAATTGCCCCTATCGGTTTTCTGTTTATTGTAGCATCATGGGCGTTTATTACATAACTGCACATTGGACTCAATGAGATATCAATTCAATCAAATATTTCCCTGTTTTCATCAAAACGTTTATTCCAACTACGCTAACGTTATTTGGAGGCTTTAGATTCTTTCTCCGCGAGGCAAGGCGGAGGAAGAGGAGGCCGTGTAGCACAGTGCTGACACGGCGGCCGCCGCCGAGCAATACGAGCACGGGAACAACGACGGGCCCGCCGCAGCCGCCGCCGGAGGCTTCGCGCGGGCGGACGCCGAGGCGAGGCGAGGCGAGGCGAGGCGAGCGCGCCGCGCCGAACCTCATCTCGCATTGGTGATTCGCCAACGGCGTCGTAAAAGAACCGCTGCGAGGCGCTGGGCGCGCGCACTTCGCGCTCTCGCTCGCCGTCTCCCTCTCCCGCGCCGCAGGAGCAGGCCAGGGCGCCGCCCACCGGCGGTGGGCGGAGAGGGGGGGGAGAAGCGGGCGAAGAAACACATGCTGGCGGCGTGAAAACGGAATTAGTCTCTAGTGAATGAAGTTTCCAAAACAAGAAGGAAGAGTAGAACGGCGAGCGAAAAAATGAGTGCTAAGTTTCAACAAAACCACCAAAAAAGAGATAGTAACGAGAAAATAGTAATGCAGATAAACACACAGAACAAAGAGCCAAAGCTGTCAATTAACCAATTAATGATAATATTGTTTTTTTAAATAGTTACGTTCTTTTGGCTAGTTCATTTTCACAAATAAAAAAATTAACACCAGTAAACATCTGGAAAGAAACTAGGGCAAAAGTATACACCTGTATAATGTTTGATGTAATGTCTCGTAATTTTTAACTGTTAGCGACGCAGATCTGGAGTGTTTATACCCAAGGGAGTATTACAATATTGTCACCCCCTACTTATTAGCCTTACAATATAAACAGTTGTAATTTTCAGTCTCAAAATAACTGCTATACAAAAATTGTATTTATCTTGTTACCCCATCCTTTTCTTATTACGTCCCTCTCCTCTACGTACATAAAACGAATATGAGAAAGCGAAAAGGAAGGAGAAAATACTAGAGTAAAAATTAAGAGAAAACATGTATAACGAATGAGAGAAAAACAAAGAGAAAAGGCAAGTGAGACGAAGAAAATACAAAAGGTAAAAATATAAATATTAAACAAGTTAATTAAAAAGGCACAACGAATGAGAAAGACAGAAATCCGTAAAGTGAAAGAACCTCCGTATAAACAGTGGAACGTTAAGTTCATCGCTGAAGCTATATTAAGTTCCTAACAATCACTGTGATGAAAAATCCAATATACGAAGTTGAAATTAATCAGCAACTTTACCGCCACATTCTCCGCCTTCGGAATGCGTAATAAAAATTGTACGAGCCAGTTACGCGGAAGGAGGAACGGAATGAAAGAAAAATGGCTCAAGAAGAACTTTAGTGCATCCTAATGAACGAATAATTCCACAGTATCGACGTTTCTGATTTTAGAAGTTCACAGCACAGCTTCCAACTAGAAACACCTATCGACTAAACATTTCGTGCTCTTGTACATTCCACGAATATAAGAAAGGAATGTAAAATATTCAGAATTGAAATCTAAAGGTGACAACGAATAAAAATATGAATGTTCCAGCTTAAGGTGAGATTCGTTTTTGGTGGCCATTGTGCAATTGCCGATACTAACTTTTTCACGATAATGAGCAAAATGAATAAACTTTTTTGTGACACAGAAGGAAGCTGTTCTGAATTTATGAATACCCTATGACAAGCACAAGCGTTTTATAAAGTGACCATATTAAAGTAAAAATCGAAATTCTTATATTTCGATTCTGCAAGATGAGTTCGAAATAACTAAACTACTTCGGTCCATTCGAGTTTTTTCAGTTCGGACACTTTTCAATAGCACCTTACATTTACAATAAAACATCAGATTCTAAAGATGTTGTAAACTATATTTGCTTTATTTATTTGTCACTTGTGCAATAATTGCAAAGAAATATTTAGTGGCATAGGAAACCTTCCAATAATAATGGTAATACAAAACGTACAAAAATTGCAAAGAAATATTAGTTGTGTATGAAACATTCCAATAATGTTGTTAATTGAAAACGTACGTTATTCGAAGGTATCATAAAGTTATATCTTCCTTCGACTGCATATACTGTTTCCCAATAAGAAATAGAAATGAACATTACATTTAAGAATTGGAATTTGTTTCTTTGATGGAATTTTGGACCCTCAATTTAAGAATATGTTTATTTATTTATTTAATTTATTTATTTATTTATTTAGTCAAAAAACAGTAAAAACTGTATATGACGTGTGGGGAAAGAAATTTATCTGCGCACATTTTCTTGAGGGCCAGAATTTTATTTAAAAAAAAAAAAAAAACGAAAAAATTAATTTAGAAAATAATTATATTAGTAAAATAAAGATATTTGAAGAATGTTTTTTCCCGAGTTATAGAAAATCAATTTCAACTGTAAATGAACTACAAGCAAAAGGAGTGCTCAACAAAACGTGCGCACAGTGAAGCTACATTTACGTCCAGAAGCAAAACAAGGGGCCATCTCAGCATTTGCTCTATGGATCAGGGAAACTGGACAAAAACCTGATCGAGATGGGGGTCATTGACCCGGAGGCTGAAGTACATTACTTGTTACAGGCGTATTAAATATTTTTTTAAATGTATACAATGCAAACATAAACTAATTCATTATATATCTTTGTTTTGTTACATTAAACATTATTTTTCTTTTTCACGATCAGTATAGTCTCTAATTGTATAGAAACAGTTTTGCAGCAGAAAAGATTTTACTTTTAACTTAAATTTGTATACCGACTTTAATTGTTTTATGTCATCTGGCAATGCGTTGTAAAGTAACGTACATGTATTGTATGTTGATTTCTTGTACTGAGCTGTTGATACTGACACTTGATGCACGTGATTTCTACGGCGTGTGTTGTAATTATAAATATCAATATTGCATGAAAATATGTTCCCTCCGTTAAGTAGGTCATTTTTGACAAATATTACAGATTCGTAAATAAATAGACAAGGCAATGGTAGGATTCCCAGCTCAATGAAAAGAGGCTTGCAGGAATCACGTGGAAGGCATTTTTTCATTATTCGAATAATTTTCTTTTGCAATCTGAAGGTCTGAATACTACAGGATGAGCTTCCCCAGAATATTATGCCATATCTCAGGCGGGAATGCACATTTGCAAAATAAACGCAACGAGCTGCATGAAGGCTGACAGAATTTGAAAGAATTCTGAATGCATAGCATAATGAACTTAATTTAGTGTTTAATTCTGTTATATGTACATTCCATTTGAGGTTTGATTGA
This sequence comes from Acheta domesticus, assembly GCA_031308135.1. Lineage (NCBI taxonomy): Eukaryota > Metazoa > Arthropoda > Insecta > Orthoptera > Gryllidae > Acheta > Acheta domesticus. Next base: position 221,095,041 of record JAHLJT010009436.1, read on the forward strand.
ATTGAAAGACCTAAAAATTTTGTTGCCTCAACATCAGCTAATTGCATATTGTTCATTTTCAATGGAACATGCGATTTCCGATTTGAGATGCAAAAATGCATTGAAACAGTTTTTCTTTCGTTAACAATTAATTTGTTATTATTAAACCAATTTGAAACTTCTGAAATTGTACTATTTACTGCTTCTTTTTTGCAAAGAACATTCGTGTCATCAGCAAACAGAACCGTTCTTCCATTTTTAATAGACGAGGGCATATCGTTTACATATAACAGAAAGAGAATAGGACCTAAGATCGAACCTTGCGGGACCCCATGCACAATTGGCAAAGAATTGGAAATTTAAGTATGTAATGTCCTTTCCTGCCAGTATGGTATTTCTACTCTTTGAGTCCGATGTTTAAGGTAAGAAGTTATCCAATCTAGGGCAATACCACGAATTCCATACGAAGGTAATTTTGAGAGCAAGATCTTATGGTCAATAACGTCAAAAGCTTTCGAGAGATCTAAGAATATTCCAATGGGTATTTCATTTTGGTCTATTGATGAAGCAACATCTTTGAGAAAAGAAAAAATGGCAGTTTCCGTAGATTTTGATTTTCTAAAACCGTGTTGTGAGTCTGAAAACGCTCTGTTTTTCCTGAGAAATGTTTCCATTCGTAAGTAGAAAAGCCTTTCTAATATTTTTGAGAAAACTGACAAAAGAGAAATTGGCCGGTAATTTTGAATATCATTTTTGTTCCCTTTTTTAAAAAGTGGCTTAATTTTCGCTGTTTTGAAAATATCTGGAAATATTCCTGTACATAAAGAAGCATTGAAAATGTGAGTTAACGGATGTATAAAGGCAGGTGCACAATATTTCAATAAACAATCCGGAAATTCATCTAAACCAGATGAATATTTATTTTTTAGTTTACTGACTATTCTGAGGATTTCGTTGGGAGAAGTTTCGGGAATAAACATCGTATCTGAAATTTTTTGGGAAGTGTAAAATGTTGAATTTTGTGATTTTAGTCCCTTCGTGAGATCAGACGCAATTCTGGAAAAGTGTTTGTTGAAGAGATTGGCAACTTTTTCCGGATTACTCGTTTCTCTTTCATTATCCTTTAAAATAACATTCTCTACAAGGTATCGAGATGATGTGGTTGTATTTTTTACGATATCCCACATTGCTTTAGTTTTGTTACTAGCGCTCAAAATGTCCTGACTATTTTTCATTATTTTTGCCTGAACTATTACTTTTCTTAAAATTCTTTTATATTCTCGGAAGTATATATGGAAACCGGGTGATACGTTATGATGTTTAGAAATAAAGTAAAGCGTACGTTTGTTTTTACACGATGTTCTAATTCCTTGTGTGATCCAAGTATTACTTTTGCTTGAAATATTTAATTTTCTCTTTTTAAGAGGAAAGCACGCGTTAAAATGAATTGAAAGCTTGGAGAAAAATAAATTATATTTTTCATTTGTGTCAACAGCGTTATAAACTTCGACCCATGATTCCTTCATCAAGTAGTCCGTAAATAATTTTATATTAACTTTAGTGAATGCTCTGCACATGCGTGTATTATTTATTGTGTCAGTGTTTATGTTCTTAGTAATTGTAAGAATTTGTGCATCGTGGTCACTGTATCCTAGATTATTCGTTATTATTTCATATGTAGTTGTGGTTTTGTTAATTATAATTTGATCTAATGCTTTTTGTGATTTAAGCGTATTCCGTGTAGGTACATTCACTGTAATGTCTAAATTAAAAGAATGAAGTAAATTGAGAAACTGCTCTTTTTCGTGGGATTCGCTCAGAAAATCAATATTGAAATCTCCACATACAACAATGGATTTAAAAGAGAGTTTACTAATTTTGTTCAGAATTATCTCTAGATTTTCCAAGAAAGTGAAATAATCTGAAGCTCGCTTTGTTGGAGGTCTGTAGATGCAAAGTAAGATAATTTTGAGCGTAGTAAGATGTACTACTGTTGTTTCAAAAACTTTTTCAATTGCATATAAATTGAATTCTGACAAGAAGGTAGAATCAATATAATTTCTTATGTGTTAATGTTTATGTTTAAAATTAATTAAAGTTAATGTTTAAAATTACATTAACTGTTTGTGTGATAAAAACTAATCGTAAGATTATCGTTTAATATACATTTAAATATACCCACACTTATCTCCTAGAAAAGTCACTAATTCTGATAATCTATAAGTTGGCAAACTACCGTATCCTGCGATTAGCACATCAACTTTCTTTCGAAATGTGTATGTGTGTGTGTGTGTGTGTGTGTGTGTGTGTGTGTGTGTGTGTTTGGGGAGGGGGAGGGCGAGAATGTGCGATATCTACAAAAATCGCCTTACAAATACCGATAAGAAAATAAAATGACCAATGGAATACAGCAGTTAAACAAAATACGGCGCACCAATCGCAAGCGAAAAACATAACTATCGTATCATGACCTCCTTCTTAGGAGGTTTTGATCGTATCTTCTCCATTTATAATTTTGCTGTCTCAGTTGACCTAGCAAGTTGCAAATCTGGAATTGTAACATCATGACATTAATATTATTCTTACTTCGTTCTAAATAACATGATTCGTAAAATACATCAGTATTATTCTTACTTCGTTCCAAATAATAATGCTAGAGTTGCTACTTCACGTTACAGTATTTGTTATCTTTTACTCTTTCGTAACGTTTTTTCTGAACCATTTTCCTAATGACGAACGTGGAGTAATCCTCTGTTAAATGAGTCAGTCATTGCTTTTCGTCACTTCGGCCAGGGGAACGGCGCCCTTAGATCCCGGGGTTCCTTGACGCTCCTCCATCCCGAAACCCGCGCTGAATTGCGAATCTCCGTGACTTCAGTACGGGAATTGGAGCAAACATAATTAAATTATCGTTAAAATGTGCAATACAAATGAAGAAAAACATTGTTATTTCAAATTTCCTTACTGTGACATGGAGTTCGAATACATTCAAACTTCAATAAATTGAATTGTTCTGTGTTCGTTATGCACTAATAATGCTAATAATGTATTATTCATATTGCCACTCACAATTTATAGCAATACGTTCATGCATATTGACATTCTAAGAACAGAATTATTTAAATATTCAGCATTTCGTTTAGGTTTTATAAAATTAGAATTTGAGAAATAAGTAAGGATCAATATTCCTCCACAGTCGAGTTTTTTTAAATTTAGAGAAAGGCTTATTTGGATCAGGCAGGGAACATTTATTGAAGTATATGTATGCACTAGTGATTGCGTTACTCAATATTCTTGTCCACTCTGTTTTATGGTATGTCTGGAAAATCATAATGATATGATTTACCGACTTATTATTTTAATATTCTATACAAATTATTAATACACTGTACTTCTACGATTAAAAAGGAATAAAGGTCAACATGTTCAATTTCACATCACCTCTGCCAATACGATTAAAGTTGTGACCATATTTACGTAAATGAGTGAGAGAAAATGAGTAAGCGTAAACAAATGGGTTCAATACAGTTACCAATTAATGCTGCATTTTTTAAACAAATTTATTTTAGAACTAATTAGTTATATATTAAAAAAAGGTAGAAACGACACTGTTTTTGTCAAAATATAACGAATTTAAACGAAAACTACATACTTCCAACAACGGTATTATTATAGGATGCAATGATCTCTCGTTGTGGAAGATTAACGATTTCAAAAATTAACATTCAAAGACACCATTATTGAAAGATGAGAAAATTAAAGAAAATATATACGTGACAAGAGAGAATGCCCTTCAGAATCAGTGGAAATGTAACTACGTATTGGGTGTAATGGGTATTGAAAAATTATTCTTTTGAATAAAAATGCAAAAGTAATCATAATTAGGAGCTCTCGCATGTATTTATTCTAAATCAGGAAACAAATCATTTGATAGCGAAAACTTGTTGCTTTGTGGTATAACGTAGCCTTGATTTTTCCATTTGGTAGATTTATTTTCAAATAGAGTAATATATTTTATTAATGTAGATTCGATATTATAGTTATTCACATATTGCGACTACCCGTCTGTCGGTTGGGCGCCGTAGACGTAGTAGCCGGCTCGCTCAGTCGATAGAAAGGCTTGCCTAAACTGATGAAGATGGAGGAAGTTGGTGGCCGGTGTAAAATTAGAGACTTTTACTCATGTTAACAAATAGGTGGCTTTTATTTAAAAAAAAGAATTGCAAGATTTTACCACTCATTACGGCGAGCATGCTCCCCTTTCCCAATTCCAAAATATGACATGCACACATAAAATAATAAAATAAACTAACAAATGAAAATTACTACAGTAAAAGAAAACAAACAATATTTTCCTCTACGCTGATTCCCTCTTGACAGCCAAGCGCGGCCGGGAATCTTCTCTTCTTCGAGCGGTCAAAGGTAATTAAAATTGTTCTCCAAACTGTTTATGCCTTTCGACCACGGGCGCGCCAAAAGAACAAAAAAAAATACCGTCTCAGCGGGGCGGCGAGTACAACAAACCAGAGTTGAACGACCTCGAGCCACCAGGTGTTTGGCAGGGGCGGCGTGGGACGTCTTGGGGCGCCGCACAAAGGATCGCGCAGGGCCGAGTCAGGTAGTAGGCGGGGTCGCAGGAGTGTTGACCCAACACACAGCGCCGCTCACTTACTGTCGCTAATACTCAGATGATGTCTGCACAGCTGAACGACCTTGTCACTTTCGGTTCACCGCACGGTACTTTAGAGTCCGTAGTATGTTCGTGAACGATCAAATAGTTCCACGATAATGTTCCAAACACGAGCACAGGTCAGATACTTTTTCTGAACTATTAGCATGTCAATAAAACTTTTCACAATCCGCGGTCTACACTTATTTTAGAACCGCGCACAAATTCTTCTCGAAAACTCAACGTTTTCTTATAAGTCCAACTAATAAACAAAACTTTATCTCTGGCGCTGGGCGCCTCCACTAAAACGTCTCGTCCCCTGACCGCCTCTTACGTCCTCTCTCTGTGACGGCCTCACACCCTCTTCGTGTGGTGGCCTCACCTCTTCTCTCTCGAGCCTCCCTTCCCCCACCAAATTCCCTCAGAATGTTCTAGAACATTCTAGAGCTTTGTCCACGTCCGACGGCTATTGGTGAAAGGATATTGCGTCGTAGAATAATTCCCCCAATCATCGGAAGTTTTTGGGGCCGAGAAATGAGAGAGACCCGCACTCGTTCTCTCTCGCTTCAATTTTCTGTCAAATAGGGGCAGAAATTAATGACTGGGGGGGGGCGAAAATCTCAAGGGAGGATGGGGAAGGCGAGGAGCGCCGCGGAAAAGTACTGGCGTGCACGTGCACGGGAAGACCTCCCAGGCTGCGGGACACTTGGGGTGCGACGAATCGTTAGGGGGCGGGTCCAGCGGGTGGCCTGGCGCCGCCGTCGACCCCTCTGTCACGCAACACGGCGCAATTCTCAGGCTCGCAGCCGTAATGGATTCGGTATCACTACAATATACAATATTCTTACAGATGTACATTACAATATAATTTGGTAATTGGAATAATCCTACAAAAGGGATTATCTCATATTGACATCTTACAAAGAACAAAATTAGCCTACAAAACAATGGCAACCCTGACTCTATATTAATGTTTGTTAACTGCTCTGAGGGTTGTTCCGTTCAATATTGAATGTTTCACTAAAATATTTTGTTCAGTGCTACATTTGTGTAATCTAGAGGATATTGTGATTCAGAAAAATATTTTGAATGCTGGAAAATTTACGGAAATATATAGAAAAGTAAGTATTCTTTCAAATAAACAAGTCTATAAACCTCTTCACCGGTAATTTTCTGCGGATGTTCTCAAATCGAAACAAGACATGACCTGAAAGTTGTTAACTCAACACATACAGCCCCAGTACAGCGGGGTTTCAATAGCTAGTACATAAATATATTTGACAAATGTGTAGATCTCACCGAGATATACGAGTTCCTGCAATAGGACACCATCACGGCTTACCTGCAACAAACAAAAATATGTTTAAGCATTTCAACAACAAACGTAAAGTTTTACATAACTATGACATCATGCTTGGACAAGTCATTAGTTTAAGAATAAAAGTTCATCTTTTAAAAACATATATTTTCGTACCATTGGCTTTTTAAATTTTTCTTCAAATTTGTTTACGATTGCACTGGGACATTGCGCAATGGGAATGTCATAATTTGTTCTTTATTGTCAAATTATTTCAAACACAATGTTAAATCAAAAGTAGAAACTACTTGCATATGCCCCTATTGTGTTCAAAGTTGGATAACTTCGTACCTTAAACATCGAATTCAAAGAACTGAAATACCGTACTGGCACGAAAGGACATTATTTACTTATCTTTCCAATCCTTTGCAAATTGAACATAGGGGTCCCGCAAGGTTCGATCTCGGTCCTTTCCTCTTTCTGTTATACGTAAACGATATGCCCTCGTCTATTAAAAATGGAAGAACATTTCTGTTTGCCAAAGAAAGGAATGTTCTTTGCAAAAAGAAATAAATAGTACGATTTCAGAAGAAGTTTCAAATTGGTTTCGTAATAACAGATTAATAGTTAATGACGGAAAAACTGTTTCAATGTATTTTTGCATCTTAAATCGGCAATCACATGTTCCATTGAAAGTGAACAATATGCAATTAGCTGATGTGAAGCTAACAAAATTTCCAGGTCTCTCAATTCAGTCAAACCTCAAATGGAATGTGCATAAAATAGAATTAAACACTTCAAAAGTTAATTATGTTACGCACTGAGAATTCTTTCAAATTCTGTCAAATTCTTTCAAATTCTGTCAGCCTTCATGCAGCTCGTTGCGTGTAGTACCCAAACCTTTACAGCTCATCCTGTAGCCCAGACCATTAGAGTGCAAACTACAATGATTCGAATAATGGAAAAATGCCATCCGCGTGATTCCTGCAAGCTTCTTTTCATTGAGCTTGGAATCTTACCATTGCCTTGCCTATTTATTTACGAATCAGTAATACTTGTCAAAACTGTTTTACTTAACGGCGGGAAGATATTTTCATGCAATATTGATATTTATAATTACAACGTCGTAAAAATAAAGTTCATCAAGTGTCAGTATCAACAGCTCACTACAAAAAATCCACACACAATACATGTAAGTTACTTCACAACGCACTGCCAGATGACATTAACCAATTAAAGTCGGCACACAAATTGAAATTAAAAGTAAAATCGTTTCTGCTACATAGCTGTTTCTAAACAATTAGAGACTATACTGACCATCAAAAAGAAAAATAATGTTCATTTTAACAAAACAATGATATATAATGAAGTAGTTTACATATGTATTGTATAATTAAAAAAAAAGACTTAATACCCCTGTAACTAGTAATGTACTTTAGCTTCCAGGTCAATGACCTCCATCTCGATCAGGTTTTTGTCCAGTTTCCCTGATCCATTGAGCAAATGCTGAGATGGCCCCTTGTTTTGCTTCTGGACGTAAATGTAGCTTCACTACGGGCACGTTTTGTTGAGCACCCCTTTTGCTTGTAATAGTAGGAGTAGAGCTGAGGGTGAGTTAGTATTTTGTTAGCAATGCAAAAAAATCACATCTGTAGTTCGTTTACCGTTGCAAGTACGTTTTTTATAACGCGGGAACAAAATATCTAGTTTTTCAAATCTTGCTAATCTCCCGCATTTTTAAATTTTATTATTATCTGTTTTTATATTTTATTCATCTTTCATCTATCGTATTTATAGTTAAAATGTTGGAAAGGGATTCTGGAACTTAAGAAAATTTTTTGACCAAATAAATCAAGTCACTGTCTCATCGTCGTTATTAGTTTTCTCGAGAAATTGTGTAATCTGCCATTTAAAAGCAACTAGTCGGCAGGGTTTATTTTCGTGTAAACGAGTCGTTTTTGCCCTGGCAATATGGTCAATATTCACTATCGTCGTCACGGACAGAACCAATAAATCTTACGATCAAACATTACGGCCTTTTCGTACCAACATAAACACGTCGCAGAGTCCATTGTTTCTCTCGTCGCCAATCTAACAAGCGCAACGCCGTATGTCGGCGTGGCAGCGGAATCGGCGAAGCGGGAAGGAGGCGGCCGGGAGGAAAACTGTCTCAGGGGTGCGGTTCGTTCGCCCGGCAGTGCGAGGTTGGAAGAAGGCGGGGGTGGACCGGGGGGCGGGGCGGGGCGGGGAGGGGAGGGTGTCGCGTGACGCCCGCGCCCCGCACGTCCTTGGCCGCCGCTTAATTAGCGGGCTGCGAGCACTGCCTCCGCACGCCACCGCCCCTCCCCCGCTCACGTTGACAGATCAATTCCCCGCAAGACGGCGCGGCGGGGAGCTCGCCTTCGTAGACACCACACAGCCCGCTTGAAGACTTAACATATTACGAGAAGATGCAATATCCTTCCAAGAGTCTCAGCAATAGTTATGTATACAACGTATGGAGCTAATTGCTTGATGAGGTATAATAGTTTGACCATGCAAAAAGAGCATGTGGTTTGCACAATTCGACTAATATGGCCTTTGGAACGGTTTTTTATTAAATGAAGAATGATTTACTGATTAATAATAAACCAATCAAAAATTATACCCCAAAAATATTTAATCAAGTATGATCAGTTCATGTGGATGTAAATTTTAAATTATATTTGTCCTCAAAATTCACGCAAAGGCTGGCTTCTGGATATAAGGAGGGAAGTTGAAGAATAATTGTAAAGGATTCTAAAAGGACGTAATCGGGACCATTATTCATTACTTTCGAATATGGTCATCGCGGTATTAAATAAGTCGTTCCGAAAACTTGCAGTGGTCCATAATATATTCGCGCAAATTGAATTTATTCTCCTAGAAACAATTATGGAAGGTTATCCCATGGAGGCTACACATATTTTGACTCACTACTCTCAACTGCAAACTCCTCTCGTAACGATTAGCATAAACAGACATCAACGGAAGTCTGGATTTCAGAACTTGCCAAAAATAACCGTTTGTGTCATCAGAAACACGAGCACATTAGAAAAGTGTTTCACATATCTGAAGGATTTCGCCAATGTGCTTCGTGCAGTAACGAGTTGTTGTTTTTTTGCGCAATGCGTTCCGCCTGGAGCTCCTTCATTACAACGCAAGAGGCGGTGGCGTTGTGGCGCGCAGACGGCAGTCTGGGTCGCCGGGTGACCCGGGGTGGGGGAGGAGGAGTCCTCACGCTCGCAGAGCGCACGGAGTAGCAAAAACCGGCGGTGCGGAATTAGGAGTTGCAGGCCGGGAAGGGCGGAAGCAAAGAGAAATGAGGACTCGCAAGGGTACCAGCACGAGAGTTGGGAAGCAGAAGTGACGAGAAAAAAGGAAATAAGAAAGAAAAGAGATGAGAAAAAAGAGAAGGAGTGTCAAGTCATATCAGGGAGACGTGAAAATACACGCGATTAATTCATGCACGAAATAAAATATTAAGAGGGTGAATAAGACGCATTGGGGTAAATAAAAGAGGTCGAAAAAGAGAATGACAGAGGAGAGGCAAAGAGAATCGAAGAGAGAGTAAAACAACAACAATAAGGACAGAAAATCGAGAAGTAATGTACAAAAGGAACCTCAGGACTGCAGAAAGAAAACACGCGTGAAAATTAAGGAAAATCAATCCAACAACGGATGTCACAATTTTTACACGGTATTCTGTATTTTGGAGGAACTCCATTAGAGGTGAGGCGTAGGTCGAGTTCCCGCGAGTTGGGTTCGTGATGGCCGCCGCGCCGGGGTGGGCTGAAGCGAGGCGGGAACGAGGGCGAACCTTCCCCGCGGGATGCAGCGGGGAGGGCGAGGGCGAGCGGGTGCTCCGTGCACTGATGTACGGGCGGCGCGGCCCGCGATAGCCGGGCCACATCCCTAACGGCGGCGGCGGCGGCCCTCGCGAACGGCTCTGCGCGGAAGCCACGGTGCGGCGCCAGCACCGTCCGGGGCGCAGGGGAGCGACTGTCGGCTGCATCGGAGCATCCGTACATCAACGCACACGTATGTGGAGTACGTTGCCCGCGATAGCCCTGGAACCCTTTCCTCAAGGCGGTCAAAGATTTAAAAGTAAATTAACCAAGATATTTAGTAAGTTAGGTTTATTAAAACAGTTATTATATTATTATTATTATTAATTACTGTTACCATCATTAGTATAGTAATAATTATTAAATGCATTACTTTATTAAATATATAATTATATTTTAAGTTGTATTCGTATTGAAGTGTGGTGACGTTTTGTGAAGTGAATTGGAGTGGAGTGGAGTGGACTTCAGTGTAATAAAAAGTCGTGTATTTACTGGTGTAAAATATCTATACAAAACCACCATAAAATGAAGAATTAATGCGGTTATTGTTGTTAAAGCCTTTATTGTCATCATTGTCATCATATTATTAATATTATTGTCTTAAAATAATTTGAAGTTACATTGTATTTAATTCTTAATTATAATATGTAAATTTTAGTGTTCTGCCACCAGGTTGCATAAACCTATCCTCGGAAATAAATATCTCTCTATCTATCTACTCGAAGGCTAGCGATCCAGGGTGGAGTCACTGCCACCTCCAATTTCCTACAAACGCCGCACGACCAACTCGTCTTAACGGCGACATTCCAAGTACTCATCGGGCACGGCAATGAGCAAAGACGACGTTGCACTGAATGAGAAGCGAGTAGAAGGGCACGCTACTGCGAAAGACTAAATGATCAAAAGTGAATATGCACACTCGCCCTCGTTCCCGCCTCCCTTCCCTTCAGTTCCCAGGGGCTCCTCCTTGCTTAAGGCTGTAGCTCTGTTTTTTAAACCGAAGAAAGTATCACAACGACAAATCCTTGAAATCCTAGAAACAAAAACTAACAACAGTCCTTTCCGGACAGTAACAGAACTAAATGTAATGTAATACATTTATAGGATCAAAAATTAATGCATATCATTAAACATTCATATTTGAAGTTAATAACTCTTTACAGCCACCCATCACCGCTTGCAAGCCTTTATACACTTTATGATATTTGCGAACACAACCGAATGCCAATTGGATTTTGCAGCGGTGAAACATACAGAATATTCAACGTAGATAAAATTGTATGGAATACATATAATGCGAGTAATATTCGCATTCCCAACACAACAGAAGTCACGATTATGAAACAAAGTTGGATGGAAACCAGCAAGTTCCTGTGAAATATCGAACACATACATTTATGTACGCAGCAATACACAGCACACTGACAGCATGCTGCGACGAAGCGTCGACAGTACAAGCAGACATCTCGACACACGTTTCAGGAAATGTATCGATGAGCCGGGCGAATTTCAACAAGGGCCCGGCAACGCGCCGAGAGGGCGGGCGCGGGGCGGACAATCAATCAGCGGCGCGCAAACGTGTCCAAGAGAACATCCGCCATTTATCAGCAGGCGAACAGAGCTGTCGTTTTAATTCAGCGCTCGTTCCGGACGCGCGCTTCCGGGCCGGAGGCGACGCGGGCGTCGCGCTGGCATCGATTCCGGCACCGCCGCGGAAGCACGCGCTCGGTGAGCAGCCCCGCGCCGCCCTCCACCGCTCGACTTCGCACAGCATTGAATTAGTCAGACGACACAGAAACGTCGGTGGAGAACACCGTAAGGCAGTGTTGTCAAGGTCTGCTACTGGTGGCAGTGGCACGCTCCTTAGCACCGCGCCATGTCACGAGCTTCTCTGCGCAGTTAGCGTCGGGAGAGGAAACGATTAGTAACCCCGCCATTTTTCAATAGGGATGGCGTTGTCTTTAGTGGCGGGGTGATGAACTGCGCGAAGGGGCGATTTCGTCGTGGCAATCGTGCTACGGACTCCCGCTCGTGGCATCGACCTTGACAACACTGCCCCGTAAGGCGTTTAAGCAACGCCGTACGGCTCGAGTTGTACTGGGAGGTTGCGGGTTTGATTCCTGCCAGGTGACGGCAATTTGCTTCATGCGTTTAACCCCAGTAAGTTTGTGGCTCCTGCCTGGATCGAAACCATAGGCAGACTACACTGATCAGTGGTTTCAATGATCACCTCCAGGCGAATGCCGAAGTACCACCCTCGATCCATCGAAGCAGTAACGCGACGAAACTGAAAACATGCACAAACTGAGATTATTATGATAATGACTGTTCAGTACATAAAGTTCTATAACAATGAAAGCAAAGAACAATATGACAGTGCATACAGCTTCTAGAAAGTAAAGAGTTCCTAAAGGATTAATTTGCAAGATATTCATCACCAACATTTAGGAATTCCAGAATCTGGGAAAGAGAACCTTTCCACTTCCAATTAGAATAGGCAATTATAGAATATCGTGGTTGGAGAGGAATTGTAATATGAGATTATACGCTGTACCAAACTTCGTGTTTGAGGTTTGAGGGATAAGTGATGACGCCGCCATTGGCTTCCTAAGGATACCCAACAGCAGCAGCTTTCCCAGTGTAGTAATCTAACCTTGTTACCACAAACTCGAATGAATAACTCGAATTACTAAAGGCAAGGGATAGAGTATCTTAGCAGACGAGCGCTTCTGCCACGCATTTATGACGCCAAACGTCAACATTTCACCTCATTAAAGATATACAGACAGTATAAGTATCAGACTGAAAAATATCGAAAGTATAATTTTGTAACCTAACATTCACTGTAGATCGCCCGAGTTAGATTGCACAAGAGGCAAGGGCACATACACAATGTGGCATGACCGGAAAAGCGCGCCGACGCTGCCTTTGCCGAGGCCTAACAGGCAAGTACAAAGAAGAATGGTACAACATATAGGAGTACAGATTCAAGAAATTATAAATATAAATATTACACGATGCAACATGTTCAGTGAAAATATATGGTTTCGAAAGTACTGTAATTAAGTTTGCTTTGTTACATTACATGTTCTAATTGTAACAGTCGCGTCAGATAGTCTGCCTGCGGCTCCAATGTATATGATTGGAAGACGATTCAGTAGTTTTCCGGTATTTCACACGTTACAAAGACTAGGTCCTTCCTCAACGATTTATCTATTTCATTTTTGTTACGTGTTCAATAAGGTGTTTTAAAGAAGTTGGTGGTGTAAGGTGTTTTTAAGATATGATATATAGCAATGAAGATATTTAATGTAGTTCGATAATTTTCATCATACACTACATCTTTTCTCAAAATTCGCACAAACGAATCTCATTACACCAGAATGATAGTCAAGTACACCTAAAAAGGGCTAATTAATATTAATAGCAAGATCACAATGAAAGGTAGGAAAAAAGGATGAAGGAAGAGGAGATAAGTAGAGCAACAAGGGACAATTAATAAGAGAGAAAGCAGAGAGAGGAAAGTGAAAGAGGAATGAAAAGAGGTGAAACCCAAGAAGGATGTGGGAGCGGAAGGGAGAGTGCAGAAAAGTGGAGAGAGGAAAGAACGCGAGGGACGGGGCGAGCCAATGTGGAACGCTTGGGTATCGACGGTCGTCGAAAATTACGAGCATTGTGTACTCGTAAATTCTCAGCTAAAACGATAGGGAACGCTTACCACGAGAAAGGTAATTTCATCCACTAAATATAGCCTTCATAAATAGCCTTAAAGGGTGAACCGCATGTTTCTGAAAGGCACAGCTAATGGGAGAGAGTATTTATACGTGCGGCACAAATATTAGACATTAAGGTGAATGTGACATTATATATCTAAGTAAAATGTATTGAAAATAAAGACTCCAATAGAAAATAAGAGTCTAATACATAAAAGTCCACTAGAGTTCTTTTACGCTCCAGAACTGCAATAACAGAGAAATGGGATCTACTATTACTTTTCTTTCGTCGTACTCCAATTACAGTAATAGGGAAACATAAAATGAATGTGCCACCGACTAGGGAGTACTATGACAGGAAACTATGGAAGTACATAAAACTTTATGACATGTGAAATAGCAGTGTGCAACAGTGCAGAACCCGGAAATCGCATACAAACAGAAAAGCGTTTACAATTTACACAGAAGGCACGGGCATTCACGGACCCATTGAGCCAATTTGGAAAGTGCAATATTTGTTTGAAACTCAAAATAAAAGAAATGGAAGAAATATTCTGAAAATGTGAGCTTTTCACGGTTGTAAATGCAAAAATGAAGTAGTTTATTTTTCGGATTCCTACGTTATTACAAATTTACTTGATAAAAAGAATAACTATTAAATTAGAAATGTGAAACGAGTTTTATATCCGGAAATGCAAGAAAACTGTTCTCCATGGACTACGAAATTAAAATGAGTAGATGTTCAAAGCGATAAGTCTGAAGATGTCGAAGTAAATGACTCCCTGTTAACAGCGAACTCGGGAAAGCTAAAAGTATTTAGATTTAGTCCTGGTTGTTGTTTCTAAACGTATATTTGATTCCCGCAAAACGTGTTTCATTTTCAGACATTCAACTTCTCCCACTTGTTATTAATTAAGTTCAAAAAAATAAAGCAGGTATTAATTCCATACGTGGATTATGTTTCGTGGGAAAGATACATAACTTTTAAATAACATAAAAATAGCATACAACAATGTAACTACACCTGAGACCACTTTCCTCTTGGGATCTCCAGGACCTCCACACAGCACATTTCCCCTCGTAGTTACGCCAACATCAAAATGGCAACACAATGGAGCAGTGGTGTCCAGGTCTTCTACTGGTGGCAAGGGCACGCGTCGTGGCAGCGTAGCACGCCACGAGCTTCTCTGCGCAAATAGCGTCGGGAAAGGAAACTTTTTAGTAACCCCACCGTTTCAATAGGGATGGCGTTGTCTCTTGTGGCGCGCCGTGGCGGGGTAATGAACTCACGCTCGTGGCATCGACCTTGACAACTGCAGTCGAGGGTATCAGGGTAGAAAGTAACGTGGGAAGGATGTTCCAACTAGTAAGCATTCGCCAAGGACGCTTTTGCGGCGCGCCCTGCAAATGAGGGCTGAGAGGTCTGGCCGCTGGGCAGGACCCGCAGGCGCCGCGCCGTGACGCCAGCGACAGGAAGGCGAGGGGCCGGCGGATGCTGCGCCGCGGCATTCGAAATGAAATTAAGCGCACCGCTTAACTCCTCTCGCTCTCCCCCTCCTCGCCCCGCCCCATTTCGTCTCGCGCCATCCTATTCCGCCCGGCCCGGCCCGCCCCGGCCCCGCCCCGGCCCCGCCCCGGCCCCGCCCCGGCCCCGCCCCGCTCAGCGTCAGCGTCGCCTCTTCCGCACAATTTATTCCCTGCGAGCGAGCGACCGAGCTCGCGAGCGCACAGCAGCCTCTGTCGTGTTCATTATAATTCCACATGTCATTTCATGCTGCCGCGGAATTGCAAATGAACGAACGCCGAGCTCCATGCGATGAACGTAAATATATACGGTCGCTCGGAATGAGCGCGCGCTGCTTATTTAATTATGTCTAATTCCGAAAACGGGACCCCGGCACCACGCGGAAAGAGGGAGGGGCTTGCGAGCGTCCGACGAGTGGAAGAATAGGGAAGAAAAGAATAATAAGATACGACAAAGAGGCAACCACAAAGAAATAACCATACAAAACAATACCACGTGAAAACAATAAAACGACGGGAAACTAAAAAGAATATTGTGTTTAAAGACAACATTAACAACGCACAAAAATTCCAACAAAGTGTTCAATACATTACAATGCAAAAAATTACAAATGACAATAGTTGATGACAGTGGCCAATATGGAGTAAATGTATGAGAAATATGATTATTTTACATGCGGTAGCTTAATAAAATGAATCAAGCAGGACTCTAACTTTTCTGATGTGTGCGTAACATATTTTTGTTCCAACATAAAGACAGGTGATGAATTATATGGTTTTGAGGGTATTTCTCCCAAATGGATGAATACGTCTAAAATTAAAAGAACAAGCAAATATGAACTTGGGTAAATCGTATGTAATCGGTATCTATAGCTCGAAAGAAAATCATCTTTTTGACAAATACAATAGCATGATGAACTCTCAAAGTGCACTTCATGCATGTATTATTATTATTATTATTATTATTATTATTATTATTATTAATAATAATAATAATAATAATAATAATAACAACCTGAATGCCCCAAGGGATAATTATAATTATCGCTTGATAGGCCAAAACCCGCACTGATTTCCTTCGACGAAATATAGCCCCATTATGGATAACAATCAACTTTCGACACTTCGGATCTTGACTTGTGGAGAAGTCGGAAATGAAACTGTCAGAGCGTTATTACACGCTCCACTTCTTTCGATATTTGTTAGCACTCTCGATTCACACACACAGCACCGATTCCTACGCGGCTCCACCATTCACAATGTCAAAATTACTCGGGTGGGAGGACAATGAAGATGCCGCGATTGGAGACCTACAACGTTTAAGTTTTATTAAGCAATTTGTGCTAGAAAAGGCCTTAGCCCAAGCCCGACAACCAGCAGCAGCAATACCACCACCAACAGTAATACCATCACTAGACATCAGATGTTTAGGGAAATGCCTATTTTTTTCCAGCGAACTTTTTTAAAGGCTGAATATATATGTGCACGAATCATGACAAATGATGACATGTGACCAAGTTTTATAATGCTTATTTTAGCATAAATGCCTTTTCTTTACAATTATTGCACGTTTCTACCTTTTATGTATTATTTTTATATACAATGCTAAGACGTCAGAAAATCGGCCATGGTACAATCTGACCATTCATTATGAAATCTTCAATTCGCGCATTTGTATTTTGAAATACGAGAGAATTCCTGGAAGTATACCAACATATTTTTCTCCATTTCCCTATTTCATAAATATTTTCCATGTTCTGAAAAATACACCGAGGGTACCTTTTGAGTGGAAATAAATGTAAATTCCCGGAAGTTTTCAGTGTTGCTAATTTTGGACTTCTAAAATACATGCCAGACACATCAGTAAATGTTCAGAAATCCTTCTCTGTATTCAAACTGATTTTGTCTTCCAGTCGTTGCACATTTGAAATTGCAATTCTTGAAAAGTTACTGGTAATACATTGCAATGAAAACTATTAAGAATAAAATGTAGAAGTGATGTAAATATGTATGGCGTTTTACTAATAATTTTTAATTTTATTGTGAATGTAATTTATAACAGTGCCTTTTTTCTCCTTATTCTTGACATTTTCCGCGCCTTTTTAGGCGCCTAAAAGTCTATTTTTAGTGCCTAAACATCCGATGTCTAACCATCACCAACAGCAGCAGCACTAATAGCAGAAGCAGCAATAGTAGTGGAGAAGCGCGACGCGGGCACACACGATTCATTTACTTTCCTCTTTCCCCGGGAGCCTTCCCGTCCGCACCTTCCCCCGCTCTTTCGTCCGCGTCTCGCCTCCATCTTCCGCCGCCATCGCCCGAAAACAGTCGCAGGCAGCGGCGGGGTCTAGCGAGAAGATGCCTGCTAGTGTTTTCTTGGCGGCTCCCGTCGCCAAGATCCAGAAAAGTTTTAATGAGCTGCTCTTGAGGCGGCAGAGCCGCTGGAGCTGGGAAAGAGGAAAAAGAAGAAGAAGAAGAAGAAAAAAAAAGAAGAAGAGGTCGCTAGCGCCGCGGGAGGCCATGCGGGACTCGCGTCGCGAGATGAACTTTGGATTTGGGCGTCACCTCCCGTCGGAGCTGGAGCCGCCTCCGCCATAGTCAGCCGCCAACGCACAGAAACAAGACCGCTAGCCTTTAAAAACTTTTTCTCCGAAAACCCATAAATTCCTAATTGCTGTAGAAGTGACACCACAAGCAAGTGACAAAAAACTTTTTTTTTTCCTGCCACAAAAACAAACTCTGCTGACATATCAGAAGAGTTTTGGAAGTACCTTGTTGTGAAGAACTATGTCGATTCTGACGTGACTACTTGGACGAGCAAAATAAATATTATTTCCTCAATGTTGAAACTACTATCACAAGCGCGGAACAGCGAGACTTATTAGTATACAACTCGTATGCTCACGCCATTGCCGGAATATCCTCGTTCTACACTTTCCTCAAAATTGTGTATGGTTATGGTTAATCATCTGCGTGAAGTTTCGCAAGGGGAGGAAAAAATCTGTTACGAACGGTTTTATCTTTGCCTTCGGAAAATGAGTCAAGAAGGAATGTAAATTTGCATTCGAAATGAATAGTAAAGTTAGTTGAAAGGATCAATTACGGTTGGATTAGTACTTTTCTTTCCATAGAATGCAGCGTCAAATATGAAAGTTGCTTAGTACTCGTACTAACACAGTATTTGTGCTGCTTCACGTAGTGCTTTGCATCCCGTTGACTCACAATTGAGAGAACTTAGGCCATTTTAAACCAGAACTTTTTCAGGCGCACTTACATGTGTTAGGTGTTCGCAAAAATCAAGAATATTTTCTCATTTAGCTTCCCCCGCACATCGGACGAACATAAAAAACACCGTGTTTTCTTTACGAATGAAGACGGCAACTTTTGCTCTGAACCGCAAGATGTTTATTTGTTCTGTTGGCCGCTCGAATTGGAATGGAAAACATGTGAAATTTAAATTTAAAGATGTACATAAAATAGCTTCCTGCATCACCTGGCACCACTAGAAAATTGTTTATTTCGAACGACATAAAACGGCCATTTTTCTGAATCGAAACCTTACGCGAAAACATGCGAGCCATTTTGCTGCGCGCGGCGTGAGGCGGCGTTGGCGGTGGCGGTGGCGGCTGAGGCTTCTGTTCCGGGCCCCTGACGCATCGTCCGCTCTCTATGTAAAGCCTCGGGAGAGGGAGGCACGAACCCGCCCATCCCCTTGCGCCGCGCTTCTGACGTCAGAAGGCGGGCCTCCTCCTCCCCCGCCCGGGGGCTCGTCCTGCGCAGGCGCACACGCCGCAGCCGCCACGCACAGTGGGCCGCATGGCGTCAATAGCGAAGCGGGATCGAAAGATACAAACATTTGAAGCCTTTCTAACGTGAAGCGAACTAGTCCGAATTGGAGATTTTTCATGAGACACCAAATCTTCATAGCGTTGATGGACGTAATAATGCATTTATGATATTTTTTCTGCCTTATATCTTTCAATGTGTTTGGCACTTGCCGAAAGATAATGTTCCAGCATATAGCGCCAGTTGTAAGGAATAACTTGATGAAATATCTCAAAATATAAAGTTTTGGACTCGTTTGGTTCTGGTAAGAAACCCCTCATTTGTATTTCTTACCGTTTGTGCTTACCGTTGTTGCTGTTGTTGTCATTGTTATGTGTTTCCAGCCCAATAGGTTTACCATCTGCATCTGAAGGATTGGATCGTGAAATGCACATTTAAGTATGGGCTTTTCTAGGGATAACATCAGGACAAACACCCCTAAGATACACACCCTAAAATAAGGGATAACAACACGAATAAAACACCTAGGATGAGACAAGTAGACATTCCCTGGGTGGATACGTTATTTAACCAAGCTCGTAATCGACTATCCAAGCACGTAAGCTTGGAGTATTTATATAATAATTAATAATAATAACAATAATAATGTTTTGAAAATTTAGGACTTATATCAATAGCGCAACTAAAAACGAAAACTTAGAACCCAATCCGCAGAAAGAATACATGTGGAAAAGGCACTTCACATAACAATTATAAATCATTATAACAACATTACTTCTAAGTACATTCTAAACATTTTAATTTAATAAATTTCACGGTCTTGAGAATACTATTTACAGCTGACAAGTGTCAAAATTCCACTCTGAAAGTAGACTCGTAACGTGCGATCCCAACTTTGCTGCCGCCAAATCTCCCTTTGCGCGCCCTCCAACCCATTCGGGGCCACTGTAAGCGCGCCGCCTCTCTTCCGCGATTCGCGGTCAAGGCCGTCTCCGCCGCCCTGCGGCCTTGCTGCCTTGCTCGCCCGCGCAGCCGCCGCGCCGCGCCGCTTCCGCGCCCGCCCAAAGCCACGGAAAGAGGAGAGTACTCGCCGCGCACTCTCTCTCTCTCTCTCTCTCTCTCTCTCCTCTCTCTCTCTCTCTCTCTCTCCCCCTCCCCTCTCTCTCTCTCTCTCTCCGCAGAGGAGGGACGTTTGACCTACGTCGCAGCTCCTGCAAGACCATTGGTTGGCACTGAATGAACGGTATGGACAGCTAAATTATTTTATACTGGCTATCGTAGTTCCGCTATGAGCTTGGGTTACGTTTTGTTGCGATACGTGAATCCCCGCAGGATTTTAATGGGTGAAGATGTTTATAGACTTCAGTCTCTGTGCCTCTGACGATTATCTCCATAATATCTTGGCCAAGACAACGCCATCATACTATACTGCACAAGCAATAGTTTTCGGTGTTGCCAATAAGTAGCCAAGCAAAGACAATTAAAGAGACCCAAATGAAATGTAGCCTAAATATGAAAATCGTCAGCTACTTGAGAAATATTTGATGTGAAGAGGGAGCAAATTTTCAATCTCCATCTTTTCTACAAGCGTTGTTTGGGCAGAGATCTAAATATGAGTTGTTTTTTATTTTTTTCCCGTGCAGTAAAGCAATTGTAGAATAATTACAAAGTGTAATAATGGGATACAGAAGACATGCTACACTAAAAAATGTTCTGCATGCTGAATTTAAAATCCCTTGTCTAGAAATTATACTTTGGATGAGCATGTTATAAATACTTATTGAAACGTTTATCTCTTCAAATGATCCAATAACTTCCACAAATTAAATGAGGTAGCCCTTATTTTAATATCTGAATGGTATTAACAGAAATATCTGATGGGTAAATGTATGGAATTCATGCTATTTATTATATTACGACCAATTTTATACAGGCAGTTCGTAACTGGTTGTTGCATGCTAACTTCACATTAAAATATTACGTTATATAGAAAATTATATTTGGTCTTCTTCTGAAATTATTTGAACATATTAATTCAACAGAATTCATATAAAAATAATTAAAACACAGAGTTCATCAATAAAAGATTTATTTCAACTTCAAGTATATTATCCGCGCATGGTTTTTGTGCCACACATTTCGCTAGATGAGAGAGGAGGGGGATGGGTATTTTGACGATCGGACTATCAAAATTACAGCTCACCTTTCGATGCAAAATAGCTTTATTTCACGGAAACGAACATTTATGATTATGAAATTATAACATCAACACTCGTTGCGATGATTTATTCTTAATTCAACTAATGTTAGTTACGGAGTGGGGTAAGTATTCCAGGGCAGAAGAAAACGTGTGTGTACAATATCTTATTTTGTGGGAAGAACAAAGAGCAAACAATTCTGTCCAAACCATTTTTTCCATGCAAGAACATTGGCTATTTACTATTTGATAGACTACTAATATTATTTAGTAGATTTTTAGAATTTGAGTTACGAGTCTAGTACACTTGAGTTTTTATGAATAGAAATTGTAAAACAAAGTAAAACCGAAAGGTGCTGAATACAAAAATACCATGCTCGCTGTGCGGAATTAAAAGGGAAACTCAGTTATGAGCTACTAAACATAAGTTTGATAGCCCATAGAGGAAATCAGGTTTATATCTTTGCTGAAAATGTCAGCATCAATGTTGGACAATCAGTCCATGTTGTGTTTCCCGTGTAAACAATTACTTAAAACTGAATTAGGATGCATGTTTCTAGTTTTAATTTCCTTCTTTTACATTGACCCTGAGTCGTACTGACATTACACGACTCTTACTGGTATTTTTTCAATGCCAGTTTTAGCAAATTCTAATTTAATTCACTAATTTCAATACTTATTGTAGTTAGGTTACTTTCAATTTCAGGGTATCGCATCTTTCGTAACGGAAGAGCAAACCTACAATGGAAGCTCTACGTTTTCGAACGGCTCATCATTCGTACAGTCAATGACTGCGAATGGATTAAAAAAAACACAACTGATAACAGGCACAGCCAGTGCGCCACACTCACCCGCCCGAGTCTTCGAGTTCACTATAATGATACACCTCAAAAACGCAAGACAACGGAATCTCGTTTAAATTATACTATGAGCACAACCGCAAGAAAACTTCCCTCGTGAGTCTGTATCGAATCTTTTAAATACACACGATTGTTTAACAGGCAAATTTTTTTAAAAAATGTTTGAACGGCCGAGTATTACTCCTATACGTACAAGGGAACAGAGCGCCAGTTGCAACGGCGGGCGGCGAGGCAGTGCCGGAGGCGGAGGCAAGGACAGCGGAAAGCAGGAAGCCGCGGACCGCAGCGCCGGCCGTCACTCTCATGAATTTTCATGGAAGAATCTGAACCACGCGCAGCGGACGCGCTGCACCGCCGCATCCCATTACGTTTCTATTTCCATGGGCGGTATTATTAGCAGAGGCAATGCGCTGCGCTCGCCAGAAGACACCGGCTGTCGAGGTTCAAGAAAAATGGAGAAAAGGCGGAGTGATGTTGTGTCCAGTACATCTTGTTAGACACTATGAGAAAATCATATGAAATAACTTCTCGCGAATGAAGTGAACAACGTATCTCATTTTCTATTGAATTTTAACATTTTATTATTTTCGAAGTTTTTACATGACGATATTACATTACTAGTCATCTGGTGGCGCAGAGCGAAGTCGCTTGCCTTTCGCCAAGGATGTCCGGGTTCGATTCCCGTCGATCTCATGTGAAATTTGTTCCAACAAAACCAGTTTGACTGCTTCACAAGGGCTAGTCCAACCCCTGTGAAGTGTCCTAAACCCTACCTCGATCCTTATTTCTTCCCAATTGTGGCCGCTGGGTAGTGACGCAGGGGCGCGCAAGAGAGAGGCGCGTGCGCGGAGATGCTACCTGGCGGTCCTCTTGAAAAACTACGTCGAGACGTGACATTCATGTAATGGAGGATTACTCCTGAAAAGCGCAGCGGTTAATGGAGAATTACTCCCAAGCGCAGAGCGCTCAACGCCCCGAAAGGGGTTTAGAGACACGATGCGTCCATTGTAGTTTTAAAAAAACGATTCCGACAACAACTTCAGTTTTTTACATCATTTCGCGTTATTCGTCTTAAACTAAACTATTGTATTTCTGATACCTTAATTTTAAAACAATTCCTACGGAGATTTCTGTCGCAATCCACACCTGGTAGCCGGCCTGTTTAGTGTTGGGAAAAATACCCCTGGGTAACTGCACTTAAGGATTTCAAAATTATTATAATTTGCAATTTAACTCTACGTGAGAGAGCAATTCTTCAACCGCCTCAGTCACAAGAAGTGCCACTAATGTAGTAGAGATGCCATATTGAACTCTTTATTAAACAATGGTGATACAATTACATGTCCAGAACCTTTTATGCCTCTAAGAGACGGTACTTCAAATGACACAACGAAGGCTGAAAGTTTATTTTGGTGAGAAAATACATATTTCCATTTATTCAAACGTATTAACTGAAAAATTACTTTAATTTGGCCATTCTCTTTACATTATGTATAATACAATAATACATTTTCAATAGGGACCCAATCCACATCGACTTCTAAAATTGGTGGTTGATTTATTGACGCAGGATTTGCAAATAGCCCAGCAGATACATCATCTGTCTCGCCACGACTTGTTTCCATAGTCCGTTTCCTGTTCCACACTAATAGCAACAATTTACGAGCCCGACGCCCTGGCAGCTGCGGCATGCGCGCTCTTCGCTCTTTCTTTCGGGCGTCTCCGCGGCGGCGGCAGCTGGCGGAGCGAGTTGCCCGGCGCAGGGCAGCTGCCAGCGCAGCATCGTAACCCGCATCTGCGAGTGCCTTCCGGCGGCCGGCCGCGCCCGCGCTCCGCCGCGCGCCGACGCAGCATCCGCCGCTCTCGCCCCTCCCACCCACCAACCAACTCACTCACTCACCCTACCGCCTCTAAACATAAAACGCACCGCAAATACACGATCAGCAATTACGTTTTAGTGGGACAGAGGGTCGTAACAGCGCGCCCGCCGCCCGGTTACCGCGCCGCACTGCCCCGCCCGCATGCCATCGCCGCCGCCGCCAGCCGCCCCCATGCGGGCGCGCGCCAAAACTAAATATCGACGGGAAGGCCCCCGGGCAGCGGGCGACCGGTGGCCGGAATCCCTACGTGCGGGACGCGTTGGCAAGCGGGCGAGTGCGCGTCAGAACGCGATCAGGGAGGGGGAGGTCAATCGCGGACAAGCAGTTTGGGAAAGAGGCAGAATACGCAGAGGGAGGTGAAGGAACAGAAAGTATGGAGGGCCAGATAAAGAGTGGAGTCAGTAGAAGAAACGTGAGGAAGCGTGTTAGAGGTCAGAAGAGCGATAGATGAGGAGAGGCAGCAGAGGAAAAGGTAACAGCGGCGGTGACGAACAAAAAGCAGGCCAGATAGGAGATAAAAGGCAGAAAGACGAAGCGTGAGAGAGAATGGAACGGAGTTGTACTAACTGCAGACGAGCGGATGCGGGGCAAGGTAGAAAACAAGAACGTGCGATGAAACGGGGTAAGGTAGCAGCGCGGAGTGGGAGGCCGGCGCCCGAGGAATGGGCTCGGGGCATGGGGAGACGCGCATGTGAATGTAAAAGTAACGCCCGCCGCGAGCATCAATTTGCACGCGCGTTCGCCGCTTCGGAACAAGCGCAGTTAGTTGGCGCTAAAAGCCTCCAGCGCGCTCTTTATAGGCGCGCGACAATATCTATCGCCAAGGCCACGCACTAAGAGAAGATAGATGGCCGCAGTTTGCTCAACGGAAATATCGACGCCAATGTCGATAAAACTTGCATTTGTTGTGTTCGTATATGGCTAATGTCGTCATTTCATGTTGGGCACGTTTCTCTATATTATATCCCTACAATTCTATGTAAATTAAGGGAGAAAACTAATCGCGTATTGGACAGTATTTGGGGAAAATTGAACGAAAACCGGAATTCAAACAAGACAGATTTATACGTTGTGGCATTAAAACATGGAAATAAAAAACCACAAAAAGTGAACTATACAACGGCAGCAAAGCTATGGTTAATTCGACATAACAAATACATGTCAGCAGAGTTAGCAACTAAACCAACAAAACAAATAATTAGCATATTTGTTCAATTCTGCTCCATCCCAAATCTCGTTAACACTGAAGTACACGGCAAACAGCAACTAAGCGGTGGGCGTGACCGAGGGGCACAGTCTTTGTAATTGTGCGCCCTCAGCACAAAGAGGGAAACATACTGTGGAGCCTGTTCATCACGACTAACCAACATGACGATGCGGAACTCGCAGAAGCGTGTGGGTAATGCTGAATATCCGCGCCACCCAGAGGCTCAGTTAAGTGCCATAAAAATGTTATAAAAGTGACACAGGAAAATATTTAAAATATAATAAAAAAGAACTTACGAATAACTCTCGTAAATTATCTACCTTCCTAAGTTTCTCCCCCACCCCCTTAAACACGAGAAGGGAGGTGAATTTCTCGCTAGCACCCCCGAGCGTCAGAAGCGCCAAAGTTTTATGCATACATTTCTATTTGATGCGCTCTAATCTCTTCTTATTAAAACATATAAAAATGAGTTTCGGAACGAACTGTATAACTGCAAATCTTTAATGGTTGAAGCGAAAAACATAAATCACTTGCAAATTGTGATTGAGAAATTCGTGTATCAATCCACGCCCACTGGTGGAGCCAGGGAGGAGCCATGGCAATCCCCAAAAGACCTAGAATTTTTGTTTACCTTGCTTTATTTGAGAAAATTTATTTAAATATTTATGTTCGAATTATGTAAGTTTGAAACAAAAATACTGCATAGTATATATACAATGCATAAATAATATACAATACTACAATAACAACTATATTTATTATTTAACAAAATCTACGATTTCCCCTCCAAATGATGGCTGAATCCGGTCCTGTCCATGCCACTTACATGTGTACACAAAGCGCAATATAGATGTGCTCTCAAATAAATAAGAGTATTTTTTCAGATATCGATACAAAAGATTCTAAAAATTAAGACATACTTTTCTCTGAGAATTCTGATTTTCCTCAGCGAATTTGTAAAAGCTGTTTAAATTAAGAAGCGCTTCTTTACAACACCAAAATTAAAGTAATTTTCGCTCTTGGTTATAATTATTTCATTCTAAAACGAACCGGCGCGCCGCCGCGGAGGTGTGATCTCCAACCGCGAAATCAAATTTGGTTCACTGATTGATTGTTAGTGAGTCCGGTCGCGTAAACGGCCAAGGCCATTAGTCCCGTAAGTGTAATGTATGTTTTCTCCTCTCCTCGATCTTCCCCCGCTGGATGATGAGATCAGGCGACAACCTACCGTCGGCTAGCGGGGTTTTCCTCAAGCATGTATCTCTGATCAGCGGGGCACCGCCCCAGTGGAGACAAGCTCTTAAGCTTCACGTCCGGTCTCCTGGAATGTGCGGTAGTGAAGTGCATGTAAGTGTGTGTGTGCAAGGAACGGGTGAGGATATGACAAGGACGGGGAAGGAAAAATCGCGCGCGGTCTGTGACGCGTTTGTTGCGCTACCGCACCGGCATTCCCAGGGTGTTGATCAGAGAAACCACGGAAGACTACCGATCAGCGCAGCCAGCCGCTAGAATTCTCCTCCAGGCGTAGAATGAATTAGACCTACCTATCTAAGGTAGTGTCGTAAATCTTGTGACCGTCGGGACTCGACCTCCCGGTCAGAGGGACTGTAATTATATGAGTTGATGCCCTGAGCGACCTCTCCCCATCCTATTAACACCGGGATGGGGGTGCATTTCATAAATGATACATTCAGAACTTGCACACAGGGCAACAGGTTTTTGGGCCATTCGCCCCGTGGCGATGGGACGGAAGCGGCAACCAGGGCAGGCCTCGGCCGGCGACGCGCGCGGCCGCCAGAGGCGCTTCTCCGGGGGGATTATTTCTCCTCGCAGAAAATTAACCTGCGGCAGGGAACTCGCAGGCGGCTCTTCCCTTCGCCTCGTCTCGCCTCGCTGCGAGACATTAAAGCGCCCTGTGCGTGTGTGCGCGGCGCGGGGTGCCTGCAGCAGCGCCCCTGCCTCTCCTCTCCCATTACGTCGTTTCCAACTGCCTCCCCGAGCCGCGCCTGTGCGCTGTCAACGTTGACGCTCTCCCTTCATCCACTTTGCTTCGCACCCCCCCTTCACCCCCGTTACGCCCACCTTAAATAGAACAAAGCGAACACTTTCCAGGTCATATTCGCTGGAAATACTTTATACTAGTGTGGGAGGCAACACAAAATTCCACAATGACAGTCGATAAAATTAACACAAATGAATACCTACAGGCTTAAACCAAAGATTCACTCATAACGTATTGTTTCTTTTACATTTTTTTTTCAGTTGAATATCATCAAAGTGCTTACGAAATGATTTGTGAATCCGTCGCACGATGTCATTTTAAGAGCATGAATGGCTTTCAAATCCCAACATTCGGTTTCCTTTATACGCGATTTCGAAGTCACGCTTTTAAACGGTGTGAACACGTTCGAATCATAAATGGAACAAAAGGTTTTTCACGATATTAACCAACTGCGAGTTAAGAATTCGAGCCAAAACGTTTATTATCTACGTGTACCCATCCTTTTTTACTTTTCTTACCCGTTCCCCTCCTATAAACTCACCCTACTTGTATATTTTTCTCTGCCAGCATAGAGCTAACTCTTCCGGACGGCAAATGGCGCTTCACCTCCCCGTCCGCACGGAAACTGCTACCTGCAAGTTCAATCTAATGCTCTCGCATTCCTCCACGGTCAAATCAACAAGAATTTCGGCGCTCGGCGCGCTCTTCAAAGCCGGAGCGGTCGCTGCGCTCCAGCAGAATTTGACGGACGCGGGCCGTTCGCGCGTCGCCTTCCTCAACAGGCGGGCCGGAAGCGGAAGCGAGGCCTCTGCCCCGCGCCGGGGCGCTCGTGACGTCCCGCGTCGCGTCGCGTCGCCCATCGCCGCAGAGGGTGCCAACGAACGAAACGAGATTAATTACGCGGGAACTCCATAAACGAAAATTAGGTTGCGCTGCCAATCAATCTTTCCGCAAGTCGCAAACACAGACACACACACACACGCGCGCACGCGCGCGCGCGCATACACACGGAGGCCACTGGCAGCGAGCGCGGTGGCGGCGCGTGGCGGGCCCTGCGGCGGTCGCTGTCGCTGCGCTCCACGTCACCGCTGCTGCTGCCGCTGCTCGCCGCCGGCCGACACGTGCCGTGGGCAGCTGACACGTGACACCCGCTATGCTCCCCAGAGAGCTGAAAGGGCTCCGGCTTTCACACAGCAGCGCATACAATGCATTCGCAATAAGAGACACCACCGCAAGTAAAAACCAGCGGCGAGTAAAATACGCATCCTCCTCGTTCAAAATATTGATTAAAAATCATAATATGTTCCCTGCTGTCAGTACGACTAACAGAACAATTAAAAAAATAGATTTTCAATAAAAATGTCCAAATAGTTTTACAATAGCCAACAGTTTTTAATTAATAATTTCAATTTAATACTATAAAATAGAAATTAAATAAAATTAACAAATTAAATAACGCCAATAAGTAAATTAAAAAATTCATATTACATCAGTTTTTTGACAGATTCAAATTTACGGAAGACAAATATTTAACAACATATGTTGATAATGTCGTTTAAAAATCAAGGTACTATCTATTAATTATCTTTGTCAGTTCTCATTACCTCGTGTAACAGGAACATTTATTTACATTTCGAAGGCGCCTGTATGCTTAGCTATCTCTGAGCTCAGCCCGTCAGCATCTGCTGACTGCTCTTGGGAACTTACGGCACGTGTAGAGGTGCAGAGTGAAGGAAAAGCAATCAAACTGATTCAGTAATCAGTATATACGTTATGCTTGGTTTGTTGCGGCATTTTCAAGCGAAAGGTAAGCACGAATTCCAGCGGGGCATGAAAGGAAATTAAATAGAAGAGGATTGATGGGAATGCAATTCAACATTCTACGTTCCCCAAAAGATAAAAACTGGAGTTGAATACGAAAGATCTCTTCACTAACAGAAAACTAGTGGTGCTACAGAATGACACAGACTTTCCCGTAATAGTTTTCTATGCCCTTTGGTCTCGGGTAGCAATTCGGACTTGACACATACTCTTGCCAGCTACCATCTATTGCTGCCCTAATTACTTGTTTTTTCTTCTTAATTTTTCGGTTTCTTAATAGTAGAACGGATATATAATTTTAAGAATATTAAAGAACAGTCGTCCTAAATGGCAATTTCTTTGAAAAATTTTGAGGTTTTCGAAAAACTTTATTTGAAGTCATTTAAAGTACTTCAACTCACAAATAAAATAGTGTTTACAAATTGAGCAAAATGTGCATATAAACAGTGTAAGAGATCTTTCAAAAAATTACATAAGTGTAATTTTTGAAAGAGAGAAAAAAAAACAAAAACTTTACGTCATATTAAAGAGTACAATTAGCACTATCCGTTGGAAATGTTTGAAGAAAAAAATTGAAGCCATTTTTGAGAAAATCGCGTTTGAGCGTTTCTGAAAATGCGTAATTCTGAGCTAGTTTTCACAGAAAACGGCTCTGTTTTCGAGATACTTTACTTCACATTATTTGAAGCACATATACTCATAAATTAACGATGTGAACAAATCGCCGTTTATGTAAATATTAACAACGTGCTGTACAAGTAAAAAAATATATTTTTGTAATTTTTGAAAAACAACAACAAAAGATAAAACAATATGGCGTTTATGTCATCTCACAGAGTGCATTTAGTACTAACCCCTCCAAAAATTTAAAGAAAAAAATTAAAGCCGTTATAGAGAAAATCTTGTGTTTGTAATTTTTTTTAAATTGCACATATTGCACACAATATTGCACGAAAACTCCTAAAATTCCCACAAAAATGTACATAACCTTAATGAAAGATCTCACTTTGGATAACAAATTTTATTTGCAGGAAAACTCTCTATCTTTATTTTTGTAGTTACAGTAAGACGCCGATAATATTGAAACTTTTGAAAATTGCTAAAATACAGAGTTAACCGCGCAAATCGGACATATGCAACCTTTATATGTGTATTTTACTCTATTCTTACAAGAAATTTAAAGAAAACATTTGGACCCGTTTTTGAGAAAATTTTTAAAATGTCCGGGAGGCTTCATCTAAAGTATCCCCAAAAATTAATAAATGTTTTTCAAAAAATCTGAGAGCTTCGACTCAGGCCAGATGGTCACGGTTTTCGTACGTATAGTTTAGGCGCTAGTGTTGTTCACATACACCGGAGAGACGGACGGACGTTTTGCTTTCAATAGGTCTTTCGGTACCAAGAAGCTGCAAAACAGGGATTCAGGCTACACCACATGTTGGGGTATTTTTTTATTAATTTAGCAACTGGTTTTATCCACATTTTCGTTATCAGGGCTCGGCAATGATTTTTTTCTGACGAAAATTCGCCGTTTTTTTCGCGCAGCATTACATACCTTTCCCTATACTACGTATATTACTCGGTACACACGTACGTATACGGAAAAGTAAAAATGTTTAGTGTTGTTTTGGGAAGTTAGAATTGCAAAATTGTGGTCGTGTATTTAAACACCAAGTGAGCTGGACCAAGAGAACCAAATATATTTAATCAAATGGCGAATGAAAATGAATTACGAAGGAAAAATAGCATCGTGTAGAATAAATGGAACATACATACTGAATGCAAAAAGAAAGGAAAAAGAGCAAAGGATAAAAAGTGTCACCCGCACTTTATAAAAACGGAAACTGTGATGAGACAGTCAGCAAAGAGGAAAAGGGTGGCGCAAGAACAAATAATAGACATCCAGCTGCAGGAGATTCATAAATCCATTGAAGCTCTTTCGTAATTCCACGGATTGCGGGACTGCGAATGACATGAACATAGCTCAGTGTGTTATTAAATTTAAAACATTTCTGTGAAAGGTGTCCCAGAAGCTTGGTTTAAATGTCACGTACTTTATAACTTTTACAGTGAAAAGAATAAAATGGAGCAAATATCTCTTCGTTAGTCGACAATTTTCTGTAGCAATTAAAACTGTAGAAGGTTCACCTACAATTCCCTTTAAAAGCAAGTGGTCACGACCACCTGATTTTATTAGGTATCTATGAACTCAACAATTCCACTGGAGTATAGACCGGCACTATTACAAGAAGAGTTTGCCATTCTGAATATATGTTAGAGTCAACGAACTACAATAAGATTTAGACATTGCCATGTTCATATCAATTTTTATACTGCAAATCCGTATATCCCATAACGTCTAACTGTAAGTTTTGTAAAATTCATGTTGTGTCTGAAAACCATCTACCAGAGTCACCACAATGGTAGCGAAGACCACGTACTTTCCTCCAGAGATGACCCACATGATAGTTCAAGGGATTTCGACTGGACGCACATGTGCTTCCAGTCGAGTTTAAGGAAACAAGAGTAGTGAGGGACGCGAGCAGTTTCTACGGTTCGACAATCCACACACACATCCACTCCCCCCAAAAAACGTCGCGGCACCGACACAAACTCCTCTCCAACCACCTCTAGCCCACCTTCTCTCCACCTCCCACGCTCGGACAGCTCGCCTCCACGGGGGGGGGGGGGGGGGGGAATGAAGACATTTGCAAGCGCCCCGAACAAAGCGGCCGCGCCGCGGAATCAATACGCACGTGCGAGAGAAAGGGGAGCGCGGCCCTTCAAAGCTCCTCCGGCGCGAATTAGAGGAAATGAGGGCGGCGCTGGGTGCGTTCGCCGCCCGCGCCCCTAAAGCGGCCCTCCGCGCCGCGAGCGATGGCGGCGATGATTGCGTCTTACCGGAAGGAGGCGCTCTAAAGACGCCTGGGGACGTCTACCGCCTCCCGCACGTGTAGAATTCCGTTTTTCGGATAATGTCAGAACAGTACGAAAATTCAAAGAAATATTGGTGAAGTTTCGTCGGTGAATTCCCGAATGATAAACTGGTGACAACACTGTTTCCAGGAAGTACATACGCACACACGTTCATATTTCGCTTGGACAATGTGAAATAGGATGTTTCAATGAATGTGAATGAAAATGAATGAATTGGATCGAATGTATTTCAATGAAAGTAATCTAATTGATTTAGAATGAATGTGTGCAATTGTCTGAGACTACATTCATTTATAAAACGTAACATCAATGTTTGTTGTTCTTGTTTTTGTTCATTTCTTCCGAAGCACTCACATTCCGCAGAAATACTATTTTCGGGAGCTTTTATAAATGCACTTCAGCATTTGAAGCGCCAGTAGTAAACACACGGCAACAGTGATAAAATAAACATTAATAACGAAAAGCATTCAACGTGCTTCGCCTCGCTGTCCGCCACTCTCCTCCCACCAGTCTAATGAATGCACCACCTAGGCGTTCGCCCGGCAACCACTGAGCACTCTCGCAAGATGTTAGGCGCGGGCAACCGAAGCACTCGCGATATTAAAGAAATCTCCGGAGACGTTCTCTATGGCGCTGAGGAGCCTCGGAGGCGTTATAAAACACAATCAGTAAAAAAAACGAGCAACCCGCAGATTTTCCGAAATAACATGGTAACTCGGCTGCTAACAATGCGAGGGGCGAAGGAGGGGCCTTGGCGGTGGATCGATTCCTCATCGTCAGCTGCGCCCGCGGGGGCCCTAGGCAAGGAGCGGGGATAGGAAGGGCCGGACGGCGTGGCGGTGAAGCCAGGAGGGTGGGAAAGGGGCAGGAGAGAGGAAAGCGTCGGGGGAGGGCAACGCAGTGAGGGGAGGGCGGTGGGGACGGAAGGAGAGAAGGCGTCGCAGCAAGGTGAAAAACGGAAGCTAAAAGGGGCGGTGTTATGAAGTGGGAGGTGGCGAAGCGACTCCGGGCGGGGTTGATTTAAAATGCGAAGGCTTTCGAGTAGGATGGGGAGGAGTGAGGTGGCGCAGGGTGAGGCCAAACGGATCTTAGTGAGATGGAGCCAAGTTGGGCGGTACGGGGAGGGAGAGGGATGGAGGTAGAGGAAGGCAGGAGGAGAGTGGAGGCAGTACGATGGGGTGGTTAGAGGGGACGGGGTGAAACGGAGAAGGGAGGAACGGCGCAGTACAAAGCAGTGAAAGGCCGGAGACGAGATGAAGCAGCGTGGCGTCGGCCTGGAAGAAGCAGGACGGTTAGATATAAATTACGGCAGGGAGAGGCGGCACGGAGATAGCCGCCGGCCTCGGCACCTCCGTACAGTTCTCACATGAGACTTTGTGCTTCAAACGCAGCTTCCAACTTAACTACGTTCTTATGCGGCTACAAAATGTGTATCCTCTTTCATGTGCATTGCCGGATTGTTGCCAGCGAAAACTATTTCTTGTGCCACGAGGAGGTGAACTGACGTTATAAAGGGAATAACGCAATTTAACACAAAAGAGTGAGTGTGAACCAAGCAAAAAAGGAAAAGGGAAATGACGGTGATTAGATGGGAGTTAATAAGAAAGCGCAATGGGGGAAATGTGTAATATCACAAAGGGAGACATCCCAGGCGGTGGTTGATATCGTGCACCGAGAGGAAATCACTGATCACAGCAGTATTAAACAGAATGCATCACACAAAACCAACGTTAAAAGATAAACACGTGTTCGAATATTTGTAATTGTCATTTCTCTACATAAGCTGTAAGCGGGACGAGAACAATGTCAGAAATCACACGAGAACAATTCAAACTCATCGTACCTGACATTTAGTATCGGATTAGATGTCTACTACGGGCAACAAACACCATACTTACGAGTGATAATTTCACTTTTTTCCTTTCCTTAACTTTCTATGATGTAACTTAAATTTTGCAATACCGAAGAACAATGGTGTTGGAGTCAGAAAGGATCTTTTTAAGTTTGTATTTTTTAAGAGGGAAACGACTAAACTTCTTTTCAAACGCTAGATTCATGGTTTGTACTACAAGAATGAGTGACGGCGCGTAACATGAACATGCAAATTTTTGTTTACTTTTAGCCCCAGGTAATATGTTTATATCAGTAAACATGATTAATGCATTATGTAAACTTTTGCATAATGCCTCAACGAAATTAATAATAGATAAATTATATTATTGCAACTATTCTTCAGCAGATATTAAGTACATACATTCTACAAATTGCAATTTGTTTGAATCATTAGAAGCGGTAGTTGCTGATTTCAGAGTCAGGAGAGGAAGCTATATTATTTTCTCAACGAATACGCAAACACATAGCATTCTATTACTGAACTCAAACATTACTCGGACGTTTTGTTGTACATTTTTAATTGAATGTACAACATCACAATTAAGCCCACTAGAAATGCAATATGAGCAACAACAACAACAACAACAACAATAATAATAATAATAATAATAACCACCATCATCAAGAATTATTTGCAAAAGTTACATCATTTTCCTCACGCAGTTTACAGGCTCAGAATTCAGACTTGCAACTTGCCGTATTGTTCGAACTGTATTAAATATCTACCGAAACTTAAAAAAATCGATGATTATATTTGACGAAATTTTGACATTTTTGGAGGGTGCTGATGTCGAATAAGTGTTTTATAGTTTGTAGTTTTTCAAAGAGTTTGTCTAAAGAGATAGTGAAATAGTAACAGCAAGTAAACTGCAATATTTTTATAAATTTATGTAACCATCGACGTATGTAAGACAAGAAAGTCTGTGGTACGTTGTCAGATGATTGATTTGTTTCTGTCGAGGTGTTCGAGCTGTCGAGGTGTCAAGGAGCCCTCTCACTCTGGTCCCTCTCCTCGCAATTCCCGTGAGGCGCCGGCGGGCAGGGTAGGGCGGGGCGGGACGGGGCGGGGCGGGGAGGGGGGGCGGGCAGGGCAGGGCAGGGCGGAGCGGGACGGGGAGGGACGGGACGGGGCGGGGCGGGGCAGGGCAGGGCGGGGCGGGGCGGGGGAGGGGCGGGGCGGGGCGGGGCGAGCACATGTCGCATCGAGTCGCGGCGTGTGACGTCGCGCGTCGGACGAGTGGCTCGCGCTCCAGAGCGCCACAGATTTATAACCTTTGAAGGGCGCGCAAAAACAACGCCACCGCTCGCTTTCTGCAATGCCTGTCGCGATTTATAGCAATTCTAAAGCGACTCTGCGTCCGTTTTTAAAACATTTCAATGATAGACATTTGTTCCAATTCTGATCCATACATCAGAGTCACGTCCGTACTGCCGAATGAAAGGTACAAAAAAGTGTAAACGATTTGCGGGGGGGGGGGATCTTATATCTTGAAAGCTTTAGTGTGATATTGAAGATTGTATGCCCGTAGCAAGAGTTTCACTGTTGGACATGTTCGCAGTTGGAAATAAAAACTTACAAGATAAAGTAACTTGTACATCTAAAAGTGGAAGATAGTGATTGGGACGAAATCCACGTCTTATACTAATTTGTTTCGGTACATTTCCTTTATTGCGAGAAAGAGCTAAAAAATACTCAGAAAGATACCTCTTGTAGGGATTCCGACCCATACATCACACAGCGTCAGTAGCAGATTAACCTTCAAAGATTAAAATAAAGTTTCGAGGGAAGGTTGCAAATGAAGAATCTTCCAAATTCAAATTGATCTCATCTTTTTTCTACCACAAACAATTCATTTTTAGTACGAAGGATGGCTTCCAGGAGTTTTGAATACTAAGTAGTACGTTATGAGCATAATCTTGAAAACCAAATTGTATCAATAACAGGTAAACAAGAATGGAGCATTACTTTTCTGTTTTAATTTTATATATATATTTTTACGAAACGGTTTGGTCCAAGCGCCATTCACCAGAATTTCACTAATTATTAGACAAAAAGTCTTCGAAGATTGAACAACCTGTTACTAATGTGTCGATAGATTGTTGCTCAAAAATATTAAAGCATAAACAAGACGATGCAAGAATTGCAATGTTATACAATTTTGTCTTTTCTTGCCAATAACAAGCTAAGAATAACAGCCAACAAAAATAATTTCGACGTCATCTGTGATGGGCGATTCGCTTGGAGGTAGAGCGAGCCGACGGCGCGAAGTGCGCACACGACGGCACTAGCGGAAAATTATTTCCCGAGAAGAAAGCGGCGCAGGATGCGGCGCGCGCGCTCCAGCGGCTGCCGCCGTAATTAAGCGAACAACGGCGCGGAGACAATGTGTCTGCGGACGGCGGCGGCGCCGACGCGGAGGAGGAGGAGGAGGAGAGGAGGCGGGAGAGAGAGAGAGAGAGAGAGGAAAACGTGGCTTCCAAAGAAATGCGTCACGCTCGGACGGCGCCGCGGTAACAAGCGGAGAAATGCGCTCTCAAGAAAACTCGACGACTTCTCTAGGACGACCTGACCATCACGGAGACAGGAGACCAAGGGCATTATTTGTCAAACTGCTAGTCACAACATCCAGTTGTGCAGCGTTTGAATGGAAAAGTGATCTGCTCTCTCATCAGATTCGCATTGTAGACAATTTGTTGCAGAGGAAATGATGTTGAATTGCATCGGAGAGCTGTGGGATTACACGAGCGCACGAGTTCACCAAAATCATTTATTGGCCAGACAATGCTATTTCACAATAGCAAGCGAGGTATCAGAGGAACACTGCAAAATGAAATAAAAATGAGAACTGTTGTTCTAACGACAACGTACTTTCGTTGGTCATTTTGCCACGCTGTGCATGGTTACAAATCTCGGAGAAAGGAAAACAAAAGGAGAACACAATAAAAGGTTAGAGATATTTTATAAATAAAATATGCAATAAAAATTACTATAAACCTAATGTGAACCATCACCAGATTTGATAATTTTGAAATGATATTCCTGAAAAGCGATCCGGAGCATTAAATCTAGTATTTGTATGTTGGAAGAAATGAGAGAACGACTTTCAGAAAGGAAAACACTGAATGCTATCGCTTGCAAAGAAACAAAAATCGATGCAGAGCGTCGCGTCGCATAGCTTCGCTGTCCGATTCATTACAACACTACACACCAGCGCATTCGCCCTAACGAGAATGGGTTCTCCAGCAAGAATCACGCAGCAATGTTTTCAGCCGTTCTCTGGAAGGCAAGCGGGGCCCTGGCGGCGGCGCAGGCCAAGTTCAGCGCCCCCGCGTCCGCGCCCGCAGAGGCCGAGGCGGCGCGGCGGCGGCCGTCGCACACGCGAACCCGCCCCGCTGCCGCCGCCCCGCCCCACCCCGCCCCGCACCCTCTCGCCTCCGCGCCGCGCCGGGGACCGTGAGGAAAATTGATACCTGGAAAGTGAGCGGCGTACGGAGCAGACGGCGAAATTACATGGCTGCAGCCGCATCACGGCGGACGGTAATGACGGCGCAGGCGGGGGCCCCACGGCCCACGCGGGATTTCGCACGGCGCAGCAGGGGCTGGGCGGCAGGGAAGGTCGGCGGGCGGAGATTTTGGCGGCGACGACAGTGGTTGGAACATGGGGAAAGGCGGGAGCCAGCAGAGAACGAAAGGCGACTAGGTCACGGGCGGAAACGAAATGGGCGGTAGTAGCGACGAAGTCACAGGCAAGAGAAAGACGAAATAATCCTTTGTTTCAAGATGCTGGGAAAACGTGTAGCTATGTAAAATAGGAGACGGAGAAACTAAAATACAAAGCGGAGATAATTTTCGAGAAGAAATTAAGACAGAACGCAAGGAAGTTCCACAGACAGTATGAACAGAAAAAAGATATAATTGAAAAACAACTGTGACTGCAAAATGACAATCGAAACAGCCAAGGAATGTAACAAACGAGGTATTTCTGTCAGAAGGGTTCTAATTCCCTCGTCCTCCATCTCGTAGTACCGTTCGACGGAGACTATAATGTTCGTCGCGAACATCACATTCAGGTGGAATTCGCGCGCTGGCTCTATGCACCTGACTGCTTATCAGCAAAGCAAGAAAATTAAAATACGTTAGTCGGGGAAAAAAATGTCAACCGAACTACCATCGATCAACGATCAATTTCTTATCGAAACAAATTTTATTTATTCGCTTTCAGAGTACTAAAATCTATTTAATCGTCTCAGAGAATATTACTTTACTTTCTTTACATCTATAGTCGTTTTACCTTCATCACCTCTGCCACATTGGCATGAATTGCCTCCAATCCCGAACAGTAGTAACATTTGAATTAGAATAAAAGTGAACTGTTTGAAGTAATTCACGAAACAAAAATTGTACCTTTATGTGCCGGAATTTTGCTCTGCTTGAGAGGACTAAAATCCTCGCCAGCGGGTCACGTTAACGCAATTCTAGGAAATCCAAAACTGCCACTCAACGGCAAAATTAGCGTTTTCCTCTCGAATATACAGGCTTTCCAAAATAGTGCTGGACCCATAATTTGAAGAAAACAAACCATTATGTTTAATGACCCTTGTTCATGCGAAATCTGTATGCAGCAACCTATAACTCTCACACCTCGAAATCGATTCCCGAACACGTTTTTTTACGTTATGAGTGATTTCACGACGAGTTTCCCCTGTTAGACAACTTAATCGCGCAATAACCGGCGAACAACGGCACGGTACCATCTCAGCGACGAACAAGATTTTTGATTAAGATGACCTGGCACAGGTCTTTTCCACCCAAGTTGCCTCTTAATCGGATTAAATTATAATTAATACATTTTGTGCCAACTTGCGAGCGGGTGAGCGTGCCGCAAATTGGATACAGCAAATCCGGCGTCGCTGCCGGCCGCCCTCCTGCACCGCGCCGGAGGCGGCGCGCGACAAATGAAGCGGCTGCGACCGCAAAGTCGGCGAACTCGCGGCCGCGCCGGCAGCGAAGGCGGGGCCGGGGCCGGGGCCGGGCCCGGGCCCAGAGAGATGGGGGCGCAGCGGGGACACCCCGGCCGGGGAAAGGGGCGTAAGAGGATCAGAGAGTTTCCGGCTGACGCAAAACCCCGCGCAAAGGCCGAGAACGCGATTTGTCCCCCGCGAGCGGGCTAGGGGGCGGGGAGTGGGCGGGGCGGGGGGGGGAGCGAAGCGGGTAGTGACCGCCGGGAGGTGGGAGTGGGGTGTAAGAGCCAGGGGGGCTGGTTGAGAGGGAGACAGTGAACAAGAAATGGCGGGATGGGAGTGACTCCGCTGTTCCGTTCAGGCGGAGCAGATGGAAAACCCAAAAATGGGCAAAGAAAGGGAGAACAGAAATGGGGGAGTAGAAAGGTAACCGGATTTCGTTGACTTTATGTTTAGGTACATTTATTAAAGCAATGGTTATACATTTTTCGCATAACCACAAGTCAATCGTTGTGAATCAATGTTTCACGTAGGTTGCGTCTACGGAAAGGGAAAATTCCCCTAGAACAAATAGATATAATTTTCAATAAATTACTTCAGAATTCTACTAATCCAAACGAACACCTTCAGAATTCTATTAATTGTAACGTGAACTGTATTGGAAATATCAGGTAATTAAATATATTCCATGTGGCTGACTTCGAGTGTGCATTCCATTTTAAGATAGATGCTATTACTTTTCTTTTGAGTACAGTGACGACAGGAATAACCCTATTACTACATCTGACTTTAACTGAAAGATCTACTAATTTTTCATTCAATTTGGAGGAATGGAAAATTTACTATTAGGCAGCTGCATTTAATTCATAAAATTATATTATTTTTAAGAAGTTTTAGACCTCTCCTCCTTAATTTTTATTTTAATGTTTTTTTGAGTAAACTAAGAATGACTTTAACATATGGTTTAAATTATTGCACCATTAGTCGCACTGAATGATACTAATTTTATCTCGAATTCAGATACCGACGAAACTAAACGAAATTGCACAAGGAGAGTGATAAATGGATAAATTGACACCGGATTCTTCTGTCAGAACGAGAGTTCGCTCATTCTGAACTGACATCATTTATTGAATGCAACAAATTAAATAATGGAGGTGAGTGATTTTACCTATTCAACACAACCTACGAAATCAGATTCTTGAATTGCTGAATGCATGTAAAACACATGTATTTACGTTTAACACACACACTTTCCTCATTCGTTTTTAGTAGCCCTTCTCATTTGAACAACTTTATTTTAAAACTCACTCCCTAGTAATCACGTATCTTGTAATAAGACGTCTGGACGAAGTAACGTACGGAATCACTGCTTCCGTTTGGACAGACCATCGCAATCATAAACTTGCGCGCAACCAAAACGTTAGAGAGAATGCAAATGAGCGCCGTTTCAATCTTAATTCCAATTAAGTCTCCAGCAACTGGGAAATTCCTTCCCGCGAGGCCCGGAGACGCAGACCACTGAAGCAAAGTTTCTCCCTCCGAGCGACCGTCCCGTGAGACGCCGCTCCGAAGCGAAGTGCCTGACGTTGCCACAGACCGCGCTGCGCCTGCAGGCCGGCTGCCACGGACGGAATGGGCGGGAGGGCATTGGCGGGCAAGTAGGACGGGCAGCGAACGGGCAGGCGAGGCGCTAGGGCAGGCACAACGGTGCAAAACGCGCAGAGGGCGGAATGTCAGAGGGAGACGGAGTGGGGCGAGTGAAGAGAAGGAAGTGCGGAGAGAACGAGGGAGAAGCAGAAGAGAAGGAAAAGAAAGGATGGAAGAAGAAAAGGGAAAAAGAAAGGATGGAAGAAGGAAAGAGGAAAATAAAGGAGCGAAAGGAGGTGCAGAGCGTGTGGGGAATGGCAGGGAGGCGGAGAGATAGGCATTGGGCGCAGGCCAGCCGGATGCCAGAGATGAAAGAAGTCGGGCGGATGGCAGGGAGAGCTGTCCTGTCCACTGCGAGAAAATCCGATTTGCCAGAGCATCGGTCGGATTTTCGACCGGCATCATTTCGTACAGTTGGCAAGATCGAAATTTCGTTATTATCCGCGACCTTTTTGACATATAGAATGCCATTTTAAATTGTCGGGATAAAAGAAGAAAAAAAAGGGTGGAAATTCATTGATGTGTTTTAAAGAAAGAAACGCGTAGAATCACGAAAGATGACAGAAAAACGAAAGAATCGAACAGAAGAACGAATAGAAAAATATATATCTTTTTTACTCCCTGAAAGAATGGTGGAGCTATACAAAGAATTCTACGTCACTTGGCAATGAAAGTACTCACCTTGTCCTAAAAAATGATAAAACAAATTATCTGACTTTTTTGTTGTTAGTAATAGTTCAGACATTATCCATAGTTTCCACAGATATATACAAATTCAGGAATCGAAAACGGAAATAGGTCATAAAATACCCATTATCTTGTAACCCAAATCAGAGATATCAACTGGCGTATTTTGATTAAGATAATTCGTATCACGAGTATTTTTTCCCTTTTCCACGCAATGCTCACCGCTAACAGCCTCGATTTTAGACCAGTGCGCGGCACGCGAACCTGGAAGGGCTATTCGAATTATTCACAGCCACCTTACGACAAGTTCTAGGGCGCAGATTTTCTGAGCAAGGCAATGATGAAATCTCTTTCACTCGCATTTGCGTGCTAACTGTCTACGCTTTTAGCAAACAAGCCCGCAAGATCTTGACATAAATACTCGTTCGTGTTGCTGTTTCACAAATTCTAAGTTTTATCTTAACATAACGAGGGTGGAGCACGATTGCAAAACTGACATGTCGTAAACCGTTCACCCAAAATGATTTTGAATTCACTATCAAAACGAAGTATTTTAAAACATCTGTAAGGTAAAATATAAGTGATACACATAAGAACTTTCCTAGATTACAACCTGATTCTCGATTAAGATATCGAGCTTTTCGATCTGATTTTCTTTCATATTTGCGCTATCGTGGGTATTTGAGGAATTTTAATTCCGAAGTGAGAGTCATGAATTATATTGTCATTATTGCCTATGTATTTTATACTCCTTAGCGTGGTCACACAAAGAGTAATATCTGTCAGCTGTCGAAAACCATTCAACACCTCAATACGTGAACAAATTAAGAAAACTAAGTTTACCCCTCTAATTAGTTAACTGTGCTAAGTTTATCAATGCCCCAGAAATCGCAAAAATCGCAATGGGGAAAATGTAATTGTTAAAATTCAAAGAGAGAGAACAGATTACTGGGAATTTCGACGTTCACATAAGGTTGGCATGCTGCCACGTGTGCCAAATAATGTAAATTATTTAAGTATGGAACTATTAACAACTCTGCGTCTTCTAAACTCAATATACGTAAAATATTGAGAAATTGTGTATTTTGTAGAATTTGTACGACTTGTAGAACGGAACGAATTGGTCACTCCACCGAGAGCACGTGGCAACGGCATTACATGTACTATTTTATCACAAAGAGACAAATGACTCTAACATGCGCATGTAGACGTTGTTGGGAGTCCCGTGCTTCTGTATAAACAATCGCTTTCGTTGCAGTGGTACACGAACACAGACGTAGGGGCCGTCTAAACGCGTGTAATTTGGGTGCAGCGAGGGCGGCGGCGCGGGTGGCTGCTCTCAGAGCGCCAATGCGACCGCTGGCCGCGCGACGCGCTCCGCTTCGCCCCGACCGCCCTCCCTCACGGGCCGCAGCGCACAGCGCAGCCCCGATAGGGCGTTCCGCGACGCCGAGCACCGCAATTAGGAGAAGGCAAACACATTTGGGGTAAGCAGCCAACACCCGCACGCTACTTGTTTACTTATCCTGATTTACAGTCGCGTTTGATTTTCGAGAGGTGCCTCGCTCGAAAGCGAACAATCTCGCCGATGTCATTATCCGCCTGCTGGGCCCGTCGCTTCACCAACGTGGGCTACCGATGGCGACGCACCACAGTCCCCCAACAGTACGCGCAGCACTTCCCTACGAGACACGGGCTCGACAGACGGGCTTGTACGCTCGCCCACCGAATCAATAGGACAAACTCTCCACGGAAGTCTCAAATATTCTCCGGGATTCCCCCCGCGGGTTCACTAAAGCCACGGCGATAAATGTCACTCGAAAATTATAGCTCTATTAAAAAAGTTTCTTCTTAATAAGGCCCTCCGGAATTTCAGGCCGGCTCCTTCCCCAGTCGCACTTCCGACGGACAACCGCGGGCCTGCGGGCGCGAGGCACGCGAGCAGCCCGCCAGCGTCGCCGCCAGGAAGAAGCGGGAGGGGGCCTGCGGAGGCAATAAATCAATCGGGGAAAATGCGAAGGCAGCGCCACACGGGCCGGGGGCGTGGGTGGAGGCGCCGTGTACTCAGTAATTAAAAGTCAATATTAAACATTAATTTACTGCGACTCAGCGCCACTCGCGACGCGGCGGAGGCGTACCGGAAGTGCCCCACAGAGGATGTGCCGAGCGGGGAGGGGGACGGGTGGAAGAGGATGAGGACCTTCGTCATGATGAGGGAGGGAGACGGGGGGCGACGATAAACGGGCGGTCGCTTCAATTGACACAATGCAGGCGGA
Organism: Acheta domesticus; assembly: GCA_031308135.1. Classification (NCBI taxonomy): domain Eukaryota; kingdom Metazoa; phylum Arthropoda; class Insecta; order Orthoptera; family Gryllidae; genus Acheta; species Acheta domesticus. The sequence goes on from JAHLJT010009436.1 coordinate 221,138,247, forward strand.
GGCGGTGGCAACGCGGCGCTATCGATTCCCCGGCTGGTGGGGAGGGAGGGCACCGGCCGAAGGTGTGGGGAACGGGGACGGGTGCTCGGTCACGGCGGCGGCAGCGCACGGCATCAGGCACGAGAGCTCGGCACGCAGCGCGACACCACTCGCCATCGTACGCGATGGCAAGCGATGGGGGACACGGAGAGGCGAGGCGCAAGAGAAAGACGTGGAAAACAGAATGCGAGAACTACATCAGCGAATGAAACAAATGGATGTCAAATCTGAGACGACGTTACTTGCTACAGAGAATATTTAGATTAAACGATAAAAGTATATGGAGCCGCAGTTTGTATTACAAAATGCAAAGCGTGGTTAAGAGATGCTTGTAATACCGTTATGATTATCAAACAAGTTTCTTAATGGGCGCTCTTAAACGTCGAAACGTTTGCAGAAGATGTAATATTAATGTTCCCATTAATGAAGCAGATTATTATATTTAGTAACATCATTAGGTCGAGAAATACCCGATCTTAAGCAATCGATAATTATTATATTCTCGTCCGCGTGTCGTTCAATACTTTTCATAATTCTATCTTGTAAGAAAAAATCGTATACCAAGAAACGGTATTTCTTTTTTTTATAAGTGCAGTCATATGCCATCCTTAGCTACAACTAATTTGTTTCCATGATTCTTAACGGACAGCGACCATTAACAATGTCTTTTTGTTCCTGTTTAGTTGCGTTAAGGCGATATAATAGTACTTAATTACGAGAAAATGCCAACAGAATCTTACATAAAAACCTTAGCATACTGGGGGACATCAACAAGGATACATGGGTGTTGGTCACCAGGACAAAAACGGGTGGAAATCCTTTAATTTTCCATGAAACGATAAACCTCAGAGGATAACATGGAACCAGCTGTTACATTAGAATGATATATGAAGCTGTAACATGTGATACGGCTAGTTTAGTGAACATCCGTTCGAGAATAATAATAATAATAATAATAATAATAATAATAATTGTGTAAGAACTTGTCTAAACTCCCAGGTAATCCAAAAGACTAGGAAGTGCAAGAAATAGCTTTATTTGGAATAGCCCACATTTTGCGCGAAGTATTAGAGGCACCGACAGTCCCTAGATCTGCTCCTTAGGTAGCTAGCTGCAACCTGGAGTAGATTTTATATTCAGCCGACACATAACATCTTAAGTCGTGATTTAGAGGAATAATAATAATAATAATAATAATAATAATAATAATAATAACAACAATAAAAATTAAAATTTTTAAAATACGCACAAACGACAATTCACTGGGCGAAGATGGAACGTCACGCAAAGCCACACTCAAAGTATAAAGACTAGGAATGAGAAAAAATTGCGGACTTTTTATGAATTTCACTAGCAAACAAATTCAGCATATTTAAATGGTATATTTAGTGAAATATAAGTATATAACTGCATGGGGGTAAAATACAATGCAGTACGGATGAGTAGTATGTACAACGAAAGCAAGAGATGGGTAAGGATATGGATTAAGCAACGAGGGAGAAGCACTGAAGGCAGTGAAAGCACGCTAGAACACCGAGAAGCGCAACAGGCAAGGACACGAAACCTGAGAGGCGACGACAAAAAAAGGTAGTACCAATAATTCCCCATAACGGGAGTTATTGGTTTCGGGATACGCGAGAAGATAACCACCGATGCACAGACTCTAGCAAGGATGTCGGGAATGCTAGCGCAAACGGGAGAAACAGCAGACTCGGAAGTGGCGGTAGCGGAAGGGGCCGCTTTGCAACTGTGCGATGCCACACCACACCTCCCCGCCATGCCCTCCCCCATCCCCACCACGCGCCGCCCGGAGCTCGCCTGAGAGCGAGCGAGCGGAGCCGCCATTGTTCCATTAGCAGCGGCGCGGCGGCGCGGCGCTCCGCCTGTCTTCACAAATCACCGGGCGGCTGAGGTGCACCACGCCTCCTCCCCGCCCCGCCCCGCCCCGCGCCTTGCCCGCCAACGCCCCCCGCCGCCCACGCGCCCACGCCGCGCGGCGCTAATCCCACGCGCCTAAGTGCAGCACCCAGCCGCAGTGAGGGCGCGGGCGAGCGCGCGGGGCGGGACGAGGCGGGCGGCAGGCGCGTGTGTAATTGGGGAACGCAGAGCCGCGCCGAACGCGTTACTCAATTCCCAGAGCACACGAGGCGACGCTCCGCAAGTGCATCCACGTGAAATGAGGTGAACGCGCACACGAAACTGAAACTATTAACACATCAACAGTTGCGAAATGAATACCGACAGAACCAATTTTTTATTGAGAAAAAGCATTATATGTTATGAACATGCTATGAAGATATGTAAAAATCTTTTGCCTGGAGGCAGGAACTAAAGGCAACTGACGTGCCTTCTGGGCGTTAAAAACTATCGACGGTATTTTATTTAAAATATCGAACTGGTTCGGTGAGTGCATTGGAATAATTTCGTATTCTTTGAGCACAATGTACATTCAAACATCAATATTTCCATAGCATCACTCTCGTTCAACATTCGTTTTTGTTGGACGTGTGGTCAACACGGTCACCTATTTGTACACCATTTGGAGAATTTCGACGCCTCATATTGGACCACTGTGAGTAACGCAACGCTCTGCGCCATTCGAAATAATGAAAGATTGAATCTACCGAAAAGGTTCAGCGTTGGGAGCTATCATTCAGTCTCATCGCGCCGTCGTCTAATAATTGGTGGCGAAAGTCATGGCCCCAATGCACTATAAAAAAATACCACTATACTCATGAAGACAGAATGAACTCATGAAGATAGGAAAACGCCATTCGCACTTCGAATACCCTCTCGCTCATTTATATGCATGGAAGAAGAGGGCGTGATTTTTTTTTTAACGGTCAGCGAAATCCGTCCTTTGGGTGCGGATGACAAAGCGCGGGCGCTCTGACACGGAGCGGGGCTGGCTTTAGAAGTGAAGGCAGCGCGCCGCGCCGCGTCGAGCGTGGTGCACGCACGTAGCGGGCGCGCGACGCGTGCAGGTGGGTCGATGGCCGCTGCATTAGCGCGCGCCCACTCCGCCTAATGGGCCTTCGATTCCCGGCGCGTGCGCCGTCGCCACCACCGCCGCCCTTCCACTCTGCCGCCGCCATTACTATCGCCGCCGCCGTAGGCATCCCATCGCCATCGTCTCCGCCCGCGCCATCGTCTCCGCCACCACTCCCACCTCCGTCGCTATCGCTGTTCCCTCCGCTGTCGCCGCCACCGTCCCTGCAGTAACACGCACCCGCCGGCTTCGCCTCCAATTCCTATTCATTACGGAGAGCGCCCTTTTCCCGCGCATGCCGATGAGCTCTCGTGCAACCCGATAGTGCCCGCAAAAACAACCGGTGGCGGCCCTACGCGGAGACAGCTGTCACCGCCACTTACACCTCGCTTTCAATCCCATCTAGGCCACCGAGCGAAACATTGGCTTGGTACATAATGCACTAGCTTTCAGGAACATGATGCGAAGCGTAAAGACTCATTGATTACATTGCAATAACACATGCAATACCGACAGATGGGTTTCAACATCAGCCTGCAACAAACAGGAGTCTCAATTTTAAATATAACGTAATACATACATAGGCTTATTGAAATACGGGAATACAGTGAAATTTACAAATCCTACATATTAGGAAAGAAATGCGGTAAATGACCTGAAAATGAAGGACGATTTGTTGCTGCCCTCTGGCTTCCCAGTCTGTTATATATTTTCATTTGCGATTCTAAAGACGAGTTCCTTATTTCATTTTATGACAAATGAAAATAAACCATACATCAACATAAATAAAAACCAGGGAAAATGTAAAACTTTAGGAAATAATGCAACTAACCATTTAACCCAATTTAAGTTCCCAAAAGAAACCCTTCTTATGAAAATAAAAACACATAAAAAACCGACCATTTTCAGTATGAACTTCTTCGACGGCGCCTGGCAACAAAGGCGCTCTCTGGCGCGCATACGGTCCCCGCCCGCCGACGCACAAAGGGCGCAATGAAAAGAACAAATAACGAGCCTTTCCCACGCGCGCGGCTAATGCCGGACTTTACGACCACAATAACGAACCAAGCATACAAAATACGTATAATTTATGAAACTTTCAATATTAATATCATGCACCCTTGCCTCCCCGGGGCGCGCTTGTAATTATGCAAATGTAATTACACGCGGAGACGATGGCCGCCGCGCCGGGGCCGACACCATCGCGCGTTTCTTCGCCGCGGCGGCGGCAGAGGCGACCGGAGCAGCGAGCGAAGGAGGGAAGGGAGGGGAGGGGGCCGACTGCCGAGAGCGCCACTTCGGGCGACGTAATTGACGCCGAGGGCCACGGCCGGAACCAAAGCGCCCGGCCAACGGAAGACGCCGCTGCCACAGCACAGAAGCTGCTCCCAAGAGGAAAGGACAAGGCTCCCACAGACCACCTCTGGAAGGGGACGGACACCTTCACAAACACTTTTAAACGGTCGTAAATATGCTGCAAATTATCTGTGCATCATTTCCAAATATTAACAACTAACGTATTTAAAAAAAAACAATTATTTGAAGGTTCATTCAGAGATTAAATCAGAAAATTATTAGTACAAATATTTAAAAAAATATCTTTAAGACATTTTATTTTCAATTTGTTTATAAAGTAAAATACACAAAGAGAATGAATGGGGGTGGGGGAATATGAATAAATTAAACGCTCCTTAGCAAAATTTTCCTGAAATTATTGAAATGCCCATTTTAGATTTTTTTGAAGGGCACAAGTTCTATCCTATTGCGTCAGTCAGCAAAATCCCCACGAAATATCAGAATATTACAAGGATATTTATTTAAAAGGGGATGTTAAAAATAAATATATGAATAGAAATCAGTGAGGAACTTCAGAAAGTGCATTATGTGCCGTCAAGTAATGTGAAAAGTATCAACGTCGGTCTCAGGGACGAACTTAGATTTGCAAGGTTTATAAACCTCCAATGAACACAACATAAACAGACCCATTCTTTTCAATATTTATCCTTCGTAATTTAAAATTTAAAATAAAATAGTTGATCGATGTAAAATAAATAACAATTCAGAAACATTACCTCACAATAATATTTGAGAACATTCATCCTGTGTTTATAAAGAATTTCTACCGGCATAAAATTCAGCAGCCACTCATTTCTTGGAACGATTTCCCTGGCTATTCCCGGTTTTCCACTGCATTTTGTTTCACCGATGACATTTGTAGTATTTCCCGCTATTTTTCAATGAAATATTGGCGCCTGATACTAATTTGTCAACTGATTTCACCGTGATAAAATACAATTTTTTAAAAAAAATCTCAACAAATAAAAATTGGGTTGCCACCATTTTTCCTTGACTAGATTTTTAAAGGAATCATATCTATAGTTACATCACCATTTCAAAACTTTCCCGGAATTCTAATGATTCTTCTACAAATTCCCCGATTTTCCGTGTCAGAGCAATGAAATTCTCGGCTTTTTCTCGAGGATCCATTGGGCACACATGGTGTCGGGTGAGACAGCTTCCCCCCCCCCCCAAAGAGAAATCCTTGTGATCTGATCCACGTGAAATGTGGTGAACAAAGAAGGCTTGGGGCACGTTTACTATTTTTCCTCCCTCATTGCTCTGTTTCAACCTATTCATTATTTATCCACCCATTCATCATTTATCTGACCGAACAGGCTTAGGTGCAGGGACTCCTAATGTATTATCTCTTGAAATGCAAACTTCATAATCACATCACATCAACATCATCTTAGCGTATGATCGTTTGGGCGTATGTAAAATGAGGACCAAATAATCCCTTCATCTTATCTCGTGAAGCTTCCTTCTTAATCCGATATGTAAAATGAGGACCAAACCATCTCAGGTAAGAAACGGACTGAGGAGGCAGGAAGTGCAGGTAGGCGCGTTAAGAGGGCCGCCACCGCCGCGCTGCTGGCCAGCATTTCCTTGTTCCTTTCCTTTCACTTGGGCGGCAGAAATCCTTCCAGAGGTCCAGTGATGACAATAGTCTCATTTGCTTTTCGAGCTTTGAAGTAACAACAGCGTTTACGTTTTTTCAAAGATGGAAGTGAAACCTGGTGTTACGCAGAAAGGGAAAGGACTGGTGACAGACGGGTCTTTTGATGACATTTGATAGATGATTTTTTTTACTTGTATCCCACTTGTATCCTTGTATATTTACATTAGCGGCAATTTGTTCACATAATTACATTTATGAGTACATGTGCTTTAAATAATGTCAAGTAATTTTTCTCGAAAACTCAACCGTTTTCTATGAAAACTAGCTCAAATTCCGCATTATCAGAAACGCTCAAACGGCATTTTCTCATAAATGGCTCCAAATGTTTTCTTCAAACATTTCAGACGGATAGTACAAATTGCACTTTTGATATGACGTAAAGTTCATTTTATGGTATTTTTTTGTTTTTCAAAAATTAGACAAATGTATTTTTTAAGATTTTTAACACAGTTAATATGCACTTTTCCACCAATTTGTAAACACTGTTCTATTTATTGAGTTAAAGTGCTTCAAATTACTTCTAATGAAGTTTTTCGAAAACTCAAAGAAAATTGCCATTTAGGACGAAGATTTACCGTGTTTTAATGTTCTTAGAATAATATTTCCGTTCTACTATTAGCAAACCGAAAACTTAACAAGAAAAAATAAGTACTTTGGGCGGCGATAGATGGCAGCTGGCAGGAGTTTGTGGCAAGTCCATTGGCAGATCTGCTGTTTTCGGAATAGCTAAGGACAGAAATCCTGGTAAAGGAGCGTGCAATCCAATAGTTTAAAAGCTGAGTTCACTTGAACTTCAGAAGTGTGGATTACATCAGTAACGTATCCGACAGCTTGATATGTTCGTGGGATCTGGTTTTGATCACATCTTTGTCATTTTTCTTTGCTTTTAGGACATTCTTATAACATTTTAAAATAATTTTATTGATTTTTTGGCGATGCTTCAGGTCATCAAAATCAGCTCCCTACTCATGATTATACCTTGACGAACGACAAGATTCAGTTACTAGCGAATTGAAAATAAAACACCGATTTCCAATTAGAACTATAACGATACCGATACCATTTATATTTTTATTGAAAATAATATAATTGTTAGAATTATAAACAAAACTTCTAACTTCAACTTTATTCGTCTACATTTTAATCATTCTATTAAATAAAATATTTATTACTCACGGAGTCGAATATGTACGTACACGCACAATACAATTTTTCAACAAAGTTCAATAATTTAACAATCACTGCAAGCACTTATGAGCACTAAAATCAGTTTGGAAACGCATACATAAGCCTATATTCGCTTAAGTTAATGTGAATTGAATGATTGACGATTCATAAATGAAAATTTCTTAGAATTGTCGAAGCTTCAGTCACGGACTTTCCTGAAGGGTCTTTTCCGTACTGTAATCTAATTTGCAGGTGTTATTATACAATATTGAACACTATGCTTTATATTAAAGGACTCATTCTCGCTGAATATTAGCCATAAACAATCCAAGCCCAAAATAAAATGCAGGGAATCGAAACAAGTCAGTACAGACTGTTGCCAGTCGCTACAATTAGCAGTATTTCATTATAATACACTAATTTAAAGAATTCGTCGCAGAGTAAGTAATGAAAGATTCTTTGCTCATTTCAATGGGTCCGAATCGTAGGTGCGACAAAAATATGAGATGTTAAAACTTTACAATATATTATTATTGTTGTTATTAATATTATTATTCCCCTAAACCACGGCTAAATATGAATTATTATTATTATTATTTATTGTGAAATTTTGCTGCCTGGAGCCGGCCGCCCCAGCGGCCTCCACTATGCTACGCCAGTGGTCACCTTTCTCTTTTACCTGGAATGTCAGGTAGTCGGTCCTCATTTTACATACAGGCTCAACTCTTATTCCCCTTCCCGTCCCCATTTCACATACCCCGGATCGTTTATTCGTTACATATCTCTATTAATCACAGCAAACAAATAAAGCTGCATTTCACCAATAAGGGCTAAATGCCAATTTAAGAGACTTATTACCTCAAAACTCCCAGAATTTCCCTCTGAATAAAGGTTATGGTTCAGTAAAAAGACTCATTAAAACATACACGCAATACTCCTTCACTAAAACATACATGCAATAATCCTCTTATTCTCGGATTGAAATGAAAATTTATCAACCTGTTCAGCAAAGTGCAAATGTATATGAACAACTTTTTAAGTGCTAAGAAGATCTGTTATTAGCGTTTTTGTGACAAATAGAATCGGACCTTTCATGACCTTACCGCCAAATGCTGCGCGGAAATCGCCAGGCACGGCCATCGGTCCTGCGGTAGTTACATCGCCGCGTCGGCACTATCTGTCGTCACAGCCTATCAGTCGTCACGGTCTCAATTGCCTCGGAGGGCATGTACAGTAACAAAAACAGTTGTTAAAGAGGAGGTTCGGAAAGTCGGGAAAGTCAAATACATAATTCTAGAATTTAAATATAATCCTATGCGTAATCGTCCTTTTGCAATGGAAACGAAACTTTTACGATGTTATCTAGCGAAAAAAAAGTATCTAAATCTGTGTGAAGACGCCAAGACCGAATGCAAATTACTTTTCCAGTTTTAATCGAAACATTGATGTAGGAGATCTTTAAAACAAAACCTCATTAGGCTTACAAGAATCTTTGTGTCTGTGAGCTTCGAACTAGAACGTAATGAGGGAATGTGAGCTTCGCCCCTTCTCTCGAACGAATGCGCTACGAAATTTAACGCCGGCTGATAGACGTCTCCTGATAGAAGGTGCCTAGTGCTGCAGTGCAACGGTTCGCCTGCGAACGGCGCGGAGATCGCGTGAAGTCCTCATGCAAGGAGTATCTAAAACCCTAATTCTATAATTTCATAGCACTTCAAGATTTGTATATACGGGTTTTGCATGGTGTTGTACCTGCTAATGAAATTCCATGTGAATGCGAGTATTCAGGATGGTATTGAGGTTGGATGTAAGCCGTTTATCAACACAAAATGAATAAAGGCAACAAATAATCGTTTAAATATTTGAATGAAGCGAACGTCAACCAGAAAAACATGCCGAAAAAGGAAAACAATGGAGAATGGGAAAGGGTAGCTGGATTCACGACTTACTAAGAGGGAGAGAGCTCCTGACGCCTCTCGCAGTACTCAAAATTAAATTTACAAAAGCCTGCGAAAGTATGATTTACTGCGCTGACACAACGCTGTAATGTTCTCGCCACAAAGGCAGCGCGCACGCAAGAATAATTTTGGTTTTGTTCATAGCTCAGCGAAGACATTTGTCGCATTAATGAAAACTTTGCACGCTACTAGAAAATTCACTTCAAATTGATACCTCAAATCCTTTGTTTCGGATTTTACAACGATTAAATCGACCAAAAGTAGATTCCTCCCTTCTCAAACATTTGACTGTAATATGAAAAAACTAAAAAACATTTTCTGCCTTAGTATGCCTCTTAAAAACTCGTCAGTAAATTTAATTTTGCTCTTTTTTCAACGCAGAGTTTGGTATAGAACTTTTACTGTATAAAATGGTAATACTTAAATATGTATTTACTAGTAGATTACATATTCCAAATCAATTCAAATTACGCATTTTCTAAGTATGACTTAATGTTAGCGTCGGTAACAACAAAGAAAGACAACAAAGGATATGATAATTATTGGCTGCAGAACATATCGATTGCCTAAAACAAGGTAGTTACCGTCTTGATATTTTTATCAGAATGTTGTTGAGATGTACAGATTTCTATTTAGATGAATTTTCGGAAAGAGAAAAATGAAATTCTACATTATTTCTGTGAAAATGATGTAGTTCTGGAATGCCGTCACGGAAATAATCAAGAGACTCAAACTCCCCCCCCCCGCCCAAAAAATCTAAACACGATCGTATATCAATATCAATAATTGAAATTGATGTAGATTCTTCCTGTTGGTCCTGGTATATGATCAAATTAATATCAATAATTTCAATCCTCAGAACAAGTAATTAGCCAGATCAACGTTCTTAAAGCATTACTCGTAACATGATGAATTATACAAGTAATGTGCTGTCTTCAATCTATTCGAATGTTAAATTTGACGAATTGTGTTATCTCTAATCATGAAGAAAATGCTTCATGAAAGAATAGCATTATCTTTCAAAATAACTCATTCATGAACCTGCAGTTCTTTTTACACTACCTAAAAACGGGAAGCAAAGCTGGCAACGGTAAAATGAAATACAAATTTCACATGTGTGGAGGAACAAGCGTTCAGGAGCAAAGACTCCCCGCTGAACTTATGAGTACAACGGGTTGCATACCCAGCTCACGGCACGGCGCTATTGCCACGAACCAGAGCAGCAGGCGGTCGATCCCAGAGGAACTAACGGTTGCCTGGCAGGAAACGACTTCAGCACCGTCACCACTTCCGCCACCATCACTAATCCCGCCGCCACCAACGTGTTCAATGACTCCCTTTAATAACTGCACAGTGCGGGCAACTACGCGTCATTAAGGTATAATCAGGGGCGAATATCCTGGACGCAACTTGTGCTCTAGCGATAACTATCGTATTTTTTGGCGACCAAACTGCTCCATTCTCGTCCCGATTAAGGTGTTCGACAGTAGTTTGCGTGCATTAGTCCGTTACGAAAACGACGACTTCAAGTGTGTGTATATATATATATATATATATATATATATATATATATATATATATATATATATATATATATAGATAGATAGATAAGATCCTGGATGGTTCTTTATGCGAGTTTGCCAGCAATGAAACTAGAGATATAATGATTCCATTAATCCTTCAAAAATACATGCTTTCGTGATGTAGAAGTACTCAAGACAGCCGCTTTCTTTTAAAGCAAAGAATAATGTACAATGCGTTTCACTGTCGCCTGAAAAATCAATGACAGCACGTACCATAAAAGAAAGTTGTTTGGCAATGAACACAGTATTACGTATGCCACCAATAGAGACAATGTAAGAGACAACGAAGAAGGAATAACAAAAAAAAAGTTGGCAATCATTTGTATACCTAATCCAATTCTCTCGCAAATCACCCCCAAATCTGCAAAGGACATTAAATGTTTCGGAATCCTAGATCTAAAATGCTAGACATTTACTCCTATGCTTCGACAAAACCAAGAGCACATTCAAATTTATAACTATGGCAAAAATGAGGCAGGTCCAGACATAAAAGCACCATGCGCCGAGTCTATTAACAGTTCGATTATGACCGTAGTTATGACTCAACAAACGGTAGAAACACAGAACTTTTTCGTTCCAAGTTATAATTGTGTATTGAGCGCCCTGTATGTGCATAAGCATATGAAATTAAATCGTCTGCGAACACAGACAAAGGCGAGAGTTCAGGCCGTTTTCCGGTGACCGGCGCCTCAAACGAAGACTGCATTACATGGAAGGCCATCCACGAGCAACCGCGCGTCCGTGACCCGCCGTCTGGCGCCAGGAGAAAGTGGCCACTTCCTCCACCCCTCTCCTCCCTTTCGAACCAGACCCACTCATCCATCGGCTTCTCGGTCAAGGTGAGACCCCCGCCCCCGCCCCCACCCCCACTCTCGCCCTGGCCGACGCTTTCTAACCCGCGCGGAGATGAGCGGTGGCCCGCAGCTAAGCTTCTCCGCGCCGCGCCGCGCCGCGCCGCGCTCGGGCCCTCCGCGAGCGATAACCATCTCTGGGTCACTGGGCGCGCCGCCGAGCGCACGGAGGTCTTGCGGCTGGCCTACATTCCAGGGGCACAGAGGCACTGCGAGGAAAGGAGGGGCGGGCGGGAGGCGAGAAGAGAAAGACGGGAGAGGGAGAGAGAGAGAGAACGACGTGGCGCTCGCGTGCAAAGCCCGGCGCAATTTATGAGGCTCGTATTACGCCCGCGCGGGGGCGATTGCACGTGGCAATGGAAAAGCGACAGCAGCGGCGAGCCCGATGGCGGTGACGGACGCGGCGGTTGGGTGATGCGAGAGGGACATGGCAACGGAAAACGAGAAGAGAGCTTGCTACACAGATGGAGGGAAGGCAATGGTTGATATGAGTGATTTTAGTACTGGTAGAAAAGGTTTGTCGCAAACGGCGAACTAGTAAAATTAGAAAGTGAATAAGAGTGGAATGTTTTTGCCACTAAGCGACATCATTTCAACATGTTAGAACGAGGAGTAATAGGGCGGCATGTCTGGTTTGGACAATCGCAGCTTCTATACCGAACAACATTCTTCTGCATTGGAAAGACATTCATCAAAGGATCATTGAAAAATATTTATTTAAAATATTAATTATTATATCAAGATACCAATACGGAATCGAGAGGGCGGACCTAAAATGTAAGTGTATAAACTTACATTATTAATAGCAACTCATGCAATGTACTATCTTCAAGTAGTAATACCAATATACTTTACCATTATACGGGTAAAACGCCTTAGTTAAAAGGGATGACGAGATTTCTTACCTAGAACAAAGAAGACAAAAAACAATAAGTAACATAGGCATAGAGAATTATTCATTAAAATAAATATTTTTACAAATTAATAAATAATATTACTACAAAGACAATGATCGAGATTGTAAGAATGTGTTAAACCTATTCCTACACATTGAAGAAATTTGGGTTACCTATTTCCATCAGTGTTTGTTATCCAACATTGTCTAATTGCCTGACTCCAACAAAACCAGGAAAAACATCAAATCAGTCCCAGGCCTAATCGCTGAAATTATTTAGATTTCTATTCCTGTTCGAATACAAATCACAATTTCAGAACGTCGCAAACCTCGTATTCCCCCCCCCAAAAAAGTTCGCTATCTGGCACAATATTGATTTACAACGGTATCTTGAACAATGAATCTGCTTCAACTCTGATTTACGCCATATTAAACAATTACGGGCAATTAAAATTTCAATTTCTTCTAAGAAAACATTACATGTCCACGAATTTTCAATTTCCAACCAGGATACGTTTCTCTAATCTGAGTGCCCTACTACTATCATCTGCTCGAAAACAATACACCAAAGGGGACACACGACGAACGGCGGAGAGAAAGTCAAGAAAATGATCGATACACGCACATCTTTACCAAGATACATGATACAGTAATCGGGCCCGTGTGTCTTGTTTCCGTCCGTTACTCTCGGTGAAGCTTTTTTCAAACCACCATTCGAGACAAAGTCACTGTCACTTGACGCATCTCAAATGTAATACAATCATTAAATAATAAAAAAAGTATAAGAAATTATAATGTGTTTGAGTTAATATTCATAGTTGACAACACACGAAAATATTATCTAAAACGCCAACAAGAAACAAGAAAATTGCTACTACTAAATGCTTACAAAAGATGAAACTAATCAAGTCTACTCCTGGGTACCAAATAAGAAGAGAATAAATAGCCTTCTAAAAACAAAACAGCGACCATAATAGAGGCTTGCCTAAAAATGGAGAGAAAAGAACACTTTCCCCTTCAAGGGTCCGCTTTAACGAAGCTGTATCCCTATGCCCCACCTGGCACTCCATCCACTCCTTATCATCCGTTTCTATGGCCTTGAGAGGGGGCGCTCCCTACTCCCTCACCAATTTCTCTTTCTCTAGCTCGCCAGGCCGGGACACTACCTATCGTTAACCCACTGAGGTAGCCACTAGTTCTTCGGTTATCGCTTAGACGCCGCTGTGATCCTTGGATCCTTAAGGTAATGATGGTTAATGATCGGACAGGGTATGGAGCACACTGATGGAATGCATATTGATAGGGAAACGGAAGTATCTTGAGGAAACCTACCGAGCTTGCGTAATACGAAAATGAATTGGATAATTTCAAGAGCGGCATTTCACGTTGATGTTTGAAAGAACTACGAGTTCATCAAAATAGCCTCACTTTTCAACTACCGAAAAATTCAATTCTTTCTTTTCTAATATCAGATGATGCTTATTTTAAAATAATTATGACGTTTTTCGAAAGTCAATATTATTTATTCCCATAACTCAGACTATAACGTTTAGGCTACATAATCCCTAGATCTCTTTATTTTTTTGATTGCAAGATTTTAACTCAAGGCAAGGAAGAGGAGTGCTAAATATTAGTAGATGTTACGGGGAATGTGCTAATGTTAGGGTAGTTATCATTATTATTCATTATCATTATTACCATTATTATCATTTTTGTACGCAAATTTTACAATAGCAATTTCGCAATTTCTCAAACGCAATTTCTCAATCTCTCCCACGAGATTTGAATGAAAATGTCGGAAGGATATTTATTTCCAAATTTGTTTATTGGCAGCATCGCCATTCACAATTCGAAAGCTATACAGTTCAAATACACGACTATTAAATCAAAGTGTGAACAATGGCAACCAGGTTCGGCAACCTTGCAGAATTCGGAATCCTTTTAGCTACAACCCAGGATGGGTCACACAACCATTCTTGCCCTCACCGAGCTTTATGCTTCCCTGGAAGCGACGCCACGTCAACCGCCGATGCTACAAGGCACCGGTGCTCCAAGAGAGAGAGATAAGCAGCCCAGCACGTACGCCGTCGCTGCCAACACGTAGGCCGCATGCAAATGAGAAAACATGCGAATCGCAGATTCCCCTTAGGCCCTGAATTACGCTGGGAGCGCGGCCTTCTCTCGACGAGCTACGTGCCATACAGCTGAGTTAACGTTGACTCTTCATCACCTTCCCCAGGCAGAACTCTTCAATTTTCGCGGATTTGAATTTCTAATTTTTTGTCTGCCAAAGGAACATGGCCATACCTTCGCAATTACGTTCGAAAGGAATTCACGAAATATGTGATCGAGAAGAAAGTAAAGAAAAAAATAAATATTCCATACAATGGATCGCTAACGCTGCGGCAAAAAACAAATCCCCGATAGAACAACGTGCACTGAGTGAAAGAAGAAAAGCATGTGGCATTAAATTAGGATGAAGAACCGAAATACCCTCAAAGGAAGATGAACGAACATCGAAATCGCCAGCATAATCACACTCTTACCAATGTCGAAAACAGCGAGAATCAGAAATCAGGCAAAGCAATCTTTGCAACGCGAAGAAAAAAAACAAAGGCAAGTACTCCTAAAATGTTTCCGCGCACGGACACAAACGCAAACCATGGGTCACGAGGCGCTGCGAGAGGCGAGGAGACAATCAGACTGACGAGGAGAACTGCCGTTCGGCGGCGATAGTGACGGCAACGAGACCCATCTTCCCCTCCGCAAATCGCCGCTTCGAATCGCAACCCTTCCCCGCGTTAACTCGCCCTCGTGCTGAAGAGGCGAGGGCACACTGACCGTCGCCGCTATCTCCCAATCGCCGACGCCTTCGGTCTAGATCCCTCCTCGCCGCTCTTATCGGCTGAAGCCTAGCACTCGCTCTCAAGGAAGAGAAAAGAAAGGAAAGACGAAGGAATAGGCGGGTAGAACTCCAAACGGATTTTTTTTTTCGTCCAATCACAAGCACATTAGCAAGAGGTGGCCATTAACGAAACAACCAGAGATATTCAAGAGAAAAGCATTGAACGGAAAATGTCTGGTAATAAAGCGTAAATTGAAAATGTAGACGAAAGATGAAATATGTCTGTATTCTTATGTACTATTAAATTCTGAAGAAACCATCGAAAAAAATGTTATTTCATATTTTTTGTGACCAACAAGAAGATAACGAGGTATAGGAGTATTTTACTTAGCAGGCTATTGGAAATACCAGAAATTTTAATCGCTTTAACAGCATACATCCACATCCCACAAATACAAGATAATCCTCAGATGCGTTGGAGAAGTAGCTGAGTAGTATTTTCACCGAGTCATTTGGAGCTTTCCCAAGTAGTTAAGTACCACAAATATCAAGAGAACGAATGACTGACAAATTGTATCACAAACAATGTTTTTTAAAAATTGATGAAAGCATCATAGCTAGATACAAATATATACAAATATTCGTAATTCCAACATGGGAGGGTGCCTCCCAAACGCATCATTCCACTTCGTTCTCTTCCAATGAATAAGAGCACACGGGTGGAGATTGGTACGAAGTGATAACCCTGGGGAACAGGCATTTCCTTAGAGGAACACAAAGAAAAGTCAAGTATTCGAATTATTGAACTCCTCTTAAAAAAATATTTGGCTACACAGTCGAGACTTTCCGAAAGAATTCCAACCAACAACAACTCAACCATTCCGCGAATGCCGAAGCGAAACGCGGGATGCAGAAGAAGGCAACGAAAAATCCAGGAAAACAAATGTTTATTTCGTACACGCAGATACATCACATCAAACGGGGATGGAAGAGAGGGGAGGAATCGCAAGGCACGCGCGAGTGGAAGCACGGAAGGAGGCGATGGCCGTCCGCATTCCGCACGCGGTGCCGCCGAGCCTCGCGACGAATTACGACGCGAACGCCCGCCGCACAGTGGTCTGCGACGGCTCGGAAGGCGCTCAGAGGGCGCTCTTTACGTGAGTATCGGACCTCTTTTGGATCTACAGCTCAATCGGAGCCTCGCATCAGCTACGTACGGCACGAGATCTGGGAGAATGGGCCATACGGCCCGAAACATACTATAAAATAGTATGTTTATAGGAATGTGTAGAATAGTAAAGTATTGTAACGTACGGTAGTAATGTTTTCGTTTCGTGTTGCGAAGATCCCGATGGGAAGGAGCTGTTATTTAGATGTTCGAATTGAATTCCACGTGACTTGTGTAAAAGGACGGCTCTTGATAATATGAGTTTCGACCAAGAAGCATCTGGGCTGCTGTTGTTTTTGCAGCTGTGGTTGAATAATACAAAGGTTGGCGATTGATGGGTTTTGCACGCTCTTAAAGGCATTATATGTCATCGTTTTTAAACACATCGGGAATCGCGAATTAGCCCACCTTACTGCCCTAAGAAGGGGAAAAGGGATCACGCAGGGTGAATGCCCGTTGTGTAATTCAGGATCCGCCTGAAGTTCTCACCTGATCAGTTCTCTAGGATCCGTCTGACGTTCAATGCAGGAAACCGACGAAACGACAGGCGCGTCCAGACTCATCCACGGGATGGCATCGCTCAACTCCCCTACTTACGTAGCAAGCGGCAAATCCGCCATCGACTGTCCCGAGGACCTTTGGTTTTCTTTACACCGTCTCTTCTTAATGTTTGGGCCATAATTAAGAACTTGGGGTTCACATGGAGTTTACAGACGCCAATAATGCAATCCATTTTTACTGACACTGCCACCATTATGATCACGATGTTATTTCAAAGGATGCCATAACGGGTTCGAAACTACATTTCTGATATTGTTGTACGAGTATGACAATAAAACTGCATGTGATAAATGATTCACCAACCAAAAAGAACCTATTGGATTCTTTTACATTTGTATTAAGTTTACCAAAGAATGGTAATAATCTATACAACAGGCATACAGTAGCAAAAATGCTGACGAAAAATCGCCCAAAATGGTTTTCCAAAAAGTAGCTCACACAACGCTCAAGTACAACAAATAAAACATTATTGTACAACACTTCAACAAATTAAATATTGTAACAAAACTTAGTCTTCACGAATGCTGTAATAACGTAATATAGTACATATAGGCTACAGCACAATCGTTCTTCACTTTACAAAAATATCAAAAATGTTCCTATTCCATAACTCACCACGTGAATAGTTAAGTATTTGGTGAAGCGGGCTCTTCCTTGGAACCTTGCAGTCAATGACTTCATCTGTATTATAACCAGTGAAGCAGTAAGCGCAATATGACAACAGGCGGAATAACACAATCAAATATTTGCATTTTTCAGTCAGTAATGAAACTGTTTTGCTTCGCGAGTTCCTAACGAAACCCTAAACAACTCAAAACTTATGACACTGCGTAGTTTCCTTTCAATTTCCGCATTGGAAATTAGTAACATAGATAACAACTACACAGGGACTAACAAGCACGTTTTCTTAGATATCATGGAGTACTGAGCGGCGCAACTTGAAAGCAGGTTGGAGTGGAGGGGGTCAGGGCGACGCCGGATGGGGCAGCAGACGAAACACGAAAAGGCGCCGTTCCTCCCCCGCAACAAGGCAAAAAACGGCGGCATTCTTCCGATCGCGTACCCCCCCTCCAATCCTCCCACATACCTCCACTAGACTGTATTGGTTCTGGCGAAGAGATTTCAAATGCAATGGACTAAATGTATCTCGCGTCACACGTATGGAGCAGTCGAAGGAAAAGTACTACCAACATATTAACTATAAATCGTTGTTTATTTAAGAACTGCATTTAATTTGTCTACATCACAATGTTTGCAGTATATAACAGACTGATAAGTTGGCTTTTATCCCATCTGTTAAGTTATTTCTTGTAACATTAGCATTCCTTTCAAAATCATATTTTATCTCACGCAATACTATGAAGTACATGTGAAACTGTTATTAATACTTTATTGTTATTAATACTTGACTGTATTGATATCTATCAATTATCCCCAAATGTGTTTTCATGACATACACACACACATACACACCAGCGTACCAGTGTGAGACCTCTCGCACCACCCTTTCCCTATCTTCTCTTTTCTGTATTAAGAGAGGAAATTGGTAACGAAACGCGTTTATTTGTTTAAAAATATTAAAAAAGGTAACTTACAATGTACTTCTAAAATTTAAAATAAAAATAAAAAACAATGAAATAGATGTTGAAAACGTTAAATAAAGGTTTATACAGTATTACATACATGTTCTTGTAACAATTCACAACACTTCATTAAAAACAACATTTGAAGTAATTATACAATCTTCCTTGCCAGTGAGCTCTGTGCTTTCCTTGATAATCACAAAATATTACAAAAGCTTGTTAAGTTCGAGAAAGCTACTTGAAGATGTCCATGAGAAAATACAGGATCCGGAAAGCATAACTATACTATTTAGAATATTATTTAACTTTATTACTAAGGGTACACACGTGCAATTTAATCTCCTAGAATATCTAGTAATTAATTTCATTTCACATACATTTGCTGATTCTGCACATCTCTGAACTGGTGGTGTAGTGTCGAGAAGCGCCAGACCAGCAAAATGTAATAGAATGTCCAAGAAGCTCTCGTCCTGTAGATTACGGTACGAAGAACGTTTCTTTATGGCCTTTGGCTTCAAAATTCCAGATTTTAAGGCCCCTTTATTCCTCTCTTGAACTGCCCTGTCATTTTGTGAATGTAGTATACTGACTTACTTCAGCATTATTTGAAATTTGAGGGTGGGCAATAAAAAGGGACAAAAAGATTTTGATTAAGAATAAAATAAGTGTTTAGTGATTAGTAGAAATGATGTGGTACCATACCAAGTGAATGAGTACTGTAGGTTATATCACAAACATTTCAAAGAAACAAGAATATCAAAACGTACATTCGATAAATGAACTATACAAATAAAAAGCAATCATCGGTATCAAGCAACTATTAATACTTCCAATTGTTGCTGCGAGAGCATTTAGGTTTATTTACATGATCTTGAATTAATGATTATGCAAATAAACCTCATCAGCGCAAACCACGGTGTACACAGAAAGCATGCCTGTGAGATGGAGAAATCTAAGCCTTCCAAGCGTGACGTCACAAACAGAGAGTGCCTCCAGTGCCGAGTAATATAGCTGATCTTGCATAATATCGATATTAAGCGCCAGACCAGCAAAAGTAATAGAAGGTCCAACAATCCTATAGATTACGGTATGAGAAACGTTTCTTTGAGGCTTATTGCCTCAAACTTTCAACTCTTAAGGCCCTAGAGCGCTTCGTTTAGCAGTTATTTAACACAGACTTGGACAATGTGGTCAAGTGTTGCGGGTTGCATTTGAAATTAATATTTAGATGCGTTTTTTAAGCAAATCCTTCACAATTTTAAAGTCAAAATGCAATTCGTCACGTGCCCGTGAAATTCTCTTTCTTTAGCGACCTCATTTATAAAGATTGGTTGCCTGTGAGAGCCGCGAAAGGTATGTATACTACTGAAATACTACAGGAGACGACAGATCGCAAGTTCTTTAGGAGACTGCCGCGAGAGTTCTTTTCTAACGTAGCAGCAACAGCAATTGGATTCGCCAAAACCGCAGTTTCTCTTGTTTTACGGTCATATTTGCATTAAAGACTCCTCCAGAGATACCTGACATATGGACACATAGATCAAGCATCCATCCGTAATGTCGATCTAAACCCCTACTGAGAACGGTGATCATCTTTGATGGATGCTCTTACACAACTACCCCGAATGGATCCGATCCAGAACGTACAGCTTCAATATTTCATTTCAAGTATCGTGAAGAGAAATACGTATAGAACTTTTAAGAGCGGTAGAACATTGTAGTGTGTCCGGCTAGACCATTTAAGCATTGTAAATGACCAACGTTGGTAAGACAACAGAAAGGGTTCAAAGGGCAATCAGTGCTAACATTAAAGGGTCGACGATGACAAGCAAGCAATCAGAATCCACGCTGGATGGCGCAGCATTCCACGAATCAGCAGCGTAACTCATCAATTAAAGCAGAGTGGGCACGAGCGAGGCAGGAAGCTCATGACTCCCTCAGGTACCTCGTTGCGTACACAAGTCTTTATGAAGCAACAACGGCGAGGGCACTAATGAAGGGCGCTGAGAGGTACCTACTGGGGCCCTTACGGCGCGCGGGACATTACACAACTGGGGGGCCATGCCTACTTATTAGGTCGGAGCACCTAATAAGCACGGGAGGGCAGGCAAGGGGACAGCAATGCAACCGCGGGGGAAGGGGCCGGCGGGAGCGGAGTGGGGCGGGGCAATCATAAAGCAAACAGCTCGGCGCCTCCCCCTCCCTCTTGTGCGGAATTAAACTGCGCAGGCGCACTGGAGGTGGCGTTCGATTGCGTCGCCCGTAAAACGCGCCTTAATTAAGCACGCGCTTTCATTAAGGAGCTCGCGTGTACCCGGCGCAAGCAATGACGGCGGCGGCAACGGTATCCGTCGAATATGCGCGCGACATCAGCACGAGGGCCGGTCGTTGTCGCATTGGAATTCATATATCTGCACGTGTCGCCAGAGTCCGGCATAAATAATTTTTCAACACATCATATAAATGGGTTACCGCAAGTTTGCAGTGGGTTACTGCAGTTTGCAAGTCAACTGGCTTTTGTCTTGTCTTAAAAAAATAAATAGAAAGTTTGAAATAATTATACAAATAATCTATCACAAATATCTCAAACGTAAACATTCCGTCAAACAGTACACATGCAATTTCTACGAACATAACATTAATATAACTTGAGTAAAATAAAAGTACATTGTAGTATTTTCAACAGCGTGTTTCTGATACGAAAAATTACACGATCTTGCTGAATCGCATACTACCGACGCGATGGCATTCTATAGTTATGTATTTTATTGAAATATTTTGGGCAATAATATAGCAAGCCGTTCCACAGGTTTATTACTAGAGACCGGAAAAATATGTAGTATTAAACGACAAAATATGAACATAAATATGTAATGATGTGATATGTAATGAATATGTCTTTCTTGCCAGCTACTATCTATCACCGTCAAAAGTACATTTTTTTTTGCCTTTTTCTTAATTTTTCGGTTTCCTATTGGTAGAACGAAAATATTAATTTTAGAATATTAAAGAACACATAAACCTAGTCGTAAATGGCCATTTCCTTTTAAAAATTATGTGCCGTTTAAGAGAAAATGGCGTTTTAGCACTACTAAAAATGCGAAATTTGAAGCTCATTTTCACAGAAAATGATTGAGTTTTCAAAATACTTTATTTGAAGTTAATTGAAGCCCTTACACTCACAAATATAATAATGTTTACAAATTGCGGATAATGTGCATATTAAAGATGTGAGAGATCTTTCAAAAAATTTACATTTATATAATATTTGAAAAAACAAAAAAATAACTCAAAATAAACTTTACGCTATACTAAAGAGTGTAATTAGCACTATCCATTACAAAAGTTTCAAGAAAAAATTTGCCACCATCTATGAGAAAATGGCGTTTGAGCATTTCTGAAAATGCGAAATTTTGAGCTACTTTTCACAGAAAACGGTTGTGTTTTCGAGAAACTTTACTTGACATTATTTAAAGCACATGTACTCGTAAATATAATGTGAAAAAAATCGCCGATAGTGTAAATATTAACGACGTGAGAGACAAGTAAAAAAATTTACATTTTTGTAATTTTTGAAAAAAACAACCGATAGACCAAAATGTTTTTTATGTCATTGATAGATTACATTTACCACTATCCCTACCAAAAGTTTAACGAAAAAATTTGGAGCCGTTTTTGAGAAAATCTTTTTGTAATTTTTTAAAATTGCACACATTGCACGCAATATTGCACGAAAACTACCAAAATTTTGAAAAACATTTACATGACCTTTATTAAAGAACTCAATATGCAGAACAAATTTTATTTGAAGAAAAAATCTCTATCTTCAATTTTGTACCTGGAGAAAGACGCCGAAAAAAATTCAAACTTTCAAAATTTTCGAAAATTCAGAGTTATCCGTGAAAATCGGACCAATGCCATGTTAATAAGCGTATTTTACTCTATTCATACAAGAAATTTAAAGAAAAAAATTGGAGCCGTTTTTGAGAAAAGTTTGAAAATTCCCGGGGGTCTTCATATAAAGTACCCCCAAATTTTGAAGAATCTTTTTCAAAATCTCAAAGCTTAGACTGGAATCAGATCGACCAGGGAATATCCATTTTGGAAGAAATCGTACGTATGGTTTAGGCGCTAGCAGTGCTCACAGACGGACAGACAGACGGACGTTTTCCTTTCAATTGGGTTTTCGGTATCAAGGACCTAGAAAACATTGTTTCTGTCTATACCACGTGTTAGGGGATTTTTTTTCTGAATGTAGCAACTGGTTTTATTCACTTATTCGTTTTCACGGCCCGGCAATTTATTTTTTTCCGCCGAAAATTGGCCATTTTTTCGCGCAGCATTACATAACTTTCCCTATACTACGTATATCACTCAGTGTATATCACTACGTGTATATCACTCCGTGTATACTTACGTATACGGGAAAGTAAAAACTTCTCCTTTTACATCATACAACTTTCTAGTGAGTAGTAAAAGCTTAATCTATTGTAATCCAGGACCGTAGTTTAGCAGCCAGGCTAATCGCAATAGAAGCCATCGCACAACTTGGCGAGATATAGAACCAGCAAACATACACATTTGCATCTTCATCGAAGTGTTACAGTTTGGTGTTCGCAATTTTTTCTCGGAAATTATGGTTACTCATCACAAAATGCGGTGTCAATGATATTTTGGACACCTAGATTTCCCCAATAATGTAAAAAAAATGCTGATTTGAAAAAAAAAAATCATTTCTTACAAAAATGGAATTAAATTGAAGAAATTTGATAAAATAAGGAAATATATTGTGAAAACAGCAAAATATGTAAAATATGTAATACAGTACTAAATATGTAAAAATATGTAACGAAAAAATTCGATATGTTGTTAGGAGGGCTATGATTCGCCAAGATAACAATTTTGAGAACGGTATGTAGAAAGACAAAAAATATGTAATTACAATTAAATCCGGTCTCTATTTATTACACAAGAAAAAAATATTAACTTGACTATTTAACATCATTAAGATAAACGGTCTTTTACAGCACATTACTGCAATATCGTAGTGGATTCCTAAACAGAGTCAAACTGTTTCTGATAAGATCTATAAACTTCTAGTAGAAAAAACACCTTTCAAGTAACTGACCAAGTACTACGAGTAACGCAGTCACCAACTAGTCGCATCCAGGACGCGGAAAGCCACGAAGATGAGGCCCATGGAGATGGTGCCGGAGGAGGAGGGGGAGGAGAGGCAGCGGGAGGCGGCGGCCAAGTGCCGCACGCCACGCGTGACCGTCGACCCCCACCCCTTCCCTTCTCCCGCTCCCACGCGCGAGAACAAAAGCGCGTACCGGGTGGCGCGGCGCGGCGCGGCGCCGTGCAAGCGACCGAATCAATATGGAACGAGCGGTTGGCGCGGCGCAACATTTCGGACGCGGACGCGCCGCTGGCACAACACGGACTCAGTGGGGGCGGGCGGGGAGGGGGTGCCAGCGGGAGAGCTTGCCATCGAAGGGTAGAATCCGCACGACTGGCAAAATGTGGGAGAGCGCCACCAAAGATCTGCAGGGGAGGAGCAGGAAAATATGTATGTAGCTTAAGGAGAGAACGGTGCCAGTAGACAGAATTTTGAAAGTAAAAGCGGGTTAAAGAGAGACATAAAAACACGACACGAAAATATGCTGTTAGTGTAACTTGAACGAATATTGTCAAAATGAGAGTGATTACACAAAAAAAAAATTAAAAAAGGAAGGGAGGAACACAGAAATACAGTATGAAATGTGACGTATCAAATGGAGTGTGAAAAAGAGCCACAACCAAGCTCTATGGAGCAGAACTGTACGGACAGCAGACGGGAGCGACAGTGAAATTGAGAAAATATATTAGCGAATGCGACAGCTACGAACCGGCGATGCCTGTGCGTGGAGAACGCAGAGAAGTAGAAAAGGGCATTAAACATGCAGAAGGGCGCGGGAGCGGGGCGGTGGCGGGGGCGGGGGCGGGGCGACGAGTGCCTGCGTCAGCGCGCACAATTGCTCCGCGCGGAGTGCCGCGACGCGAGCGCCCGCACCGGGACGCGCCCCACGCCACCCGCTGAGCCCAAACAGCCCGCGGGGCGCGCAAGTAATAAATGAATACTACACCAGGTATCGGATGACGCCAAGTGCTGCGACGTGGCACCACGCAGCCATATCAGTCTCGTGCCGATTATGTTAAGAATCTGCTACGACAGGGACGTTGAGGGGTTTTTTTCAGTGATTGATTGATGATTCCAGATGCGCCAACTGCTAAGTTCAATAGTCCTGTAAGTGTAGTGCACGTTTCTTGTTCGGAAGGTGCCGATGATCTTCCCCCGTTGGTTGGTGAGATCCGGCGCCGACCAACCGTCGGCTAGCGGGGTTTTTCTAACCAGGTATCTCATAACAGCGGGGCACCGCTTCAGGCGGGAAATGTTCTAAAATCCCGACCGGTCTCCTGGTATGTGTAGTAGTGCAGTGCATGTAAGTATATGTAAGTAAGGGGCGAGGATAGGACAAGGAATGGGAAGGAAAAATCGCGTGTGGGTCTGTGGTCCGTTTGTTAGGATACTGCTCCGGCATTCGCCTGGTGTTGATAGCAGAAACCATGGAAAACTACCGATCAGAGCAGCCGGACGCTAGAATTCTCCTCTAGGCAGCCTGAATTCGACCCAGCTATCTAGCTAGTGTCGAAAATCCTGACATCGTCGGGGCTCGGACCTAGGACCTCCCAGTCAGAGGCACTGCAGTGACATCAGTTAATGCCCGGAGCCACCTCTCTCGGCGGACGTTGAACTGATACAATGTTGATAATGATGATGATGATGATGATGATGATCAGTATTTTGTAAAAGGTAGAAAGATATGGAAGATGATTTGTAGATTGATAAGGATTAATAAGAATGAAAAGGTGTGGACGATAGAATAAAAAAGCCAAATGGTAGAACCTCAAGGAAATTTGCCGCGAATCAAATTGAGCCAGCACAAATTCCAGGAGTACCCGTGATTTTAACTCCGGTATTAACAACTATCGTGTTGGCCACAATATTGTAAAGTTTTTTATACTTCAATTCTTCGATAGTGGCCAATGTCATTAGATCATTTTAACATCTCCTACCTTATAAAATGAATATTTGTAATTAAATCGCCAACGTTCTCCTCGGCCGGGCTCGTGGCTTCAGATGTGCTTACCATTGTGAAAAATATTAATTTTATAAGGCATTTTATAAGGTGTAACAATGGCATAATGTCACCGACCAATTTAGAAAAATCGAAGTATATCTTTTTTGAAATGCCCAGCTATTTTTAGGTAAAGGCTTAAGTTTTCTTTTTTTGGGAAGATGGAGAAGATGTCAAAGATAAACGATAATCATTCAATTTACAACTGCAGTCATCCTTATGTTAAAAGTCGTGTCCATATTCCCTTTGTTAACAATTTTCCACATCGCTGGTACGGCCACGTAACTTACTTTCTACACAATCAATAGTTCACGCTGTCGATCTGCGACAGGAGGCCTTTTATTTACTTGACAACTTCCATGTGATTTTCATTTACATGTTCTTTGAGAGTTATTTTGAAAGTTTAAGACACGTCCCCGCATGCTTTTGATGCATTTAAATAACGGTCTTCTTCATAGTTACATAGTATATAATACCTCTTATACATGACCATAACGTCAACAGAAAAAAAAATAAGGCCGACTTCAAAAGAAACTGGAATTCTCCTGCATAACACGTAATCAGGCTGACTGTTTCTCTCCATTTTCGCTCTTTATGAAAGCATCCACTGACATTGCAAATAAGATTCTATTTGTTTTAAGCTCGCTTGATGAAATTTGGATACTGAAATTTGGATGTGTGTAGTAAAAGGTAAGATACTGGTAAAGATAGTAAAGAGTACAGTTTGGGAAGAAAAACTGACCGCCTCCGACTACAGTTGTCTCGTTTTCCTACGGTTTTGGTAACCCTACCTGCCGGAACCGCAGGTGGCTTCTATTGTTTATTAGTGTATTGTAACGCCTCTGTTCATTGCGCGCCTGCTCATAGGCAAGACGCGTCCAATCCGCATGATAGTGATTGCGAGCGCTACTACGCTGGTCAAATCATCAAATGCCCTGTGCAATGCTCCGCCCACTCGTCAACAGAGAAAGAGGTGCCTGCCGAAAAGCGCGCTTTCGTGCGGTAGGGCGTACGGATTCGATTCAGGGAAATGGCGATCTTGTCTGTCCTGTTTTACGCTTTTGACTTTCCCAACCATGCATATCCCTGACCATTCCACGACACCTCATACATCAAGTTACTGCATGTCTGTTACGATGTAGCAGAAAGCCAAGTAGATTGTGTGTGTGTATGTGTGTGTGTGTGTGTGTGTGTGTGTGTGTGTGAGTGAGTGAGTGAGTGAGTGAGTGAGTGAGTGAGTGAGTGAGTGAGTGAGTGAGTGAGTGAGTGAGTGAGTGAGTGAGAGAGAGAAATGGGGGAGGATACGCGCAAGCTCCATCAGTGGAAAAAATTCTCCTCGCAAACATCATTCCGAGTATTATCAACGTATATAGATTAAGTAAGAAATACAGAGTTCCGAGAAAAATGTTCAGTTAGAAATACAAGCTACGTTTCGCCTTAAAATTGGCTCGTAGATTTTTGTACCAAATCGAATTCTTCGAACTTCAGCAGAGTATTCCACATGTGTAATATTCATAAAAGTCATCGGACAATTACAAATTGATTAATTATTTAACGTTTGCGGGCGTCGCAACCACGAGAGATGAGTTCCTCTTCCAGTGGAACGTGCAATCACGCTACGAACTACACGTCGGGTCATGGTGATTGCTGATTCCTGGTGATCCCTCGCCAGAAACCTCCCCCACGGGTCTGGTCTCTCGACGTCTGAGGAAGTGTAGTACGTGTGCGTAAGGGAGAGGAGGGAACACGGATGAGGAAGAAACTATCGCTCGTGGTGTGTAAATTCGACTGTAGGGCATTCGCCTGGTGATGATAGAAATGATTCACCCGGTAATAATAGAAAATTACCGATTAGAGTAGACGGCCCCTAGAATTCTCGGAATAGCGTGCCGTCTGGAGCGGCTAAATTCGACCTAGTTATTGACACATTACCAAGAAAAGAGATCATGAGACGAGACAGGTCATCAAATTCGATGTTAAAAAGGTGTAGAGAAACCTTTTATAAAAAATGTTATTGGTAATGAAAACAAAATACATTTTAACGCGGACAAAATGCACTTCTTTCCCATTTCACGTATCTGAAAACAAAAACAGCAAAATGCAGGGGTTAATGAAAACGTATAAATTGAATGTGCAGGCAAAAAATACAAAACAATGCGACCGAAATGAAAATCAACAAATTTAATAAACGGGCTCTATTCATATAGCTGAGTTCATGAAAGCCGACGACAAACTTTTACAATCAAGAGCATCACCTTCAATTCAAGCTTGTAAGGTGCTGAGTTGTGTGCATATTCTATTACAGTAAGTAACGTTTACTACCTAGTACTACCATTACACTATGTAAATATCCAATTTATCGTCTACGTAGTCATGTATTCCCGTAAAAAATCTATGTAGTCATTTTGACGGTAACGTTTAGTTTTGGAGGTACCAATAAAGAAAAAGTTGTTTTTTTTAGTGTACCGTCCGACTGGCCAACTGAAAAAACACAAAAATTTAAGCCGATCGCTCTAGCAAAACTCTAGGGTCTGCGAATTTGAAATGGATCTTTTAATTTTTAGGAATACTTTGTATGGAGCCTTTAGGACATTTTCAAACGTTTCCGAAATGACTTCAATAGTGAAAATTGCTCATTATGCTCAAATAGAGAAAATTGCATTTAATAATATACCAAACGTCCAAATTGTATGAAAACGTCGAACATTTCAAACGAAAAAATATTAAAACGCATCTTACACCATTATTGAAGCTTGACATATACTTTCTTTATGCAATTTATTCCCCTGAATTAGCTCTCTGATCTCAAGTACACTTTTTATTAAAATATTTGCTGTTTGACTGTGTTTAGAGCAAATCCTACGAAAGGTGCCCAACAGAGATCCAGTTTTTTTCCTTTGCAGTTTTTGTAAAAACGGAGCACAATACACTGAATTCTATGTCAGAAGTGCTAATTTCATTATCGCTAAAATCTCTCGAACTTTGTTTGTCGATGAGAGTTTTTCCAGAGATTGCTCAAGTATTAATAGAATACAAGTTGCAGTACTGTATTATTAAGTGACCGTTACACATAAAACTGGGAAGTAAGAGCCACTAGTTGTACTAACGATTTGTTTCAAGACAATAGAGAAACTTCGTAGTTCCCATTGCCAGTAGAAATATCAAATCCTGTAACTGAGTACGTGACATGTCGCGTTGCCTTAAGTAATGAGTAAATCTTGAAGAGAATACTTCAAATGTACCTGCGACCTTTGTAGTAAGATCAACATTTGGCCCACCATTCGGGCCTTCTTAAGAGCAAAATACTTCATATCACAATTATTCACGCAGACGGGAGCTACCTCCCACAGGTTCGTGGAGCAGACGGTCCCACGGCAACCAACGGCGCCACCTGACCCGCCAAATACGAAGTACAATGCAGGGCATCACCTAATGAGGCAACGACGCGTAGGCGACTCGGGCGACGGATAAGGCTGCACATTGCCTTTCTGCCTGTCGCAACCGCGCGCCATCGACCGCGGCTCGCCTTGCCTCACGTTGCAACACGTGCACTGCTGCGTAAGTGGCCCAAGGCGGCGCCCTGGGTTCGATACGAAGCTCGGTTGCCCGGCCGGCTCGTCGTCAAGAAACAAACGCGTGTCGATTGCACTTAAGTGCTATACGGTCAAGACGCTAGGACGATACGACGCAAGTCACGAGGTCCTGATTTCTTTAAGATACGGAATACATAAAGAAGGTGGATCGAGTGACACAATGAAGCTGTGAAGAAAGTAATCATTCTATTAAGAATGGAAAATACAGCATTACAAAGAAAAACAAGTTTTCCTGAAAAAAAAAATGCATTCGCAGAAATAATAAGATCGTTTATTAAAACATGGTTATGATTTAAATATTTGAAATAATCTATGGACATACCAACATCAAGCACGTAAGAGCAAGTTACAAATTTACAAAATTATTCGCTATATCGTGTATCACCATTAACATTATTGTTGTTAAAATCTTGATTCCCTATCCTATTTTCCACATTTTCACTTCCCTTTGATCAAAATCCCGCAGATAGAAAAACACTTCCTGAAGGAAAAAATACCCATAATCGTATACCACATTATCGTTTTTTTCTTCTACGAGCCATAATACTTCAATATACACAAGTTTCATTCATCGAAACGGCTTATTCCATCACTATAGTCGCTAGAGTGACGCATTTTATTTCGTGCGAACGAGGTCCAAATTGAGCATTGATGTTAGTCATCCTGTACTCTTTTTATCACGCGCAGAACTGCAGACGAGTGTTGGGCGTGCGGCGCGTCGCAAACCGCAAAGCCGGCGGAGGGGCGGTTTGCGCGCGCAGCAGCCGCTGCCACCGCGAGCGGCCCAGCCACCCGCTCCCACCCGCTGCGCGCCGCGCCGCCCCGCGCCGCGCAGGCAAGAATTTCCATGAGAAGTTGCCGGCGCCGGCACAACTTCCGCCCAAATTCATGAACTTCGAATTTCGCCGCCTCCGCTTCGGCCTCATGCTCACGTAATGCGGTTAACGTGACGCGCCCCGCCCCCTCCTCCGTCCCCGCCCACGCGTCGGCTGCACGACGCCGCCGCCGTCGCAACGTCTCCGCCCCGCGCCGCACCAGTGGTTTCGCTTAATCAGAAACGATAGGAGTGAAGTACTTGGGGCCTTTAAATCAAGTCCGCTCTTGCTCTATTGGCGCTAAATTTGGCTTAATTTTGTTTGTTTTTTCAACCGATCTTTTGAAATTGCTATATTTCGCTATTTCACTGATGAAGAATAAAATTAAAATCATATTACAAATAGATCGCTGATGTATCTAAGCCAAAGCCACACATTTTACGGAATTTTCGCTCGCAGATGAAAAAGGTCTTCTAGAATTTGGTGGCATATTCCGTTTACTTTCAGGACAACCTCCACGAAAATAAATAAGACAGGAGTATATCCCTTGACACCAAACGTCGTTGAATCTCATTACCTTTTTTTTTTCATGACGAGAAGGAATTAAAAGGAAACTCCTTTGTTTAGTTAATTTAATAAGGTTTTTTCTGACAACAGAGCAACGAAGTGTGAATGCAGTTAGTTTCAGCTCATAAATCAATACTTGCAATTAGATTTCAGCTTTCCTCTCGTGTCAACAGCGATTAACACACTTGAAAAAATATATATTTAAAAAAAGTAAATAAATCCCTATCGCTAACCTGGACAATCGCAGAATTGTCTCTTACTGGAGATTCCTCTTACCCCTCCGAATGGTGCGGTGTCTCTGCTTCCCGCAGTTCGCCGTAGCTTTAGTTTGAGCAACACCGCGAGATGGTCGAGATAGTTTTTCTAGCTGTAACTAACGTTACATTGCAAGCGAGATCGTGGCTGACGGCCAAAAACAATTAATCCTGCTCAGTGAAACACGTAAATGACAAACTCCGTAACAGGCTGTAAAGCAACTGAAAGAGAACTGTGATGGAAACTAACTTTCTTGTTCTATTGCTATTTCAGGAGAAGGTATAACTTACCGTACTGACGAGAACGACACAATAAAATTATAACTATAAACACCACTTCATTCAATTATGCAAGTGATATTTTCATGAAAATAATCATCCACCTACAACTAACAGATCAATGAGTATGCCAGAAGCAGAAGAGGCAGTCGCCGCCACCTACGATGCAAGGCGCAAGCGGGTACATAAACAGCATGCGTCGTGGAGCGGCAATTACGAAGATAGCGCTGGTGGTGCCGCAGCGGGCCTTTGTGATGTAATTAAATGCTCAGATAAATGGTCGAGATAAACGCTTTCATTACGTGTACGGTTCGAATGAGTTCGAGCTAAGATCGTAAGACCTTCGGGCACGCCCGCGCTGTTCCTATTTATTGCAGTCACGAAATGTATCGCAATGAAATATTCGTAAAGAAATTTGGACCAATTGCGATGAGGAAGTGAAGTGCAGGCTGCAAAAGGAATTGACATGACTGCAATTACGACCATACAAGTAGCGTCAGAATTCCCCAGCTGGGTAAAAATTGTGCAATTAGATGGAATAACTACGAAAGGTGCTGATAATAAACAATTTCACATCAGAGATTACGTCAAATATAAATATTATTACATTTACAAACACAAACAATGCCAACGTTTAGAAATATTAATGATAAAAGTACAATAAGCCTGAGAACGTTATCCAACCTACAAATAGCATCAATATTATAGATATCACAATTCGTATTTCTAAACTTCCCTCCACAAACAGGTATTGCTTATCCGTAGCTTCTACAAGACATGATTTTTGTTCTAAGATGTATGATTTCTTTGGTATTATAATTTTATTTCTGTTTTTGACAAAAGCTATTTAATTTTGGTAACGTGATAAATCAATGTTTTCATTCGCACGCAGCCTCTTATTTAACATTGATAAATACTATCATAAGCATGGTGCTTTGATACTGACTAATGGAAGGACAGTTATATATAACATGAATAAATAAAATGTATTACTGTAACGCATTATGTACACTAATCATCTAATGAATGTGAAAAAAAATATAAACATTAACAGTATTTACTCGTTCCGAAAAGATGCTAGCGAAAGTACTTCTGAAATCGACGTGTTTCGCTTTTCCTACTTTCTAAAATTTATGAATATAATCATTTTTTCGAGTACAAAATTGTAAACATCTCCTCTACACATGCACCAATGTTAACCATTTTTGGAAGAGCACTAAAACACTTTAATGCTGACGTATCTGCGCCGTTACGGCTGAGAACCTTAAACAAGGATTTTACGACCGATATTACAGATACTGTTGAGGTGATTATAATATTTTCTTCCCGATACTATAGTAAAAGGAGGTCTAGTAAAAATAGTGTAGAATTATACCTTCATTTTCTGCATTTGTATTGTGCTAACTATTATTCTCTCTTCTAAATCAATTGTTGTGCGTTACTTATTGACACACCCTCGTAACTCTGTTTTTGTTCTCATTATACAGCAATTATGCGTCCCCGGTGGCTCATGGATAGCGAGCTCGCTTTCCAATCCATGGCTCCGGTATCGATTCCCGGACGGGGCAAAAACTAATGTTCTCGCGTTTCATTGATGTGGCCCAGCTCCTTCAGCTGTGTGCCCATGTAAAAATTCCTCTTCGGTAGAGAGCGCCAAGTACGTGGCACGAGGGGTTGCGATCTACTTACCACAGGTTTCCCGAGCCCTTGGCCGTGAGACTGGGACGCCATGGCAAGCCCTAGCTTCAAGAGGCTGTAGTGCGAGAGTACATAAATACAATAATATTATCAATCGTATTTCTCAAATTTACACTTATTCATATAAATAATTTAGAGAATGAAAAAACCTGAACGAATCATGAAAGTAAATGGCGTTTATTGCACTTAAATCACTACCTCTAGGATCACATGTGCAGCGTACTAGCTTCCCGTGGTGTAATGCTGGGTTCGATTTCCGGTCGAGGCAAAATAGAGATGTAGGTTTCCTTCAAAATCGTCTCAGTTTCTCTAGCTGCATGGCGAAGAAAAGCTCAAGCAGACGGAGTTTGCCAGTTACTGAGAAGGGAATACGTCATGTTCACATGTCTCTCTTACCCCCCCTTAAGCGTTGGAATTAATCTCGGCCCTGGCACGGGGGACACCGTTAGGTAACCGGCTAAGTCGGACAGTCGACCCCAAATACCAAATACAAATAAACTAGCTTTTGTAGTCACTCATTTGCTTCAAAATACCTCTCGTGCAATTACACGATCCTGAATCCTCTAATTACTATATACGTAGTACCATTAATTACGAAATTGTACAAATTCGTGGAATATAATTGGTCTGATGAGTATGGTTTCCGCGAACCTACCACGTTCACAACATTCATATCGGATCAGGTTGTGGAATATGATCACAATAACATACAAGACGTAAATTTAAACAATAGTCCTCCCTACATGAAGATTGATATACCATGAATACAAATCTGAAACAAAACGTTGAACATTTATTGTAGTAACAAAAATTTAATATATTCAGAAATGGCCACGCAGAAGTAATAATTGTTTAAATTCTTTCAGTCAAAATAAAGTACCGTCTTCCAATAAATGTGGGCCGCCGTGATTCTTGGCGCCGCGTGAGCGAGGGCGAAGGCGAGGGGCGGGACAGGGCAGGGGGCGGAGGGCAGGCAGCGTGGGGGCCGGGGGCAGGGAGTGGGGGCGCGGAAGCCCGGTCCGGCCACGCGGGCGGGCGGTCGCTCTCTCTAAGTGATTGCGGGGGGCGCGGCGGCGTCATCCATAAGCAACGTCGCCCGGGGGCAGTGGCCGAGCGCCGCCCCCTCCCTCGCCCGTGCCACCCGGACCCACTGTCAACATGGTACGCCCCTGATTGGCTGCTGAATATAAATGAAAATCTGCACCGCCCTGGGGCGAGCTGCATCGCAGTTTCCCAGTGGAACCGTCGAGGAGCAGGCATTTCGGCCAGCAGTGCAATGATCCCCGGTCTTCATGTATTATGACATGAGGAACGACAGTGGACCTTTCTCAGCTCAAAGAAAATAGGCTTCGGGGCGCTCCAAGAACCAAATGATATTCTTAAAGGGAGTGATGCTACTTTCTGGTATTACACGAAATGATTACGTATTAATTTAATATTACAACTTGTAGCCTACTAACACTGTAACCTTGAAAAACTCCTACGACAAACCGAAACGCGGGACACTCGAAACAAAATTGCATCCCCTCCTTTTCTCTAACTGAATTAAGTTTTACTAAAAAAAGTGCTCATTTTAACGAACACATTTCAAGTCAAAAAAATATCTTTAATAATGTAATTGTATGATGGGCCCAAAACAATTTAAGCTTCGGCAATTTTCACAATTTTAGGAGTTATACTGAAAATCGGACTTGCATAATTTTTATCACCGTAATAAGTTACATTCGAGCAAAACCTTTCAAGAATTTGTTCTAGAGAAAATTTCGCTCATGTTCTACATGCATCATGTAAGGGTACCACAAAATTAACAGATAATGTTAATATTGTTCAATTGCGTTATATGATATATATTTAAAATAATGTGTTTAAGACATGATTTTTTTTACGGATCGTTTCTGCCGATCCGCTGAAATGGATTCAGGAACAGAACAAATTAATATTCTGAGCTAATGTTGTTTTACCTGGCTTTCATAATGCAAAATATGTCAACTTTCCTTCAGAAATTCCGTCGTACAATTAAACAACTGTTGACCTTGTTCATGCCAAACACTTCATACAACAGAAAAGAACACCTTTGTTTGTGGTTGAATCAGTTAGGGATAAAGCAGTAAATCTTAATGAATTATGGATGAATTGAAATTCTAATTAGTCTCTAAGGAAGGCTCCTTTCCTTGTCTACTTTGGGTATGTTTGTGCAAAGCAAGCAAGAAGGCAGTTTGCGATTTCCTGGTAGGCAACCCGCAAGACACCGAAGTATTGTACGTAGTATTCAAGTGTTTTTAACCTCACATTCATTACTTGAATTAATGATCTACTTATTAATTCGTAACCTGAAACAAGTAATTTCAAAGAAACAGG
Source organism: Acheta domesticus (assembly GCA_031308135.1). Taxonomy (NCBI): domain Eukaryota; kingdom Metazoa; phylum Arthropoda; class Insecta; order Orthoptera; family Gryllidae; genus Acheta; species Acheta domesticus. The sequence continues at coordinate 221,173,647 of JAHLJT010009436.1, forward strand.
TTTAACCATTACTAGTTTTACGAGAACAAATCTTTGGTATTCACTTGCATTCAAATTGACCGAACAATACTACTGGAATCATATTCCTGTAATGAATACCTTCCGTCTATTATGAGATTTGTGAAAGCACCAAGACGATGCTGTTTTTATCAATTATGAAAAAAAAGTTTAACCCCAAAAGATATAATCTGTCAATGTTCCGACTCATACATAATATGGTCTTTCATGAAATAGTGTAATTGACGCTTTCTTTGATCCCCTCTACAAGTTATCAGATTAATTAGGAGCTACCCGAACAAAATGAATTGTTAACTACACAAAATGCGCCTGATGATATTTTAGATACATCGAGGGCCTCTTTTACGGCTTCTGACTACAAGTTTATATGATCTTGTTAGAATGTTGATCTGATTTGGGCCAGTGTGCAAGAAAGTGGAACTGGAATTGGCGCAACTCGGTCTGGATAAAGGTATAAGCTGCAGGCATCACTGCCGGGCATTTGAGACACAAGCAGTTGGGCGCCACGTACAGATCGTTCTTCAATAAGGATATGGTGACATTTTATCACATTTCCTAATGATTTTTAAAGCATATTTTAACCAATCCGCAAGATCTAAATAAACTGACCCTGCTCATGGAGGGTAGGTACAAAGAATGATAGAAGAAAAACTTCATTAAAACATATTTTGTTAAGAGAATCCCGTCAAATCGGACATTACAGAAGAACTTATACATCACACAATGCCGGCATTAAACTGCACGAAAGAATGGAAAGATAACTGTGTCAAAGACAACTTAGTAGTTCACAATTCGAAAGAAAAACCATACCGAAGAAATCTCAGCAGAATACATACATGGAAATTATCGTTCAATACACATGAAGTTTCATATTGAACTATGTCAATCCCGCTCCAAGGAACAAATAATTTCATCTAGTATGTGTAATCAATTCCCGAATTTTTTCATAATTTCCGTGCGTCGATCGTTTCACGGCAATGGGATCCTCTTAACTGTGCTTCTAATGTTTTGTAATTCCTAAGGCAAACAATGCCACTGTACTACTAGAGTAAAAATAATACCGAGGTTACGTTTAGCTCCACCAGAAATAAAACTTGGAAAGACTGGTGAAGTCATGATGATCATTAAGGGTATGCTGCCCTTCTTAAGATGAGAAACTGTACTTTCTTAGGAATACAATAAAATATTATTGAAAACTACTTCTGCTTACAAAAACTGTGAGATGTGTGTGTGTGCGTGTGTGTGTATGTGTGCGTGTATACATATATATATACATATATATGTATATATATACATATATACATATACATATATATATACATATACATATACATATATATATATACATATATATATATACATATATATATACACATATATATATACATATATACATATATATATACACATATATATATACATATATACATATATATATACATATATATATACATATATATATATACATATATATATATATATACACACGTAGGTCGCTCCGAAAGTAATGCCTCCCAATTTTTTAAATTAGGCGTATGATTTAAAAAACGAATGTGAGTGGCGTCATAGTGAAATATGAACTTTCTCGTTAGAGTTCGTTTAATTTCGTTGCTATTTGGCAGATGGAAGCGTAGTTACAGAACGCTAAAATGGCGTCTAGCTGGAACGCGCGTCAGAAGCCGAGATGTGTGACTCAATTTCTCACTTCCGAGGAAATTGCCATCGACATCACCAGTCTCTTGCTGAACTTTTACGGGAAGCATACAGTGGATGTCACTACAGTGTGGCGGCGATGGGTAGTGCGTTTCAGCGGTGGTGACAGTGACGTGAATGTGGTGGTGACACCGGTGGAACAGCGGTGATGAGAGCGACGTGTCACGTTGCTGTCGTCCACGCACAGCTGCCACACCACGGAATGAAGGAGCCCCTCGATCAGCTCTTCCGCCTGAATAGGTTCATGGGCGGTATACGGCGCTGGGTAACTGCGTACGGCGCTGAACATTGCAATGCATTAGAGGTAACGCAGAGTAAATTGAGTTACCGAAAATTGTGTGCAAGGTGTGTCCCGCGATCTCTCACACAGGAACACCAACACCACCGAACGGAACGTTCTGAGGAGCATTCGACCCAATACGAAGCTGAAGGTGGCGGTTTTCTGGATCGAATAATCACTGATTACGAGACATGATGTCACCATTATGGGCCAGAAATAAAACGACAGTCCATGGAATGAAACCATAAGAATTCCCCGTACAGGTCAACTCGGCTGGTTCAGACTTTTACCAGTGTGGCATGCAGGCTCTTGTTCATCGGTGAATAAAATGTGTAGAAAAGTAGGGGGACTATATTGAAAAATAGTGTCGTGTTCAAAAATCTCTGTCCTCACACATTGCATTAAGTATGTTTTATTAGTGACTGTAGTTGTCATACAAATAAATAGGAGGCATTACTTTCGGAACGACCCTCGTGTGTGTATATATATGTATGTACACTATATATACCGAAACATCACATTGAAATGTCAATTGGAGATATAGCAAGTTTAATTCACACACACACACACACACACACACAAACTTTCTAATCTTTATAAACAGTTGCCTTTTCTACTTATTTTATAATTTGATATTTTCTGCACGTAGCGCTGTCAATATCACAGTACACTGCATCTATTGGCGAATAAAAATTCCCTTTCCAATTCAATAATACAAGACACAAACATTGGGCCATAACATGTTAAAGTATGAGCCAACAAATCTACAACAAGATGAATCAGAATTCTGCAAAAATTTTGTCCCATTCATCATCTCGCAGGGTAACAAGGATTTCTGAGCAAGTATCCCTCATCATTGAGTCGTCGTGTAATTTTAGGCGGCAGTAATCATGGTTGCTCTCGCGTCTTCGCGGTACGATACGCCGCGTCCAGAGGTCCAGAGGTCGTCATCCTTTCGTGCCCAGGATACTGAAAAACATTTTTCACACCCAGCATTTCAGCCCTGAAGGAGGCCACGAAATGATGGCTGATATGTCACGCCGGCCAACCCACCGCGAGGCGTCGCAGCGGCGTCCGGACGACGAGAGCAAACACAATCGCAGAAATCCTGCGGCAGAAGCCGCGAGACAAAAAGGAAACAGAGAGCGACCTAACAATGCACTGATGACTCTTAACAGACACCAAAAATGGGATAAGCATACGGTGATCTGTAAATCTGTGGAAACAACAAACTGAAGACACACGGCGGAAGAGCTCCCCACCAGAACGAACCAAGTTCCGAGGCACAGCGATGTGTGCTGCGAGTGGGCGGAGAGTCTGCAAGGGGCATGCGAGCCAAACGGCGCGGCGGAGGAGGCGGGGAAGGCGGGCGCCCACGCTGTGGCATCCGAAGCGGCCTCATGCAATGCTAATCAACGTTTTCGTCCCGATGGGCAGACCCGCCCGAGTGCGCTTTGCGTTGAGCTTTTTTCCCCTCGGTCCAGCGACCATATAAACAGGCGGCGAAGCCTGTCCCAGCGAATGCGCCGCCGATTCCTGCGGGAAATGAGATCAATCGTGTTTACGAAAATACCGACGATGCTCAGCGCACCAGACATTTTTTTCATGCAACTATGCCCGGTTTCGTTAGAACTTGGAATAACATTTGTTTCGTTTCCACTAATCGAAGCTTGTAAAACGTTTGCATAACTGTGAGTACTTGAACACGTTCAATGCTTTTACAGACTTTGCTCGCAATCTGCAACATTGCAAACCAACAAAGTGAAAGAAACGCTGGGGTTAAAAATACATTTTTAGACAGCCCTTCGTAAAAGTCATTACATTTAGGGCATGCCAAGCATGTAATATGTTAAATTTTAAGCACTAGATGCTCAAATGTTCAGATAAAACTGATTTTAAAAAACACACAAAAAACTTTTCACTGATCTCATTAGCTATTACTGATCTTAATGCAGCATAGCGCCAGTTTCACCAACCAGGCTCATATTCGTAGTTGATCCGAGTTTCGTGATCCTGATCCACAGAATCAATGCCGACTTGATCCCTGTGCGTTTCACCAACATTTTGAGTCCGTGAAGTTGATCTGGATCACATGATCCCCGAGCAGACGTGAAATGCGCGGTTGGCAACAATTTTGCGATGCATTGTGGGTAATCTCGCGATCAGCTCTAGGAAACGATTTGTTTTGATTTCATTTCTTTTCGTAGTTGTGTGGTGTTCGGTTGCGTGTGACAGTTTTCTTGTTCGATAATGGATTCAACAGAGGTTGAAAAGAATGCGAAGTGAGCGGTAAATTCTTTTCCGGGGGAAAGAGAATTACTTGTAACTATAATGTGCAAATACAAAGAAATGTTTACTGCTCGTTCCGACAATTCAAAATAATCGCTTACTTTGCGAATTACTCGTGATTTCTATACGTATGTCTCCCCACAATAAATATTCAATTTTCGAAAACAAACTCCATTTTTACGAAGAAAATTAACCTAACACGAATAAAAAATTCAAAGTACCACTGCACTAAAAAAATTATTCAATAAAATTATCACACTGTAATTGCATTCCATGTATCACAAAAATCAGCTAGAATTACGGAAAAATATTGCTTTCAATAGACTAAAACTAACCAAAGGCTATTTTAGTAATGTCATTTATAATCCACACTAATTTCAAGCAAAAATATATTTAAATTTTACTCCTCAATACCGAGTATTCTAACCTACAATTGTGATACCTCTACTTTTATCCACACATTTTAAAAAAACACATTTTCCGAACAAACAATTACGCACAACCCTACCTGTTAGCGAATAATTATAAATTGAATATAAGTCCAACTAAAGGCATTTATTAAAAAAAAAAAAAAAAACACGAGAAACTGAAATAGTGGGACGAGAATTTGGTGCGGCCAAGCTGAGAAATAACTCCTGATCCGGTGGTGATCCGCCGGTCGGCGACGGATCAATTAGCGAGTCAAATTTGATCAGAGAGAGAGAGACGTTGATTCGTTTCAAGTGCGTGGTGAAACGTACAACGGGATCAACTGGAGTTGACACGGTTCAACTCAGGATCATCTTCTTGACTCCGGTTGGTGAAACCGGCCCATATAGTGATTTGTATACTTGCATTAAAATAAATTCTATATCATAAAAGTTAAAAGTCTAAAAACAGTGTGTGACGCATGTGAAAAAAGTGACTTCATTTTTATCACTGGTATAATAAATATTTTCAAGTATACGGCATTTCTTTATATTTTCTGCACACTCCAAATAATACCTACGATGCACTCCATCATACTGCAGAAAATTTAGAACGTATGTAACTCATAACACATGTACACAATATACATAAAGACGTATCACTGGCATGTTATATTGGAGGTACTTTTTTTGTCTGTATGATGTATAAACAAACTATTCGATCCATCCTGAACCCTTTAATCATTCTTTTATTTAACTGAATCACGAGACGAATTTCCCTGCCGATTAGCCCAAAGATTGCAATCACCCTCACCAGTCCTGAAACAACCAGTTCCGTGATGACTAACGACAGTGCGTAGGCCAAACCAAGCGAGATTTCCGTTTTCTCGCAAGAACGCGCGATTAATAGCAGAGGAACAGCGAGCCCATTACTCCTCATATCACGCGTTGTAAATCTGAAAATCAGCGACCGGTAATCAAATACCGGCATGTTCGTTCCATCAACGGACGCAGCGCAGCGCGACCGTCACGCTTTGTTAGCTGACTGCGCAGCGCGGAGCCCCGCCGCGCCGCACCGTGCGGACGATGGAGCCCAGCAGCGCGGCCGCGGGGCGCGCTCTCGGGGCAGAGGGGGCAGCGAGAGCGGAACGTGGAGAGCATCCCCTTCCCCGAAGACACGCCGCCCGCGGCCAGTCGGGAATGAGCGGCATGACCGCACGGCACGTAGACTGAATGAGTGAATTCGTATTTAGTCCTTCCGGTCGCTACTGCGGTCATTAGTCTCCGTGAGTGCATATTTTAACCCGGGATGCGGTGGTATCCCTGTCCCGTCAAACGTGAGATCCGGCGCAGACTTATCAGTCCGCTTGTGAGATAGCTCCTCCTGGGATCACCCTCAGCAGGGCGACGCTCCAGCTGGGACAAACTCTAAGCTTCCTACTGGTATCCCGGCATATGCGGGAGGGTAGTGGATGTAAGTATACATGTGTGTAAGGGGAGAGTACAGGAAAAGGAACAGGAAGGAAAGATAGCGCGCGGTTCGTGGCCTATTTGTTAAGATATTACTCCGGCATTCGCCTGGTATTCTTGTAAGAAACTACACGGAAAACCACTGTTCAGAGCAGTAAGCTGCTAGAATTTTCCTACAGACAGTGACTGAATTCTATCTAGTGCCATAGCTAGTGTCAAAATCTGCAAACGTCAGGACTCGAACCACCGAATCTTCCACGTTCGTGGATGAGAGATACAGTGCATGGGACCGTAATCAGGTTCGAAATAATTGTAAACCACCCCTGCATTCTTCAGAAATGACCTCGTTTAATTACTTCGCAAGTATCCCGATTGAAATAAGTATTCGCCTGTAACTAGGTGAAAAGCCATATACGAGTATAGCCCACCTCAAATTGACAGCGGTCGCGAATGCCTTCAACCAAACCCCTCCAAAATTAACATAAAAAACAAAAACATGATTTGAGACCCGTTTCTGAAGGAGTCGGGGTTAGAATTGTTTTTAAATTTAGAAGTTCTGAGAAAAAAAAAAGCGTGCAGGGAACAAGTAGATCCAAAAAAAAGTGACATAAGCGGGTTGAGGATGAGATGGTTGAAATGGAGTAGAGACGGGGGAGATCACGAGTTGAGCAGCTCTGCAGGGGAAACGAGATATTTACAATAACCCCATCAAAGAAGACGTACACAAAACAGACACACACGAGCCTCGAAGCAGAGGCTAAGTGTCGAAAAGAACAGTCCAGAGCGACACGAGCGAAGGCAGAGAGAGGCGATTAACGCTCGGTGGACGGCGTCGGAGGTCGCCCCCTCCCACCCCCCGCCCCCACCCCGACGCCACCCCCGCCGGCTGCGCCACATTCATGCGGAAGAGCCCAGCCAACCAGTCAGCCGGCGGCGGGAGGGCGTCACGCTCCGCTGCCGCGCTCCCTCACATTCGTCCTTGCTCCTCTTTACAACACACCCATCAGCGGAGCATGCGTTCTCCACGTTCACAACGATGTTGGCCATTTCACCATCACGTATCTATTTCTTGAACAGAGAAACAACGTTTATTCACATTCGATGTTCTTTAGGCAGTAAACACGCGCTATTACGGGGCTTTCATTCCGATCGTAACTAACTCCAAGCGGTGGAAAACTCTGAAGGTCTTCCCCAGAAATTATTGCAATCATTTGTCGTGTGAGATGACTCACCACTGACAAATATTCGTTTCTGCTTATCAAACGTTGTCTCACGTTCTAATAACGCGATGTGCCACATAATCCGGCGGCAAAAGCAAGCCATTATTGGTTACCAGCAGAGAGAGCGAATACATGGCATGCGTGACTATGCCTACTAAACATTCCCCCTGGTGGCGCGGCTATCGCTGTGAGTGCGGAGGCCGGGCCAAAGGACACTTGCGCGATATGCACTCTCAGCCAAAACGTTTCATCTTTTTGTGTGACCTACAAACACTACAGAGTACACACGTTTCACTCAGACTGACGAGACTACGCATGTTATTTGTACGATTTGTATAAATGGCAACTTAATAATGCCCGTAAGATGTTTTAACTAGCGCTCAAATCGTATATAGATTTTTCATCAAATTAATACTCTGTGATATCATAGTCGCTAGAGTTTGAAAACGTTCTTTTAATTTCGGGGAGTTCTTTACACGAAACCAATAGTATATTTTCAATATTTGCGAAAAAAAAAGTTAAATTTGACAGGGAGGAAAGATTCAAATGCGCTTATAAAATGGTGCAATTCCGATTTCCATTAAACCATCTGGAAACGAAAACTTCACGTTCAATGTTTTCGAATGACATCTACACCTTGAATATTGAAGCTGGAGATTTCTTTATTAATACATACTATTCTCCAACATCAAAAGCACTTTATGTACTTTTTCCTAAATATTCGTTTATGCAAAAATCTTGATTTTTCATCCTAGACTTAAGAATCGTCGCAACATTAAGAATTTATTGTAGCAGTCAAACACAAACTCCATAGCACATACAGCTTCGTGAACCAAAGAGCTCAAGTTCAAATTCCAGCCCATTTACATATTTTGATTAAACAAGAATAGAGTACACAACGCTGAATTCCATGTCAGAAAACCATTTTCATTTAAACTTTCGAATCACAATGTTTAAGATCTATAGCGTTTTCGTACCTCTCTCGTGTTGTATGGCTAAAAATATGTTTCAAATGATCATTGAAGTGTTAGGTTAGTTTAGATGCAATATAAAATTCCTTAATAGTTACGAATAATTGAAGACAGTAGATGCAATGAGCTCCACTATTTTATATTTCAAACTGTTATTTAAAACTATGATGTAGCTGTATTGCATTTAATGATAGAAAATATGTGGATGTACAATACATTAAAAAATGACAAAACCACAGAAAAGTTATGTTGTGTATTGTACATTGTGTATTAACTAATACAGATTACCTATACAATGAGTAATTTAGTTGAAGACGGTTGCTACCTTTAAAATATCCAACACTGGCATGGAAGATGATTTTCACGTTTTGGTCATTCCGAGGAGACATCAGCTACTCATTGCAAACAATTAATTCTCCTTGGGTTTGCATGCTGATACAAAAATGCGTATCCTCGACTATAGATCCTTCTGTCTCCTCACAATACCGTCGCACTTAAGGCGGTATTTTCAAGACCGAAGAACAATTCTCGTAAGGTAGTGATGTGCAGTCGCAGATTCACAATTTTGTTATTTCGTTTACTTCTTTATTAAAAAGAAGACAAAAATACTAAAAGTACACACTACGAAAATTGAAGCCTTAATCATCACGTATCACACACTTATATGAATTTCCATTTGTATCTGAAAACATTGTATGTCAATTGTATTGGTGCGTCTTAGCATGTCATTATTTCAGTGAATATTGTGGCTTCGTGGTGCGTGGTGTCTCCACGATTCTGAGGAAGCTAGAATGGAGATTGTGTCTCATCCCACAACATATTAACGCACGTATACAATACATCGCTACTGCCCATACTCGTTGTTTGCAATCATCACTACTCTTCGACTCTTTTAGCGACGAGCAAGGCCAGAGCCAAGGCCCCAGCTCTCTTCCACGGCTGCTTTAATGCTGCGCGAGCCAGCCGAACAGCGAGAGTCGCCGGGGCTCCAATTCCTTAAAACTCTTCGCTGGCAATTGCGCCGCGGAAATATCGCCACCTCAGCAGGGCCCTCGTCTGCGAGCACGTAAAAAGAGGCGGCGGGGGAAGGGAACGGCGCCATGAAAGAAGAAAAGGGCCTAAGGGGTCTCGCGAACTCGGAGCTCACGAGGGGCAAAAGGGAGTCACGAAAGTGGACAAGGCCTTTCGGAGGGGGAGAGAGAGAGAGAGAGAGAGAGAGAGAGAGAGAGAGAGAGAGGAGAGAGAGAGAGAGAGAGAGAGAGAGAGAGAGATGGGATGAATGAAGAGGCAAGTGAGGCAACAGAAGCCCGTCACGGAGAACCAAGAGAGGAAGAAATGCCACAATCGGAGCTCGGATCAGTGTCGGATGCGAACAGCGAATCTCGAAGAGGATCTAAAGGGCAGAGCGCAAAACAGAATATCCCTGGAATTGACACAAGGACAGAGTTGAACTTGAAGGTGGTGAATTGGGAGAGAGAAACGTCTCGCCGCTCGACGTGACACCACTGAGAAAGGCGTTTAATGGTTGCGGGTCGCAGAGATAACTGGATCATCCGATAAGCGAGGGAGAAGTCCGCAGAGGGTCAGATCGATGCTTCAGCAGGCACAAGGCGAAGGAGCGGCCACGGGAGGGAAAGACTCCGCTCACCGCAAGGTAGAGAAGAGAGATGTGTCGTGGAAGGCACAGTTGCAAAGAACACGGAAATGAAGGATTAGGAGATGAGAGCAGGAGGGGGAGACGCGCTGACTGTGCTGACTCGATGATCCCGGCTGCAGAGTAAAAGGGTGGCGATGTGCTTTAGAATAAGTAGTTACGAGGGTAAGGAAGGACTTTCCTACGCTACCCTCCTCCAGCAGCAAGGCCGCAGCCATGGCGGTCGCTGCCAACGCTTCCCGACGGGGAGGGGCGGGGCGGGGCAGGCCTCGCCTTCGTATGCTCGGCTTCTTCCCCCGCGGCGCGGCGCGGCGACTAAGAGCCGAAAGGAACTGAGGGAACGGCGACGCCGGCAGTTCCGCAACTTCTGAAAGCCCGTCTGGCAGACGGCGCGTAGGCTCCTCCCTCACCGCTCATTTCATTCCCTCGCAAGCAACGGACGCAGCCCCCGACCACGTCTCCTCCACACCAATACCCCTCCCTTCCATCATCTCTTCTTCCACCCTCGACAATCTACCGATTTTTCTCTTCTTCTTCCTTCTGCTTCGTGCGTGTTCTTCCACGCCATCTTCCTCCGTCGTAAAGCCAGCAGGGACTTCTCTTGATGGAATTGGAGACAATTCGAGCGCCGCTGGTAAACTGTTAAAGTTATTTTCTTTCCAAACAAAGCCCTAACTCAAATGTAGGATTACCCTACACGCGACCTAATACTCTCGCGGGCGGGCCAGCCGATCTGAAGCCTAAGGTCGCAAGAGTTTTCATTTCAGACGCCGCCACCGCAACGAGCCTATTTTCTCAAAGGCGCCCAGAATTTTCATTAAACTCGCGGCCGTAAATTTCGCAACCTCGCACAACGGAAGAAATTAGTTTTTAACACTTCTATGGACCGAAGAACCTCGCAGACCCGCACTAGAGTAAGAAAGATATTAGGAAAACAAAGGACGACGAGAAGGATGTTCACAACTTTATCTTCTAGTACACTTTTGTTATTTTACGAATAACGTGTCCTAAGACACTTCGAGAATTACCAGCGTAGGTATCTCAGATGTCACTGCAATGCCTGTGACCGGGAGGTCTTAGGGTTCGAGTCCCGACAGTGTCAGGATTTCGACTCTGACTAGAGAGCTAGGTCGAATTCAGCCGCGGTCTGTGGAGAATTCTAGCGGCCGAGTGCGCTGGCAGACGGCGCGACGGGGTTTCTCCTATCAACGCCAGGGAAATGCCGAAACACTACTCTAACAAACGGGCCACGGACCACGCGCGATATTTCTTTCCTTCCTTGTCCTACCTCAATTTTACTTACCCTTACATGCACTACACAACCACATACGTCGGGAGCTTAAGAGCGTCTCCCGGCAGAGGTGGCACCTCGCTGGTAGGAAAAGAACTGATTGGGGAAAACCCCGCAAGCTGACGTGTAGGTCGGCGCCGGATCTCGTTGGCAAGCTGGGAGGGAAATATCACCGCCACCTCACGCGATAAAAACATGCATTACACTTACAGGAGTAATGACCTTAGCAGTCGACGCACACGAAAACACAGAGCAATCAGTCGAAGTGGGAATTACGCTATCGCAAAAAATCAGAAGAAAACGCTGCTCCACGAAAACATCTCTCACCGAACTTCCAAAGAGAGCGTCGCAGCCGACGCGGGCAGGTAGAAACAGTAACAAAGCTCTCACCTGGAACAAAAGAAAAGACGCAATTAGTTTAGGGCGCACGGCACAAAGAAACAATGACGCTTCACGCACGAAAGAGGACGGGAGGGCGAGTGGAACAGGGAGATGGGGGCAAGCGGCGGAGCAGGAGTCGCAACCCGACGCCGCAAGCGTGGTCACGGGGACACGGCGAGTGGCGCTGGTGAAGCGTGACGCAGGAAGAGGTGAAGCGGGGAGGGTCGTTCGGGTCTCATGACGAACCTCAAGCCGGAAGAGAAGGCTTCCAGAACAATTGACTCAGCTGGTCAAGACAATTTTACTACACCCCCTCAGCTAATTTTAGTTTTGATGCAGGAAACAACAAGAAGCATGCGAAGGGCTCCCATAGCAGCTTCCTCCTACCCTTTCTTTCTCCTTCCGGGACATTGTAATCGTAATTCCTTCTGACTACATTAGCCGAGGAGAATCGCCACTGGCATACGAAAAGGAAACGTGCTTCTCTTTATGCTGATCAAAGTCAGCTTTGACATGCGTGGTCCAAGGACGCCTCCAAACGATATGCTATAAAAATTCGCAGTATCCTGTGTGTATGAAGGAAAAACGGGCTTCTCTCCTCTAATTTCCTCTAATCTACAAAAATTTAGTACACAAAATATCACATTCCCAACACACCCATCAAATAATTCTAACAATAGCAACTTGCTTCTACAGTATCATCCGCAGAAAGCTCGAGATTTTTCTTTATAAATCTTACTGTTTTCCACAACTTATTGACACTACAAAAATTTAATTACATGTAAAGAAAGAGAACGATGAATGAGAAACAACAAGATAGAGGTAGAAGAAGAAATTCGAAGGACTAGTAATAAAAGAAATAGAAATAGAAAAATTGTGCAGGAGTCTGCGGAGGAATTGCAGCGAACTCTTGTGGCCTTCACTCAATGCCTGTCCTCGCCCTGACATGGCTTGCGGGGGTGGCTGTTCCTGCAGCACAAGCCCTTGGTCCCTTACTCTCGCTAGAGCCCACCTGCGCCTCCACATCGGAATTTGTAAACCGTTTTTGTGCCGCGAATTATATCTCTGTAATGCTGTCGTGAATGCAAGATAACGTCGCGGAAAATTACACGCCCCGGGCCAGCTTCCATGCGACTCGGCGAGAAACAAAGATGAGGGAGGTGTGAGGACCAGTAGACTGTGGCGAGTTCCGATCCGCTAGGCAGCTGATCTATTGCGCCCGCGGCTCTGTTTGGGTCCAGGCCGAAGAAACAAACACGTGAGTAAGTAGCATTATCTGGGCACACAAAAACCGACTTTTAAAATGAAGTAGGCGACAATATTTTTGATTTTCAGTAACTGTAGTAAATCCACTTTAGAGACTCAATCGTAGTCCCCCCACAATCGACCTCATAACGATAAAAAATATCATACGACCGCATGGTCAATTGGCTGAATCAATACATTACACAAAAGTGCTTCTCTAAAAAAAAAATTATATTTAATTGTTTATTTCTATGCGGCATTTTTTACGTAATCTCCGCATCTGATATTACATTATCACCAAAGAAAAACACCGTATTAATGAAGACGCGTCTTTCGTTCACAGAGGATCAAATTATTAAGCAAGTACCCCCATCACAGGCCACTCCCTCACAGAACGCCACGTCCGAGAGGAGACAGGACACAAATATGCGAACGGCTTTGCATATAGTATATCCACCAGCCCATCCAGCAGAGTTCTTAAGCACCCAGCTTGGAAACGTGCCTCCTTGCAGCAACTACACCATTCACTTCCAGTCGGAAACTCTTGAAGCTCGTTGAAATCTTTTCTCCCTTCTGCTATTTCAAAACGCTCGTCTCTAAAATTTACAACGCGGGAGTTAAGAACATAATCTAGAATGATTAATACGGCGGGTCGCGCGTTTAAGAGCGCCTAATTTGGACGCAACGGCCGGCGCCGCCGTTGCCCTCGCCCACGCACTGACGCCAACCCCCTCCGTCACCACCCGCCATCCTTCCCCGTAATGGTTTCCAAAGCCCCTGATTCTTATCCTAAGCCTCCTCGAAAGCAGAAGACGAGGACACGACACCCTTTGCTTAATGATTGCCATAATTAAGGCCCCCAGATAGTGGAAGTACTTTACGATATTGCATGCGGGAGTTCGGGCGGGGGGCGGAGAGCGATGGCCAGGCGAAGAGGGAGAGAGAGTCGGAGGGAGGGGAACAGACAAAGAGGGAGCGAGCACGGGGCGAGGAGAGGGAGAGAAAGAGGGCAGGGAGGTTGGGTGGGTGGGAAAGGGAGTGGGGGGGGCTGGGGTGGGAAGGGAAGGGGTGGGGGGAGAGCGGAAGTCGAGCGGTTCTCGTTGTGGTTCCAAGCGACGACGCCGAGCGAGAGTTCGACCAAGATCTGCTAACTTACATTTAAGCAATCCCCACCCACTTCCACTAGCGTCCCAACAGGATGATCAAATGGCATTTCCACGAAATTACGGTACTTCCAAATTCTAACTACCGCTATGAAACGATGCCGATTGAGATGTGTAAAGAAATAGAAACGATAACTGGAATAACATGAACAGGAAGACAACTATCTCTGACATTAACTATTCATTGACAACTAACTACTTAGCAAGAAAAAAAAGTCTCATAAGCATAATCACACAAACCCTGCGTCACAAATTAGAACGTCTTTTACAATACGATAACTTGCCTGGATATTGAGTTTGCTGCGAGAATTCGATTCCTCTTCCCGGCTGCGGAGGGATCATTTCGCCTCGTTGCTCTGAACTTGCGTCCGCGCGCGCTCTCTCTTTAACAGGGAGCGTTCGCCTCCTCTCTCGTTTCCCCCGCGCAGGGGCCGCGTCGGGGCCCCGCCAGCGCCCCACCTCCGCCCCCCGCGGCCCCTCTCCGTCGCGCGGGCGGAGACGCAATCAACGCGCCCTGACCGAGTGCGCTGTTTACTCGATCTCCGAGGGATAACACGAGAATCACAAATACAACAGAAGGAAGATGCGGGCTGCTCCGACGCGCTAGGTCACGGGCGCGACGTTCAACAGCGTTATCTCGGAAGAGCCAGTCGCAGCTTTCGAAACTTCTATCACATATTTTAGATAACAGAAAAAGGACAGAGGAAGCTTGAAATTTGACCCCTTATTGTTTCATGACAAACGTTTCTGAATTATTTGTTAATACATTTATTCAACTTCAGCTGTTGCATTTTTCTGTTGCAATTTTATTGTCCCCGTATTCAGAAACATAATGGAAAACAGAATTGGTTGAAATAAAATTGAAACAATCGGGAACTTGAGTCGACACAGCATATTTATGACATTCACTAGCATACCATTTATCAAACAAGTATTTTTGTTACTTTCCCAATACTTGTTTACAATTTATTGTTTCCGAATTCACACGTAAACGATTCCCCCAGTACATTAGAATAATTTTCTATTTGAAAAAATGACAAATCTGGAAAGTGAAAAAGATTTATTAAGTCCCAATTTGAGAATCTATGGCCAAGAAGATTTAGAATATATTTACAGTAGTTTGAAACTGTACATCGCATCCATTCCAGTAACAACATTTAACTTTGAAGAATATCAGTCTTTAGCAGATTTTTGTGTTCCCATTCGGGGACTTTGAAATCACTCTACAATCGTCAAACGGATATTGAGAGTCGAGAGACAGAAGTCAGAATATAACTGCTTAAATAATGTTATACGAAAATGAAACTTAGACTACGGGATGGTCTCGTATTTACTCGTACAATTAGCCACGGCCTCAATCGTACATCGCAATTTCGGGAGAAATTCTACACAGCACGAACCATGCGATTTCCTCTCACAGCGAGCAAAACAAAGATGGGTGGGCGAGGGGGGGCGTGGCAGGGGCAGGGGAAGGGGAACGGGAACGGGAATGGCGGCTGGGCGAGCGCTCCCACGGGTGGCAGCCACGGAGGGGGCGGGGAGGCCGGTCGCCGCCGCGCGGCAATCTTCCAATCAGCGGGCCGCGCACGCATAATGTGCAGCGAAGGCTCAATTAATACGCACAGCCTCCAATCGCCCTCCCCTCGGGCGGAGCGGCTTCCTAATGGCTGGCGCACCGACCCTACGAAACAATCCCACGGGTGCCAAGCGATTTTCAAAATGAAGGGAATAAAAAAAATCGCGTTTAATTATGTTAAATTATAAAAAATATCTTAATGTCATATTATGACCCATCTACAAATGCCCGTTACACTGCTCAGAAGGCCACGGAAGTGGGTAGTAACCGGAGAAGGCTAAATGACAAGGATTCCTAACATCCCCTAAACCTTAAGTAGGTTAAACCTGCAGAACTCCTAGTACAAGGGTAAAAAGAAAAAATGTTACTTATATAACTTCCAAGTGTTCGATATCATTAAAACTACAACTTTTTTAATATAAAATCACCCGGACTACAAACAGATAAAAAATGCTCCACGTGAGGAACAGACTGTACCACTTTGCATCACCGACATTCGTGAAAGTACATGTAAGAAAGTAATAAAGGAACTAGCTGAACCCGTGCGATTACATCGCACTGAAGGGATGCTTTCCGCTTCCAGCCACATGTAGAAATACACGTTGGCCACGTGGGTAATACCGCGTGCAAAGGCTTCTTGCCAGCTGGCGTATGCTAGACGAATTACATAAATCCTTAGATATCACATAAAAGATATATAAGAACATACACAAAATTTTACATTGAACACTTACAACACAATTGATAAATAGTCGCACACATGTTTGTCTTAACGGAACGCACAACAGATTTCCGCTTCCCGCCGCATCGATTCACATGCGACAACCACGTGAGTTCTCCTGTGGCGGATGGTGTGCGCATAATCGCCATCTTGACAGGCAGCGCGCGGAGGGCACGCTAACTATCCCAGCCGCAAAGTTCAAACAACAAAAGTTTCCTAGCATTTTATTAATAACGAAAAGCTTCGTGATTTGCAATATTTAGTGACCTCCATTCCTGATTTTTTTATCTTTTTTTTGGTACCTCATTTGTTAAAATCCGTTCACTATGAGCCGAGTAGGAGGGACAACAAATTCACGGTTTTAACGAAAATAATATATATGATGTGCATTGTGAACGCACGTTACGGAAGGCTAATATGTTTGAGTCAAAGACGAGAAGACAATTACCGTAATATTTAAGCGCTAAAAACAGATGAATTGATATGGCGAATGCAATAGCATTGAGCATTGTTAGTGTGCAACCCGATTTTAGATGAAAGCTTGCAGGTGTGCGTTCGCGCAATGAATGAAAATTAAAATAACACTGTTCCTTCCTTCTGTCCCAACTGATCAAAATTAATCAAATAAAATGGACTTGTCACACTAGGGCTTCTCTTCAAACAAGTTAATAGAGCGAGAGGAGCACAAAATGCACGAACATAATACGAAGCAAGAAAAAAATGTAACAAAAAGCGCAGGACAAAAGACGATAGAAAAAACAAGCGAAACGTAAGAGCAAGTTCGTCTACTCGAACAAAAGACGCGTCGCCCAAGACGGTATCAACTTGAGTGGCAGCGGTGGTACAGCACCGTTGAAGGGGAACAAGCACGCGAAGAACAAGCCCACGACGACGAGCATTTGCATTTTATTTCAGTACAGCTCTTACGGGGAACAGCGTTGCCACTTTTAAAAGCACACGTACGATGTTCGCCTAAAAGAATCAAGCAAGACATTTCGAAGTCATGGTATATTGGATTGATTCTGAAGTTTCTGACATCATGGTGGAATGAAGAAGAAAGTCTTGCAACAGTGTATACAAACAAATTACAAATTAACACGTTGTGTGATGGTCAGTGTAATCGGAAATTTGAAAATGATATGTCTAGTAAACCTTAGACATGTGTTGCAACTGCACACGCTAGAATATTCATGGTTATTCACATTACATTACAAACAGTTGTTTGTTTGTTGTTGTTGTTGTTTTTTGTTTATCTAGGTAGTTCTTAATTCGTTAATATATATTTTTCGTTGCAATGTAAGATTTTCCAATTCTCTTCGTGTACGCCTTAGTTGTTAATTATGTACTCCCGAATAGTTTTCAATTGCCACATGGATTGCAAATGTACGAAAGGAAGATGATTTCCAATAGTTGACACACATCGCCCTCATAACACTTCACTCTTTTGAAGGTTTCGTCATAACTGACGAAGTGAAAAGGTCACAAAGGACTTTTGTACTTATCTGCAAAATGAAAGAAGCATTCGGGATCCATGAACCTCTTGA
The DNA here is from genome assembly GCA_031308135.1 of Acheta domesticus. NCBI lineage: Eukaryota > Metazoa > Arthropoda > Insecta > Orthoptera > Gryllidae > Acheta > Acheta domesticus. The sequence goes on from JAHLJT010009436.1 coordinate 221,191,590, forward strand.
CAATGCAAGTCGTTCCGAGAGCATGTAAAAATGTAAAAACATCGAAATGTAAATTAAACCCGTAGCTATTATTTATAATTATTTTATTTATAATTAAAGCAGCAAACACAACCATGACATTCATAAATTTTCTACGAATAACTGGATAAAAAACCTTAATGTCAAACAGTTTACCACTGGGCAAACTTGTGACAATATTTGCGTTCGAATCATTATCGACGAGCCGAGTTAGGTCCAAATATACAACACCGCTTGCGCACGACAAAGATATCTTCTCCAAATTCTTTGGAGTAAGAGGACAATACTCCACAAGGTTCCGTGCTGAAACCAAATACTTCAACCGCATTTTGTTAGCAATGCGAGCGATGACCGTCGACGGCTCGGGAAGCGGAAGGGGCGGTGCGGGCGCCGTCCGCGCAGATGGAAACACATCTTAATATTGGGGAGTGCAGCGGCGGAGGCGCCTTTGATCCCGAGAAGCGAATGACGCTCGGCGCCGCATTGTCTCCGCCCTCCAGGCGCTGGCGCCGGCGCTAGCTGGGACAATAGGGTGGGGGTGGGGGTGGGGTGGAAGCAGGAGCACTCTACTGCGAGCAAGAAAGAAGGACAAGAAGGAAGGAACGGAGAAGAAAGAAGCAGCGCGTCGTCAAAATTGAAACTACGTAAACAGGCTTCTCAACGGTCGCAGAAGTTAAAAATAGTAAAATAGTGAGTTTTGTTGTCTAAAAATAGTGAGAGAAAATGTAAGTATACCGCTTATATGATTTTTTGAATTAATTATAATGAATTACTTTTAAGAAGTACGAGTAATATTAATTACTCAAGAAAGTCGCTTTTGTAATTACGTTAATTCTAACATCCCTTAATATTAGTTCCAATCAATAACACACGTATTCTAAAATTATTAAGTTTTATTAAAAACTTAATTTAATGTAATTAAATTTCTAAGATGAAGGGGTTGCTTTAAAAACCCCCAATCTTCACTGGGAATTTGATCCAGAAGTGGATTCAGAAAGAATTCACGGTGAGGGGGGGGAGTAAATCCGAGCTTGAAATCAAATGAAGGATAAACACATTCGTAATAAAAATATTGCTTTCCATGCGATGACATCTACAAGAGATAATTATAATTTAAGATGACATGAGTAAAATTACACAAAATGTTAGCTTGGGGAACCATGGGTCTAGTAGCCCCATTAATATCCTCAACTGATTGAAACCTCCCCCCCATACATTCTCGTGTTTATTACCACTGAGTATGAAGTTGCATTGTAATCGTGTATAGACAATATAATAATTTACCAATACATACATGCAATGTAAACATAATACCCATTAGTATGTGAACGTGACAGTAATATTCTGAATTAAAACTAGTGACAACCAAAGTCGTCTCATCGATAATAAGATGTTTAAAGTCAACAATCTTCTTATACAGTTACGCATACGTAAAGCAAAAATCGCAAAGCATTTACGTGCAGCTCGGCAATCTTCAAATTTTAAATGGCAATGCGATCCTTCCATGGTTTACTGGATAACTCTAAAAGGAAATGTGCGCGTATTAATCCAATAATCGTTGTAATTCGTAATAAATTGTCAAATTCAAAGATGATCTTGGGCCATCGATTTCTTCTGCTGTGTCTGTAATAGTGCAGCATTTACAGATCGGCAGGCGCACACTACTCCTTCCCAAAGTTCCCCTACCGATGCATTTGCACTTCTTGCGAAGGCGTTGCATACACTCGGCCCTTCGTTGCACATCTCCGTTTCCGAGCGCGAATGGTGTTCATAGTTCCTTCTTTGCGAATGGTGTTCATAGATTTCCCAAAAACGTTTCCAGCTCTGTTGACTTTTTCCTCAATGCTATCTTAATTTTCACAGAATAATTGAAGGATCGGCTCTGTTTTCAAAATTCAAGAGTTTTAAATATTTTCCTAGTCTTTTAACTCCTATTGCTTTTGTTAGAAACGTAATTTATTAACAAAAATTCCTTTGGTTTCAACATATTTGTTTAAATTAAATTAAGCACTGACTTCATTGCATTTTACCAGGTAAAATGCCCCAGAAGCATAGTCTTCAGTAAAATACACAACGGAGAAGACAATCGCTAAACGGATCACACAACGTAATAGGTGGGGCCTATTCTAAATCAAAATTATGTAGCAAAACTTCGCAAGGGCTCATACACCTATTATTTAAAAAAGTAGAGACTTCTCCTTAGGTAAAATATGTATCCATTTTCTGTTGTAATGTGCATGTTTGCACAGCCACGGCCATCACTCCATGTACTCGTACAACTCAAACTCAAGACTTCCCCGACGTGTGACAAAACTACGCTGGATTGCAATCGCACAACAAAACAATGAACAAATGACAGCAGAGTAAAATCCCACGTTTTGTTGATTCTAAATAAAAACCCTTTGAGTTTTAGATTCATAGATAGGTCTTACGAATCACTAGTGAAATGTAAACTCAAAGCCATTCTGAATTATTTGAATATTACAAGCATTTCTTTCAAGGATCTATAGTTTCATTTATGAGGCCCCACCGTCGGTTGTTTCCTTTATCTTTGTTGAGGCTACGAATTACTATTTCATCGTTTAGGATTATATCATCAGGACCTTTCTGAACATCTTGTGATAGTTTCATTTACAGGACTAAGCCAGAAAATGGGGTCCCCGCCCTTGGTGTTCTCCGTCTATCTGAATGGCATTGATACGCGACTCTACAGTCGACGGCAGAGGCAGTGGAGACAGGAAAAAAGGGGAGTAGGAAAAACTGAAAGCTACCAGGCGATATGTCAGCACTGTCCAAATATGTCAACTCAAAATTGAGCTGTCACCGCCTTCTGTCAGCGAAGGTTGCTAGTACAGCGGGTTTTCGTTGCAAGGCTATTACACTTTGCAGAACATTCATACGGTTAAATGAAATTAATCAATTACAAATTTGTACAACTAGCCACCAAACGAGAAGATGAGCGAAGAAAAATAGATGGTTTAAAAGCGATAAATGAAAACGAATATTCAAGTCAGCAAATTGTTTTGCCATCCTCGTCATTAAGGACAGACTTCACACGAAAATACGAACGAACCCTAGAGACAAATTGTCATCACCCACGCCGCAGTTGACCATGAAACAGCTTCCTTACAGAATTCGCGAGTTAAATTAAACGAAGTTACATTGCCCCCTAAAAAAAGGGCTACCTCTGACACCCGTGCTCGCAAGCACACACATATTAATGTCATTCGATCAGCACAGATGAATTTTGGAAACGAGAAGGGAGAGCCGAGGGACGGCTTCGGCCATTAGGCACACATCAAAGGCAAGCAGGCCCCTCCCATCATTACGCCATGCTCGCAACGCCAAGCAAGAGCGCTCTTGCCAGGAACAAAATAAAAAAAAATTAAAAAAGCCGCAGCATCCGGCATTTCTCGCAAATTAAACCAATTTGTTACGCGATGGGTCACTGTGCAGGGGCAAGCGGAGGGGGGGGCAGCAGCAGTATGAGATATGGTAGAGGGAGAGGGGTTGTAGAGGCGGCGGTGGTTCACAGTTCGTACAATCATTTCATCAATAATTACGCGGCCCACCAACCTCTCTGCTAACCGATCAAAGAAGTGGAACTGAACTGGCAGGGAGTGCTTTTGGCGATGCAGACCAGCCTGGCAGCTCTTGCTCCTTTCATTCTTTAGGCGAAGGAGGGAGGCTAAGAGAACACTCAAGCGCGCGGCCGATAACCAGGAAGTGGGTGCGGGCGACGGCGCGGCCTTCCCTTATCTGATTTATACAGCGCCGGCCTCTTTATCAGAGAAGGTGCCCGTAAAGAAAAGAAGGGAAGTCTTTCATTACGGGTGCAGATAACTTATAAAGGATGCTTAGTTTTGAAGCTCTGCACTTTTAATCGAGTTTCTGTCGCGTTTACTACGAAAATATTGCTCAGGGCAACCGTAATGAAAAGTTTCGTGACTACGGAGACACCGTTAGGAGCGGTTTCAGCCAAGTAGTTGTCACTGCCAAGAATTAAACATAGAGTTCTTTAGATGGGATGTTCTTTTTAGCTTCTCTGAAAACGCTATCAAGAACTTTTGTGAAGCAATTTTTTTAAGTCAACAGTTCCCGTTACCCAGAAAGTGAGCCATGATTACGAACCACATTCCACTTCAACACCAAGACTTGATACGTTATCATCCTCTTGAAAATAACTTAATACATTTATGTATTAAGTATTGTGTACGCAAGTGAAATACTTCATTGCATACTGTCATTATCTTAAACCTCATTTCAATTTTGTAGGCAATTAGGTTAGAAAACCTCAATATCTGCAAAATATATTGGTTCAATCTTGGTGTATAAGTTTCACTGTATTGAAAATTAATTAAAGCATTGATATTGTTACTGAAATAGGGAGTTTTTGCACCTCCAAGCGTTAAAGCAATCTACAATAATATCTAAGTAGTTCTAACAGTTTAAGTTTCGCATCAATTTTGTGCTTCTGCGCATGCGCAAAAGATCGAGATTGCAGTTGATTGCCGTGCGCAACGTCGGGCAAAAACTCCATATTCACTCCCAGAATAAAATATTCAGGAGGTTAAATACAATAGCGCATTAGATAATGTATACCGGCATACAAATCACAATGAGATATCTTCGAGCACATAATCAATCGTCTTAATAAAATGAACTGAAATTAAAGAGCGTAATATCTAGGAATTAAATTAACTAATCGCATTACACAACCAGCACTTTGAAATACCACTGAAACCACACCCAATTTCTTCCCTGATTCTAAATAAAATACTTGCATTGGCTTGCAGAATGAACAGGTTCGGAATTTTTAATCTGAACTGAATGTACTTGTACACCAGTGCTACTCTGGGAAGAACCTGTTCTTCAATTAACCACAGGATCCTCGACTCCAATCGAAAGAACGGCTTGCCAGGTAGTGATCTGCCGAAGAGAAATGCTAGAAAGCATCGAAGAATAAATGCTTCTCAGAGGAAAGTACAGACAAATACAAGGGAGCAAGTGGTCGCAGCAATTATAATAAAGCCCAAGCTTGTAACTTTCCATTTTATCAAATTCCTTGCAGTTGTTGCCTAAAGAAAAAAATTATACACGTCTGCGGTTCTCCTTACTATGGAACTCCAATGTGTCTCGAGATGACATTTTTCGGCGAACATTGAAGGGGTATTTTTTCCAATATTGTGTTTTATTTTTTCTTTCCTACAGGTTATACGAGCTTTATTAATGTATATATTTAACCAAACGTATCACTAATGAACTGCCACGATTTATGGATTCCGAAATACTCCTTGCATAATACAATATTGAGATAGAATGTAATAGTTGATAATAAGGCTATAAATATAATCAGGGAGTCTCTTTATCTGGAAATCAACCCACTAAAAGTTCGAATGACAGAAAAACGGTTTTGGAGTTCAAGTATCATTATCGTTTCATTATTTATTTTGTGGAATACCTTCTCCGAGTCGATTTGGTTCCAGGAAAACTATGATTGCAGTTAAAATGGAGAAAAGAAACAGGACCCATAATATGACAAAATGAAGAAGAGCAAGTATAAACGCAAAATCCTACGGAAATACTGTAATAGACAAAGCATTAGTGATTATTGCAAAAAAATTCATTAAGAGAACAACAAGGGTTCAAATTGTGTCATAAAACCCATTAGTACAGGACGTAGGAAATGTACTCGAAACAAAAACTACAGGAAAGCAACTAGAGAAGGCTTGAAACAGTCTGCACACAGAAATGAATTGGGACGATGCTAGTGACAATTGCAATAAATGAGAATTGCGATACAAGGGGAATGATACCGCAGGAGTCAACCCATTTCGTGCGCAATAATTCCACAGCAGTATTGGTAATGCACAAAAAAAGAACGTTGTTTTCGATCGTTCGCTAGAGATGTAAGACACCTGTAAGTACTGCAGACCACATGCTCTCCATTTATTGAAACGAAACTTTTCTAAAATAAAATGCTGGAAAAACATTATTTATTTATTTATTCAAACTGTACAGCCCAAAGACTTTAGGCAGAAGTGTTTTAGTAAGACAGCAAACATCATGTGACATTTTAAAAGCAGGTCACCAGCCATTCAGATCCTGCTTGCGCCTTTAGAGATATGGTTTACATACCAGTTTCTATTTAATTTGTTTTCGATGAGGGAAAGGAAATTTAGAGTTTAGAAAATTTTTGCTGTTAGGTTTCTGCTTCCCGTAAGAATTTTTTTAATGCATGGATTTACGAAATTTATTCCTAAATTCGTGGATTTGGGGCTCGAAATTAGAGAAAGATTCTGGAAGAACGATGTATTTCTATGTTGTAGGAAATAGTACATTGTTTGGATTCCTTGATCTTCATGTAATTGGGAATTGAGGACAAACCAGGGAGCTTTCGTAATTTTTCTGGGTACCTTATTTTGAAATATTTTGAGAATTTTTATGTTACTTATAAAAGCCGTGGTCTAAATGGAGGAAGCATAGGTGAGGATTAGGTGAATTTTCGCTTTATATAGCAGCTCTGAATTTGTCAATTTTAGTGCAGAATAAAGGTTTAGAAAAGGGTAAAGACATGACTTTCCTTCCTGCTTTTTGTCTTGTTTGATTGATATGGTATTTCCACGGTAAGCGACGATCAAGACACATCAAGATACTTGACAGATTTGTGGAAATTACCTAAGTATGGTCGTATTATTTAGATTAATTGGATTTGTAAGTGAGGATCGCCGAAGAGTTAACAGAAAACATGGCTTTTTGTAGCATTGAGGAGCATCCTCCATTTAATATGCCATGATGCATTTCTATGTCATATTGTAAATTCTCAACAACGGAGTTAATGTCGTTGTCGGAAGTAAAAAGGCAGTAGAATCGTCATCGAAAAGAAAGGATTCAGAATAGGGTCGATATGTCATATTGTGGAGATAAATAACGTACAATAATGGACTCACGACATTCCTTATGATACTCCGCTAGAATGCGAAATACTTTTAAGAAGGAATGTTCGATATGACAGGAAAGTTTATATTACTTCAAAAATACATGTCTGTACGTATGTACGTTTAAAAAATGTACGTTTTTTGTTTCAGTTTGTTTGCCGGCATGGTACAACACTGAGCTAGAAGGTCCGCATTAACCAAGGTTACGAGTGTATTAGTAACGCCAAGTGAAGTTACCGCACATAACCTCAGAACTATCCGAATCCTTTCTTTTCATGCGTGTAAAATATAGTAAATAAACTATTGTACTTAGGGCTAGTGACTGTGAGTAATTATTTAACTACCACGACGCCTCAAAATAAACACATGATATGACTGAAATAAACATGACATCGTAAGGCACTGGCCACTGGAAATGAGGAAGACAAAATGATAACGACAAATTCCCTTATTTATCGAATTAAGCTGTGACTTACCAGGGCTTTCAAGTTCTACATTGATGTCAAACTGTAACAACCTCCATTATAAATTAATGTCTTATTATTTTTCTCGTTCTTCGCTTTATTGAACTGGTAGGCTGTAAGTAAAATCCAAGGGTGTAGTGTTGCAATATTGTTAACGAAGACTGTTGACCAACTTCTCATTACACTAGCATAGAAGTTCTCTAATACACTTTCAATTTCCCCATCTGGTCCCTTTTATCCCGCTGTCATTTTATTTACCTACTCCGAATGTTTATGTACACAATGAAACTGACCCGTACCCATACGTTCAAGCACTTTCTTCAATTTTTACGAACATTGCCACAAGGTAAACATGTCAAGCATTGCACTTCCAACACTACTACCGTTCTCTGAAACTTTCAAGAAATCATTGGACAAGAGTTTCCAGCGCCGCTGATCCTCCGTTTATTTTCGTTAAAAATGCGAGCCGAGTGTGGAGTTTAATATGTCCGATTTATAGCTCAATTAAAATTAGATTTGCCTACATTGGCGAAACGCCGAGGAATGTATAACGGCTGAGAAGCTCAAAATGTCCAATAACAGGAACATACCATTACGCGAGTTATTGAAGAGCCAGCGCATACGTTAGCCATGATTTACAACCGCCATTTCACCAATACAGGCTATTAACAACGCCGCCTGTTGGCAAAAGATCAACGCGCAGCAAGGAGAAACAGGGAAACCTGTTATTTAACATTCGCTGGATTTAAAGGACGTTAGAATTAAAACCTAATACAGATACAACGTCAATATACTTTCACGAATTACTGAAATTGGTACAGATAACGTACACTTCTCCACATTTCGCCTCACACGCGTTACGCTCTCTTCCTATCGACAAACAAGCAATGCACGTATAACTCCCACACTCGACAGCAGGGGCAAAATTCAGAGTTCAGGACGATGTATCTTGAAACGTCTTGCAAACGAAGGAATGAAACATCCCGAGCCCATTACATTAGGTGCTAAGGAACCCCAACAGTGCAGACCAGCGCGACTCCCGTCATTTCCAGCGCTCGCTCTTCCTCGAGTTGCGTAAGTCTGCGCGCGTTCCTCCGAGCCGGAGGGCGAGTTTTTTCCATCCACTGGGCGGCCGCGTAGGCGCGGCGGAGGCGCCGCCGCCGCTGGGAGCTGCTGCGCCCGGCGAGTGATACCTCCGCCGCTCGGTATGATTCATTTCCGATCCCATTTCCTCCCGCGCTGGCTGGGCTTTGGCGCGGCCGCGCGGCGCCGGATGCTTCCTCATTACGCGGCGCGGGAGGAGGCAGGCGGCCGCACGCCGGGCTTCGGCACGGGGGTGCAGGGGCGGGGGCGGGCGCGCCCGCGACCGAAACCAGCGCCAAGGCCCTCGGCCGCTCCTCCATCAGGCGCCGCGTGCCCCCTCCACAGACGGAAGAATCGGGCGAAGGAGCGCAGCGGAGATAAGGGCTGTGAGATATGGGGAGGGAGAGAGAAGGAAAGAGAGAGGGGGAGAGAGCGACTGAGGGAGGCAGAGAAGGAAAGTGAGAAAGAGAGATAGGGGAAGAGGGGAGAGGGGAAGAGGGCGAGAGAGGAAGAGGGTGAGAGAGAGGAAGAAGGTGAGAGAGAGGGGGAGGGGGAGAGAGGGGGAGGGGGAGAGAGGGGGAGGGGGAGAGAGGGGGAGGGGAGAGAGGAGAGTGAGAGGGGGAGAGGGAGAGAGGGGGGAGAGGGAGAGAGGGGAGAGGGAGAGAGGGGGAGAGGGAGAGAGGGGGAGAGACAGAGTGAGAGGGGGAGACAGAGTGAGAGGGGAGACAGAGTGAGAGGGGGGAGACAGAGTGAGAGGGGGAGACAGAGTGAGAGGGGGAGACAGAGTGAGAGGGGGAGACAGAGTGAGAGGGGAGAGAGGGGGGAGGGGGAGGGGGAGAGGGGAGAGAGGGAAAGGGGAGAGAGAGGGAAAGGGGGAGAGAGGGAAAGGGGAGAGAGGGAAAGGGGGAGAGAGGGAAAGGGGAGAGAGGGGGAAAGGGGAGAGAGGGGGAAAGGAGAGAGAGGGAAAGGGGAGAGAGGGGGAAAGTGGGAGAGAGAGGGAAAGGGGCGAGAGAGGGAAAGGGGGAGAGAGAGGGAAGGGGGGGAGAGAGGGAAGGGGGGAGAGGGAAAGGGGGAGAGAGGGGGAAATGGGGAGAGAGAGGGAAAGGGGGAGAGAGAGGGAAAGGGGGAGAGAGAGGGAAAGGGGGAGAGAGAGGGAAAGGGGGAGAGAGGCAGATGGGGAGAATAAAAGCAGAGAGATTCCTGTGAGTTGTTAATTGTATACTTACCAAAGAACTGCACTACGCTCAAAGTGAAACTGTACTATCGTTCGTTCCGTGTATGCAATTTCAATTCAGCAATCTGCGTTATGCATCTTCCGCAAATAACCGTTTAATATAAATGAGTTTCCCGCGGGTCTCCTTGTGTAAGGCTTTACGCCTTTGGTGACTCAGTTCTTCCTGAAAGCCTTCGGTTTGTCAAAGAGCATTAACAGAGGTCTTGACGTGTCCACACGTAGTTCACTTCTTGTTAAGAGTAGTAATCGAAAATTCCGTCGAAGACTAATAGGCAGAACGTCCACGAAGAACATTCAATTTGGTGAACGCACATCGCAAATACTGAAGCGAAAGTTAAATTCGTGGGCAGCAAGTCAAAAGTTGAAGATTCAGTAGAAATATAATGGTAAGTAACATGAACTTTGCAAAGAATTTAATTTGCCAAAATTGACTCATTTTAACTTCTACTTTCAGTTTACATGTAGTAAAACTTTTGCGATTACATCTCACAAAAGGAAGAACTGTAGAAAAGTAACAACAGAAAAGTACTACATGAGCATGACACAGAAAATCGAAACCCCCCAGAATGATATTTCTTTCGTTCAGTACTAATTCCCCAAGACTGATGAAATCAAAGAGGTTTACAAATTCTGGAACAGTACAATCACTATTCAAAGTGAACCCACAATTAAACTTGTTTCTAGAAAAGAAACTGAACCGTTTTATATTCACCTGTATGTGTTTACATATGTTGTAGTCGACAATTTTAGAATATCATATTATGCACAATAACTTAAAAACGAAATGCATCACATATAATTATATTCACTGATTTTTTCGGGAGTGTGTTATGGGTCACGTCACACGACTTCAGACGATTGCTGGTCTTTGCTTTTAAATACATTCAATAATCTTTGCGTTAAAAAATGATCTTCGAATTTTAAAAAACTCTTCAGCATCACTACGCCAACTATATCATGGCACAAGAATAATCTCACACTGGCACGCTTCATCGCGCGAGATGTCAACTGCTTTCGATAGAACGATTCCATGTCACAAAACAAAACGACCGACAACAACTACAATATTGTTTGGTAGTTCTACAGTCGGTAGTTCAATGGATCATTTACAAGTCAAAAGAACTGGTTTTGAAATGATATAATTAACAAATGACGGTAATATGCGTTCATTCGATTAATTTTAATATATTTTAAATTTTAGTATTTTACTACAAAACCAGTGTAAGAATAAGTTGTAACACATCTTGTGTCCATTACCTTTCATTTAAAAAATGAAATAACGACATTTGACTGAGTAGAATACTCTAGTTTTTAAACGAAAATCTTTAATGCTCTAAATGTGTAGTCGATATATAACATATTGTTTGAAAAATGAAGGTTCCTGTAAATATATTTAATCTTTTTTAACTACCCCTTTCGCTACAGAAAAATGCCTAGAGAAAAATTCGAATTTGGCTTAGTGAATTCCTGTATGTCACGAACACTGTAACTTCAATAAGAAAGAAACTTTATAAGTGACCCCCTCCCCTATTATCTTAAAATTTGTGTTTCTTGGAAGTCCCACGTAGCAAGGTTCGACTGTATTTGATTTTATTATGAATATCTCGTTACAGAAACCTTACTCCGTAATTATGTAAAAGTATTCCGATGAGGAAAATCTACAGTAGGTGACTAATTATTTAGAATTTTTCTTTCCATATAATTGAGTTTATTTACGAAGTAAACAATTTATATTGTTTGTTAAATCAACAGTTACATCAACTCAACCGGATCAGAGCAAACCTTTTAAATAAACGTCTTCTACAAGACTTTTCTGGAATAATACAGGAAACGAAGTGGCTTTTGAGCACAAGAGCATGAAATAACATATTTCATGCTCTACACACATGCTCAAAACATTAATACCTATTTATAAGACCTAACAGAACTCTTTACCTCCGCTCAATCACCATTTGTTTAATATTTTAACATATTATTCCTTCTTCATTGCTGGGTAAGTTCAGATTTCTTTGAAAGGCGACAACACCTACACGCCAACTCATGAAGACGTCTGTGAACAGTACTGCAATAATGTGAATTTTAGCTTCATAATACAATCTTTGTTGTTTACTTTCGCATCTGATCCGTGGAATTATTCATATATTCCAAGGCACGCACGCGCGGGAACGCAATGAAAGAACGAACTGATAATTTCAGACATTTAAACAAAAAAAGGAAGTGATTGGATTGGATATTTTATTACCATGCATATTTCTCAATACTAGTAATTTAACTTCGACCATAACTGTGGAAGTTATTATTAATGTAGATGATTTAGCAGAGGTAATAATTACTTATCGATCTTAATCTTCTCACAAAGTTAAGCAACTGAAAATACATATCTCATTCTTGTGCGTTATCAGAACCAAATTGTTGGGGGGGGGGGGGAGATGCAATATGTAACTTACAGATTACCGGTGAGTTCCCTCACTACACCCCAAATACCAAACAATATAGAAAGGAGGCGCGTTCCATCGGCTATGACGCCAATTATTTCAATGACCACCCTTTGTACCTATTACAAATTTACAGCATTAAATATGCCCTCAGTCTTCGCACAATTAGATACCCAGAGAGCCGAGTTTGATAGACAATCGCGAAGAGTAATGAGATATTACGATGCTAATATTGTACACCACACCTGACCAAAATTACAATGAATTACAATTTTCGTTTAACTACGGCTATACGTCCTGCGAAAGGTAAAAGGGACCCTGAGAAAATTCGTCAACAGTTATTAGAACACTTGTGTAGCAATAAAAATTTCAGCAAATATGATCATAGTTCCTGAAAGTTCGACTTTAATAACCAAAGTGAATACAGTGAATTACCTGTCACAGCTATAGAATTATCTAACCCACAGTGTTAACAGCATATATTCTACAAGTCCGAAGGATCGTTTAGTCGAGTGCCAAAACGTTATACTCAACGTTACTTCTTCTTGGGTGGGAGCAACCGGCCGCTAGGGAGGAGACTGTCACAAGTGTCACACCCGTGGGTCGCAGAGGCTGACAGCAAATAAGTTCGCTCTGCAGTCACCTCCTCGGCCTCCCACGTCCGCAACTTCGGTACGCCAGCCGCGCGCTCGCTGGCCAGCCGGCCTGTCTGCCGGCGCGGCGGCGGTGCGGCGCGGCGCGGCGCGGTGCGGTGCGGTGCGGCGTGGAGTGGCGTGGCGTGGCGAGCGCGGTGGCTGCGCCGGTGTCGGGTTATCGACCGCACGCGGCCGCCAGGGGCCGCCTCCCGCACGCCCACCCGCTCGCACCGCGCAGCCTATGGAACGGCCCTTCGAGAGCGGCTAGGCAGGGGGTTCCGAGCCGCGGTGGGGCCACTCGCCTAGTTCGAAACTACTCAACGTACCGTTACGACACGCTTGAGAAAAGCTAATGTTACCATGGGTCTCTCAAGGCCACGGGCTATAAAGAAATTAACACTAATCTGTGCCACGGATCTCGCTCCAAGTAGGTGATTTAACATTAAACGCAGAAATATTCTTAACTCTTTTAGTTTCACTTCTGACCTGGAAGAATTCTAAAATACATATATAATTGTACAAAATCAACAGCATTACACGTAATTCAATTTCCTGTCGAGACCTTTTTAATAATATTTTGGATTTAGACACTCCATCGATCAAAAACAGGAAGGATGGGATGAGTAGCCTCAGTTACATGAAATTTTGGGGTATTTCAGGATAAAGACTTCAAGTAGTGAAGTGGAATGGATCCAGCTCCCGCAAATACACTGATGGAAGAAAAATTCTTCTCTTTGCAGTGTTTTCAGTTCGAAACCTGAACACTCGTCACCCGCCCGGAGCCGGAATCCAATGCGAGTCACCGAAACGAACTCCGTCAAGTACCGCATTCGCTGGGCGCCATTGAAAACTCACGCCCTCGTAGATCCAGCACGTTCGAGGGCTAGGGAAGTTCACCCGCACCCACCCACTCATCCCCGTTCAGAGGGAGTGGGCGCGTGCCCGCAGCAATCGCATTATCTGCCGAGGCACCGGCGCCGCCGGCCGGCGCGGGGCCGGGCAGGGCGGGGCCGGGCAGGGCGGGGCCGGGCAGGGCGGGGCCGGGCAGGGCGGGGCGGGGTCCGCGGGCGACCCGTCCAATCAACATTCAATGAAATGCCAAATTAATCCACAAAGGGTGCACTGGTTCGGAACCCGCGGGCTGACGTTATGCCAGGGCCCGCTGGCGACGCGAGGCTACGCCTGTGGGCGTAGTATGTGCAGAAAGCGCCGGCACGTTCGGGATAGGTAACTGGTCGTAATAAAAGGACGAAAACTATTCAGAAATCAGAAATACCTCGACGTAGAACTTACATGATCGATCGTAGATCGTAGAACTTACATGCACACCGCATTTCACACAGTGTCAATAGTCTACTAACCTACATTTAACTCATGTAGTAACTTTTAGAATAGCACGAGAGAAAAAATTGGAAATAGGAATTCTAATTTTTTCCCATACACATTTTCACATTCTGGCTCGCTCCTCCATCGGCCAGCGTGAAGAGACACTGGACGACGTGCAGTAAAAGAGCACAGTGTGCGCGGCGCGGGGGCCCATTAAATCGCCTTTTAACGTCCTCTGCTCTTAATGACCGCACAGCCACCCGCCGTTTATCTGCCACGTGGCAGAAGCCGGCGTTTAAAAAAAAACGAGAGCGTACCTTCGAATAAGGCTTACCGCAAGCGTCCTAATACCCGGAGAGCGGCTAGGCAGCAAGGATAAGGGGTGCAAATCCGCCAACTTAGATTCCGAAGATCGCAGGTTCGAAGGGTGTTCCTGCTGAGAATTTAATTCGCCGGATCGGCTCGGGGCTTAGGCCTGGGCGACCGCAGTAAGCAAGCAGCCTCTAATGGCCTTGCGAGGGAAGCGTGTGCCCGCAGGAGGAGCCGCTCCGCCTACTTCGTCCAGCCCCGCCCCGCCCCCTCTCCTGCCCCCGGCTCACCCCCGCGTCAGTCCATCGTTTACGGATCAAATTCCCCAGTGAACAGAACTCCGCAGCAGTAGAGTGCGCTTGGCGCAACTTCGGCAGTTTGAACTCTGCTGCTAACTTTCTTATTGAAGACTTCGAGGGGGGAAAAATCACTAAAACTTCGGTCAGCCTATCAGAGAACCGAACTAAACAACTATTCCGATTATCCTTCCTCACGAAAATATTAGATAGCATGCACTTAACTCAATTTTCATCAAGTTCTTTTCTTTCTTAGCGATATGAGAAGAATAAGAAGTCGCTTTTTTGCTGCACAACGTAACTGCTTCTGAAAGTTTCAGTTAAAAAACGGATACTGCTCTTGAGAAATGTGAAAAACAATGTTAAGAAAATTCTTTACTTCAGTGCACGTATGTTTGCGATGTATATTTATTATTTTCAAACAAAGATTAGAAATACATCGCAACTTCTTTCCCTTCATACAACGCTTCAACCCCTGCAGCATCTAACACAATCGAATCAGATCTAACACGAGATCTGATTCGAAAGCACCCCACAATAATTCACTTCGTGGCAAAGTAACAGCTGTACACCTAAAAAAAAGACCATCTTACGAAATGTCTGATCGAAGGACGAGTATTCATACGCGTCGTGACAACGATCTATTTCTAGAATCATGCAAATCCTTCTCGGCGCGCAGCGGCCACTCAACAGCGGCGAGGCGCGGCGCGCGGTGCGGCTTCTCGTTGGAAGGGCCCAAATCAACCCTGAGACGACAACGGCGCTCGGTGCCGCCCCGCCCCCGAGCCCGCTCGCGCCCACGGCCACGAAGCGCCAGGATAATCCGGCTCAGCGCAGGCGAGTTGGCGGCGACGGCGGCGGGGGCGGGGGCGGCCGCCACGCTGCTCTGACAGGCGCCGCGCGAGCGGAAGGGCAGCGGCGGGGCCAGCGACGTCGCGGCACACGAACGCGCTCGGGGGGAGAGAGGGCGGGAGGGAGACGAGAGGAGCGAAGAAGAGGGAGGCAGCGGCGCCGGGCCGCGGACGCGATGAAGGCGTGGCACGGGCGGGCCTGGGGGTGGTGACGGCGAGCCGCAAGCGGGGTGGCCACGCACTGGGGTGTTCAAATTCTTAGATGGAAGAGAATGTGAGATATGATACAGAAGGCGAGAGGTCGTGGAGGCGGAAATGAGGAAGAGGTGAAGTGACGGGACAGCGCTGCACATCGAGCTCACCAAGTGGAAATGGGCGGAATGAGCGAGAACTGGGTAGAAAATACAAAATAAGATAAAATGGGAGCAGGAGGGGAGGAAGAGGTGGGTTAAAGCGAGGAGTTAGGGGGCAGGCCACAGCGCAAACAGAGAGATTGTGGAATGCCGAGACAAGACGCGACAGAGTAACCCACGTGGGCTGTGAGAAGGCAAGGTGAGATGAGTGGACTCTCTACATTCACCCTTTGAAACAGAACGAATCAACTCCGCCTCCAGCTCTGCCGCACCCCTTCTTCACAACACACTCGTTTTTCGCATTGACCGCAACGATATTGACATACGGTCGCACTGGAAAATAGTTTCGGAAGTTTGTAGAAAAAGTTTTAATCAATCAGAGATGAGCAAGCAGTAATTCAAAATTTAAACAACGTGATGTTTCAACTAACACTGTTTAGAATACCAATTTTTCTTTAATATTAGGAGTTATTCTTGCAACTAAAAATGTAACAAAATTAAATAGTTTCTTTACAGCAGAAAGAGTCAGAACAAAAAGCCTCTGACACTCCTATACTTATTATAATCCCCATGATATGAGCCGGATTGCTACGTGTAATACATAATGAAAACGGGCAACTGTGATGCAAGACTTAGTAATATGTAATAACGTAATCACAAGCATAGCGTCTGTCTAATAAAAATCTCTCCACCAACGAGATGTGAACACCTTATCTACTCGGTTGGCTGTATCCAGAGAAAAACCGGTAAATACCTCTCCACGCAAACTCCATATCGAAAAGCGCATCTTCGTAAACCAGTACTCATTTCTCTTTTATTCCCCTCGGCAAACTCGCTTAAGTGAAAAGACTGGCACTCGCCTCGAACAACTTCTGATAGTGCCGTTGGCCTCCCACAAAGTTCCCCGGCGGCGCTTCGCAAGGGCATGAATATTTCAGGGGCAGAAAAGCCACAGCGGCGGGAAAGCGCATGCGCGCGACATCACCGCGCCCGCTCGCGCACGATCGTAACTGCAGCGGGAACTGAGTACTACCAGCGCTGGCGCTCACGCTAACACCGTCTGCTTCGCATTTTATAAACTAATAAACATTTATAGATTCATTATCATGTAGAATATGGTATGGAAGATAAAGACGCACACGGAGTGCCTTAAAAGGGTGTACGGAAGTTTTGAGGTCACACGAAGTTCAACATGGTTTCAGCATTTTCTATATTCCACCCGTAAAATTTATTTTTCATATCAGCATTATTCTATAAATGTATTTTAATTGCTCTTTGCTAATATTTTAGGAACAATTGGAGATAGTCATAAACCCTTTGACATGGAACACCCCTTCCTTTGGCTTCCTAGCGGAGATGTCTCCAATAAGACGTGCCGGTCGGCCGTGGTCGCCCGTCACCAGCCCGGACACGTTAATTGTGGGGGCCGTCAAAGGAACGGAGGTATCCGATAGCCCGCGCTTGTGAATTTCCGGACAGTCGGCGGGGCATAGGGAGCGCGAAGGGGGCGGGGGCGACCGACCCCGCGCACTGCCACACAAAGCAATGGAACGCGCGGGAATTCCCGGAGGCAGGGGCGGCGGCAGGAACACGGTCGGAAGCGGAAGGACGGGCGGAGGAGCGGGGAGCATGGGCGAGGGGACAGCGTAGGGCCTTGCCGAGCTGTGGAGGACGAGGTGATGGGATGAGCGGGTGACCAGAGCGAGACGGCGAGGCGGGACGCAGCGGGGGAAAAGGGGGCGTGTTTGGGACGGGCAGGGCATGCTGGAGAGAGGTGGGAGGCGATGGAAAGAGGAGACGCGGAATGACGAAGCTGGGGGCGCAGGCGACAAGCAGTGCCCGGCGGAATAGTGGCGTGCAGCGGTGGGGCGTCGGGGCGCAGGGCGCGTGCCAGCGGGGAACTGGCTGTTCTCCCGCAACTCTCCGCTCCGCCACCGCAGTCGCATTGTGCTAGCTCCGGGCGGGGACAAGGGCCGAGATCGCCGCCCTGAATAGGCGCCGGCCCCTCGCGCCGAGGAGGCGCTCCCAAGACCCGGCGGCCGGCGCAGGCACGAGGGATGAGGCATTCTCTGATTGCAGGACGTGATGCGCATTCCAGCTACTGCTGTTTTGACACGCCGCGATTCATTCGAAAGCGCTTTGATATATATGTCAATATATTTTCAATAAGCATGCACAAAATAATATAAAGAATCTGAATTTCTGAACCAGAGCGGGAAATACACCTTCACGGTGTTTTTTGAGAACAGCAGCACTTTTGACCGCTGAACATTAACATTATGACAAATCAATTTAACTGTTGCAGCGTTAAAGGTGTTAAAAACGCCACAAGGAGACAATGTAAAATGTACTCGATTGTTTTGGTAAGAGAATACAAAAGTTTCTGAAACACTTTTCTCAATAATATTCCAAGTTCAAGTACGGAGGCGTGTTGATAAGCGTCTCCTGATTGTGGAGTCCCGCCCGCTGACAGAAGCCGTCTTACGACTGAAGGGAAGCAAACATAGCGCAGATTTTGTGCGTTTGGACGCCCTCCCAGCCTGAGCCCACCTAGAGCACGGATCGCCTTGAGAGCGCTACGTCACGACGCGTCAGGCGGCGTGGGGGGCAGGTTGAAAGAAGCACGCCGGAGAGCGGGGAGATGATTCACGGAGGTGATATGACGCCCGCGGTTACGTGGTGAAAGCGTGGGCGGGGGGAGGCAGAGTCACCACTTCGATGGGCAGTATCAATATTGACTCTGTTGTTGTTGTTGTCGTCTAAACCATGTACTCAAACAAGGACGTGAATCCCGTATGATTACCGACTTCTGTCCCGATGGGTTCATTTGGCACTTGATTTCTTTCCACTGTAATCCTGATTCACACAAACTGATAGTACGGTCCAGTAAAATTTCTCATCCGCAGATATTACGTCAATATTAACAGAAAATCCTGCGGATATACAGGGTATTTTGACGTTTATATTGTATTAAATCGTTACAGTGAAGATGTTCAGAAAGTCACATATACAAGCTTTATAACTATTATCAATAATCCAGCTATTATAGTATTTTCATTTTTCTAGGTAAACTGCCCAATTCATGACACATTATCTTTTCTCGGAAACCGCACACAGGTGATTTTGTAAGTACGTCAGGAAAAAGCAACAACTGGCTGGCGGTCCAATCCTACAACATTCCAGTTCCCACACAGCAGCGGTACCCTCCGGCCTCCTACTCGCATTCAACTGCAGTCAGCGCGCGTTTCCTGTGCCCCCCTCTCCCCCCCCCCCGAGTGCAGCTCCGCCTGACGCGTTAAAAATATGGCAGCCGGGACAGGGGGGGAGCGAGGGCCATCGCACCCGCGCCCGCAGCCGCCACCGCCACCCCCGTCCAACAACCATTAATATGCATGGGGCCGGTCGGAGGCCGAGCGGGCCTGGGCGGACGGCCGCCGCCGCCGCACCGCCCGGTTGGCCCCGCCGGGCCGGGCCGGGCCGCGCCGCGCCGCGCCGGGAGGAGCCACGCCCGCATCCGCCCAGGACACGTCGCGCCGCCCGCACAGTTTCCATGTGTATAAATAGGAATATTAGAGCGGACACGGCGCTAGGCGGGTGGGCCGTCTACTACGACTCCCCTCACTCTGTACGGTCGGGAGTGCGCGGACGCCCTTCACTGTGACAGACGTATCACTTGTCTGCATGTGCTTTAGAAGAAATTTCAGATCGTTTATAGCATTAGATGTGAACATGGAGAAAAAGTGATCTAGCAACCTGGCTTGCATAGCTTGAATTGATGCTGCTCGGATCAGAATTTAAGAACCGACATTTGAAAAGGAGAGTCAAGTAAAGAATGTAGAATAAAGGACAGTCGACACCGGTTATGGTGAACTTCTGGGAACTAACATTTTTTGTTCACTATATCCCATGATGTAAAAATTAAATAGAATTTCTCCACAGTGTTTAACTTTATTAATGTAGGGGTACAGTAAAACACATTCACAGCACCTACTGAAAATTTAAAAATCCGCATTTGACCATTTACGAGTCAATCATTTCCAGTTGTTTGCTTCGTACATTTTTCATTAATAATTTCTCTACATCCTTTTCGAGTTCGTTCTCTATACTTGACTTTGCATTGCCCACTCTCTTAAGTATCGTCATTGACACCCTTTAATGCCTCTTGCACTGACGGAACACCGTCCCACTCTCGGAAAGCCCTTTTACTCGCCTAATAACATACGGGATCCTATGGGTAACGGAAGGCGCAAGCGGCTAACGAAACTGATCGCTGAATGAAGTATTCCGGGTTCCCTACTTCCAATTCAGGGGAGACTTCGATTTTGACTTTTGGCCGACGATATTTTGTCTAAGTTGCCTCGTTTCGGAATTTGTACCACTGAGGCGATACATTTTTTCCACGAGCGAATTAATTTCCAGGACGTATTTTTACGTTCACTACAGCCGACGTTTAGGTTCACTATAACCGAGAGTTGACTATATCCGAGTTCACAACAACCGGAGTCGACTGTACTTTCGACCTTCCGAATGCCAAAAACACATCATTCAATTCGAATATTGTTATTCCCATTCATTTTATGAAACGGTATTCGCAACCCTCGTTCCTTTCGACAGTTGTATTTTGCAGGAATAATAACTGAATTTAGTAAGCATTTACCTTACTAATTTAGAGACAGTGCTAGTTCTCTATCATTTGTAGATAACAATTTGCACTCGTAATTAAAGGTGACTTGTCGGAATTTACTTCAAATATTACATAAACAACGTTTAGATATCCCTCCTGAGCCTTTCTAATTACTTCTTGAAGATACAGCATTCATTCTTCCAGAAAAACCTACACGTTCGAGTCCTTTTCTTATTAAATGTGAATATTCTTCGTACGAGTATGATAAAAACGAATAATATATTCTTCGAATATATTATTCGTACGAGTATGATAAAAACGAGCAGATTAAGTACACAATCATTCTATAAATAATTAAATTAAAACATAATGTTTAAATTACTTTATCCTTCTTATATGTTCATTTAGTATCACTATATCAATAACGTAATGGGGAAATAAACAAGTACTTTTAGCAGCATGAGTACCAATGTAGAAGTGTTGTAAATGTACTTTCGCGAAGACAAACAAGTAGGACTGTTAAAATAAAAACACCCCCACTAAACACATGAGTATTCCTAAATTCTCCATTCATCTGTGTCAGCAACTCTCATCGAAATGTCATGTACAGGAAAATTAATGCACCACGGATTCAACTGTCATGTTATTGTATCTCCACTGCGATAGGCAACCATATAGAAAATCGATCACACAATGAGACGTTTCCAAGCGCGCAACCGGTCCGACCAGTTAGAAGCAAGCGCTGAATACAGGTCGACCTTTCGCCCCTACCCGCAGTGGCTCTCTTCCACAGGTGTCTTCTCAAGTGCGTTCATGTACCGAAATACGAATGCTGAGTTAAGAACATCGCGATTCTTCGCCGACCAACTGCACTCCATTGACTGCAGAAAGCTGGTTACGCTCCACCACTCTTGTAAGAATACGTTTAGAATTTGTACCAGCAATCGCGTCAAGACGTAGGACTTGACATAAGGAGAATCCCGTTCTGATTGCCTTAACATCTGGAACGATCTGGTACTCCAGACATATAAAGTAATTGTACGGCATACCGAATGATCAACGATGGGTAAATGATTATTTCCGGACGCGTCAACTATGATCAATAATCCCGTACGAGTAGTGCACGTTTTATCACACGTTGTGGTGCTATTCTTCCCCAGATCTGGCGCCGACCTACCCACCGTTTGCGAAGGATTCCCCATCCAAGTATTTCCACCAGCGAGGCACCGCTCCAGCCGGGTTAAACTCTAAGCTTCGGACTGGTCTCCCGATATATGTGGCGCATAGTGCTTATGGGTGTAAGAAGCGAAGAGAGATCAAGGAAGAGGAAGGAAATATCGCGCGCGGCCCTGCCCTTCTGTTTAAATAACTGCTTCGGCATTCGCCTGGTATTGATTGCAGAAACCACGAAAAACTGTCGATCGGAGCCGCCCGTCTACGATGGGTATAATCCGTAACTTTCTACGAGAGTATGAATCCCAGTCGACTAGCCAATAGCGATTTACCTTGGCAAAGGAGTTTCGGAAAGTTCCTGGCGCAAGTACATTGGAGTGAAAAATACCGATACGTCTCTTTTCTGTTTCTTGTTTTGGCTTTCTCCGCCGGAGCAAGAGCGACGCCTGGGAGATATTTCCGCGCTGACATTTCGCCTCTCCACGACGGACGCTTCGACAGTCTCCGGGGCAGCTCTCACCCCACCCCCCTCCCGCGGCCCCGCGCCACCCGTCGTGGGGACGTGCGATCGCTTCGCCAAAGGCGCCCGCCGACGCTGCGATGACGGCATAGAAAGAGCGAGACTGGACGGATCCAGCGCGGAACAGAAGGAAACATGAAATAGGGCAAAGACAAAAGCGCAAGGCGTCATCTGACAGAGCAGCGAAATCGGCAGGCACTTGCTTGAATCTGATAAACCGCAGTAGTTATCAACTTCTAGTAGGAAATTCAATATTTGAATGTTTTTGTATTATCAAGCACGACAATATTCTTAAGATAATTGCATATTAACATCAACAATCTTAGAAGCATTTTTTTAAACCATTATAGGTTTACCGCTATTTGGAAGATGCTTCTCACAGTCATTACTCAATCTTTGTTCTCTCCCAACGCAGAGAATGTAAAAAAAACGAATGTAGCCGCCATGAACAACGCTATTTCACTCTGTTTTCCTTGGCTACATCAACATTTCTATCTCAATTCACACACGTGGCAATCCGAAGTTCTACGCATGTCGGTAAGTGAAAATGAAAAGTGGTAGATCAAGCGGAAACGTTTGCCCAGGCACTAATTACTACTGCAATGTCATTCAAAGAAAAAAACAAACACGGAATTCCCACACAAAAAGATACTCCTCGAAATCTAATGAAAGCGAACACGCGCGGCACACATGCGAATGTTATTTAAATGAGAGTGTCCTTCTCCCACTGCTCGTCCTTTTATTTGGGACTTCGCGTCTTCCGTTGTCTCGCACGCGGACAGACAGCGCTGGACCATCAAGCTTGCGCCCCGCGCCCCGACGCGCCGGCCACTGGCATTCCCTAATGATGATGGATGGGGCCGCGAGGAGCTGCAGCAGCAGCAGCAGCCTCGCCCCCGCGGGCGCACCGTCCCGAATCGCAAATCGAGCTCTGCCCTGCCCAGCGCCGTCCTTCATTTTCAGAAGATGCCACGCGAGCGTTGTCTCGGCGGCAGCGCTACAGTTTCTACTCTCTGGGGCGCTCCAGCCCCCTTTCCTTTAAACAAATTCCAGCGGACGGAACGGAAATACTTGTATTGCCAGAAGAATAAGCCGAGAAATATTTATTTTTATTGTGATCCTAAGTACTTAGAGCTTTTTGATTGTACATAGAATGAACGTTTTGATGGATAAGTGTGACGATGTTGATATGTCCCAGATCCCCCTTTGTCCTCATTCTTCATGGATCAGCTGGGATTTAAACCTTGGTACTCAAGAGGTGGAAGGTAAGCGGCCCGAACATTACAAGGATCATCAGCCAACTCGTGGGTTGTGTGATAACAGAGGAGATGCTATGAGGTTTTATGCGGCGCAGGAAATTACATTGTGATCATTTTTAGTCCAAGATAAATGTGAACAATGATGCACTACAAAACGTCTCCAAATTTCAGAAAACGACAGATTTTTTTAAAAACGGATGTTTTGAGGACGTTTACTTGGACTTTGTGGCCAAATATTTAGACATATAAATGTGTTTAAAATTGAAGCAGGCCGAGAGTCGCGAAATTGCGACAAAAAATGATTTATCAACCAACTTAGAATTTCGTGCCTAAGAACCAATATCCCTCGAGCACACAAAATAAGTCCTAGACCATGTCATTCACACAGTGTGCTTGCAGTGAGCAGGAGGTGGGGGAGAACACAGTAAAATAATGCAATTCTGTAGACGCTGGCGGTTTTGGTAACATCACATTACAGTCACAAAAACCTGCGGAAATGGCATCATTTGGAAAGTAATTCACATAATATGTAATATAAATACGCCACAAACGATAAAGAGAACTCTAAACCAGTTGTTTCGGAATGCAGCGTACTATTGTATTTCGGAAAATAATGGTTGAATTACCACTATAAAATTGAAGCTGATCACCCAACAATTTAACTGAACCCAACTGGACTATTTTTTTCGCGTCTCCTCGGCGTTGGCAGCCCTCCCTTCCCGTAGGGCAAGCTCCGTGACATGCTCCCGGACGCCTCTTCCCCTCAGTAAAGGTGGTAGCGCATTCATCCAAATGAGTCCAAGTGGGGAGTACTGTGTGAAAATTAGCAGAGGAAGATTAGTAGACATTGAGTGGCAACGAGTGGGTGTGGAAGAGCTACGTGGGGGGGGGGGGTCTGACAAGGGAGAAGTGAGGCGGGGAGGAGCAGGGCGGGAAAATCGAGGCAGAGAGGCGTTGGAAAATGCACGATGAGGCGAAAAGGCATAGGACAGGGCGAGCGGGAAAGGCACAGAAGAGCGGGGGGCGAAACCAGTCGGGGCGGGGCAGAGCGGGGCAAAGGCAAAACAGAGCAGAACAAGGTGGGACGGAGCATGACGACTCGGGTTGAGGCGGGTCGAGGTAGAGAGCGATGCGGTGCGGGGTAGCGCGAAATTGGAATTACGTGAGCGAAGTCCGGCACCTCGGGGCATGCCAAGATGGAGGAGGAGGAGGAGGTTGCGAGCGTGGCGGTGGGCAACAGCCAGGGTATTCCCGGGAGAGTGCAGGCGGGGCCCGTTTGCCTCCGTTTCGGAAGGTCAAGCGCTCAAGTCTCTCAAGGAGTCTTCCAAGGGAAATTCCAAGCATGTATGCAGTATTTCTTAAAGTGCCATATCCCGGACGTGAAGTTGGCGGCCTAGTAGCAGAGAAAGTCTTGATTTCTCTGGGCAACAGCGAACGAATAAATTAAGATTTAAATAGGATGTCGAAACCTAATCACACCGAATTTCTATCACGAGTTGTGGTAACCGCAAACAACGTTACCAAATGTTTTAAAATTCGACACGCTAGATTAGGTTTTAGTTTTACATTTGCTCACGTTTGAAGTTTTCATGCAAACACGCGTCCATACTGCATTTCGCAAGTGGCAGACATCCGTCGCCCACGACAAACTTCGCTTAAAATTTTCAGAGCCAGCGAGGCTAACATCCTGCTCAATGTTTTCCATCCAGAAATGCTCAGTGACCTCCGTGATAAGAGGTTGCTCAACTGAGCAGGATAGCATACAGCAATGAACGTGGATCATCCAAATCCTGTATTTTGTAGTTGCACCAGAGCACGATACAGTGCTACATAAAAAATGTGTACAGTGTTCTCGAAAAAAAGAAAGTTTTTTTTTCTTTTTTTTCTTTATGATTAAGCTTTTCCGCAAATATTCTGTATATTCTTGTTCCTTTAGATTTTGCAAAAGATTCTGATTACTGGAGTGGTAACTCTCGACATCTGTATGTTATATGATAATCTGCATTTGCTTTCCGTGGCAGATTGCAAGATTCGTGCATAAAACCCACAGAAAAGTGATTGCCTTCGCAGTTAGTCATCACCATCAGAGTACATCATATTTCTGATGAAGTCTTCGATTGCACCTTTTACATGTATGACATCAAAAGAAGAGTACTCATTTTCACAAGTCTAGTCTGAGATTTATCTAGTTGTGTATAAGAAAATTGAATGTTTTGTAGCCAATTATAGTTTTATATACAAATAACCTTTTGGCTAATGCTATTCACACTCTGAAGTTAAGTGCAATTTGGATTAGAATTCATTGATCGTATAGGCTTTAAATTTAATAAACAGTTATAGCGATTAATACACCTGCATAATGCTAAAAATATAAAAACATTTTTAATACTTTTTAATAAATATTTCCATGAAAGGCGCGCAGGCGGGCGCAGGCGGGCGCAGGCGGGCGCAGGCGGGCGCAGGCGGGCGCAGGCGGGCGCAGGCGGGCGCAGGCGGGCGCAGGCGGGCGCAGGCGGGCGCAGGCGGGCGCAGGCGGGCGCAGGCGGGCGCTGGAAGCGAAGCCCCGCGCTCCAGGGGCTGTCAAAGCCTTCGCCTCCGCCCGCGGCTGCC
This sequence comes from Acheta domesticus, assembly GCA_031308135.1. Taxonomy (NCBI): domain Eukaryota; kingdom Metazoa; phylum Arthropoda; class Insecta; order Orthoptera; family Gryllidae; genus Acheta; species Acheta domesticus. The sequence continues at coordinate 221,217,718 of JAHLJT010009436.1, forward strand.
ATCCCACTCCAGCAAGAGGATGACGAACTATCCAAGACGGGCAATGCTAAGGGGACGAATAATAATGTATAATACAGTCACCGATTCCAAAGATGGAAAAGGAAAATGGTCTGGTTTAACAAATGGCGTAACACAGTAATTAAAAACGCATTACATTAAACGCAAAAGCGAATATTATGAAATGTGAATAAGTCGAAATTGTGGTATGCGGGGTATACCACAGATAAAAACAATGTACTCGATCAGAGCTGTAGTATGTTTCGAGCGAGTGGACGGACGGGAAGTGGCTGAGTCGTGGGTGGTGGCTGAGGGGGGGGGCGCAGTGCTAAGCCGAGGGGTTGGCGAGTTTCGTCAGCGAGAAGCGAGGAGACGGTGAGGAGACGCCAGAGGAGAGAGTTCGGACGTTTTGAGAGAGAGGGGTCGAGAGAAGTGAATTAGTAGCCATATGAACTGTGTGTTGGGTGTGTGGAAAGGGATGGAGCGGTTTGGAGTTGGCGTCCATGGAAGCTGTGAGGACGACGTCATCTCGAAGGTAGTTGGCGGACCCTGGGAGGTGACAGCCGAGAAGTAACTGCAACAACGCTGCAGCCAGCTAAGTCAACAGGGGGTACAGTAATCGTTTGAGTACATAAAGGCCTATACAGTTTATTTCACTCAGACGTCTGAGGTGGGCGAAGATTGCATACAGTAGCCACATTTGTATGGGGACAGCCAAATATGATATCTTAATGGGAAGTAAATGGTATTCTTTATTGTAAAATTTCAGTAACGCAATTGTTTAACATAGCACAAGCTACCTGCAGGAGGGTCAAATTGAGTTCATGTTGTTCTCTGACAGAGCATGATTGGCGTCAGGTTGATTTGTTTGTATGTTTTCTTTGTTTAGAATATAGTGCTTTTTTTCTTTCAGTGTGTTTTTGTTTTCGTTGTGTGTGTATGGTTATGTGTTCAAAGATCTGCAAATATGGGCCAACCCACAGGTGCTCCCAACTTTGTAGAGAGAGAGAGAGAGAGAGGGAGGGAGAGGAACGTGAGTGGCGGTTGTTAGAAATGAATAGGTGGGCGTGATAACCCCGATGGTGGTGCCGGTGTTTAGGAACGGGCATTCACACACAGATCCCATACGGGGGTGTCTCGGCAGCCTGAATCTTTTGGTTTAATAAAATAATAACGTCGCGGACAGTATCTGTTTGCGGCGAGAACCCATCTCGCTCGCCGGTAGGTACTGTTACAAAATACTAATGTAGAACTCGCCGCTGTTTCTAACACTTAAAAAACTCTGTAAACAGAGATAATTAATTATATTTAAATAAGCCATAAAGAGCAAACGTAGCGAAAGGAAACTATATGCTCTTTTCAATTGTTTAGTGACATAAAATGCATTTAAAACTCTTTTAAAAACTCCGCTCGACAATTCTTAAAATCATGTTTTAAAACTTACAATCTCTCATAACACTGAACTATACACATAGTTCAAATTGATCCCATCGTAGGTGGGGAGGGAATGGAAAAGAGGGCTGTTAATATTTATTACAAAATCAACTCCCAAAGCTAAGAAAAGGAACAAAGGGAAAACATTTCACCGCTACATCACAAGGGTTGGTTTCAAAGAAAGCCTCTGCGGCAACCCGCTGAAGTCGGCGCTTCGCAACGGGCGGCGCATCACGCGCAACTTGGCGGAAGCGGTCGCGGCCGCGGAGAGGGGCGGGGCGGGGCCGAGATGCCGATTTTCGCATCAAGCGCGCTCCGCACAAAGCCAGTGACCCTTACGCCCTCCCCGCGGAACTTCCGGAAGAGCGGCGCTTCGCGGACTCCGCGAAAGAGAAATTTTCCGGCGCTCCGGAAACGAGATAGCCCCCGCTTCTCTCGCTCCCCCACCCTTGGCCTTCTCCCGAAACTCCCATAACTTGCGCGCGAGGGGCGGAGGCAAGCTATCGGAGCTATCTCGCCGGCGCGGCGGGGGGGAGGGGGGCGGTGGGACATGGCGGGGCCAGGACTAGGGCCCAGCCGGGGCCGGAACCTCAGGAACCACACCGCGCGCCCGACTGGGCCGTCGGTAGTGTAATTAAACCGCGAAGGGGCCCCGGGACGGCGCGTGGCGGGGGCCGAGGCCTGGGCCTGCGAAGGCGAGAAGCGAAGAGCGGGCATTTGGGCAGGGCGACGCCTGCGCCGCGGAGCCGCTCGCCCGCTCGGGGGAACGAGAAGGGGCGGGGTGAGGGACGTGCAAGGCGCTGCGAACAAGAGGCGATCAACGGCGCGGCCGGGCACTGGGAAAGGGAGATCGAGAGGATGCGAGGTCAGCGGAAGAGAAGTGGGGGCTTCCCAGATCCTGCTACTCATTTTCCGGCCCTACCTCGAAAGTTCCCAATGTGCATCAATTATGAAGCAGTAAATTTCTTTTTCAATTCTTGCAGCTCAAGTACGAGAAGCGTACATAGTCTACAACGCGTAAGTACGCTTCTCACGAAGTTCAATTTACATTTGTGGTCAGTGTTCAACTCCGACATACCTCTACTTGAAGTCCTTTTAGTTTTCTTCCGTTTCTTCGTTCACGAACTTGGGGGTTGGGGGGTGTTAGTTATCGCGTGCCACCCTCGACCACTACACCCCAGCGAGACGCCGCAAAGGAGAAGCATTGGGAAGACCTCAAGCAGGACAGGGGTCGCGAGGAGTTCGCAAGAGGAGAAGGGCCAGAGCAGCGACGGTCCCCGCGGCCTCCGCGGGCCGAGGTCGGCCGGGAGAGGCGGAGCAGGGCAGGGCGAGACGAAGCGGACGGGGGCCCAAATCTGATTTCCGCGACGCCGCTCTCCCGGGATGCACGTGCCGTGAGTATTGGAATACATCCCACTGCCGCCGCGCCGGTCTGCGAGCCTCGCCGTAGACACGGCACCAGCCTCACCGCACAAGTGCCTCTCTCCTCAACCAGCAAAAGAGGATTTGAAGCACCAATTGGTTCCGCTCGGTCTAATAGTGCATATGCTTGACCTCATGTGAAGTGAAATGGTATTGCTCTAAAATACTTATGAAAATTATTCCGTTTCTCGCAATATCTAAATGCGACGGTACTCAGAAAAATTCTCACGATATATTGGGTTGCGGAACTGCACAACGAAGTAAAACACAAATGAGAATTACGAAGTGAACCGCATGACATTTTTGGAATTACATCACGTCTCATTTTCTCCCTTATTACAAGCCAAATTTTTCAATGGTTTTTATACTGCATTTTCTTTTATCATAGGGCTGTTTCGATGAACAATTTCTTTGGAACTTTAAAACAAGATGTAACGAAAATAATATGAAAACAAATACTGTTTATTTTATTGTGAAACTGACCCCTTTAAATTTAAAAAGAGCAACTAATTGCTAAACAAGAGAAATGTCATGGAAGTAAAATCAAATTAGTCTTAGTGAAGTAAACAACAACAAATTGAATTAAAATGCACCACATGTTCTTATCAAATGATGCTTAGGCACCGTTACATTTCTCCTCACCTATTTCTGCGCAACGATTCGCGATTTCGCGACAGAACCCAGGAGCGGCGTGGCACCCGCGCGACACGGCACGGCAATACGACCTTGGCAGCGCGGAATTTCGCGCGGATGAAATATGGAGTGGGTGGGGTGCGGCGGTGCGAGGAGGTCCAGGGGAGGAGGGGGTGGTCGGGGAGAAGCGAGTGGGCTGGGGAGGGGGGGGGGGGCGTCCTCCCGACGGAGAAGACGTCGGCGCGGCCTATGGCAAATGGCGCAGGCGGTGCCGGCCTCCGCCTCACGACAGACGGCGAAGGCGGCGGCGGCGGCGGAGGCGGCGCGCGCCCGGATCGAGGAAATACATCAACGCACACCGTCCGCTCCCGAAATACGCCTCCGACCCAACTCCCGAGGCTGCAGTGAAGGCCCCGCGATATGTTCGTAACGGACTCTCCATTCCGAGCCTCGCTCTATCTTGCGCGGCGTGTGGAGACGGTGTTTGTCACGACATGCAGCGCAATCGTTCTCGCCGCACCGAAGGAGATTTACGAGAGCACTAAAATAATGACAAGAGCGACACAGACGTCTTAATAACCCACCAAACCAAAGGCACAAATTTGTAGGTTTCGAAGAAAAGACCATCACTGAAATATCAGATGTTGCGATGAAGTAATATTGATTCATTTATGCGGATTCGTTAGATCAACAAACAGAATAATTTCAGTAATTTCCGCATAAGCAGCAAATTAATAATGGCATCAGTACGATATATAAGAAGTATTTGGGTTCTTCAGCACTCCTCCATGGCACGCCCTATCACGCCACTCGTCATTTGATTAAATTTGCACCACTCTCGTACACAGGTGTTCTAAGCAAGTTCGATATGTGGCTCCACCTGCCGCCTCTGACTGTCGCTTATTCACTTTCAGCCTCTTCACTCGTCTCTTCCGACGTCCTTTGTTCTCTGGCGTCCTCATCTCCCGCAACCCAACCGCTTCGTGACGCTTTTGATGCATGGACCACCTACCATGTTATCTTGTATGCCGTACGCCAAGCATAAACCGGAACCCTTCAACCATCAATTTACGGCGGAGCGAGCAGTTAATACGAGGCGTAACCACGATAACAATTCTCCGTCGGGCATTGTTCGAGCGATAAACGCCGAATTAATGCTAACAAAAAGCGCACACCGACGCAGTCGCACCTCCCGGCAGCCAAGGCGGAACTGAGGGAGAAGAGCTGCGGGAGGAAGACGCGACCATCGAGCATAAACGATCCACAGTCCGACACAAGAGCTTCCAAAGCGTATCACGCACTTGAGCACGAAAGCAGCTGGAACAGGGAAATTTTCCACAACGGTAGACATCACGGAAACAAAGAAACAGCTGTCTTTCGTCAGCAAACATTGTTTACTCACTAACTTTAGTGCCTAGAACTGCAAATAAAGATGTAAAATATAAATATCATTTGTTGTTCTATTGCAGTCGCGGTAACCATATTAATTTACTATCTGAAGATTCCGTTAGTTGCGTCTAGCAGGCATTCGGGTTTTTATCGCTGATATAATTTTCCAACGTTGACTTTTCAACATGTACACAATCCTAACACACTTGTGATAAAAAGATTGCAAACCAAACCACGAAGTATTATTTGATACTTCGTACAATCATTATAACTTGAATTATGATTGTCTGTTATACAATTTATTAAGAAAAATTGATAAAGGATTCCAAATTTCAATTGTAGACTATCAGATTTGTTGGAAAACAGTCACATAAAATAAAGAAATTGATAAACAGGCTTCACTTCTGTGAAGGAAAACTGAAAGAATAAAACCAAGTTTTGTTTATCTATTTCTTTATTTTATGTGACTTTTCTAACAAATCTGATTGTCTAAAATTGAAATTTAGAATCTTATCAACAAAACTCCGTACTTCAACAATACAAGAACTTAATCCTGCGCAACCACCTTGAAAGCCTGAGATGATGCCACAAATTATTTCGTAGGCAAAATCTTCATCGACGTCTTCAGCTATCAATGGACCAAGTAACTAGATTTCTCACAACACAAAATTCAACCTGATTGACCAAATTAATTACATAAAAACAACCGTTCATTAAATAACCGAAGACCACCATCACAGGAATACGTATCTTTACACATCGTTGAGAACAACAAACAACAAGAGTTCTTCCCCTCGAACAGCGCCTCAACGCAGTGGCGGATACAGTGGGGGGGAGGGCATGCCCAAAAGGCCTAGAGTTTTTGTTTGTTACTTTCCTTTACTTCGCAAAATTGATTTAAATAAATATGTTATTTAAAAAAGTGTATATTGGCATTTATACACTACAAAAACTATACAATATAATACCGAATGATTATTATTTAACAAAATTCCACGATGGCCGCTTCCAAAACGCTATGTTGAATCCGCCCCTGCCTCACCTGTTGGGCGGTCGGTGGCCGGCGCCGAGGAAAGCATCCGGGCGCGCGGCGGACGCCGGCGGGGCGCGGGGCGCGGGGCGCGGGATTTTTCCCAGAGAGCGGAGGGACGGCGGGCGCCGCGCCGCGCCGGGCCGTGCGCGCGCTCGGAAGCAGGCCCGGCGAGCGCGCGTCCACACGGGGCTGCGCGCTCGGTCAACACCGCGCGGAGGTCGGGCGGAGGTGGAGGCGGGACACGAGTGGAAGCGTCGCCACGCGTTGGCGCCTTCCGCGTCCGTCCGCGCTCGCTCGCGCGATTACGTCACTCGGACAACAGGAGCAGGCGTCGGCAAACAATCTGCAGTTCGATACCTTGCCCACCCACTTTGGCTTGGCCTGGCCTGGCCCCGCCGAACTCGTTCCACACCACCAACCCCTAGCCATTTTGTTGTGCCGCATTTACCCGGAAAACATATATTCCAAAGTATAATTATTTGCAGACAATGGTGTATTAAAGTGGAGAGTTACATTAAAATCAGAAAATATGTAACAGAATTCAGACCATTTGCAATTTTGGGCCTAAATAAATAAAATAGAAGTGAATGGATAAAAAAAATAGCCGCAGACGAAACAACACTTAATTCATAACAATGTAAACTTCATCTGACAGCCTCATGACATGTTTTTTTTTTCTTTTTCAATTAGCATTTATGAGTTTCTTCATTTCCAGCAATATCATAATTAATGTTGGAAAATAACTTTGGCATGTGATGTTATTTCCCCACATATTATTACATTCGATGTGGTTTCTACATACAATAGAAATTGCACGAAAATAAATAACGATAAGGAATCAAATGATTGGTATCAAAAGGGCGTCGGTAACGATTGTGTACTTTTATAACGTACATAAAAGGTCATAATTACAATGTTAGAATCAATCTGCGGAGAGCAATCCTTGTCTAAAAATGGCATCAAAATATTGCACAAAATGTTTCTAACAATGTTGGGAAAATAAGTATGAAATAATTAATCTTAGTCACTCGTACGAACAGGATATTATACATTCATTTACCAACAATACTCGTATATTAATATGGTGGCCTTTTAAAGGATCTCTGTCAGCCGCAGTTCGCAAGCTGCAACTTTACACCATCTCTGCACGCCTGGAGAAAACTGAAAACTCGTATATTGAAGGGCTGAGAGTTCCCTGTAAGCCTTGCCAACTCTGCTGGACGACCAGAAGGAGCTCATCTGCATGTGTCGACTGGTCTCAGCACATCGCACCGGCCCCGCCCTCGCCGCCCCGAGAGGCGAAGTTGCGCCCGGAGGAGCGATCCGGCCGCGTCCTCCTGAGCTGCTGCGTGCAATTTCCACTCCCTCGTTACTAGCTGCAGCACAGCGCGGGCCCGGAGCACCCGCCCGAGTTAGCAGTCGCCTGGGAGGGGTCCCGGCCCGGCCAAGCGACCGCCCGCAGTTCAGATTACGGCCACCGGCCACCGCGCTCCCCGAACGGTAAACGTTAACGACACGGAGCGTATTCTGCTCCGTCGCCGCCGGGGGCTACGGAAGGTGCTGGGATACTCACAGGCAATGTCTTCCGAAATACCTTTCTGATGGAACTTTCGGGAAAGGAGGCTATCGTGTACTGGAGACCTGAAGCACAACGCAGCTAGCCAAACACAAGAAGACTCTACATAGTTTATTAAACCGAACAATCTACGGCCGAAGTATATCCAATTACTTTGTTCTTTATAAATAGCCACTGATAGAGCTACGCGTGTAAGAACGTGGCATTTACGCCAATTAAGAAATTAGGGCACAATCGTCTCGATCCACATTAAGAGTCATCGACTCACATTTATCAAAAATATCACACAAATACTTGGACAATTACATTCCGCAAGGAGTATAACACCAAGAACGACCTTGTTTTTTTCATTTTGAAAAAGATATGACAATTCTAGTGCTTACATCACTTACAAATTTCTTAAATTCCAACAACCAAATACAGTGAACTGTACAATATGAATTACGGTTCTGGGCACCATAAGCACATAAAATTGGATCTCAAAATGAAAATAAAGAGAGAAAAAAAGGAGCCCGACGCAAAGGGCGCCTTATGCTAAAGAGCAGAACGACTAGGCGCCTTACGGAAACACACGGGCGGCCCCTGCAAGTGAGCTGATTAATATTTATTTTCGGGTGCATATTCATCAGCTGCAAACGCCTTCGCACTCAGAAACGGGACTTGCAGCGCTAAGTCGACATGCACGTGCCTTGCCGTAGAGGCACTAAGAAACGACGACCAATCGCAACTACCAAATGGTAAGCATTTTGATCAAGGAACCACGCGAATTGTCCAGCAGTATTTATTGGAAATATTTACTTTTTAAATTTTTAAACAAAATACTTCATCAATTATATCGAAAATTTTCTATTATTGAATGCTTAAATATCATATGTTGCAATAAAAAATTGAATTCGTAAAAATCTGAAGAGTAGTGTGAGTGTGATATAAACAAGTAACCAAAAGGAAAAATTGAAATCAATAGCAAATTAAGGCATGTAAGATATTCAAAGACATGAAATAATACTGAGTTACAAATACTTTCACTCAGTTCAATACTGTAGAATGTTTTAAATGTAATAAATACAATTTAAATATTATAAATACAGACTGGAAATTTGGCAAAATGGCTTTTTTTAAAATTTTTGTTACTATTTCAAGATTCAGGTAAGACTAGCCATCAATGAACCGTACTTCTGGGGTTGTTTTATAAAATGTTCTTTTTGCCTTTCCTTGCGTAATTCTTCTTTTCAGTATTTTGCTTTATTTTGGTCTTTCTCTTTCATCTTCGTCATTAGTTTCATTTTTTCTCCTAGCATCGATCTCGATAAAGCTGAAAACATACTCGGCCGCGGAAGCCTAGGCAATCATTAATTGTGAATATTTTCAATATTTTTCCAGACAAACCCGTTATACTACGTACACGTCTTCCTGAGTTCTGGAATCCCTATCCCTCTCTCCTTTACCATCATTGATTAAAAACGAAGAAAAGGTAGCAAAAGCGCTGCTGACATTCAATAACAAGAAAAAGTATTTGCAGCATCAAACCAGTTGTAGATATGATTTGATTCTCCGAGCATTTCCAGGCATATGGCACTGCAGCACTTTAACAAATGAGCCACAGACTCCGCGCGAACGTTCATTCCTCATCGTTGTACCTTGCCCAGTCCTTACATATTTACACTTACATACACTGCACTACCACACACGTAGGGAGAGTTTCCTGGCTGGGGCGGTGATGAAATTCCACTACCGACACGTCTCGAAACTAAACCTCCTGGTCTACGACGTTTAAGCAGCGGACAAGGAACTATAATCGCTAATGCACCCGGTATAAATTCCATTCTTATTCCCTCTTCTGGAGACAACGAGAGACAGCTCGTAGGATGCAGCTCCTTTCGTTTGCGTCATCCCCTATTTGTTGCAAACAAGGTTTGTGGTCACAACAGGAGGGCCAGAATTATGATTACAATGACGAAGATTACGATAATCTCTTCCCCCATACGTCATATACAGTTTTTTACTGTTTTTTGACCAAATAAATAAATACATTTATGATGAGGATATAAGGATAATATGAAGTTTTGTTTCTTTTAATGAATACAAATATCAGAAGAATACAATTTAAATTATGTAGCAGTTCTCAGAAATACTATATATTTTTGCCCATTACAACAATGAAAAATATGAAAATAAAATGCGTACAATAAACTGAATTGCAGACATTTCTTACTGTTATCAAAGCGTCGCTCTTCCTCAGGATTATGTGAGCTTATTTCTCGATAAGAAACTCACCTGAAACAAAGAAATGAATTTTTATTAGAAACAAAGTACGATATCAACATATTCAAGTAAATAAAAGTGTGCACAGAATAATTAAAAGGTATTAATTCGAATTTGGCGGCGATGGTGTAGCGGTTAGCGTAACGGACTGCTATACCCAAGTTTGCGGGTTCAAACCCGATCGACGCCGTGGATTTTTAGGGGCGAAAAAATCCTTCGTATGCCTTCCTCATAACATGGCTGTCCCATGTTAGTAGATTTACTTGCATGTAAAAGATCCTCAAGCCTAAATGAAGCCTCTGAGCTAAATACAAATCGCCGGTTTCGTCGCTTCAGTAATACCTTCTTTCCGCTAGTTGGTGAAAGGAGCGAAGCAAAATTTGCATGGTCAGAGGGAAGAGCACGCCTCATGGCCTGAGTCTCGCAACGTAAAATATGGCAATGCAATTCGATTCAATTGTTGTAGGTGTAAATGAATCGAGTAACACCGAGTACTTAAGTACAATAATTACATCTCTCTTGCATCCTTTCGAATTCTACAAGTCAGAAGTGTGATGAGTAGAAAAATATCACTAACCAAAATATATCCCAAGTATAATGTGCATTTGATGTCAAACAGCAGTCAAATTACCTAGCAATCAAATATCATACCCATTTTATGATGAAACTTTTCCTTCTAGACCTTATCTACTACACGCAAAGAACGAAGAAGCATTACAGTTTTCTGTACTGAATTAACCCGAATAGAAAGACAGCGACCGGACGCAGGAAACTGCGTCCATATTCGAGAATGAAACATTCCTCCTAAGCGCTGGCAACTTTAAAACGCGCCCAGTCACGAATGAACAATGCATAACAGCAGGAAGCCCATTCCAGAGCCACGTTGTAAACCTATCTTCCATTAACGCCGCGCCGTCCCCTCGCTCGTGCATTTAGCTCCACTACCCCACTCGCGCATCTTACCCCGCCGCGCCGCGGGCGAAAGCGAGCGGCCAGGACACCTCCATAAACGAACTTTTCCCGTGCAATTACGCCAAGGCCGCCGCCGCCGCCGCCACTGTGCTCGCCTGGCCGCTGTTTGCGCAGCGCGTCGCCCGACGGTGCTCCACCTGCGCCAGAGATAAACGCACGCACACACGCACACGCGCGCGCGTTTCACGGGTGGCAGGAAACGAAAAGCCCCGCCCCCACCCCATCCCCACAACTGCCATCCTCACTCTCCGCCGCGCATCGACCCGTTCCGCCCCCGCCCCGCCCAGCGTCGCGCCCGCCGGCCATGGATCGCGCATCCGCGCCCCTCCCCGCCACGGCCCATCACGTTCCCAAAAGCTCCCCGCCGCCCCGCCCCGCCCCGTCAGAGCACATCGCGCCGCGTCGGCGCTCCCCGGATGAAACAGACAAACGAATGTTTAATGAAAAATTAAATATTTATACAGTTATTTGCGCGTCCGGCGAAGGAGCGGTGTGGAGACTGAGCGAGTGGTGCGCGCGCGCGCCGGCGCAGGTGGCCCAAAACGAAAGAACAAGTGGCAGCGAGGCCCGCGAGGCCCCACGGCGGAGGCTGAGGTCAGGGCCGGAAGCGAGCGGCGGGCCGCCGCACGGAACGGCCGGGCCGGCACAAAGAAAACAGCGGGCCGCACGGTCAGAGGAATTCCGAGGAGAACTGAAAGACCTGCTGACAAGTTTAGACGCCGGGAACACATTGAGAGAGAAACGAGAAAAGAACAAAGGGAAAGTTTAAATAATAAAACAATAAAAATGCTTTATTTATAACGTAAATGGAAGGGACGTAAGAGATAATAGGTCACGGTATGTTAATTTAACGTAAACAGCAGAGTATTGAATATTTCATTCATGCACGAATTGCGGGTGGTCGCACTTAATGTGCGGGAGGATTGACGTGATGAGGCGTGCTGTTGGGTATAAATATGTTTGGTAAGTAACTGTAAAAGAAGAATAACTGTAAAACACGTTTCAAAGAACGGATGAGGGATTACGAAGAAGAGAAATGCAAAATAAAATAGGCGGATGATGATGATGTAGGTAGGTAGCACATGCTGACCAAACCTGCAAATAAGTGGTTGCGCAGGGTTCCTGAGCTCCAGCAGTTCATGAAAACCGCTTCATTCTTCAGCATGTAGGTGTAAAATTAATGAGTAAGTTAACAATGTGAAATAGGGACAAGAAGCAGGAACGATCGATTTACAGAGATATGGAGGGGCAGAGTCTCCCAACATCCCATGTAATTTTATTACTGAAATGTCGGGACTGATAGGAAAGCTGACGCGTTATGAGACACAATACTGCAGATGATGCAGTAGTACGTTGCTGAACAACCTCTACAAATATGAATATTTCACTTCCAGAACATTGACCAAAACACGTCCATTTTTACAATGTGCTGTGCGAGTCAGAATATCTACTCGTCCTTTCACAATACCATTTAAATACAATGCTACACATACAAAATACAATGCGCATTGCAATTTTATGCAAAGATTAACTGACATAAATGGGTGTAGGAACCAAAAATATTCGACGCAGGTTTCTTAGAACTTACTCAACGTCTAAGATCAGACTTAAACGCGCGATAAAATTAAATTCCATATCAAATACGACAAAAAATTAGCAAAACCTTCACTTCGTAGCTGTTGAGATTTCATTATTTTTGAAGGGGCATAAACCTAATGAGGTACTTTAGAATACAAGGAGTTAGATTTTAAAAAAAAATGAACACTTGCAAATAAAAAATACTGTTCGAAATATTAAGACTGATTACGTTATGCAACGAAAATCCAACGAAATTACCCAGATTTATGAAGATCAGAAATCAAACTCGCCTGACATTTCCCCTCTGAAGGTTGTCCCACGCGATTTTTTAAGACTGTTGATTCACAGCAACCTGAGTTCCGTACCTTTCGTGAAACGTGTTGTGGCGGGGAAGACCTCTTCCCCTTGCAACTGCCGCCCCGCCCTTCCTCCCATACCGCCCCACCCTCGTCTGTCTGCTTCGCAGTTTATCGGACCTCCGAGAGCAATCTCCGGACGTACTCCTCTCCCAGAAGCAATGCTTCCTATTACGTAAACCGTTTCGCCTTCTGGAACTACTTCCGCTTATTATGTAGAAAACAAGTGCATCCTCAACACAATGCACCGCTGTTACAGAAGAAACGCTGAAAAGACAAAACGGAAGCAATAGGTGAATACATGAGCCTGAACTAATTACGTATTCATGTAGAAGCACCGAACCATATGGCCACACCAGTTTCATCATTTGATGCACTGTTATAGGTACTTGTATACGCAGTCGTATGATTTGTTTGTTTTCTTTTGATTCCCGGCGAGAGGTTTTTCGACACAAAACAAACCCGCACTTCTGGTATCCTACGTGCAGCTTGAATCCAATTGTCTTACAATATTTGAATGAGCGTATACACGAAAAATCTTCTTTTAACTGTCAATCGCTGATACTTTTGAAAAGTGGCTCGCTAAAGGATGTAACGCTGATGAAACCTTCCCGAGGTATTGTTTCCACTACCTGCCACATTTGCCATCATCAAAAGTTCAAGGTGCTTGGTTTCCAAAAGACAGACGAGAACCTCAGTAATCAGCGAATGAGAAACAACCCACCGAACATCGAGCGCACACGAGTAGGGCCAATTTCTCGAACAATGTCATCTAATAAACAGGCGCCGAGCGCAAGTGGCGACCGAGAGCTTTGTGCCAGCTAGAGCCACGCTCGTCACCAGGCGAGGTTGAGCCCGCGCCTAGCGGCGCTAGCACTTTATTAGAGCATTCCGGCGCACGCACCGCCACGCCAGGCATCCGGCGGGAATAGTTGGGAGAATTTCGCGGAACTTTTATCTTCCAATAACTGGGGAGGCAGCCGCGCCGCGTACAGCCGCGATGCCCCCAACGCGGCGATGCCTGTCGGACAGCGCCAATACAACCACGCACGCGCCAGGAAAGTGCCGTCGTGAAAAGAATCCCACGTGAGAAAACACGCGAGAGAAAAACAATAACAACAACAACAACAAACAACATGATAGAAAACGATAAGAAAACTACGAGAGAAATAAGAAGAGAGAATGGGAGCGTGAGGTACACATGAAACAAACGTCAAGAGAAAACTTAATGCAGACATAAAGGATAATATATTATCCTTTATGTCTGCGTTAAGCTAGCGCAGAAATATAGGATAATAACACTCTGTTTAGCAAAGAAAATATCACCTTAAACTGGTGGTGCTCCAGAATGGCACGGACTTTTTCGAAGAAGTTCGTTTCTTATTCTCTTGGGTCTCGCAAAATTTTGAAACGCAGCAGAGCTTTCATGTAAACTGACTTCAAATTTCAAAGAATTCTTTTCAAATTCGCAGGACTTCGAGTCGGATCAGATCGATTAAGAAATACTCATTTTGAAAAAACAACAACAAAAAACAATAGTTTAGGCGATAATGTCCATAGGCGGACGAACAAAGGGGGGACAGACACACTCTCGGAGGTTTTGAAGAGAAAGAAAACGTTTTTGCGTTGTCAGGGAAGCCAGAACTTCATAGTAGAGCATTACAGAGCTTTTTACTCCGTATATACGTACGTACACAAGAAAGAGAAAACCAAACTTGGCCAACGAGGACAGTACACAGACAAAAGCCAAACGGAGAGAAAGGAAGAGAAGAAAAAGTCACTTCCACTTCACTTCCTTTCACTGCACTTTTTCCACATTTTATGTTCAATAATTTTCATCTATAAACTGCTCTACACTGTTCGCTTCTTTCACCTCACCTCACTTGCCCCTCCCCCTTTCTGGTTCCCTTTAATTTTACTAAACTCCCCTAAAAGTTAATGACGGAGACAAAAAACTGGAAATGCAAAGTAACGAAAGGGAAAAGGCCTTCAGAAGGGCGCTGCGCAGAATGCCTAGACCTTGCGACAGAGGCGTCGGAGAACGCCGGCAAGACGGCACGGCGGCACCGGAATGCGCGGGCGAGATGGGAGCGCGATGCGAAGAACGCCTGTATTGTGCCCGGCCGGACGCAGCGGCGCTCGCGTCACTTTCCTTGGGCGGCAGGCACACTGCAACTGACTTTGGTCGTAATTTGGTCGGCCGATGTCGGACGGACAAAACCAAACGAAACAGATCTTTGCCCGACAGCCGATGTTTTCCGGAGCCATCGATAAAAGTCGTTCGGGTGTTCTATGACCAGGTTTCCGTTTACCATCGCTTGTTAATGATGACCATCACTTGTAATGAGAATTTCGAGGATAGTTATGTGGAGAAATGCGGAATCAACCACAAGAACGCAACAACTACTGATTTTACGTTTTCTCGGTATTTGATCCATATTGTCTTATTGCTTCATAACATTGGAACTGAAGTTGATGTATGATATTGAATTATGTGTGAATTGATCATCCACTAGAGTCATTTCCACTAGTGAGTGTGATCAGAAGAAAGATTGTAACTTGCGTTAACTTTCAGTCTTCCAGGCAGTTCACCTTTTATCAAGAAAAATTCAAGTAAATCAGAAGCTTCAATGTGTCGGTCGGGCACCACAAAGGTTCTCACATTGAAAGAGTATATACATTAAATTTTCCTGCCGTTTAAGTTGTTTTCCCCCGTAAGGTGTATGTATTGCAACCCAAACCCCTAATGTATATTCTTTGCATAAAGTTGCCGCAGGCTGTGAATCGCGGTCCTAATGTTGATAAAGTCTTCAAATTGCTGTCCTGTTATTTTAGGTTTGGGTGAAAGATACAGACATAATCGCTAGTGGGTCTTTATCTTCCGCTACCAATATATATGTAGCATGAATTTCTTCGTTTTTATTTTGAAGTTCATAACGTTTAATGTTATTTCGAATTATTATTGCTGTTGCCCCGTGCACCAAAGCATCTGGATGCATAGTATTATACAGCACATATCCTGGTATCTGAAGGTAATTTTTTCCGTACAGTGTGTCTCTAATATAAGCATTATATCTATATATTCTTCTTTCAATACTGTTATTAATTCTCTGCGGCATTGAATTAATCCATTCGCGTCCCAGAGTAAAATTTTATTTGTCAGCTCCATTAGTGCATTATGGATATTGATGTAAACAGATTTAGTAGTGTTCCAATGCGTTGTTGATGGATTTGGATTGCTCTTTTAACATATTTTCAAATCTTTGGAAAGAATTGCCAATTACTTTGCACAGATCTATTTTAAATGGGTTGAAAGACACAATACGAGGGATTTTGTGACGTATTACTGGATATGCGAGGAAATAAATGGTATTTTCTGACTGATTTTTTTTCTTTCTTTTTTTTTCTCTGACAAGCCAATCTTTTTGAGGTGGCAAACATCAAATTCGAATTCGGCACCCTCAAAAACATACGGAACCGTTTTAAAAACAAGTTTTTCCTGAGTCAGATACCATTTGACTGGAGTAATAACGTTCAAGCAGAAATGAGACTAAGGTCTATTTCAGAGGTGGGAGTGGGAGAGGCCCATATGCATTACAATAACACTGGAAGTTTATAGGCATTGCTACATCTCAATCAGGCAACGGGTCCATCAAGGTAAAGTATTTCTGAGCAAAAATAAAAGAGCATAATCGAACAATATATCTCATTCACGTCAATATCCTTTGCCAGCCATGTGCCTTTTCCGAAAACAGAAGCAACCCGTCCACGCAATTCAAGCCCGCATATGTTTTCCTTTTCCTCGACCATCCCTCCCTACACGCTTTCATGCAACACAGGAGCACGAAACTCCTTCAAAAGACCACACGTGACGAAATAACCCCTAGTATTTACAAAGAGACAAGAGCGGCTGAACAATTCCGGGAAAGCGCGAAAAGTTCTCGACCCGAATACCAGTTCAATAAAAGCGAAGCATCGCTTGCGAACTTACACTTAGGAGTTACGATCACACACATCACGGGCAAGTCTCGTATTTGTTTCGGAAAGTAAATGCATCAAACGTCTGCTTGGCTGAGCTCCCCGCTCCCCCACCTGGGACTCGGAAAGAGACAAATCCTCTCGAAAGCAAGGGTTTGCGTCTCCCTCTGGCTGATGTTCTGGCGGTATACGTGAACGATGTTCCAGTAAAGCAATTTTATCCCAGAGCTCGTGAACACACATTTTTATAATAATCACATGTACAAGTACACCACACTTCGCAAATTAGTGTCTCTGCCACTTTAAAGAAATCCATTTGTAAAGCACAAATTTAAACACTGAAATTAAATTCTCTACTTTCAATTGTGTGTATTAACTCAAACCACGAGGCTACTTCTACAAATATTTTACGTGATTTTTTTCAAACAATTGAACTTCCACCCTTCCCATTTCCAAAACAATATTTCTTTGTAGTGATGAACAAATAGGCAATGAAATTTCAGAATGGCCTATTATTTCCTGGATTTTAACCAAGCATATATTTTTTTCTTATTTCTGTAAGATTATATAGAATTTCACACTCCTTAAAAGAAATCTATATCAATATCCTAAACATCCCCGACTTTGCATCGTAACATTTGAGCAACAAAAACAAGATAGAAACTTTTTTGGCACATTGTTAATTATGGTTTAAGGATATGCAACCACAAAATATTTTTTTTAATACGCCATGGGCGAAACAGTGTTTCTTCAGCTTGTTTTCCGTGTACGAAACAGCTTTTTACTTTCCCATATACATATATTTTTCATCTTAATAAGGTGCGAAACATTACGAAGCGTATGAGAAACATCGCGAAGAATGTGCGATACAAATTTCACGCATGACCAGTTTAAAAAATAGGACAAGCAACATGACCACGCTCGGGCGACAAACTCCACTTGTGGGTGAATCATCTGTTTCGCGTACTTGTTATTATATCATTTCGTATAGAATACCTTCATAAGTAATACAAAATTAAAAACAGACCATGTTGCTATGAACTGTGGTGCTAGTCACATTTTTACAGCTAGTGGAACGACAACTATAATTTTTTCAATTTCCGCGGCGTGCAATTCAACCTTTCAGGATTCAATAACATTGTAGGATACGTAACGATATCTCTAAGTATGCCACGACTCCATTTGAAAGTATAAAACAGCCGAATTACACAGGAGTTTGATTTTTACTTTGTCTCTTATCCCTTCTACGCTGATCATCTATAATAACTTCATTTTTATAATAAAGGGCAATGAGATTAATTTTTTGTAAGTTCTATTTGCAGTGTTAAAAATGCAGTGATTTCCTTCACGGATTTCTCGCAATAATATTTGGATTGTAACGAAAAAATTAATTCACATTACATCATAAATTTAGAATTCACTATCAGAATCGTGAATTTGGTTACTTGTAACATCAGCACTGCAGTACTGCACTCCCAACTAATATAGACGCGATTTATTTGAAACGATAAAACCACTGGAAAAAGGTGTGTAATCATTTTAGCGCATTTCAACATAACAGACTGCAGCCAACCTTCCATTGACATCCTTGAAATTGATTTTAAAGTTAACGTCTCCTCAGCAGAACGACCCACACACGAAGTGATAGCTGCGACCCAAGAGCCAGCCTGACCCCAGCCCTGTTTAACCGGTAGCGTGATACACGACAGCGTCCACACGCGCGCTCTCGCACGCTCGCGCTTCCGCCATTCGCGCGACGTCACTTCCTTGTCAGCGGCGACAGCGCCCCTGGCGGGCGGCGCACGCTCCCTCGCGCACGTCGGCGCCACCGCGCCGCGGCGCTGGCAGGGCGCCTCTCACCGCGACACGCTGCGGAGCACGCTTCACTGGGCAAGCACGGACAGCCGCCCCCGGCCCTCGCCACGCCTCCCCCCTACTGCCTGTGGCGGTGAGGGCATCGTCATCAAAAGACACCGGAAAAATATGTAATACGAAATGTCAAAATTGTACATACATATGTAATGAAAACGGTAACAATATGTAATAAGTATGTAAAATCGGATATAATATGTAATATTAAAACACTCCAATTATGAAATACATTTATGTAATGCGAAATTACATGTATAAAAAATTCCAAAACAAAATTTAAAAATAATATAAACGTTTTAGAAATCGTTTGGAGAGCACAAGTTGATGAACATACAACTTTGCACCACACAACTTTCCCGTCAGTGGTAAAAGATTCATCTATTTTTTATCACGAAGCGCAGTTTAGCAGCCAGACCAAAGTATATCAAGGTGTATAAGCAAGGTTATACGCACCTTTAACCAAACAAGACGCAATAGAAGCCATGGTAATAACTATTACCAGTATCACAGAAAATATTTTGTGAAAACAGAAAAATATATAAAATCTGTAATATAGAAATGAATATGTAAAAATATATAGCGAAAAAATTGGATGTGTTAGGAGAGCGAAGATTCGCCATATAATTTTGAGAAGGTTAACGAGAAAGGCAAAAAATATGTAATTACATAAAAATCCGATCTCTAGTCATCAACGTCCCTTACACTTATTAAGTCAGATACTGTCCGGCCGTTAGAATCATTCATTCGAAATGTTGGCCATTATTGCAAAATGTTCCCAAGACAATAATATCCAGGAAGGTAATGACGAAGAATCAGCTCTGTACAAATCAACTGCAAGACATTCATCAATGTAACAGTCAGTCGTATATTGCGGTCTTTTATGCACAAGTAATATTAACAAAAAATTCCTTCTCCTATTCTGCCATGTACTACCTTTCATCCCAACTGCCACGGACGTTCCCCGCTTCAACAAGCTTATTTTTCAGAAGAAACCTTTGAAAATGTCCGTAAATGAAAACATTTACTTATTTGCTAAAAAACATGTTTTTCAGTGGACACTTTTTAAACGAAGTTTGTAAACAAAATACGGCAGTGTAACAGTCATACAAATGTTCACTAGATTCAAATTGCAAGACACGGTTTTTTAATACACCGGTAGAACACGAACGTTTTTTTCTTATCACGAGTAATAAATTCATTATTGTCAAATGTAGAGTGTTGCAGCAAATAAGGTCTCTATTGACAGAGAAAATTAAGTGATGCAGCAAATCTAAAATATTACTTATCACCATTCTAAAATAATTAAATTGCTGTATCTAGCACAAAAACGCTAATGTAAATTACGTTACCTACACGTAGACGTCATAATACATTTAACAAATAATTTTTGGCATGTCCTTAAAAACATGAAATTGGTAGCTGCGAACCGTAAAATTTCCTTGCAGTATTATATTAATTTAGTTAAAAACATTACAACAAAAACCATTTTTATAAAAAACAATTTTCTATGTTTTCTTGATTAAGACGTCAGTCACCAAAACAATGCTAAACAGACGTGTGTTTCTTTTATAATCGCAGACAGTAATTTAATATGTATTATTACGACATATATAATTTATACATTTATATCCATATATTATAAACAATTTAAAATCACCAAAATAGTTCGTTTTAGAAACAAATTTCGCACAACATTTGCAACGAAAATTTGAGCGTTTTCAAGGACTGAGTAATGTTGGCGAAATTGTGTTTGAGAGTAATTGCTGCCAGGGTCCACACATGCAAGTGCTACCTCTACATAAAACTTTAAAGACCTTAAAACGAACGGTTGAATAAACCAAACAGCATTGGAAATGCGGGCGGCCAGCCCTGTTTTATATTCCCTTGCTCTTCCATCGACAGAGCCACGTAAAGTGTTACGAGATCAAGCATTCGCCTCCCCTCCAAAAAAACCATCCGATCACCAACCTTCCTACCTTTCTCTCATCACCATCGCTGCGACTCCGACCCCAGACTCGTCTTCCCCGCGAGGATTGCTCGCAATCCTCCTTGCTCCTATGATTCCGCTATGTAGTTCGCTTCCGCGGCCTATTTCATCCATCGCTCATACTCCGCTTCATCGTGCCTTCCTACTCACTTCTCCTTCACCCCAAGCAACCAGCCACTCCACCCTCGCAGTTCCCATTCACTTCACAAATGTCACCTTCACCCCACTACTACTACGTTTCTTCCTGCACCTCAGGGAACCCTCACACGTGTCTCCGAGTGGCGAGGTGGCGACCATCTTCAGGCTTTCTCCCCGTCGTCTTCTCTCGTTCCTCTTTCATGCTTCTGCTCTCGACCCCTCCTTCGCTTCGGCCACGATGCCCTCTCCCTCCTCTCGGCTTACAGGAGCTTCGTCTGCGCAAGATGAAAGCAAGTTTAAAACGCAGAGGCTCATCGGTCATCGCCGATAGCTCAATATTATTCGAGGAAAAAAGAAATGTAAAACCGGCTACCGAAGGGGATCTTTCCGGCGCGCCCTACCGGCCCCATGCAGTGCTCCGAAGAGCCACCCCCTCCCACGCGCGCACACGCTAAATAGACGCCAAGCGTGTTTCCGCCGCCACCGCCGCCACCCCTCTGTATGCTTCATTAGAGCGAATGCTAATGACGCGATTCACGCGTCCACTCCCCGGCGAAAAATCCCGCGTCGACGCCCCGCCCAGCAACCCGCCCCCGCCCCCGCCCCCCCCCCGCGCCGCAAGGGAAGGGGAACCCGCACACAGCGCGATGCGATGAAGAGAGAGCACTGGAAACGAAAGAATCATAAGTGGCGAACGCACGAGAAAGAGGCAAGACCCTAATGGCCCTGTGGCATCGTGACTGGACGTCAAGGCCGACTCGTAATCGCAACAGATGTTTCAGAGCCCACGCGTTATCGGGTTGTAAAATGGGAGTGTATTAATAAAGTATGTCACATGCGTTTTGAAAACACAATCATAATGACACACATTATTTTGACAGGAACACTAATCGGCGTGCTATACCGCTCCACTCAAGTATCCACGCTGAGGTACAAAAGAAGAGAGAGAAAAACAATTCCAAAGCACGCAACTTCCTCCAAGACTAAACAAGCACCTCCTACTCATCGTTGTAATGCAAACTAATTGCTACCGAGGATGCGACTGACAAGAGAAACGATATTCAAAATGCGAATGAGCCACCATTGCAGTTTGAATATTTCGATAGAAGTACGTCACATTTTTCTTTCCAACAAACAGTACTATACCAGAGAACGATTTGTCATAAAAAGGCGGATTTGTTTTCTGCCCCGAAAGCAGCTCCTTTTATGACGCTACCACTATTTTGCACTATTTAGGTTATTATTCCGGGCATCCTACCACGAAAGGCACGGGCGACGAGGAGGAAGGGGCGAATGCGTGGAGAGGAAATGGAAAGAGTGAACGAGGAGGGAGTGAAGGGTGTGGGGCGCCACCCGCCCACCCTCCCAAATTAATTAGTTTCTGTTCGAACGCGGCGGAGCGAGTTCTGTAAACAGCCGGCGAACGATCGACCGTAAAACCATGAAAACGGACTTCGTAGCGAATGTTATAAGCAGTGTACATTCTAATTTCCTGTCTCCGTTGTATGCCCAATAGATCAGTTCTTCCTCCTCCCTGTTTCAATATGAAATATGAAAAGCAGGCGGCGAACGAGCCGAACGCACGCGGGAAGGGCGGGAATGTCGGAAGGGGGCGGGGATAGGAGGGGGCGGGGCTGGAAGGGCCAGGCGCCTGACGGGGAGAGGGGAGGAACGCGGCCGGAGAACGTTATTATTCTTTGTCAGAAGCGAGGCTTTGTGGCTTCACTCTTTTTCTAATCAAGAGCGCCTCCGCCGCGTGGTTCAAATATGCAGATGGTGGTCTGGGGAGGCGAGAGGGCCGGGCGAAGAGAGGTTGGGGGCGGGGCGGGGCGGGGCGCGGCGAAGGGCTCCATTCGCCCCAGAGGCGAGGACGAAGGCTCCCTCGCAGGGGGGAGCGGGGCGCGGGTGGAGGCCGGGCCAGGGGAGAGCTAGGAAGGCAGGTCGAGGAGCGCGCGGCGAATCGGGGCGAGGCAGCGGACGGGAAGGCGAGAGCCACTGTACGCTCGTCAATGTTGGGAACAAAGGTGCACGTCGAAAACGTACACACAAGAACAGCTGCGCAAAGCGCCGAAAATTTCTTACGACGCTGAGTGACTTCTTTCTTTCGCTGAGGGGCCCCAAACAATGGAGCTGTCGTTTACGAAAGATTCTCAAATCATCAACTCCACGGTTGCAAATTTACTGATCACTATTAAACAGAATGAGGAAACTACAACACGTATGAGCGTGACTATGTAGTAAGCTGCCTTAATAAGGACAGGATCTATAAAATGAATGTTTTACGAAATGATCATAATAATTGCGCATTCGCGCGTTATACGCACTCGTTTGTAGCTCATAATCAGCGACTGAACAGGTAGCTTTACTATTTATAAATAGAAAACAAATGCGCCAAAATACTAATGTCACATTAATAAATTATCTCAAGCAATATGACTCAATATATATATTTTTACGCTTGGTTTTAATGGCCGAGAATCTGCCCAACTACATGATAAAAAAATGGGAAATTCTTAAAATTATTTCCTTCACGTCTCACCAATTATCTGAAAACAGGAGTCGTCAGGGACATTAAAAAAATAAAGGACTGAAACAAATCGTCAGAGGAGTATGCAGGCTGAAACACACAAGGGACCGAACAAAACGACGGCATGTACAAAACAGCGACTAGTTCGTCTTTCGTACCTCCGCCCCCGAGAGGACACCGTCCGCACGACCAAGTCAACGCACAGCGAACCCACGCGGCCGGCCCGGGTCCCAAGTGCGCGCCTGCGGAGCAACTTTCCGCGTAACTCCCCGCGAAGCTGCACGTAAACACACCTGCCAGGCAAGCGCCCCGCCCCCTCCGCCCTCGCCCGTCCCTCCCAGCAAACGCATAGGAATAATTACCGCGAGCACGACGCGGTTTGAATTCATAGCGACGCCGTTGCGGCGGCGCCAAATGGAAAGTTGCAGCTTCATCTGCATACGCGCGGCTGTTCGCCCGGCGCGCCGCCCGCCGCCGCCGCCGTCGCAAATGGGGATGGATGGTGGCGCGCGGCGGGGGGGGGGGGGGCGCGAATGGCTCAAGGGAAACGCGGGCGGCGGAGGCGGCAAGGTAAGCGCGGGCGGAGGGGGAAACGGCAGTGGTGCGGGGACGAAGGCGGGTGGAGAGCCGCCAACACAACAGTGCATCTTCTAAAGAAAAGGTCGAGGTGGCTGGACGAAATGGAGCGAGAAAAGAGACGTCGGCGAACGCATTGCGAAGAGGGCATTAGGATAAAAGAAAGAAAAGAGCAAGGTGGAATCACTACTGAAATGATCGAGTGCACTCTATTGTGACTAAAAAATAGTATTCACACCCCTTGTAATCGCTCCGAACCTTCTGCCCTTGGCCCTTTATGTTTCGTGGCGTGTGACATTTTCGAGTGCGGAACGTTTCTCAGTGCGGACGACAAGGCACGAGTACGGAACGTTTCTCAGTACAGAGACGATCTGACGAGGTCAAATGAATTTCTCATTTCATTTCCAGCGAGATTGTGGATAACCGATTATTGCGAGTGCCTATGACGTTTCCATAATTTCCAAAATGAACTCTAGTACACACGCTTAGAGGAAACTCAAATGGTCCATAAGGTGAAAAATTAAGATGATAATAATAATAAAATACATATTGATAGAAGTTCAGAAAAGATTGCTAATCACTCCGAAAGGATATACTCTGGGGGAAATTTAACAATGTTCAAATAAAGCTACCATCCTTTGTAGCATGTGCAACTACCCTCGCGTCTTCGGTTGGGCGCCTCAGACGGGTAGCCGGCCCGCTCAGTCGACAGATTACCTGAAACGGCGGAGATGGAGGAAGCCGGTGGCCTAGGTTGAATGAGAAGTCAAACATGTGAATTTAGAACAAGTTGAATTTATTCATTAACAAAGAAAACGCTAATGGTCTGGTGATGATAACTCTGGCGAGCATGCCCCCAAAATCGAAATAAAACAAAAAAATGAAATGTCATGCACATAAGAGAACAAAAAATTACAAAGTGATTACAATCAGATGAAACTCTTCTTCGCGCGCGAATTCCCGCTTGACGGCCATGCGCGGCCGGGAACTCCTCTTCGTCGCCCGGTCGAGAGGAAGTCAACACTGATTGTCTGATGTACTGTTCACACCTCTCGATCGCATGTACGACATAAGACACTCAGACAGAAAATACCTCTGTTAGGCGGCCTGTGCCACCCACTGAAGTTGAACGACCTCAGGTCAGCTGGCAGTTCGGCTGGCGAGGTTCGTGGCGGGCGAGGGGCGCCGCTCGGAAAATGTAGGTCAGATCAGGTACTTGCGAGGGTAGCGGCCAAGGCGGCCGGAACACAAAAGCGCCGTCTGCTCGCTGCGGTGAATGGGTCAGCACAGTTCATTCACTGACACGGTCGGTTCATTCCCGGTCGATCTCACAATACTTTGATACTAATGAGCCCGTGAATTATCGCACAAATTCACAAAGGAAAAGAGAGTCTCGAGTTCGCACGTAAATCGGACGTAATATAATACGAATTGCTGTCAAATGTTCATAATACTGTTCTGCGGCCTGCGTTCGTCACAGAAGTCTTGTACCCAAACTCTACAAGAAACTTAATAATTTTTTTTAAGTCCATCGAACCGAACGCCACAACAGAATATAACAGGTTCCCCCCTGCGGCCGCCACTTGCGTCCGATTCTGAACACGGCTCCCAAGCTTCTCTCTTGTGCCTCGTCGCTCCAAGTTTTAGGAAACCTCATTCCCCCCACCAAAATTATCCCTGTGACTCTGGAATATTCTAGAACAAACCCGAATTCTGGCTGCTATTGGCGAAAGGGTACTGCGCATTAGATATTTTCTGCCCAATCAGAGGATGTTTTCGAGGCCGAGAAAAGAGTGAGAGAGGGGCTGGTTATCGCTCCCTCTCGCTTTAATTTTGCGTCGAAAAGGGGCAGTTATTAACGACCGGGGGGGTGTGAGGGGCTAGGAATCTCTAGGGAGGTTGACGGAAGAGTTCCAGGCGTCGTGGAAAAATACTGAAGGGGTCGTGTGCGGAGCGGCCACCCAGAGTTGGGGCACACGTGTCCTTGACGAATTAGGGAGCGAAGGGTGCCGACACCGTGGCGCCTCGCCTGGCCCTCGGGTCGCCTCCGTGGCGCCTCGCATCTCTCGCGTCGCCGCCTGCGTGGAGTTATTTTGCGGCAGAATAAACTTGAATTTATTCGGTATCACTACATTGGCCTCCCTTCCCGCAGTAGAGATATGCATCGTGTTTTAAAATTCGTAAGGCGTGGTGAGAAGTTTTGAAACCTGAGATGCTTATCTCGTCAAAAAAATTTAAAAAAGTGGTACCGAATTCTAACGACTAATTTCTGTGATAACAATTACATAAAAGGTCTTATTCAAATAGTTACCCTTAAATTAAACTCACTAACCCTAATAATGATGGAGTAATAAAATAAACTAATAAACTACAAGAAAATCTGAATTCCCTAATCTACGGTTACAAATATTATTTCTTAAACAGTGAAGGCACGGCTATCACGAACTACTCGGTAAGCTGTACAGTTCTGGCGAGTTTATTTTAGAGATTAATAAAGTTTGGAATTAAGTTTTCATTCTCTCATTTGATTGGTAGAAAGGCATTCTAATAGTCGCCTTAAATGACAAAGATGTTCCTGAAAATTTCGAGATGAAATCACAAGGTCGTCAATATAAGGCGTAACGAAGCGTTTGAGTTCGTCACCTAATTTTTCATCTAAGCATCGAATGAAGGCTGCGCCACTGTTCTTTAGGCCGAAAGGCATCCGCTTCCAGACATAAGTGAGGCCGTTGTAAAGGAATCCTGTAAATTTTCTGTCGTCTGGGTGAATAGCAATTTGCCAGTACGAACTAGAAAAATCCAAAGCTGAGAAGATTTTTGTTTGGTTAAACTTCCAAAGAATATCATCAATATTCTGCGGCGCTTCATTTTCTGGAACGGTCACTTCATTAATTCTGCGAGCGTCTAAACAAATTCTGACCCCTCCGTCTTTCTTTTTTACAACGACAATCGGATTTAGATAGGCGGTCACTGATCTCTCGATGATGCCCTCGTCAATCATTTTTCTGACGGTCTCATCAACTTCCCCCCTTAAAGCTTGTGGAATAGGATAGTTTTTCATCTTAAACGGCGAGTCATCGGTAACCCTAATTCGAAAACAAAAGTCTTTAATGGGATGAACGGGGCGACCGAAGACATGTAAATAATCAAGTAGCACTGTCTGCAACTGGGAGCGTTCATCATAGTTCAAAAAATCACATTTTTGCACATTTTGGCAAATAATCCCCTTCGTCGTTTCCCCCCCTTCCCAAGTTGCACTAGAAATGCTAAGATCAATCCTATCTTCCCCGTCATCTTGAATAATAATTTCTTTACCGGCACCGAAACTCATAACATTTCTGGAAAAATCTATTATTCCACCGTTTTCTCTTAAAAATCAACCCCCAAAATAACATCATGATTAAGATCTTCAATTACTAGACAGGGCACATCAAACAACATATCTCCTATATTAATTGAAATCAGGACCTGCATTGAAATTGGCTTGCTTCGTTTTCTCCCAACCCCTATGACATAGCATCTGACGGTAGGTAATGTCGGTACTGGAATCCGCTCGCTTATAAGTCGCGCATAAAATTTCTTTGACACAGCACTAATTTCACTACCAGTATCAATAAGAGCTTGGACACATAAATTTCCCATAAAGGATTCAATAATAGGGCATTTTCTGGCACGTTCTTTGATAGTCACATCCTCGTCTTCGTTAAAATCAAAAAAGGCATAATTCACTGATATGATCGCATGAAATGGTATCTCTAAAGAAACTCGTCCGTCACCCAGATACCGAGACAGCTGGGACGTTTCTAATTTGTTGAAGCCGGCCGGGATGAATTTTGCCGTCCATCTCTCTCATCGCGATGTCCACGGTTCTCACGGGATTCGGGCGGCGCTCGCCGATCATCTGCCTCGTTCCCTCCGGCCCTATTATCTCTATGCCACTGCGGCCTGCCTTGGTAGTTTCCGTCGGGCCTGCGATTTCTGTCGCGGTTCTCATTGTGATAGTTGTCCCGCGTTCTATCAAATTGTGCCAACAGTTCTTGGAAACGTTCTAAATCTCTACACTCCACGCTGTTGACAATATTCTGTACATACGTTGGGAAATGAGCTGTCAGTAACCAGATGATTTTTTCGGTCGTTTGCCTGCGGGTCACACAGCTTGATGGCGGAGATTTTCTCCATGGCGTAGTCTAAATAGGACTGCCCGTGGCGGTTTTCCCATCGCGATTCTAAAATCTTCCGCTCGAACTCATATCTCCGTTGTTCGCCCCAGTATCGATTCAGAAACTTCTCCCGAAACTCTTCATAATTTTGAGGGAAAGGGTTTAAAGCGGAAATCCAATAAGATGCATTGCCTTTCAACAATTCTTGCATAAATTTAGCCTTCAAGTGTGAAGGTACCGCCTTCGTGAGATTCATGTAATTTTCCGCCCGGTCAAGGAAAACTTTGGGATTTTCATCGGGTTTTCCGGAAAAATACAGGTTCTGCGGTGGAGCCCACGAGAAGCGAAGGCCTGAGCCACCAGAATTCGGATTTGGGTAATTCTCGCGTTCCTTTTCAATTTCCTCCTTTACCAATTCTAGGACAGTACGATCAATTTCCCTTTTTAATTTAGCTTCTCTCTCCCTGATGTTTTCCTCACTAATATTGCCTACTTGCGCGAACTTTTCGTGGATATGCGACACTTCTGAATGGAGTTTCTGTCCGATTTTATTAAATTTTTCGCCCATTTCCTGCTTAACTTCAATGATCTTTTCAGTAACCGACTCACAGCACGCTTCTACTTTGTCGTCGCATGCCTGTAATTTGGTCTGAATTTCGGTTTTAAAAATTTTGAAATTTTCGGTAGTTTCCGCTTGTGCCCTTCCCAACTCCTGACTGAGTTTTTCTACATTCCCCTCTATTTCCCCGCATCTGCCTTCGACCTGATTCTTTAAAATCCCTATTTCATGGTTAAGTTTTTGCTCGAGACTTTCTAATTTATTTGCTTGGGCTTCCAAATGACTTTCGATTCGGTTAAATCTGTCCTCACACTTGCTCTCATGTGCTGTGAACCGTTCATCTAACATTTCCTGTAATTTGGCAGCGTTATTTGAGATTTTCTCCTCTAATTTTGCGGCATTATTTGAGATTTTCTCCTCTAATTTCGCGGCATTATCTGCAATTTTCTCCTCTAATTTTGCGACATTGCTATCTGACTGATCTTTAATTTCTTTCAATTTAGCGGCGTTGTCTGAAAATTTCTCCTCAAATTTGGCAACAGTGTTATCTGAAATTTCTCTCATAACGCGCAAGATCTCACTTAAGGTGGGACCTTGCGTCGACGGCTCCTCAAAACTGTCTTCACCCGTCACGTCAATACCTGATTCGTCCTGCATTTTTACAATGTTACGCGGTTTCACTTGTTTTAGTACGCGCACACGGTATTCACACAACACAACACAACACAAGACAATGACACTTACAAGGAAAACACAGTACAAAATGACATCCTCAACAGACCATAAGTTATTAACTTCTCTACACCGTGCTTCCATCCATCATCTTAATAATTTAAACAATTTAATAATTTACGCAGAGAAATCTCAGGGCGCTTATCTGGGATATTAAAAAATGAAAATTACGATTATTTCGCGTTAATCGAGCCCCACGGTGGGAAAGCCAATTGCAACTACCCTCGCGTCTTCGGTTGGGCGCCTCAGACGGGTAGCCGGCCCGCTCAGTCGACAGATTACCTGAAACGGCGGAGATGGAGGAAGCCGGTGGCCTAGGTTGAATGAGAAGTCAAACATGTGAATTTAGAACAAGTTGAATTTATTCATTAACAAAAGAAAACGCTAATGGTCTGGTGATGATAACTCTGGCGAGCATGCCCCCAAAATCGAAATAAAACAAAAAAATGAAATGTCATGCACATAAGAGAACAAAAAATTACAAAGTGATTACAATCAGATGAAACTCTTCTTCGCGCGCGAATTCCCGCTTGACGGCCATGCGCGGCCGGGAACTCCTCTTCGTCGCCCGGTCGAGAGGAAGTCAACACTGATTGTCTGATGTACTGTTCACACCTCTCGATCGCATGTACGACATAAGACACTCAGACAGAAAATACCTCTGTTAGGCGGCCTGTGCCACCCACTGAAGTTGAACGACCTCAGGTCAGCTGGCAGTTCGGCTGGCGAGGTTCGTGGCGGGCGAGGGGCGCCGCTCGGAAAATGTAGGTCAGATCAGGTACTTGCGAGGGTAGCGGCCAAGGCGGCCGGAACACAAAAGCGCCGTCTGCTCGCTGCGGTGAATGGGTCAGCACAGTTCATTCACTGACACGGTCGGTTCATTCCCGGTCGATCTCACAATACTTTGATACTAATGAGCCCGTGAATTATCGCACAAATTCACAAAGGAAAAGAGAGTCTCGAGTTCGCACGTAAATCGGACGTAATATAATACGAATTGCTGTCAAATGTTCATAATACTGTTCTGCGGCCTGCGTTCGTCACAGAAGTCTTGTACCCAAACTCTACAAGAAACTTAATAATTTTTTTTAAGTCCATCGAACCGAACGCCACAACAGAATATAACAGGTTCCCCCCTGCGGCCGCCACTTGCGTCCGATTCTGAACACGGCTCCCAAGCTTCTCTCTTGTGCCTCGTCGCTCCAAGTTTTAGGAAACCTCATTCCCCCCACCAAAATTATCCCTGTGACTCTGGAATATTCTAGAACAAACCCGAATTCTGGCTGCTATTGGCGAAAGGGTACTGCGCATTAGATATTTTCTGCCCAATCAGAGGATGTTTTCGAGGCCGAGAAAAGAGTGAGAGAGGGGCTGGTTATCGCTCCCTCTCGCTTTAATTTTGCGTCGAAAAGGGGCAGTTATTAACGACCGGGGGGGTGTGAGGGGCTAGGAATCTCTAGGGAGGTTGACGGAAGAGTTCCAGGCGTCGTGGAAAAATACTGAAGGGGTCGTGTGCGGAGCGGCCACCCAGAGTTGGGGCACACGTGTCCTTGACGAATTAGGGAGCGAAGGGTGCCGACACCGTGGCGCCTCGCCTGGCCCTCGGGTCGCCTCCGTGGCGCCTCGCATCTCTCGCGTCGCCGCCTGCGTGGAGTTATTTTGCGGCAGAATAAACTTGAATTTATTCGGTATCACTACACATGCTCATGCAATTTATTAAAATTACTAAAAAGAAATACACTCCATCGACCGTTTAATTTAGCCTACGTTTGAAGCAAATAATGATGATAATGATACTGCTAATTAAAATAAGAAGAAGAAGAAGAAGAAGAAGGAGAAGAAGAAAAAGAAGAAGTGATAGCATCCTGAACTCAAAATAGAGCAAAGTTACATATTCAATGCATATGCAACCTTCGACGATAAAATGGTATCCAAGATACGTGGAAATCTTGATTAGAATGTAAGAGAAAAACTGCTAAATTACATCCTCAGTTCCATTCTTTTAAAAAAGAGATTTTCAGAGAGCTCAACTTTCTTTACTGCAAAGCACGTTAAAAAGTTAGGGAACTTCCATCGTAAATGAACAATATGGATAAACGATAAACAACAGGGGGCACAGTACTGAAGAAAAAAACATTAGACGGGTGATACCAGGAGTGCGTAACGTGATCACGTCAGAAATATACCTCACACTAACGCAACCAATTTCCTGAGGGAAGAGAAAAAAAAAGACTTTCATTTTGAGCAAAGGAAAAGTTACGTTGTCGTCTACGAACAGCGTATGAAAAAAAGCAGCGGCGGCTACCGCACGCCTTTGTGCTGAAGGATGGCGACGTGCCTCGGCTGATGGGGCGGCCGCCGCCCCCGCCTCCGCCGCCGCCTGGCGCGCACGTAATTCGAACGACCGACGTCGGCGGCGCCGAGGCGTCGCCAGGCAACGCGCGGGCGCTGACGGCGAGCTCTACTTACTGGGAGGCGAGAATATCCCTACGCTTTTAGCGGGCGCCGTCGTCCTCGACCGTGGTGGCCCCCGCGCTCTTCCGTGTGTGTCCTTTGCGTTATTACGACAGGTGAGTCAGCCGGCCTCGTGTGCGGAGGCACTTTCAGCGCGAAAGGCGACGGGGGCGCTGGATCGAGTTCAACGTAATGCCCAGATGGTTTCATAATGCTGTAGGGGCACAAAACAGCGTGTGGCGTCATTCTGCCAAGACAGCCATTCATATCTATCTGCTCTGAGTGCATGAGTAGTCACGACAGAGACAAGCAAGCATTCGTCAACAACTGATGAATTTAAAAAAGACAAAATGTTTATGTATGAAATAAATAAGACGTTATTGCTCAATTTACAAAATAATATGTCTTCATTACTTCAGTCAATGCATAGGAACATGGACAGATATTACGATACTATTGGACATATAAAGTAGAATACTTTCGTCTTCAATGGATAACAAATGCAATAAAAGAATCATCAAAACTAAAGTATTTCTATATACAAATAAAACATTATATTACACAGTAGAATTAGTTTCCCTTTAATTTTATTATGTCATTGGCCAGACCATTGGCCAATGTCGCCAAGGCACGAGTGCAGAAGCGAGCTCCTTCCTCAGGTCGCGGTTTCGAGTCCTGCGTAGGCATTGTTGTAGTTTTCTGAATAGAAAGGTTGAGACTTTTCCAAAACGCCATGCACCACCCAATAAAACATTTCCTTGCCGTCCCTTCCTCCGCCTTAGTGAGGGGTTGAGCCTGCAGAGAGGGGAAGTCTGGCACTGTCAATGGGTCTGCGGATCACAACGGCGCGTGTCAATTGTCCGTCACCGCGCGTCGCCAACTCTTCATCAGTTCCGAGTGTCGCTACGGACCCGCGAGTCGCAGCTGTGCATGCGTAGAACCGCCCTGGGTCTACCCATTTCGGCGGCGTGAACGAGAGGGAGGCTAATACCTAAGCATCACGTTGTTAAAGGACAGACAGAATTGACGGCGAGGAACATCTGCGCATCTTACCCCACGAGTTAAGCCATTCAATTGTGAAATAATTTCAGTATCATGTAAGACAAAAAATATTACGAGGATAAGACAATAGATATGAAGACCTATATTTCTGTAGGCTGTACTTCGTGCGCTTGCCAGCCTTAAAATGATACGTACACTTTGCTTATAACAGGTTTCAGCGTTAATTAGTGGCATGTTGGACTAAGTACATTTGAAAAACAGGATGCCTATTTTGAAAAAAATGGTCTAAGCCAGTGGATTAAATAGTTCAAAAGCGATTCCATTGATCCCCAGCACTGAGCACGTCAGTGTCCATAATGTGAATAACCGACAAGAAGCTGTTGATTAAGTGGTAAACCATTGGCACGTGAGTCTTGGTTCAGCATAAAAAACGTCAGGATAAGATTGTCAAAATTTAGCTTTTTGGTGGACGGCAACGAATGTCAACATGTCTCCCACATAGTCCTAGCTCTTCAGAATTTCAATTTCGAAGTGTCCGAGCTTCCTAGATACAGTTCTGATGTCGTCAAGTCTGATTACCTACTATTGGGCCCCCTTAAATATGATTTAAGAGAACGCAAGGTATCCTTAAACGTAAGATGTCCGTAAACGGTTCAAACGGCTTTAAGGAGGCTTGGTTATCAAAGGAAAACCTTATTTTCTGAGGGTATCGGAAAGTATGTGCCATGATGGAGCAAGTACATTGTAAAGCAGGGTGTCAATTGTGAAAAGACAACCGGTCTCATTCTAAATGTTGTACAGCTATATTAACTTAACTTATGTTAACTAAAAAATTAAGGCAGATATTTATTCACTTACTCTCGTATATACATGATAGGTTTTGGTTTCTCTCAAATCTAGAATCAAGGAAGAATCACATATTTCTAAAAGAGCATTCACTTTTTCCTTACAAGAATACAAATATGTTGAGTAACCACCTTCAAACAGCAAGTCGTTAAAATGCGCAACTCTCACACACTGATGTGAGTGGGAAAAATAATACGATACGCTAAGGGTACTATGCAATCATCTGGCTTCAAAAACTACAGGCATTGACTGCCATCGAAAAAGCCAAGCTCCAGTGGGGGCCTTCGAGGCCAGTGCAGTAACCTCCCGTCGTCGTCCGGCGGTGAAGAGCGGATGAACACTCGCTGCACGAGAGAAGCAGGTCGCGGATTCGATTAGGTCCCGTCGATTAGCGCGATCGCTTCCGCAGCGATTCTAACGTAGCAGTCGTTTCGCAGAAATCGTCGAGAGCTTCTCTTCCACTATTCCCTGGACTATTACGCCTCGGTGAAAGAGAGGATCCCATTCCATTCAATGCGAAGCGATGTGAAGAATCGATTGAGCGTTCAATTACACGCTTCTCGCGACGCGACGTTCGTCGTCGCCGTGAAATGAAATAACAATCATCCAAACTCGAAAGGAAAAGGGGTAATGTTAAGCATCCAGGACGAGAAAAACAACAATTTAATTTCATCTCGAGCGGCTGGGGTATGGAATGCAGAGCGGCTCTAAATAACGTCCGTTGCGGAGATCACCGAACTGCCCAATCAACAAATGCAATACAGAGATATTACTACGAATTTGGATTTGAATATAAATCTAAGAACTAATGCCTTATTGAAAGGACCATTATATGAAATTTATTTTTTTCACATTTAATAAAGGTAACAATACCGCGAAGTATAGTTTTGCATTATTATGATGCTACATGAAAAGTAAATACAGTAAAACTCAGTAACTAGAAAATTTGTTTGTTTGTTTGTTACAGAAGATCGAACATTGGTTCCAAAGCAATTATCTTTCCAATGTATACGACAAAGTCATACTCACAAATTTTACCACGCAATTAGCTGGCAGACCAATTCCAACACTTTTGACAAATGCTACCTATATAGGATGGGAATCTTAACCGAGGTAATACGCTTCCTTAAATAACTCTGATAAATTCGCCTTTCACAGATGAACTCTCATAAAAGACTTCCCGACATAACAAACAAACAACTCGTAATATTGTGTGGAGGTAATCTTTGACATTCTCACCCGCGTAAAAGTTGACGTGACGCGAGTTCCCGCCTAACAGCACGAGCACCGCAGCAACCCAACTAACGAAGTGACGGAAGCTGATGAAATCTGCCCTTCCACCGCACCGTGCCCTGCGTGATGCGGCGGCACGGCGCGGCGCGTTACAATTTCCATCTCGTTTCGGAAACAAAGAACCCGTTCTGGCGCCACAGCCGCGGAGCACCGCAAAGCACCTGCGCACACTGGTCCAAACAGTGCCTGAAGGACACTCTTGGCTCAAAAACAGTCTCTTCAAGGTATGGATTGCTTTCATGGAGAAGCTTGAGATCCCGAATTCTTAGAAGTAGAAACTTAATAATAAATGGTTGCCATGTGAACAGCAACCATTTGGAAATCATGGCATGGTAACACAAAACTCAAACGAAACTCCTTTCTCAATTACATTGATTGATCAATTAGCAGCCACAGAAAACAGGAAATAAAAAAATGAAATAATCAACCTTGGACGAGTGAACTTTCGATTGTAATGAACCAATGACTCTGGTCCCAATCCAAGTCCATTACATGACAGAATTAATCTGTCGAGTGAGCACTTCACATTGGCTGTAGTAAACATACAAATACAAATTCCTTAAAAAAATACTTCGCCTGAGGTCCGTGAATTCCATTAACCTAACGATTTCCAGACAGAGAATTTACATCAATCACCTCAGAATTTACATCACATTACCTCAAGAGATTGAGGGGAAAGTACCAGTGAGGGAATTGTTTCAGTTCATCTACAGTTATTTTGTCCATTTTGAAACAATCATCGACGCGGACTGCAAGATTCGATCTGGTTAAGAAATTACTCTTTGTTTTGGTTGCTGACTTTCCAAGGAATATTTAAGAAGTCAAAACATCTTTCTGAGTTTAATTTTGTTTTTAAGAAGAAATTTTCTCACGTTCAGCGCTAAAAACTGATTAAACTAACTCATTAATTTACATAACATTATTGGAATTATTGTTCATGTGGATACTAGCACGATTAGAAAAAATAATAACATAATTGGGCTAAATTAACTTTTCAAAAAGCCAAAAAAACGTTATAAAATCCTAAAATTCCAGACAAAGACGATATAAATAAAGTAGACAATGTAGAAACAAGTGTGGAATAAATATGAATCCTGATGGTTTTGCAAAAGTTATTAATAAAAATCTCTAGTACTCAACAAATAGTGATTAAAAAAATGTTTTAAGGTTACATGAATTGGCAGTGTTTAGATACTTTAGCTCTGAAATGACAATGCATTATCGTGCAGAGTATTTTGGCATATCGGATACGGTGAACCAAAAATGTTGGTCTCTGGAGGGCCACCGTAGACAAGTGGGGTAACGAGGAAATACGCTAGGCTCGCATTGGACATCGCTCGGACCCAGTGTGTGCCAGGAGCGGTGCGGGGAACGAGCCGCGGTGGCGTGCAGGGCGGCGGAGGCACTGGCGACCGCAGGTGCGTGAACGCCAACACGTTCGCACCTCCGCCCTGTCGCCAGCGCTGCTGCCGCCGCCGCCACAGAAGAGAGATCCTGTTACGCGTAACAAGATTACGCGCGCTCACGGCGATGGTGCGCGGCGGGGCAGAGGAACTCTTCCTCTCCCTCTCTCTGGGGAAGAGAAGAGAAAGGAAGAGACAAAAGCAGAGAAAAACAGGAAAGGGCAGAGAAAAAGGAAGAGGGGAAAGGGGGAAGATGAACGAGAGACAAAGAGAGAGAGAGAGTGAGAAGGGGTGAAAGAGAGAGGGGGGTTAAGAGCTTGAGGATGAAACTGCTCCATTTGACGAAATCTACAGACTATAGTACGCAGAACTAGAAGATTTTCATTTACTTTCTCGCATACTACCTACATGGTCTGGAAAAAGTGATGTAATACTTCAGCAAAAATCGGATTTTTTTTTCCTTCTTCAGAAAAGAAATTGTTTTTTGCATCTCTCATACCGAAAAATATTGTCCCTCCGAAATAATTATTGATCCTTTATATAGTAAATAACTTCCTGGGTCCTCGATACAGATAAATTGATTTACGGCAAAACAACTGTTCGTCTGTAAGTAATGCTAGCGGATAAACCATGGGTAGGATTTTCACCAAAATTCATATTCCCCGATTGATCTGGGCGAAGTCGTGGCACCTTGAATTCGGCACGGATGTTTTGTTTTTATTCAACCATACCGACAATTTCACAATTTTCTTCAAAATGGCCCCAAACTTCATATAACTTTTTTCATATAGAACAACGTACGCTTAAAAAAATGCATATTTCCCATTTTCGTTCAACACTCCAAAGATAGATACTTTTCTAAATGAAATATGTTCTTCAAAATTAGATCTTTAAATGAGATTGTGAATACGTTTTTTGAGAATATGAGTATTTTTGGTGAGATAAAGGTAATTTTAAAAAGGTTTTTATCAAAAATGGTTCCAAATTTCTTCCTCGGATATTGCGAAATACGTTTATACAAATGGCGAAGTTATGCTTTTCGTTCAACTTTTTTAATTTTCCAAAATTCAGAGAGTTCGTTACAAATAATGGGAAAAAGTATGAACTGTTGTAAACCAACTATGGTCCAATTAAAAGAAGTTTGTGATTGACAGTTGCGAAAATAAACACTTGAAATAAATACTTATCAAAGTAACCAAATCATACACTCATATTGTACGAAGCTACAGCTACAGAAGCAGAACTGTCAATCACCAACTTATTTTAATTGGACCATAGTTTCCTAGGATTCCCTTACACCGGAGATGATCAATCACCGGATTCTTTTGATGCTGAAACGCCATCTGCCTCCTTTGAACACCCAACCAACACCACTCGCATGGGCCGGGATTTGAACTGTGCGATGGCACGCTGGCGCCGCGTCGGCCGCTCCGCTGCGAGGGGCGGAGGCCGAGGGAGGGCCGCGCTGGAGCCAAGTGGCACCACGCAAGGCGACACGAGCGCAGGATGAGGCAATCAGGGCCCGTGGGCAGAGCAGAGCAGAGGGGGGCGGGGCGGAAGGGCAGGGGTGCCGCGCGGGAAGCGGCGCAGCCGGCAGCGCCGCTCCGCGCCGGGTGCAGCCGCAGGAAACGACCCGAGTGAAGCAGCGCGACGGGACACCAGACAGATAGATACGAGCGCAGTGGGGGACGAGCCGGCGCGCTCAGTATCAGGGGCGGTGGCATACCTGGCCAGCTTAAGTGGTGGCGCACATGGTCGAAAAACTTCAAATACTTGTATTAGGGTTTTTTGCACAGCATGGCGTAAGGCAACCGTTTGCCATCTCGATCTTCTGCGCTTGCGCAGATGCAAAAAAGTTACGCGAAACTTCATCTGCGGATACTCAGATCGAAAGTGCACTTGATTGCTGTAACGCTTTGTTGCGCAAAAACTATCTTCTATTACTGTTTTTATATTTTAAACGAATGTTCATACTATACCAGAAAAATATTATTTAGAAGACTTGCTGTTGAATAAATAGGGACTTTAAGTACGCGCCACGTACAACACTCGATACTTGATCTGCCCATGTGAGATGCTCAAAAGTAATGCGTAACTAGATCTGAGCCTGCGCAGATGCTCAAAGGTAATACATACCTCGATCTACGCATGCGCAGATGATCGATAAAGCCATGCGCTACGATCTGCTTCAAAACGACCTACGAAGTCGGACCATTAATCGATGATGATTAGCATATTCCTACATAATTCTTAAATTTTGGCATCCTGCATATCGGGATACTTTCGAATGATTAATCTTTAACGAAGCAGGGAATTTTCGGCAGTAAAAAAAAAGTGTTCAAAATCTTCACGCAAAGAAGACGCACAGTACGGGCTCCTGAGCAGCAGGCGCGTGGCGGCAGGAGCTGCCGCGCCGCGGCGGAAGCGCGCTGCAGGCCGGGATGGAAGGGAACGGGGTGGGCAGCAGAGCGCGGCGGCAGAGAGCGAGCGGGACGTCCGTGCGGGCGTGCCTGCGTGCGCGCGTGCGCGTGCGGCCGGACGCCAGCTGCCGCCATCGCCCATGCGGGTCGTGCGAAACCGGACGCCTCCCTCGGCGTCGCGACGCGTCGCCTCGCCTCGCGTCGTCGCCAGCCCAACCAGCCAGCCACGGCAGACGGCCACGACCGCGGTAGACGCAGCCCGCTCGGATACACAATGAAGCCACAAAGTGCAAACTGCGTTTTCCGGGGTACAAGACGCCACCATTTTATGGCTTTGTCGATCCGTCTTGCACTTGAAATAAAAGTCACCGAATGTTGTAAATGGAACCTATTATTCAAACGAACGATGTTTCGTGAGGACGACGTGGCCAATGAATGCTTTCACACAATACTGTCACTGAGACTTTTCAATGCTTTCGAAGAATCGTGACTATGATACACTTAGTTTACGCAACGTCAAGAATATTGCATTCCAAAGTTGATTTAAAAATGACAATCGCTTTGCATATCAGCTTCAAATGAATAGATCTGCAAGTGCCTGTGCTCTGTATAATGGCACTAGAGGTTTGGAAATAACTCCACGTTACTAGTAAACATCAATTGTTTGTTTGTAACTTGAACGCCAACCTACGATACTAATATTTTACTTTTCAAGTAATGAAGTGAAACTTTTCGAACAAGATGGTTTAGCAATAGAGATGCAACGTAGCGGGGCCGAGTTTGATAAATACGAGATAATATTCCAAGCAAGAAATTGTCACTTCGTGGCCGAGGTGCAATTTTTTTCTGTGCACCTTTAATTTCCTTTCGCCTGCAATTCAACTTCTTCGATAAATTAATTTTGAGTTTTTTTCGCTGGTAGCTTGCGTCGCTTCAAAACAACTATAGGAACAACTATTGGCGCATTACTAAATAATTTTCGCAGATGACACCACTGTGTGATGTGACATTGCGCTAAACCTAAAAGACGTTTTTCTTTGTTTAAGAATGCATTCGCACAGGGTTTTTTTTTCAATCAACAAGAATGATATACGTAGTTCTCGAAAGAAGTATTACTGAAGTCAGCAATCGTACCTATCAAACATAAACATTTCTTTTAGACTTAGGTATTTCTACTTCCTGGTTATTTCTATCGATCAGTAGACCCACGTCCCCTGAACATTTTCAAAGCTAAATTGATTTTAACGTAGAAAATACCACACGTATAGTTTGTTATGTTTAATGTAGGAGTAACGGGAAATAAATGACGTTTTCGTAAGCATGGAAACAACATTGATTTGAAACCGTAGCTGTTTAGATTGGACTCATAAAATCCATATTCACATATATTTGACTACATGAAAACCAGAAGTGAAGTATTCCATATTACCGATCGAAAAACTTTAGGAAAATAAGTATCTAATCACGACACTAAAGATACTTTCCTGCCCCACGCATCGTGAAAGGAAATGCACCGCGCCACGAGAAAGTTCCCTGCTGCCCTCCCTTCTGCTCTCTCGACAGGAAATCCGCCAGATAGAACCACTGACATCTCCGCTTCCGCCAGAGCAAGGAAGCGGATGCTGTTCGTCAGGAGTATATGAGCGTTGCCCAGGGGCAGTAAAAACTGTGCGGCAATTGCAGCGGGAAGGTGCCTCTCAACTCCGGAACCAATGCTTTGGGTTGACAGTTCTGATATTGAAAGTGAATATTCGGAATTGGCTGCAAACTGACACCCCTTGCTTCACGCTCTGGTCTGGTTCTAACAGTTTTACGAACGCTTCAATATGTTTTAGTGATCTCTTAAAACAAACTTACATTTTTTCCACGAAGATTCGGAGTAGTGATTACGCCGGAATAATCCAAACACGTTACTAACCTGCAATAAAGAAAGAAATTATATAAGCAAACAAGTCAACAACAGTATATTTCAAATGGTAAATTACGAAATCAGCAAAAGATAAAAGATATGACAACAGCATTGCTTTTTGGATCCAGTGAAATGCATCAGAACGCATTTACGATTGGATTAAATCGATTTTAAAATACAGACATACCAACTTCTTTCAAATAATTGGTTTACTCAGAGGGACATGGTAAAGAATGACAAAACGAAAAATGAATAATATATATAATCCTCATGCCCCACATGATTTTTCCAAAAACATGAATGCCCAAATTTTACGATTAATTCACGTGGGAATTACTAACTTCAAAGTTTAGCATACCTTTCTTCGTACAAAGTTTGTTATAAACAACAAAATGAGCACACATTTCGTTATGATTTCACGTTCCATTTTTAAAACAAGCTCGCCGCATCAAACGAACAATGTCTGCCTCTTCTGGAGTCGCGCGCAGCTCCAGGCCCCCCGTCCGAGCGCGCGCGGAGGCAGTACGCGACCAGGAACAACGGCATCGATCGGCGCCCATACATCTTGGATGGCTTTCGACTTCTATGACCAGGGTAATGGCCTCCGCGACATGAATAATTCCGTGATTTGTGTCCCGGTCGCCGTCGCCGCGCGGGACGGGGGCGGCAACGGGGGCGCGAGCGGAGAGCGACGGAGACCGGCGCGACGCCGCGCTGGGATTAGCTCTGGCGCGCGCCGATGTCGAGACTTTCCTCTTCTCTCCGCTCCCCCCGCCCCGCCCCGCCCCGCCCCGCCCCGCCGCCCCGCCCCGCCCCGCCCCGCCCCGCCCCGCCCCGCCCCGCCCCTCCCGTCCCTGCCCTGCCCCACCCCGTTCAACTCCACAATGCTCTCTGCAGCGCACCGCCCTCGTGCCATCTCGTGCACGGCGGCGGCAGTCGCGGCTGGCGACGTCGGGTGACGCTCTCGCAAGAAGCAGCAGCTTCTTCGCACCGAAGGAGGTCGCAGACGCCCGACGCAGTGCATCCGAAAGAAAACCGACATTAAATCGAAACGAGAGAAAGACGTTCGTTCAAAAAATAGTAAAAAGAGTAAAAATGATCATGGAAGAATTGTAGCAATTCCTAGAAGCCTTTCAAACGACTACAAACATTCCATTGCATATTAAAAAACATTCTAATGCCTTTTTTAGACAACTGTTACTTCTGAAGGTAGCCTACAACTGAGACCATGAAGGTAGAGCTGCACTTTCCCGTAATTATAAAGAGACCATGTGAATGCGGTCGTTAAGGATTGGTCGAGGGGATCTACCCCTACCACCTCGTCAACCTGTTCCGCAGTCTGTAGCAGGTGACTGACAATTACAAACATACGCGGTGACAATGGGACTATGTCTGAACGTTCCTTTAAATGGTCGTCGGAAACAAAGTCGAAAAGATGCTCACGCAGTTTTCTCAAGGTGAATATATACTAAAGCAATAATTCATCCAAAGAAATCAAGATGAAGTACAGTGTACAACAAAAAATTCAAAATTATGTATGCATGTAAAAAGTATGCAACAGTAATGCTGATCATTCTATATAAGCTCCCACCATGAAGGAATATAAAATAAGCCCAGTCGTGCTACAACATAGCACAAACATTCTCGTATTATTTGTAACCGTTATGTAAAATCAGTGATCTCGTGGATTGTGGGTGCCAAAATCTGCATTAGCAAAAATATCCGGCGCTTTCTGCTGACTGTTTTTCC
This sequence comes from Acheta domesticus, assembly GCA_031308135.1. NCBI lineage: Eukaryota > Metazoa > Arthropoda > Insecta > Orthoptera > Gryllidae > Acheta > Acheta domesticus. The sequence continues at coordinate 221,259,975 of JAHLJT010009436.1, forward strand.
CCTGTTCTTTCCCCAATACTTTTCCCCATTTATATAAAAAATGAACGACGGAAAATAGTCCACCCGTCTTGGTTCTTGAACCATTACCCTACTTATTTGTAGGCCAGAACCATACGACCACCTCTACCGATACAAGGCGTATTCTTATTACAGATGTAAACGCGAAAGGAAATATTTACACTCGAACGTTTTTGAAATTGCGAAAATATTTATAAGAAATTGTTTACAAAACAAAAATGCTCAGAAACGCATTAAATAATAGAATAAACCGTTAATGTAAATATACACATGCGAGATGTTCCAAAAATACGAGAAAGAACACTGTGAAATAAGAATACATAAGCCATTAAATTAAGTCTATTGAAAGGGAATGTCAAAGAAAAAACTATTAAAATTTAAATGTTTACAGAAAACTGGAATTGAAAACAATACTGTATCATGCAGATTTAACGATAATATCAAATTAACATTAATTCGAAGTGATAAACGTAAGAAGAAATTGAAAATCATTTCCTCGTTTGAAAGTGCTTTGAGGCAGACATTCCCCTTATAAGTGGTAATCCAAACAACTGATAAATAACCAGATAACCGCATATCTGCTCCAAATAAGATTATCGGTGTAGCAAAAATATTAAATAACACAGATTTAATAGGTCGGAAAAGAACTGAAAATATTTAACATATACCAGTCAAATACAGAGAACTAGTGGCTCCATAGAATGGCACAGACATTTTTCGCACTAGTAAGTTTGCAATTTCTAATTTGGTTGCCCATAATTCACTCAAAATCACGCGAAAATTACAAACATTTCCAACAAAAAATGTACGTGACATTAATTAAAAAACAGGAGAACAAATTTCATTTGAATGAAAAATCCCTACCAACAAAATTGAAGTTTAAGGAACACTCTGAAAAATGCCAATTTTTGCAATTTTTGAAATTTCAGAGTACACAGTGAAAATTAGACCTGTGCCACCATTATATATTTCACTTAGTTCTTACAAAAATTTCGAGGGAAAAAATTATGCCATTTTTTAGAAAATTTTAAAATCGTCTTCTTGTAAAATACCTCGAAATTAGATAGAATTCATTTGAACCACACAGGTCTTCGAACCAGTTCAGAAAGACTAGGGAATACTCACTTGGGAAGAAATCCTACGAACAGTTTATGTGCTAGCGTTGTGCAAATACGAAGGACGGCCAGATGGAAGGATGGACGGATGGATGGATCCAGTAACAGACAGACGCAGTCAAACACATACAGTCACATAGTCGCAGACGTGTCAATCAGATGCAGACAGCCACAGACACACCGACCGACACGCAGACACATACTGACACACGCTTTGCAGTAAGAACTTGCTCGGCACCAGGGAATCCCAAAGCTTGTCTTTCCGTTGAAATTTCGAAGTACATTTTCCGCAGAATCACAACTTTCTCTACACTACTTTTACTACTTTGTGTATACGTATTTATGAGAGAAAGTACAAATCAATCTCCCGAGCTTTCCAGTTATTCTTTCATACAAGTAATAAGAGTACAACAATATTTATAATTTTTTCAGTAGTCAATTTATAAAATTATAAAAACCAAAGCAGTTGAATATAAAAAAAAAAAATCAATGGAACCCAAGAGCACATCTACGTCTAATGTAAAATAAACTTCCCAAGTGCTGAAATTCTGCACTCTCATTTTAGTATCAGCAACAAATTAAGTTCGATATGACATCAACAAGACCAATGCAAACTCTACAGCGGCAGTTGAATCCGCGAGCTTCAGCGTGTGTGAGTACTTGGTATATGCGCGCAATGTTGCTCCCCACCGCTATTCGTGTCATCAATAACCACTACTGCCATTGTGCTCCCGTTCCCGCTGACGTAAACACGACTGAACCCCACTGCGCCCCGTGTTGCTGCGATTGCCCTCCCCGCCATCGCGCCGTCCCCTCCGTTTCGGCATCCGTGCTCTGTGCCAGTGACATTGCCGTTAGGCGTTCTGTCTATCACAGAGAAGTGATAAACATCAGTGAAGCCCACTGCTCTCGCAGGTAGCTCTAAAGAGAGAATGCACGCCCCCGTGATGTTCACTGTTAGTTTTTATCAATGGGGACTATACAATAAAACTATCTTAACGTACAGAAATATAACGAAGAGTCACAGGCCACCTCTAGTGTGGCAGAATCAACTCCTATTCCCGCATGCAACTATATTTCTGTACTCATTTCTTAAAATAGTCACATGCCGATATCTCAAGAGTTCCACATTGGAGACTTCGAATTTCATGCCATATTTTACCGAAAAGATAATATTGGATAACCATCAATACATGTAATAAGTGGCCAGTATCTATTTTTTCAACATAATTATTTAGCAAATTTTCAAATCCTTTGGATTATACGACCATCACTGGGAATTCATAAATGATGAATTCGGATAGGTGTAATGATAAGTGTTAAAGATCATCATGCAAATGTTTCCACGTTTAAACTCTGTGAATTTTGTTGGTTTTTCGACATTCGACGCTTCTTTTCCGCCGGCTACGCGGTAAGGAAATTATTGTATTTTCTTCTGTAGCACCGGCCGCGGGCCCTGACAGTCGTCGCAGCAGCGATAAAGTCTGTGTAAACTGCAAGGTAACGACAGCGGAGTCCGTCCCTGAGAAGTAACAGATCAAGAGTTGCGACAAGAGTGGAGGTCGCGCACCGACGCGACGCAACAGCAATTGGCGTTAATCACTCTCAGATTTCCAAGTCGGACCCGAGTACGGTACAGTACTGGGTATTACCTGTGTACAGTATTTCTTAGAAGAAAATTCAGTTTTCTGGGTTACGATTAAGCTTTCGCACAAACATTATGTATAACCTTATACGCCATCAGATGGTGTTTACGGTGCTTTCTTTCGGTACGCATAAACACCCTCTACAGGCCACGTGTCCCTACATAGTGCCATCGGACAAATAGGTCGTGCTCACCCCTGCTCCCTTTCAGTTCGGATTATTGGGGCACAACGGCGTCGCGCGTCGCATCAGGGCTCCGCTTGCACGTCCTCGATTGCGTCCCGACGCTTCGAGCCGAGCCGCTCCGCCCGCGCCCCGAGGCGGACAGGCCGCGCCAATTAACACCTCTGCGGTGCACGGGGCTCCACGGCGTGGGCGGGGGGCGGGGAGGACAGGCAGATTGCAGGCACGGCTGCCCGTGGAGGGAGCATGGCTGTGGGAGAATGTGAGTGAGCCAGGATTGTGAGGGAACTGTAGGATGTGAAAATGTGAGCTTGCGTAAGGAATTACGCCATCTGAAAAAAAAGATACATCGTTCTAAATAACCTATGGTACGATATGGCCTGATTTTATAGAGGAATCAAGAAAAAAAAAACCTCCAAGACCACGTAGTATGACATTTAACGATCGATTGAAATTGGGGGAGAGGACAAAATTAATCCCGCTAGTCCTTTCCATCTTGGAGGGTCAAAGAGACGTCTCCCCGATCACACTATGCGAGTTGTGGCACAGCTAAAGTAGGTCTTCTTGAGAAACTTATACACTATACATAAGACTGGAGGTAAGGGTGGTACAAACTTCACACGGATCTAATGGACTCAATGTCATTATCGATTACAAGAAGAATTAAATCTAATTCAGAATTTAAATTGATAAAAAATTGAAAATTAAAATCGACTGAGAATGTTTTTACAATATCAGTGAAATACGGTTTTAAAACAGAAGCGATCATTGGCTGATTACGCTCAGAGGCAGCATTGGCTTTGTCTCTGCAGCAACTCTAACAGGGAGGTCCATAGCTAGTCTGATCGGTTATTTTTAGTGGTTTCTCCGATCAATAACAGGGAAATGTGGGAGCACTATCCTAACAAATGGACCACGGACCACATACGACTTTTCCTTCCCCTTCCTTGTCATATCCCCTCCCCTCACACACTAACCGACACTTGCATACAATACACTATTACACATGTCGGGGTAGGGAGCTTAAGAGCTTCTCCCGTGTGGAGCGGTTCCGAGGGGAGGAAAGAGGAAATCACCAGTCGCTTAGGACGGCGACGGATCTCATCATCCAGCGGCGGGAAAACACCTCCACTTCTCGGGATAAACATTCAGTGCTCGCAGGGAATTAATGATTCGAGCAGTGTTTTTTGTTGTTTTTTTAGAAAAAATCTTTGATATTGGGATTTTTCGAATTCAATTTTTGTTCCGCATCCTTCCCATCTTATTTCACAAGTTCTCATTATTGCACGAACTAAACACTGTTTTAAATGAATTACAGTTCACATTACTTTGGTAGGCGTACTCACTACGCTGCTGGGTGCCCTGCTTCGCTGCAAACTGTGAAAGGCGAAAGCTGTAAAAGCCTAATATGTGCACCAACTCTGCAATGGCCGCCGAACGGGCGGCAGACCGCATCGCTCAGCTTTACGAGGCGGGAGCTATTTCCCGCAGAATTTTTCGCGGTCCCACCGAGATCGACCACAGATGCCGCTTGGATTACGAACCACAAAATTCAGAAGATAAGATCTCGATAAGCGGCTTTTTCCACCCTTACGGTTTGAAAACACTGAGGTCTTAACTCTTAATACGGTGCTCTGTAGATTTCAATTCTGAGCTTTTATAAGGCACTGGAGTCGTTTGTGTTTTGAAATGGGAGCAATAACGTCAGCAGGTCGTCAGCAGCACGTTAAAATGCACACGTCCGGTCGGAAAGGAGGATAGGGAACGGGAGGGGAGCGGTCGTCACGAGACGGTCACCATCTGCAGCAGCAATCCACGGCCACGTCATGTTGTCGCACGAGAGCCAAGTGGAGCATATTCAAACGGGGGAAAAGGAAGAAATATGAGGAACTAGAGACAGAGAGAAAGGGGGAAAAGGCACCGAAGAATAAGATTTAAAACAAAATTATCTTCCCTGCTTTGAAATACGAGGGACGGCATTTATTTCCACCAACGAAATAAAAAAAGGGTTTATAAGCGACATTAATTACCTCATAAAAATCTATTTGAACAAAAGTTATTTAGCACTTCTAAATATCTCCGGACTTTTAACGCTAAGCTCCCCAAACAATCTGTTGCGCACACACAACCATCGGCGACCAACTCCAGCGCAGCTGGGTCCAACCGGATCGCTTGGCCACAGAGGCCAGGGAGTCGCACCGCGTGCGTAAAAATACAGTGCACAGGAAGGATTCTCCTCAGAGCAGCGCCTGGTAAATATAGCCCGCGACTCACGCGTGACTGCTGCTGGACGCGAGGCGCGGGGCACGGGGCACGCCCCGATGGGATGGGAGGGGAGGGGAAGGGAAGGGCTGGAGGGGAGGGGGCGAAATAGCAGTCTCCAGGCGGCGCGCGGTCGCTCACCTCCGCCTGCCCTGACGGCAGCGACCGCTCCGCGCCCGGAGATGCACCTGGACAAGAACGGCCACCGCGCAGCCTCACAGCCGCTCGCGCGGAACTCCCGGACCGGCTGGCCGGAACTAGACTTCGATTTAAACGTACTGGCACTTGAAGGTCACGAACAGGACGGAGATGGGGACACCGTCATCCAATTGTGAGCTCCGACACCAAACATTTTAGTCTTAACGAAGCTTACGATTAAACGTCAATGTCCCTCTCTCCTTCACCTTATGAGCTTGAAGCGCCACCACGTTTAAATCAGAGTATATCCCCCGTTGGCTTACCCTTCCCAACACACTCTAGATGAAGGGAAGAAGACGAAGTACAGCAGAGAAGAATTTATATCTGATTTTTTTACATTGTTGTAGCTTCTGCCGAATAAATATTACACATTTATATGACGATGAGTAATTGATGGAATAATAGCAGGAGTCAAGGAAGAACTTGGACCAAAGTTGTGGGAAAGCCTCTCTGCCCACTATTCTTATAATGTTCCAGGAGCGAAGACCTATCGCGGTGACCTCTACGTCGAGGGTTTCCTCACAAATAATAATAATAATAATAACAATAATAATAATAATAATAATAATAATAAATGTAGGACATGAAAAAATGACGGAGGGAGAGGAGGAGAGCAGGTAAACAAACGGAAGAAGTAGAAATAAAGGAGTGTCAAAGACAAAAAGGGAAACAAAAATGGGGACGAAGAGGAGGAAACAAAAAATGAATACCATGAAGTACACTGACGAATCGAAAACTAGGGACGAAGACAAAATCCGCCTCCTCGTTTTCCAAGGACGGATTGGTTGGTGAAGCCTGCAGGTGCAGAGGATTGAGAGGATAGGTGTGGTGAAGGTTGCTGAAACTGACTCCCTCCGGCAAATTCGCCACCAATTTGACCTGAATATCAAAACAATTCCCTTGACATCTCAAACTTGACATCACGAAACGTATCTTGACTTGACATTCATTTATCCAAACAATCTGGATTCACGTATTCACGCCCTACTCTCCTCTCCACCTCCCCTTTCACCAAATGGCGTCTCCCGAAACTATGCTTCTCAGGTCGTTGGAATCGCCACGTTTACTTATCATTCACGGGGGCAAGGGAGCCGTTCCAAGCGACACACAGACCAGAAACGCAAGGCCGCCGCGAACGTCTTGTCTCCCGAGCGCCCTCTCGCGCGCCCTGTGACTGCGGATATAATCGCACGGGAAAGGGGAGGGCGAGGAGAGGTCTAAGGCGGGCCGAGGTCAAGTGCGCGTTTTAATGAGCGCTATAGAGTTTATGCGCGCTTTTTAATGAGATCACGAGAATTTCATGAGACTGTCGCCGGTGGAACTCGTTAAGGTGCTTAAGGCGAATATGAGCACGTAACGCAGACACACTGGAGCACTTAGGCGAAATCTAATTATTGTTACTTTAAACGTGAATAAGCGAAGTTGATATAAAGAAGTGCGCTCTTAGGATCAGGCACAATATACAATAGAATAGTTGAACGGCCGAACCAGTATATTTGCAAACTAATAGCATTAGGAAAAAGAGAATTACCCAGGGCAAAACTCAACTTTAAGTGCAAAAAAGTTCCACCACATCTCATGTCACTTAATCATTTAGGAACAACCTTTGGGTAAGTGCTGAAACTTCAAACTACGCTCCATTTACATCCCCATCAAATTACAGTACGTACTTCCCGGTGACAGATACAATGACGAAATTAACCCCGCAACCATTTCCATGTTCGGTAGCGGATTGCGCGTAATTCCCACAGCCGGCAGCGCGCGAACTTGACACCCCACCCGCGCTTCTACGAGGCTGAACGCGTAAGACGCATTCACGCGCCGGTGCCCGCCGTCGCCGCCGCCCGCGCGTATCCGCCCCCGGCGCGCCGGCTTCTTTGTGCTGTGGAAGCCGCACAGTGGCGCAGCGCCTTGCCGCACCGGCACGCCCGGGTGCGCCTCCACCCGCAACTGCCATACACGCTATCGCCATCGTAATCAGATACACCCTGTCACTGCCGCCGATTCCCTGCATCCCGATTACATACAATACATTTTCTCTTCTAATAAGAGTTGCAAATATCGGTGGTTTTTGGTAAATGTCGAGATGTTTCACAAAACATTCGATTGCTTTTGATTTTTTTTTCTTCTAGTGATACAAGGTCTCTTCATTTTTTTAATAGTTTATTTCAGGGATGAAACGCAATTAATAATACAAATTTACTAACGTATTTTGTCGTATTTGTTGTTCACAAATGATCCCAAACGGCTGAAAAGGTCGAAAAATAAATTCGCTAGTAGAGAAATTCTTTAAGGTGTTAGTTAAAGTATTTTGCCAGGGTAATGAATGTGCTACTGCCATTAGTTAATAGCAAATTGAAGACAGAGGTTTAATTTTCAAATCAATTTGAGAAGGTTGACTTAAAATCTAACCTCTCTGCATAACAACACAGAATTTTGCATTCCATTATTACATTTTTCATAACACAGACGTCTTGGCGCTTTGATTTCTTGATACGCTAATACACAAAACAAATAATTAGGTGATCTTTTATCATATTTTAACAACCCTCCTGAGCGGATAAAAACGGAATAGAATAACAAAACTTATTTTTGATACCATGGACAAAAATAGCCGGTAGTCCACAAAATATCGATTGTTCAACCACCAACGTTTAAAGAACATTTCAGTTTCCATGTTGGCAGCGCTGTGAACCAGTTTGAGCGGTGACACCCAGCGCGGTAGGCACCCGCCGCCGTTGCCGCCGTCGCCCCACGGACGCAGGGATCAACGCGTGTTGCCAGCGACGCACCGTCCGATGGTGTGACGGTTAGCGTGCCGGACTGTCATACCCAAGTTCGCGGGTTCAAACCTGATCGAAGCCGTGGATTTTTAAGGGCGAAAAAATCCTTCGTACGCCTTCCGCGGAGGGGAAGTAAAGCCGGCTGGCCCATGTTAGTAGATTTACTTGCATGTAAAAGATCCTCAAGCCTAAATGACGCCTCTGAGCTAAATTCAAATCGCCTGTTTCGTCGCCCGAGATACCTTCTTTCTCCGCTAGGTGGTGAAAGGAGCGTAGTAGAAATTTGCGTGGTCAGACGGAAGAGCGGGCCTGATGGTCCGAGTCTCGCCACGTAAAATAAGGCATTAACTAACTAACTAACTAACCGTCCGGGGTTGCGGCACAATGAGCTGACACGTGCCGCATGCGCCGGCGCGGCGTCGGCGCCGCCGCCCGGGCCCTGATTGCCTTCGTTAGCACAAGGACGCGGCCAGAGACGAGGCGCCGCGCCACCGGCAGCCGCTCGACCCCGCGGCGTGGGCAGGACGTCATGCATCGGTCCAGATGCGCAGGTCGTCTGTGTGATGTTCGGATTCAGATCCTCTCTCTTGCAATGTTATCAGTCACCAATCCCGAGCCTCTCTAGTAGTAGAGAGCTCTGGATAGTATGGAGATTTTACACCCTCGAAAAGTATCGAAAGTACATCGATCTTCTGCGCATGCGCAGTTCACGTTTCGCATCACGTGTGTGCATCTGCGCGTGCGTAGAAGATGGAAACTGCAGTGGATTGCTGCCCGCTAAGGCGTGCAAAGCTCCCTAATGCCGGAGTCACATTCTACGTCCCTCTACGAGGAATAAGTGGTGGAGAAGCCCAATAAACGGCTGGTTTCCTTGGGGTACTCCGGTTTCCCTTGCCTCCCATTTCACCACCTCTCCATCTTCATGTTTATGATAGAGTATATCATTTTCATCATAGTCGTCATTATACCTTGTAACACGCGCCGAAGTGCAGGGACTCGACAAGGGCCGTGCTGAGATGCTCTCAGGGCGGTACATTTTAGAGTCGTCTCGCCGCCATTCAAGGAAAACGATAAATTAATAAATTATAAACACCTAAAGTTGCAATACGTTAATACACAAAGGAACAACATCTCAAAGAAAAATACCTACTTTTTACAACGGCAATATGCAGGCAAGTGATAAAAAATTTCCTGACTACAAAAATGAAGAAAATATCTGAAGTACAGCCGGAAGTGCAGAGCCTTGAGGAAAAGTACAGAAAGCACTGCGACCGCGGAAACCCCCAACAAAAAACACTTCATTTTTCTATCGGGAGCCGGGCATCGAGTTCTTTTGTGAGCGCCGAACGCTCTGCGTGGCCGGCGCTGGTCGCCGCAACATGCCTCGAGCGGCGTGCCGCCGTCCGCTTCGCGCCCCGCCCCGTCCACGCACCGCACCTGCCGCCCATTGTGCGCGGGGATTAACGCGAGCGAAGAGGGGCGCCGCGCCGGCGACAAAGCGAGGATTAGCGCAGCGACTTGCGCCAAGCACACACACACGCACAGAGACAGTTCAGCCATTCACGCGCAAATCTATTTTGATTTACCCGCGCACGCTGCCACTAACGCTGCACTCGCCATCAAGATACACCGACACACTGTAGTCGTTCTATTATTTCATTTGCCCTGGGACTGCGAGTACAGAGACTCATCGTGGAACACTGCAACCACTGTGTGCCGGACGGTACATTGCGTACATTTAATATTCCTACAACGCAGAAGGTGCGCAGGGAGGCATGTGGTGACGTGTAACTCTTAGCATGCCCAGTAAATACTATTTTAATTTTCGTGTGTCTAGTAATTACGCTATTTGAAAGCAAGAAAAGAACCTAGTCGAGCGAAATAATATTTCTGACATTACAATACACTTACATAAAATTGCAATTCTCCAACAGGTATTGGAGAATGGTTTCACAAGTTCTGGCCAAATGGTTCTACAAGTTCGTCATATCAAACAAATTAGTACACACCGAATATGCATGTGTCGATTAAAAATACCCGTAATATTGGTGCTCTCTAACACATTTAACCATTATACGCAATATAAACTCGGTAACAAAAAAGAAATACTTGTTTTAAGATGAAACAGAAGCAATACAGTATTTCGAAGCCTCGTGCTCATGGCAACAGTATTCACATTAGTCACCAGCCGGAGAAAATAACATTCAAATGAAAGAACGGCACAAATTTAATTATCTTACATAATTCAAGTTTATGCATTTTCCTTTCACATTATCATTCCTCTTACTTTGAAAGAAATAATTCACAACATAATGTACTAACAACCAGTGGCGTACCGTCAGGGGACGCTGAGATGCTGAGCATCCCCGTATACAAGAACCTTAAATATTGTATTGATAATCTTACAAGTGGTCTGTTGAGCGAAAAACGTTTTGTATTAATTTTAAATTGATTTCCTATGATTGAATTCGGCGGGCTGTTAAAGCTGGCCTCTGATTGCTTGGAAGCTAAAATACTTCAGCGTCTGCCGCCAGATTGCGACGAGCAATAACGCATGCGCAGATGGCGAGATTCCCCTCTCCCCTCTTCACCCCTGGCCGAGGGAAACCCGACTGCTTTACGCTAGCGTCTACTGCGGAAAGAAGCTCGTTTGTACACGAGAGCGCAGCACACTTCAGGCGGTCAGTAAATTATCTTTCTCTCTCTCACTCGGGAGTCCCCGCTTGGTCATGGGTACAAACTGTAGAAATAGTGCCTGACTACTATTTCTTAATTAATATCCAAGAAATTGTATTATCTCTTAAATAGATTACATATTATTTAAGTTTGCAATGTATAAATTAACAAATGGTCTTATTGCCATTCGCGTATAAGAATTAAAGCTGAGCCATTGTATAATTTGCTTTCAAGACATCGGCAGCCCTGACTGCTGTGAGGATTTTGTGGGAAGCGCCTACACCGTCGTAAGCAATCGAGATCGTGGAAGTAGTCCCAGTGGATCTGCCTTGTGTTGCGTTCGCCTGTTAGATGAAGTAGTTGATAGTGACATTTTGTGTGTTATTGTTGAGCATCCCCAAACGTGTGAGTCACGCTACGCCACTGCTAACAACCATGTTGCTGGAAATATACTTGCGATCAACTTATAGCCAAGGGCAATTTTGCAAAATACGACATTCATAAAACTATCGAATGTCCAATTCTATGGGGACGCACGTTTAACCCTTTGAATACAATTATCACTGGATTCTATACTTTTTGAGACACTGGGCAGGTGAAAACTGTGTTCGGCGAGGCTCCTTAACGAATCAACGTTTTTTTTACTTCATTTGAGAATTCATCCAGGAAATGAAAGAAAAAAAAACAAACTATTTATCAATGAACAGGATTAAAATGTGACATGTCAGAAAAATACATACCACCACAAAATTTCGACCCAAGACCTACAGCGCACCAACAACCAAACGTCTTCAATGGGGTTCTATAGAACCGCTCTTTGCTCGTGGCATGAGAAAGCATAAAAGCTCCTCTTGCACCGCCTACTCGTGCGCGCCAAAAACAGACATCCCGTAGGAAGGCTGGCGACCTCCAGACCGCGCCGAGTAGCTGGGTCTCTCGGAGCCCTTCAGCGGAGCGGTATTACGGCATCTTAAATAATTAAGGCGGACGCGCAGCGGCGGCGGCGGCGGCGGCGGCGGCGGCAGCAGCAACGCTCACGAGGGGCAGCACCTCTCGACGCGTATCCGATGTCTCGGCCAGAGCTCCTCGCGGCGCGGCGCGCGGTCCGCGCTCAAAGCGGCTCTTGTGCGACGCGGCGGAGAGCGGGACGGCGGGGCGCGGAGCGGATCCTCTTGCAACGCCTCCTTGCGCCCGCGCGGCTTCCTGGCTCCGCGGCGAGCGAGGCGAAGCGGAGCGGAGAGTGACGCGACGCCAGGATACCGGGCCCCGGGGGTCAGCATGTCCGGGAGAGAGCGGGCAGACGCGATGCTCTGACTGAGCGTTGCAGGGGAAAAGTTCAAGCGTATACTTCGGTTTTTCTTTCTCGGCATGTGTGTGTGTGTGTGTGTGTCATAAAAATGGAATATCTCACGGTATTTCGCGTCGTTCTAGGTTGTATCGCGAGAATTCGCATGATCGCGACTGTATCGAGCAGTGCGGGCGATCTTGCGATTCCTAGGTGCACAAGCGAGAATAACGCGAAATACCGTGAGATATTCCATTTTGATGACACACCTCCACGAGCTAAGAAAGAAAGGAAAAAAAACGATGTTTAGCAAAATAAGAAAAATGGAATTCATATCACTAGGGGGCAGATTTTGATGACCTAAAATATTGTCAGAAGTGATCAATAAAATGCTCTTAAAATGTTTTTTTTTAAAATGCCCTAAAAGCAAAGATAATGACGTAAAAATTGATCAAAACCTCTTTAGATGAACAACAAAAGCTCTTGTATGTTCCTGATATACTTGAGGATTCTTCCTTCCGTTCAATTGAAATCGGTTTGCAAATTTTTGGCTTGGCCTGTTCTCCACCAGGACTATTCTTTACCCTCAGACTTCAGTTGTCGCGAATTCTACCGAACCGACAATGGTGCTAATACGCGTCACCGGAACAAGATAACATACAACGACTGTAATGACAATTTCTGAGCGAAGAAATCGAAAAGGTTACGGAGTAATTGTGTGGAGAACATTAGTTGCATCTCGTAAATATAATTTGAAGTAACATTAAAATTATATTAAGATCGATTAAATCTTGTTTTTTTAATTTATTTTGTTCCTGTTCAGCAGTTTTGCCTTTCAGGGGTTTGTACATTTTTAAATTTTACATAACATTACATACATAACATTTTGGGCAAACAACCTCTTATTATTATATTTTACTACTAGCTAATTTACAAGTTTTCATGATTATATTTCTAACACATGTAACAATTTACATACAATACTCAAATATTAGCGTTAATCATTGTTAAATCTAGATACTTCTACAAACATGGAAAGAAAATTTATTTTAAACATACAATATTATTGAGGATACTTATTTTTCATGGGGGTTTAAACTTGTCTTTCGGATATCGTGAGCGTATTCTCTTGGTATTATTTAATATTTTTCCCATTGTAAATTTTATACAGCAAGGAGAGGACGGAAGAAGAGTTAAAAATTTGTCACAGTTCTTTCTTACATGCTCGATTAGGGACTCAATTTGAATTTCTCTTTGAATTTGTGTATTTGGGATGAACCAAGGAGCCTTTGCACATTTTCCTAAAAATTTATTCTGTATTTTCTGCAGTTTTTCGATGTTGCTATTAGCTGTGTTATTCCAGACTGGACAGGCATATGTGAGCGATGGCCTAATAATCGATTTAAATATTATAATAGCACATTCCAAATTTAAGGCTGAGCGAAAGTTTATTAATGGATACAGTCTCGATATTTTGGCATATGTTGCACAGGCTATTACTTCAATGTACTTTTTCCAAGTTAACTTGCTGACAATATTAACCCCAAGATATTTTACTGGTTTATCAGATGCTAGTCATGGGATGGTAGTATTATTTACTACTAGTGGGCGCGGTAACTTTGGTTTACAGAGAGTAAAGATTTTGGCCTGTGTTTTAGTTGGGTTTATTTTTATTATCCACTTTAGCCCACTTTAGAAAGCATGAGACATCTGCTTCAATGTTATCCTTCGCTACATTTATATCTGCATGCGTTGTGTATATTGCAGTATCGTCTGCGAATAAAGCAAGATTTGAGCCACCTAATTTGGGAATGTCTGAAAAATAAACATTGAAGAGGAGCGGCGATAGTGCGGAACCTTGCGGTACCCCTGCTCTTATTGTTCTAGTTTGTGAGAGTGCGCTGTTTACTTTAACTCTGTAGGTTCTGTCTGTAATAAAACTATTTATAATGTCCTGTAAGTAGAAAGGTACTCCCAGCTGTTTCAGTTTGAGTAGTAAACCAGTATGCCAGACTTTATCAAAGGCTTTCTCTACGTCTAAGAACAGTTCAATTGTATGCTGTTTGTTATGGAAACCGTTTGCAATTTGTTCTACTAGGCGGATGAGCTGATGAGTTGTACAGTAATTTTGCCTGAACCCGAACTGCTCGTCTGGTAATGCTCTTATTTCTATGAGGTATTTGGTAACTCTTTTTTGTATCAGTTTCTCAAATACTTTGGATAAAGATGATAATAAGCTAATTGGCCTATAGCTCGTTACTTCTTTCGGATTATTGCCTAGTACCCCTAGTTTACTGACTGGAAGGACAATGGCCAGTTTCCATGATTTTGGATAATACCCAATTCCAAGTGCAGAGTTATATACTGCTGCCAGGATTGCAATCGAACTTCTTGGTAATTCTTTCAAGACTCTGTTATTCGGTCATGGCCAGGAGACTTCCTAATTTTGAGCTTATTTATAATTGAAGCTATTTCGTGGGTGCTAATAAATTTAATTAGCGTGAGGACTCTGTAATATGTGTCTGTCATACACTCCTCAATTACTTTATTATGTCGATCATGGGGTTAGTTGTAAAAGTATTTTCAAAATTTTCGGCGATGTAATCAGCCTTTTCTTGGTCCGTGTGTACATAATTTCCTGTTTGAAAGTTCAGAGGGGGGATATATGTTCTTTCCCTTGCGATTAAATCTGTAACTATACGTACAGACTGTTCAGATATTTCACTGAAATTGAACGATTAGTTCCTGTTAAAATTAGCAATAGTATTTTTTTCTTCAAACACCCACATGCACATTAAATCAAAATTTGCCAGCACAATCTTTACTATGTAATTAGGTTGCCAGTTACATATATCCAATTTAAATTTGGCCACATCTGATTGTAGTTTGCCAAATTTATTATGTAATTTGTACTTAAACATTTAGTCAATAGCAATAAAAGAAAACTTGGGTCAAAATATTAATTTTCATTACTACAACATTCAAAGTTTAATTGAAATGCCCCTTGACTGTCAGTAATAGTAGAAACAAATATTTTTTACAGAAAAGATCAGAAAGGGAAGGGCAGTAATCGTGAGTTTTGTAAAAAAAAAAAAAAAAAAAAAAAAGAAAAAAAGTGTAGAATGAGTGCAAATAAAATTATTAAATAACGGACTGTGATGCAAAAACCCTGATTACATAATCATTAAAGCTAAAAACATTATAGTTAGTTCCGAAGAAGCGATTGGTGTAGTGTGTGCCAGATTTTTTACTGCGATTCATAATGATTTTAAACATCTTTCTCGAGATAACTCAGTATTAGTAAATCAGTGTTTATGTATGAGTATGTTACTTTGTGTTTGTATTATTTCTGTAAAGTGTTAGAGGTAGAATGCCATACAAAATATGTCTCGTGACGTCAGAAAAAGAAGAGGACAACAAAAATGAATGAGCAAGAAATCATAAAAAATATTACAAAGGTGTCAAGTTTATAGATTACCTTTTTACGTGACGTCATTAATTGAAATATCGAAAGTCCTTTGTGTTATAACCTATTAAATTAAAAACATTACTTTAAGTAAAACACACACGTCTGTAACAAGAGCAGCGAATCCAGTTGGCAACAGAGTAAACTTGCAGTCCAACTTTTCGCTCTCTCCGATTTGTGTTCTTCCGCTTCACCGAAAAAAGTCGAAATCAGGGGCTAAAACCGAGGGAATACTGTTCCGCATGACTTACGAGCGAAGTGCACTCTCACACAAAGGCAACTGGTTTCGGGACCTAATGTATCACGTAAAAAAATCGAACACCAGCGATTCTAATAAATTTCCTAAATTGAAAAATGTAACAAGAGCAACAAATTATCCGTACTCTTGGAAACAATGACATCCCCCATTTATTTGACTTCCACAGCGATGTAGTGCGAGGCATTTTCCCCCACAAGTATCCTAGAACGCTTCCGGAGAGAGCAGTGAAGATGACAACGGCGAGGGAACCGAGAGACGTACACCTCAAGGATGCTGCACCATGGAACGCCAGCTGCCAAGAATTAATTACTGGGGGGAAAAGTGCGAAGTGCAGAAAAAGTGACACATGTCCAGAGATAAATGAGCCCGTCTTGTGAGGTAAGTGATATATTGCACTATAATTTCACGTCATAAACCTCTTCTTTTTCAATTTGCGTCTCTCCGAGGTTATCTCTGTAATTTCTTCTTAATTAAGCACCATTACATTCCCATCTTTACGAGGAGCAGGAGACGAGACGCATGGAAGAACACAGCGTAGTCCGCGGTCCTCACGCCCCCACAAACATCACGCCAACGCGTTGTCCTCTCAGGCGGGAGAGGAAGGGGTCAGAGAGGGGCGTGGCGCAGATGGGAATGAGAAAGGAATAGCGTAGGCCACAAAGGTGAGGTCGGGACGAGGAAGCGAGCAAAGACGAAAGGGAATCGGGAGAGAGAGCTGGAGAAGACGCGGGAGGAAGCGCAGTGGCACGACGGGATGGAGACAGAAGGCCAGAAACACGTACACAGGCACAGGCGTAGAGAGGGGATGTGGAAGCGCGAACGCTCGGGTCCAAGGCGGTAGGTCGGGGATGAGGCAGCGTCACCGCATGGGCGCGAAAGCCCTGAGATGTGGGAGAAGAAACTAGATTAGTTTACAGGGCAGAGCAACTTGGCAGAGCCACGTGCTGTTCGGTCAGGAATCTCTGCGTCACGACGCTTTCGTACAACCACGTCGCATCAGAGTGGTGGTTTTGTCAATAGTAAATAACGATAGGAAGGTATAATAATGTGTGAATATGGGCAAAATGCAAGGATTATATGATCCACAAAGAATTTTATCTGTGTACCATAAAACGATTAACAAGAGTTGTAATTTATTATTATTATTATTATTGATTACAATAATTTTGCCCAAAATCAGAATAGTGAGGAAGAACTAGAATATTTTAAATGATAACAATATTGAGCGAAAGCGCAAGACGCTGATTCACAGCAAGACGTTTCTAATGTAAAGTGCAAAGTTACGTGTCATCCTTCCTTCATTTTTAAGAGAATTCAAAGACAATAGTATACTCCTATTTTCTCAATTATCTAGGCCACAAACCAACCTGACCATACAAACAAATTATAAGAATTCCGTAGTATCACCTAGCTCATTCTCGCAGCCGGAAATAATCCGGCTTTCATTCCCTGAACAGTCTGCGCGAGTTAGCTCCTCCACGAGTACAGCAATCCACGTTAATCTAGGAACACGCGTACTCACTTGTCACGAGCGCCTGGGCGTCGCACAGGAGCGACGGGATAATGGCAGCATTCTTAACCCCAGCGCTCCGGGGCGGAGATGGAGGGCCCCCCCCCCCCGCTTGGGATTAGAGGAGAGCTGCGAGAGGTCGACGGCGGAGCGTTCGCACTGAAGGAACGTGACGACACCGCGTCACGCCTCGACGGCCCTACCCCAGCAGGCCGGCACGCTCGCTCCGCCTCGCCTCGCCTCGCCACGCTACACTACGACGTGCCCCTCCAGCGCCAGCCCCGTCTCCTCCGCGACTCGCTTTCCATGCCAAACCGCGCCACGCCACGCCAAGCTACACGGGCGGGCGCGGGCCGCGCGAGACGAAATTGGAATCAAGGGGGAGAATTGTTGCGAGAGACGCCCTGTTGTTGCTGTTGTTGAAGCTGCTGCTGCCGCCGCCGCCGCTGCTGCAGCTGCTCCTGTTTCCGAGAAGTAACTGCACCGCAGCTGCAAATGGCTCTCGCCGCCGCCGTTGTCTTTGTGCGCTGGCTGCGACTAATGCGGCCACCCAACCTCTCGACGCACAAGAGGCGAGGGCGCTCCGAGGGGCGTGGTGACTCGGGGCGGGGTGAGCGAAGGGGGCAAGGAGAAGAGAGACGGAGACTGCCGGCGACGGGGGACGAGCGGATTTACCTGGCTGCAGAACGTCTGCATTTGTTGCTAGAGAAGAGCGAGCGGGGAGGTGTGGTGAAAACTGGAAGGTGGAGAGGCGGCAGTAAAAAGTATTTTGCAATGAAATCCGTGCATTTTGTCACGGAATAAGTCGGGTGAGAGACAAAAGAGAGATGACGTAAGATGAATCAAATGAAACAAAAGGAGAGGAATTAATTGGTACGGCTCATAAGGGTTATGGGATACTGACCAAAACGAAAAAGATGGCAAAAGGGAATTGAATTTGGGAAACACTTATCTGTTAGATTGTAAAAGGAATGTCCATGTAAAATTTATACGTGCCTTAAATCAATTACATTGAAGTTTATCAAAGGAAAGACAACACATCTTATAGTCCTTTTATTGAAACATGGGTCTTCATTAACATACATTTTCGCTTTTTGTTACAACTTATATTAATTCACTATGCATGCACGCCATGCATAGTGCATGCCATGCACACAATTCATTCCGTTACTTTCAGTAATTAATCTCTATTGCCTCACAATTCTGATTTACTTCCTATAGAATGATTTATTTGGAACACGAGACACGTCAGATCTCACATCTGCAGACCATAAATTTGAGTAAAAGAAGCTGACGGGCAAAATGAAGAAGCGAGAAACAACACTGGTCGCAGTGAACGCCAACCCATCGGGAGTGAATGAAATTTCGAGGAAGTGGTTGCGAGCTGAGCAGAGCAAAACTAAGAGACGAAAGCGGTCGCTTAACAGTTCGCCGCCGTCGCCGCCGCCGCGCGCCGAAGCGCTCGAGGAGGCGGAGGCGCCCCGCGCGGGCGAGCGCGTGCCCCGGCAGAGACACCGCCGAGGCGCGCCGTTCTTGAAAATTCAATTCCGTCGGCGATGATCCGCGGCGGGAGTGATGGCGACGGCGGCGACAGGGCCAGGAGCGGGGCTGGAAGCCACGCCGGGGGCCGACGCTGAGGGCGGGGACAGGGCCGGAGGTTGCAGCCGTGGACGGGGATGGGATCGGGGCGCGAAGCAGGGACGGCGATAGGGGCGTGACAGAGGGGGTTAGAGGGCGAGATCGGTGGCGAGGCGGTGGCGGGGCGGAGGGGACAGGGCCGGAGGTTGCAGCCGTGGCCGGGGACGGGATCGGAGGGGAAAGCTGAGACGGCGTTTAGGGTGGGACATGGGTGCCGGTGGTTTAGGGGGCAGGTTGGCGGCGAGGCGGGAGGCAGGGCGGAGGCGGGGCAGTGGTGGGGCGAGGCGGAGGCGGGCGAAGGGGTGGCGGGGCGGAGCAGGGGGTGGGGTCGGGGTCGGGGAGGGGTGACGAAGCAGGGGCGGAGGGATGAGCCCGGCCGGGTGGGTGGCGCGCTCTCGTTCCGCGCCAATTCCGAAGCGCCCGAGGATCCCCTACGCAAAAACGAAGACGTCTCTGGGACGCCGATGCCGATGCCGGCGACGGCGGCGGCGGCCCGCCCGGAAATTCGCTGTCCGCGGGTGGAGCGGCGTCGCCCTGCGAGAGATCGACGGTAATCGTGCGGCGCTGCACCAGGGGTGCTCAGAACGCGTGTTTGCTGCCGATGGCGGGGCAGACACCCTCAACCGGGGGAGTCCACAAACGATGCCCACCAAAGTTAAAGCCGCTACATGATATATTTTATCAAGAACTAGCATAATAGAGTAACGAAGAATCAGAGGCAACAAACAGTTCGAGAACCAATACTAATGCAATGGAGTTCCAGCAGTGTGTGTACATGGTACCCGCCATCGACAATACCGCCATTGCCTTCTTTTCAGCCCAAGTTATGCAATTAACCTTTTTTGACCTAAAGTCATTCTGATTTATCATTGCGCGAGAAAATATTTTATGCTTTATGTTTATTTCAGCTCTCAAAATCCGAGTCGATCTTTTTCTAGGGAGAGGATACAGTCCTCTCAAGAATTGATAACTTTCAGTTTGAAGAAATTCCAAATTCCTATAAAGCCTACGAACCATAAACTCATCAAGCTTACGAAAATCCCATAAAGCTACTCATAGTTACTCGTTACGCGTTTTGAATGATTTCGTACACGCAAAATTCATATCGTTGTAAATTACTGCGTGTTAAAAGTCTGTATTATTTTTATTACATTATATATTATTTCATTTTCAATTTCATTACTGTATTGTGGGGATTTTATTTCAGAAATGTTGAAGATACTTTATTTAAGTAAGATTGCTCTTAAAGACGACATTCGAGAACTAGGAATCATAACGTCCAGAGAGGAGCTAATTTTTCTCAATTAACTCTGCAGTGCGAAAAAGATGAGCACGTCCGACGATGTGTTACACGAGTTGCAAGATGAATTAATGTACATTCGCAGGCAGGCATGGACACTCATGCACTTTTTGCCGCGCTAAGAAAGTATTTCTCCTCCCTGTGATAGAGATTCAAAAAGAATGGAAACTGGTGAAAATGTTATCCATCGTACCAGTCAAATGGGAAGGAACAAATTAAAAAATACGCTAATCTTCGGTCCCCAACGCACACGCGAAAATTCTGAGCCCTGTCAACATGTGTCGACGCCGATCGGAAGACGAGTTCTACTACCTTTAGCGCCCCACGTTGTATCCCGATGGTTTGCTTTGTTCCCGCGTCGAATCACATTCCCACCCATGAATCCAGACACAAGCGCATTTCCAGAATAGTTTCACCTCGCAGCACACGCGCCAGAGACACGTCGCTGTAACAAAACAAACGAATTCTCCAAAAAGGGATCCAAACCCGCCGGATTCCAGCATTTCTATCTTCCACTTTAGCCCGCCGCCGCCGCCGGGGGGAAGAGAGTTGCAGCCACAAAGGCTTTTATCCGCAGCATGCGCGCGAGCCATTTTTCGTTGGAAGAGGCGACCGTGCAAAGGCGCGTCTTCGGCCGAGCGCGCCCCGCCCCGCCCCGCCCCGCCCCGCCCGGCCATTTGCACATTCGGACGCAGCTCTGCCTTCGAGCGCGCGGCCACAAAAGAGCCGCGGGGCGCGGGAAGGGGCGGAGGCGGGGATTGCGGAGCAGGAACAGAACGGGGCGAGGGGGGGGGGAGGGAGAGGCGGGGGAGGCGGAATAGCGGTTTTGTTACGCAGGTTACAGTGATGGTAACGATTTCTGCGGAGGAGTATGACTACTTTGAGAGATGGGACGGATTTTATACCCTTTTCGAACAGGTTTACCTTTAATACATTTCGTACTCTGTCTTACAGAATAAAGTAACGCAAGCAGTTGAAATGTAATTTCATGGAGTACCTGACCAGTGTGCCTCTCGGAAAGAAAATGTTTATACAGTCCCGTACTTTGTTTCTGATTAGTCAATGCAGTTACTCTTATCCCACCACAAATTGAGGTTGATGACAATGAGCAGAAAACATAAGACATGCATAGATATCCATTACAGATGACTCAAATTCTAATTCTAAATGGAAGAAATAAAATAGTACTCTTTCGGGAAATTGACGTGGATAAGGAATTAGTAGGAAAGGCATAAAAGTAAGGGCGATTTAGTGGAAAAAATATTTGAAATAATTTGGCTTGATCTACAGGAGTGGCGGACAAGTGCTTCGGATATAATAACATGGCCAAGCGTAGCATGCGGAGATAATGGCGAGAAGGGATGAGGAGAGGAGGAAAAGTCCTACAAATAGCAAGAAAGTACAGGTGGCTCACGAAATGCCACCCGATTTTAATATGTTCATCAGACAATTCTATTACGATGTAGGAATTATATCTATGAACTACATGTTGCAATGGAAGTATTTTTTTTATACAGAATGTACTGCGTCCACACACCGCCGAGTGTTAAGCTTGATGTGCTTTTGCATGGCCTTTCGGATTTCAAATACTAACACACATTTAAAGAACATCATTAAAGTCGCTGAAAGCAGCAACCTCATACATTAATTAACTCTTGCGTCTTTTTCTTTTGGATATCCAGAACAAAAAGCCGTCCGAAAATGCTGTGCAAATCAGGGCTATTAGTGCGGAGTTACATCACGAGACGCTTGAAGATTATGCCGGAAAGTCGTTTCATATAAAGATACGTCTTGAAATCAGGAAAATGGCGGACTCTTCTAATACATTACGTGTACGGATATTTTCCGAAGATTTTAAGTTGTAAATTTTTTTGTTGCTGAATATGCTGCAATATTGCTGAATTACACGTTCAAAAACTACGTTATGTCAAATACATGCCCAAACCATGAAACAAGTCGCATACCATTTCTTAGGCCACCGCGGAACTATGTTCCACGAACCAGCCAGCTCCTCTGTTGACTACATCTAGCAATTTGTTCTTTAGGACTGTAAAAGTATTCAAAAAGTCACAGTAACCCGATTCATTTCTTAATGTAAAGCTCTCTAGTAAAATAGCCAATTCATTAAGCAGCCTAAACAATAAAAACAATACCCAGCTTAGCTTTCCCGACAAAGCGAGAGCTATTACAGTAAGCCTTGGGGGGCGTGTTCGAATATCCAAAACAGATCGGCATCACAAATACAATGCTTTTAACACGGAAAAAAATCGAAATAGTATCTACATAGGAGGTGGCGAGAGATGAAGCGGAACAGAAAGCCGTGCGGCGGGTGCGAAGATGGGGGAGCGCCGGGAGCCGGGAGCACGTCCACGCGCCGCCATTCATCAGAATGCGGCGGCGACGGCGACGGCGCCGGCGCCGTGGACCGGCGACTGGCGGCGCGCGCGCGCGATATTTCTCGGGCGGGAGCAGGTGCGCTACCACGCGGCACGCACCTCCGCGAAACAGCTGCCGGGCTGGCGCCGCTGAATCACGCCCGCCGATGAACTGGAGCGCCGCAAGGCGGGAGGGAAGGAGGCTGGCACCGCACAAAAGACGGCGGGGAAACACAAATAACGCTGAGATAATATGAGACAGCAAGAAAATCGTGTTACCACAACCCACGAAAAAAAGCACTAAAAGAAGAACGGTTAAAACTACAAACATCAATAGGAATATGATGTGGAAAAGCGAGGTGAGTGAAGAAACGTACTGAAAACCGATCGCAAATACAACGCTTTGTGCTTTAATAATTCGAAGCTGTGTAAAGGAGAAGGTTGTATTGACATAGTACTGACGAAAAGCACGTCAGAGGAGTAACCTATCTTATATATTATTTCTCAAAGGGCTGTTTGGTCTTTTCAATAAATTGGGCGACATACGAAACCGATCTGTATAAAGAAGCAATGGATTGAAAAATCGTGTTTCTTTTCACCTGCACATGGGACATTCGTATTGAAAAAGGGCGTTAAAAATACCTAAATATTAAAATAAGTAGTAATTCCGGATCTGTAATATCTGATTGCCGCGCGATCTATCGGAAGAAAATTACACTCGGACGGTGGCGGGAAATGCAATCTCAAGCGTTTTTGTTTGTTTCAATTTAGTGTAGGTTGTGTACGCACGTGAACGTGATTTTCTACATTGAATAGAAATCTTGAAATATGAGAGGTTAGTGATCTTAGTGAGGTTAGGTCGTTTATAAGGCTGGAATACAAAAAAGAATTTATTTAAGCAGAAAACAATTTGGTTATTTGACTAACCGTGCGATTTAATCGCACGGGTTCTCACTAGTTCATGGAAAAACCAAAGAAGATACTCATCCATAAATTACGTAACGCAAAATCTGGAGTATTTTGATTACCCCTCTCCCGCTGCAACGCGCCAATAACGAGCGCCGAACCTCCCCCGCAAATAATAATCCCCTCTCCCATTTACAGGTAGTAAAAATATATTACACAACAGTAACAATCATTTCTATTAATTTTATTTAAGTGATATATTAAAAGGTATGATAATTAAAGGAATTATTTCAGCAAATTTTGAAAAATTTACAAAAACAAATAGCAATGTTCCTAACACTAACCTAACATCTCCCTATCCATATTTAGCGTAGCGCTGCTTCAACCCCTCTCTCTTTAGCGTTTGGTAATTTAAGAATGACCCCTTTATTGATTACAAAGATACTTCTGTTGATCTTGACCTCGCATTATAAATACAGTGTGGATACTCGTGAGGGTAGGCCAATGAAATTCGGTTATTATTTCAATGCCAAGGTTTCGGCCATTTATTTGCCGACACCGCATATTCCGTGTGCGGGAGCAACTCAACTGCAAAAATGACATAAATTCGTAACTTGTCACTTAACACTCTGCAACAGAGCTGCGATTACAGCTCTGAAACAGGCCAAATAAATGGCCGAAACGCTGGCATTGAAATAACCGAATTTCATTGACCTACCCTCACGAGTATCCACACTGTATTTACAACGATCCGTATCATCATACACATGCTGCAACTTGCGACCTCCTTCCGAGTCGACGCGCTCTGCCACGGCAGATAAATGGCCGAAGCCCTGTCGACGTCCTGTCTCGGCGCGGCGCGGAAATTCGTGAGTGGGCGTGGCGCGCACGTCGCGGCGCACAGTGATCAATTTTGCGTTCGTAGGTGGACAAAAATCAAAATTTCAACTTTGTCATGGAAATTTGTAACATAAATGATCATATCCCCAGATGTCTAAAGCGTCCGAAAACAGCTTGTGTAAGCCTCAGTTAATAAGCAGAGGTGGCATGGGAGACCTTACTTCAGCAACTTCGAGCACCCTTCGTACTAGTCACGTTCGGAGGCCCGATGAAAGTAGTCCTCGTAAATGTCCAGAGACTCGACCTACGAAGATTTTGCAGCATGGAACTTGTTTCCCGGGGTGTGTACAACACATTCAACATATATAATCAACCATTTCTTTGTTTTCTTTAGTATTAATAGACCAATCTATTTCTCATGTCGTTCGAAAGGATGAACGCTTTCTTTGAACTGGATTATAAAAAAAGATCAAAAATGATCTCTCTGATTTTCTGATATCCTATTCCTGAATATGTGTTTTAATAGGTGTATAAATATCTTTTGCTTCTGTTTGCTATTTTTTGAGAAAAGTTGATTTTTCTTAGGATCGGCGCGCCGAGTAACGCGGAGGGAGCTGTTCGAGCTACATCGGACAGGCGGTGTGCTGACGAAGGGGAGACGAAGAGGCAGACAGCAAACTCTTTGTGGAACTTTATAATTGGTTTATGTGCCCCCTAAGCGTACACAATATTGTGATTCACAGAGCAGATTTCATAATTTCAATGACCTCCAATAGGACAACTGACGGAAGATGCGCAAGAGCTCCGACAAAGATTATCGGAAGTACGGGAACATCACTCCAGAAAAATGTTGCTATCTGCAACAAATGATGACATTCATCACAGCCTTTTGCTTTCTTGAGACCCCCCTCATATCGAGCCTGCGGAAAACGCAGAAGACAAGAGGTGAGTCTTCCAGATGAAGTATCAAGTTTATGAATTCGCGACTCCAATGAAATTGAAAACGAAATGTTTAACATTCAAATGACAGTAAATGGGACTTAGATTTACTATAAAAGTTCACGAATGTATCTATTTTTTGTTTATTAATTTATTTATTTATGAAATTCAAAACAATATATCATTGGGTGTTTTGTCTTAAAATACGAAATAAGTAGATATTTGCTCCTTCAGTGCAGGTTTAAGAGGTAATATTTTCATCAACAATAAATGCTTAATTTCTTAACTATGCGTACTATCTTTTTTTCATATCTTACACATCTGTCATGTAATTCTTGTTTTCCAAATAACTATTTTTGGTTGCCATCCAAAACGTCTGTCTTGTAAGAACTTCCTTCTCTCTTTAACTAGTAGTAATTTTCCTACTTGCTGCAGTATCGATTAAACCCAAACAAATATGAGAAAGCTGATTCCTTCCTCTGTCACTGATGTTCAGTACCTCAGCGTAACTAATATCCTTCGGTGAACGAGACTACAAACACATCCTTATTCAGCTCGCACCTAAACATTTGAAAGATAGCAAATCAAGTCCAGAACAAGGAAGTCTTGTGCCCTCAAGCATGCAGGCAGAGAACAAATTAGCCTCCGAATCAAAAGTATTTATTTAGGAACAATTTTATTCTAGGTTGAAAGTTCATTTTATTATTTTATTCATTTCGAAGTATAAGATCAATAATAAATTAGTTTCAATATTGTAAGCGTTTACAAATGTTTGTTAAGCGTCTCGTAATTAATTATCTCGTAATACCATTTTTCGACATTTGCAACAGAATGAAGTCTTGGGATATAGTGATGTTCCAGTATTCATCTGGAAATGATCGCGATTACAGCTGTTAGATTACCATTTCAATTCCGGCAAGACCACAAACTTGCTGCAGTTTATCACATGAAGCCAACTTCCGGCCATTGACCGGCATCGAACTGGAGACCTCCCATTTACTGGCATACTCGGCCGCAAGGTGTTGCCTTTACAATCACCGATACTCGTATTGGTAGTGAACACACATATACCCAAAAAACATTGTTAATCTGAAAGAAAGCGTCACTAGGATTTTTGTCCACCTAGGAACGCAAAATTGCTCACTGTGCGGCGCTGCGCTGGCCGGGCGGAGGATGCAGCGGAGCGAGCGGCAGCGGGCGGGGGCCGGCGTTGCCGCCTCCTCGGGATCGCGACTCGCTTTCGGCGGCCACGAAGTTCGTGCAGAGAGGGCTGCGGTCATTGTTCGAGCGGCTGACAACGAGCCGTTGCATTGCCCGTCTTCCACAGGCGGAGAGGCTCTTGTTGTCTAAAAGCTGGCCCTCCCCCTCTTAAAATATTACTACTCTGTGTTAATGTACATTGAGTGGTTAGGCGGAAGAACAGGCCATATGGCCTGAACCTCGACATTAATTAAGACATTATTATTATTATTATTATTATTATTATTATTATTATTATTATTATTATTATTATTATTATAAAAGCAACTCATTCGTGTTCCCAAATATTAGAAACATGATTTACAAGAAGTGCCCCGAAGGGGCAGATGTGTGTTAATGAATGTGTTTTGCATTATAGCGTTCTACCCACGGTGCCAGTGTCTGCAGCAATACTACAATCACTGGAAATGGTTCCAAGATGTGTATACGATGACAACGTCAAACAATTACCCGAGAGAAGCCGAAAGAATGGATAAGCGACGCAGCAGGAAAGGGGAGACAGACGTACGAAAAAAGAAAAACAAACATGTGACAAGAGAAACAAGGACAGATTTCTTAATAGTAATAAAACCACAAAAGTCTAACTGCCTAGATCCACATTGGATATAATAAACATTAAAAATAAAACAAGACGACCCTGGAGTATCACTAGAAGAACACAATTAAAAAAATAATTTAATTTACAAAATGCAATAACCCCAAAAGCAATAACTGACTACAATCATTCGAATTATACTAATCTAATCTAATCCCTCAATATAATTAATAATTCACTCAGGCGGTTTACTAAAAACATTTGAAAAGGTATTAAACACTCTCGACACAAACCAGAAAGAGGAAGCAATGGGAAAAGGCGAAAAGACGAACAAAGCTACGAAGAAGCAAAATTGTGGGCAACCGAGGGCGAGCAAACGGCGCGCAGCCAGCCAGGAACGCGTGAAAGCGGGCCGCGGCGACGGAGAGCAGCTGTCGGCGGGGCGGCGGGGCGGCGGGGCGGCGGGGCGGCGGGGCGGCGGGGCGGCGGGGCGGCGGGGCGGCGGAGCGGGCGGCTGGGCCGGGGGACGGCGAGTGGCGCGTGGGCGGCGAGTGCGATGACGCCTCGTGGTCGGCAGCGACGCGACGGCCTCATCGGGGCGGTGACACACGAGTCGCCTCTGGATTCGCGGCGCGCGCGGCGCATCCGGTCGGCCACGCGCCGCCCGCCCACCTCTCCTCTCTTCTCTTCACCCTCTCCCAGACCCGCCCCGCTGTATATGCCCCGCACACGCCGCAGGCGTGTCTGGAATGGAGTTTGCACGCATCCTCACCAACTCGCTCTCAACACCAAAAATACTTATAGGAAAAAAACCCACATATATTCTAGCAATACTTTCTCAATGGTGGGTTCCAAGAAAGCAGAGCATCATCTAAGTTCTACATCAGAATTTCCACAGATTCTAAGAGTGTGGAATCTTGCACATTCGTTATCTTCAAAAGTACTTTTGAAATCTAACATATCTGTTTACAATGCTATAAATGCGCACGACGAAAAGGTACCAAAATTAGGTAGTTAGGAACCGATGCGAGGAACGCTTGAAATAAAGAAGTACGTATTTCTTTAAAACTCAAACCAATGAAAACAATTTTAAAGATGTACGCGAATATGACACCGTTATTCATTCATTTAATATATAGATGATACCGGAACCCAATGAAAATATTTTGGTTTTGGATTCGGTTTTCTAATGATCTTCACTTTAAATAAATTTTCGTTATTATTTATTTTAAATCGGACTGTAAAATAATAGTAAAATAATTCAGAAAATCAAGATCTGAAGCATTATCAATAATTCAGAAATGATTTATTCAATATTAGTTTTAGTACCGTTTTAAAATCGAGACCCAGACTCGACTGAAATATTTTCTTTTCAAAAGCAAGAAACCTAATCAATTATTAACAAAAGTATTTTATTAATCAAATCGCAAAGTTATATGAAAGGTTTCGACGCTCTTTGAAAGAAGATTTGCTAAGATTTACATTAATATGTGTGTTCTTTCTTAGATATTGCTAAATTACAAACGGCCATTTCACAATTTTTTTCGTTGATACAGGAATCTGAGATTTTCCTCACCATCCACTTCATAGTTCGCTGTAAAAAAAAGCGTCTCAAAGTTGGACTGCGAACAGTGTTGGGCGACAGTGTTGCCCCACTTCCCCTACCAGACGGTGCAAAGCAATCATGATTTTGATCATTCCAATGCACCGAATCATCACTCAGTTGACTCAATTATTATCTAACATTCATATTTATGAACAATGCTTACACCTCATGAATATTTTGAACTATTTATTAAAGTCCTTTTTGTTACGAAGATCACTAGTTTCCGTAACGTAATAGGGAAAAATTCCCCTAAGGAAATACATTCCAACAAGTCAATGAATTGAAGGGAAAAATGTTCGTAGGGGGACAAAGAGGGTCATACCTGGAAGTACGGTGTACGGAAGATACCTTATTACCAGAGTGTATCGTAATTCATTGAGACCTCGCAGAGTCCAGATTCCCCTGATTTTCTTTTCGATTAAAAATCATTCTCTCAGAGCGTCCTGAAAACTTTAGAGATACCTTTCACATCTAATGTTCACGCTTTTCAATCAAATGTACGAAATTATTTGCAATAATTTCCCTCCTCCGCTTCTCGGTTGCCCGTGCTCACTCTCCTGTTTCTATCACACGAAAATTCCTTTCAATAACGTTTGAATTAGTATCAAACAATCACTGGATTGATTGATTGAGTAGGGTTTAGAGGGCGCTTCAACTACTGTGGTCATTTGCGCCCATGCCAGAGTATTTGGAGAAAAATTATTCAGTGTTGCATATGCAACTTACCCGCTGTTTAAAAGCATGTACTAGAGGCTAAAACTAGAAGCTAAAAAGAGGGCTTGAATTCTGCTTCAAGCATACATGTAGAAATAGCAGAAGGAAAATAGAAAAAGGGAGCGTAAAATTTATCTTAAAACGTAAAATTGGCTGTAAAGGGGCCAAAAAACAACATAAAACATAAACAATCAGTAGACATTTTAAATTATTTCCATAGACTTAAGTCGGAACGATCATTTAAAGTTAAACGTATTCCTCAACCAGACTATGTTTGGCACCTCCCGACCAGAATTATTCCACAACTGAACGAAATACAACTTCAACCTTGGAAATAAATGTACATCGTAACATGGTACGAACGCTACAAAATCGTTTGAAGAAATAAAAAAATCCCCAGTCACTTCATCAAAAATGGTTTCGACTTTTTGCCCGTTCACACCAATGTTGACGAACGACAACCCTCGCCGGAATAAGTGACGTGGCTCCGCGCCGCGCTCTTGGGACCTTCACAAACGGGAACGTATGAAAGAAAACAGGGTGGTATATCGACTTCAACCAACTATGCTCTGAGTAAAAGAAGTAGGTGATTGACATGAGAGTGGAATGGAGTGACGTTGCATACCACTGAGCACATGTTCATGGGATATGAAAATAAACACTCGAAATAAATACGTAAAGAAGTAATCAAATCATACACTCGTATTGTATGAATGACAACTGTCAATCACCAACTTATTTTCATCGGACAATAGAAAAATACTCTAAGTTTTTCTTGATTGCAACCTACAGATTAAATAAAAGAGGAAAACGTTTCTCGCATGCTTTTTCATGTTGGTCGATAAATTTCCCTATAGTTAATTTATATTTAATTATTTAAATTCATAATTACTATTCCTCTCCTTTTGAAATTTTCCAGAGTGTGTTTATAAACTAAAAAAACAGTTACAATTTCTTTTCCACACCATACATCGTTCACAAGATACAATTTAAAACAAATATTGAGGAGAGTGAAAAGCAAACGTTCGTGAACATTTCAGATACTTGTTTAGTGCAATTATTTATACTATTTTTAAACCTGAAAAAATACGTAGTTTTCTTAATACTCTAACCCGCAAATAGTTAACTTTAAACAATTCATATTTAATTTTTTTAAACTTCTCTGATAGCATCACTGCCAGACAAGGAGAGTCGTATGGGGAAAAAGCAAGAAAGAGTTCAATATAACTTTGTAGTGCAATCTAAGGTTAAGAAGCTCTACAGCAAGAGCCGAGCCCTGTGTAGCGTTCCCTAGTATCGAGAAGTTACCCGGAGGCATTACTAGATCGCAGAGAATGTGATTCGGCGACGATCGCATCGAATGTGTACCAAGCGCTTCGGCGACAGCAACAGTCGTGCGTAAATACAAGATCGTTCACGGCGAGTAAAGTGATCAGAAAGAAGGTATGGGAAAGGGAGAGATGAGGTAAGTGAGATCGCGAAAGGAGGAAACGAGGAAGAGGGAAAAAAGGGAGAGAGATGGAAAAAACGAGAGATGGAAAAAACGAGAGACGGAAAAAACGAGAGACGGAAAAAACGAGAGACGGAAAAAAACGAGAGACGGAAAAAAACGAGAGACCGATAAAAAGAGAGTCCGATAAAAAGAGAGACCGATAAAAAGAGAGACCGATAAAAAGAGAGACCGATAAAAAGAGAGACCGATAAAAAGAGAGACTGATAAAAAGAGAGACTGAAAAAAGAGAGATTGAAAAAAGATGGAATGGAAAAAGAGAGAAAAAAAGAGTCGAGAAGAGAAGAAGAGAGTTGGCAAAGATGGGAAACAGAAAAAGGGAAGGATATACAAGAGCGAGAGGAAAGGAAATGGGAATGGGGAGGGAACGCAAAGAGAACTGGGAGAGGATGAGGCAGCGAGAAGATGGAGCGAGATGTAGGAGAGGATAAGGGTGGAGCGAGGGCGGTCGGGGGAGGGGAGCGGAGGTTCACGGCCTCATCGATTCGCCGGCACCTGGCGTCGACGCACAGAATGCGGCAGCGAGCCGCGCTCTAAAGTTAGCCGACGGTGGCCGAGTCCCCGAACGGCGAGCGAGAGCTGACGGGGGTGGCAAGGAGGGCGCAGAGGGAAGAGGAGGAAATTGGCACCGCCCCAGAACGACCGTGAATGAAAAATCTGTGACGCGACGGGAGGCGAGAGCGGGCGGGCGCGAGAGGGCGTGGCGAGAGTATGCGCAAGGGGGAAAGAAAGGTAGTTCGCCGGGAGATGCCAGGGCGAAGAGCTGGTGGGCGCATAAAGAGCCGGCCTGTTGCAATGCGAAGCTCCCTTTTTTTCCAAGCAAGCGCGATAGCTGATGACGCCGCTCCTAGGACCTGATGGAAAATCTGTCCTGTGCTATCACGTTATTTCAATCTGTACTTGATTATTCCCGTCTTCTTCCCTATTTTTTTTCTATCTCCGCATAATTTCAAACAATTCTTGTTAAGCGTTCCTGACATTTTTCAAAACCTTTCTCATAGTTTTTCAACTTAGTCAACGAATATCTATAAATATATAGCTACTCCATATTCTTAAAGAAAATGTTTTCATTTTAGACAGGAACAGACATGTACTTAAAAGTTACAAAAAATAATTTTAAAGAACATTTATTTACATGGAGTTTCAGAGATTGCACTAAAAGCAGTCACATCACCGGGATTTTTAAAATTAGTTTCCTTCATCAAATAACGAGGAGTACTTATCTTTTAAGTTCTTTATAAATTATAAGGCAATTCAGAAATCACAACAAAAAAATATTCTTCACAAACTATTTCGAGATTTTAAGTGCTATCAAAACAAATGAGTCTATGTGCGTCAAAAGCATTCTTCTCTGTATCAGAATTACCGAAATAAAAAAATTAAATTTCTAACCCTAGGTGTTCCAGGGTAATAATTTTACTTTCTTATCTTACTAAGGAAGAAAAATATTGTAACCGTGCATCGGAAATCGGCAATTTTTCGACAGAAAAACGTACTTCCTGGCCCTGGTAACGATTAAATAAGTAAATAAATCTTTTTTATATGAAGTAAATTACTTCCTCTAATACGAAGTGTAGACAGAATTCACATTTTTACTTTCCCGTATACGTACGTATACACGGAGTGATATACGTAGTATAGGGAAAGTTATGTAATGCTGCGCGAAAAAATGGCCAATTTTAGGCGGAAAAAATTAATTGCCGGGCCGTGAAAACGAATAAGTGGATAAAACCAGTTGCTAAATTAAGAAAAAAAAATCCCCTAACACGTGGTGTAGCCAGAAACCCAGTTTTCTAGGTCCTTGATACCGAAAACCCAATTGAAAGGAAAACGTCCGTCCGTCCGTCTGTCTGTGAACACTGCTAGCGCCTACACCATACGTACGATTTCTTCCAAAATGGATATTCCCCGGTCGATCTGATTCTAGTCGAAGCTTTGAGATTTTGAAAAAGATTCTTTAAAATTTGGGGGTACTTTATATGAAGCCCCCCGGGGATTTTCAAAATTTTCTCAAAAACGGCTCCAATTTTTTTCTTTAAATTTCTTGTATGAATAGAGTAAAATATGCTTTTTAACATGGCATAGGTCCGATTTTCACGTACTGCTCTGAATTTTCGAAAATTGTGAAACTTTGACTTTTTTTTGGCGGCTTTCTCCAACTACAAAATTGAAGATCGAGATTTTTTTCTCCAAATAAAATGTGTTCTGCATATTGAATTCCTTAATAAAGGTCATGTAAATGTTTTTCAAAATTTTAGTAGTTGTCGTACAATATTGCGTGCAATATGTGCAATTTTAAAAAATTACAAAAACAAGATTTTCTCAAAAACGGCTCCAATTTTTTTCTTTAAACGTTTGGTAGGGATAGTGATAAATGTACTCTACCAAAGACATAAAAGCCATATTGGTCTATCGGTTGTTTTTTTCAAAAATTACAAAAATGTAAATTTTTTTATTTGTCTCTCACGTCGTTAATATTTACATTATCGGCGATTTTTTTCACATTATTATATTGACGAGTATATATGCTTTAAATAATGTCAAGTAAAGTTTCTCGAAAACACAACC
Organism: Acheta domesticus; assembly: GCA_031308135.1. Classification (NCBI taxonomy): domain Eukaryota; kingdom Metazoa; phylum Arthropoda; class Insecta; order Orthoptera; family Gryllidae; genus Acheta; species Acheta domesticus. Next base: position 221,293,565 of record JAHLJT010009436.1, read on the forward strand.
GTTTTCTGTGAAAAGTAGCTCAAATTTCGGCATTTTCAGAAATGCTCAAACGCCATTTTCTCGCATATGGCTGCAAAATTTTTCTTCAAACTTTTGTAAGGGATACTGCTAATTACACTCATTAGTATAGCGTAAAGTTTATTTTGAGTTATTTTTTGTTTTTTCAAAAATTACATAATTGTAATTTTTTTGAAAGATCTTTTACATCTTTAATATGCACATTACCAGCAATTTGTAAACATTATTATATTTGTGAGCGTAAGTGCTTCAAATAACTTCAAATAAAGTATTTTGAAAACTCAAAAATTTTCTGTGAAAATGAGCTTCAAATTTCGCACTTTTAGTAGCAGTAAAACGCCATTTGCTCTTGAACGGCACATGATTTTTAAAAGAAAATTGCCATTTATGACTAGGTTTTTGTGTTCTTTGATATTCTAAAATTAATATTTCCGTTCTACCAATAGGAAACCGAAATATTAAGAAAATGACAATAGCATATTATGCAATTAGTTTAAAACGTTGTCCTTTTTTCACACGAATAAGAAGATATTACCGAACGAACGACGTTAGAAGCGAGTTCTGTAATATCTTCTTACGAGTGCAAAATATTAACATTATAAACGAATTGCATAAACAATTTGTTATATAACAGTATTATAAGGATTTAAGGAAGCGAAATTAATTGTGTTAAGTTGTATTTCGTAGTTGTAGTAGATCTCAAATTCATGTTTTGACGTCCTGAATGCTAAGCAACTAAAAAATTGTTTACAAATGGCAATTAGTTTGAAAGTCATGATTCAAACATAATGGATTTGCCAAGATAAATTGTGGAAGAAGCTGCAAAAGCAGAGTTAAGGAAATTTATGGATACAAAATATGCAAATTTATTATGCAAAGCTGCTTTTCTTTCGTATCTATCGGAGCAGTTTGGTTAACTAAGTATAGTGCACAAGCTAGAATAAAGACGTTTGTTAATTTAATGCATGCTTCTTTAAACATTAAGTCCACAGCATGTAAAGCGTCGACACTAAGGTGCACTTATTCCAAATTAAAGGAAATGCTAAAGATCAAAGAGAATATTGATATTGGAACTTTTCACAAAGTAAGTTTACTTACGAAACACGTAAATGTGGGATATCAACCTATAAAGGCAATGGTATTTTCCCAACAAGATGTAAACACACTTCTTACAAAAGGTGATGATGAAAATTTTCTTTACTGAAGGTATAATAATGAGGTAAATAATGATGAAACTTTTCTTTACTGAAGGTATAATAGTGGCAATAATAGTTAAATTTTATTTATTAACTGGTGTATTGTATTAATAACTGGTATGATTTTCTGGTTGTTGCTATTTTTGGCATATTTGGTGCTTGTAGACGTGTCGAATTGTACAATTTGTGCATCAACGATGTGAAAGAAGAAGGTTCTGTTTTGATAGTGAACAAAAAATGACAAGCCCGGAATATTTACTATCGTATCTAGTGAAGAATTTAATTATGTTGAGGTCTGGAAAAAAATACATTTCCTAACCCTTACATGTTAAACACAAAAAACTTTGTTTTACAATCATGGCAAATGCAGCTGCAATCCAATTTTTTAAAAGTAAGTTTTTTCATAACGTATTTGATTTTACTGCTAACACTGCAATCTATTTATATGGTACCACTGCCTTCTTTAAACTCCATAACTGAAAATATATAGGGGCCGTGAGTATTAGGTCAGTGATGGCTCATATTTCGTGCAGAACTTAATGATTCGTGCAATAATATGCCATACTATGAACGATTTTGTTAATGTAAAAGGGTTGTTTATAATACGGGTATACAAAAAAATGTACTTTTGGCGGTGATAGATGGCAGCTGGCAAGAAAGAGTATGTGGCAATTCAATATAGCTAGCGAAAACCCAAGGAAATAGAAAACTAATACAGGAAAGTCTGTGCCATTCTGTAGCACCACTAGTTATATACTTGAGAGGGCGATTTCGATACCGAAAAAGCGATTAACGGCGAAACGTTTATTTTTCCGTCGTCGGCCAACGCTAGCGCTTGAACTGTTCAGACTGTTTTCCCTAAATTGATATTTCTAGATCGATTTGAATGAATTCGACGCCCTGCGAGTTTGATACGGATATTCTGATTTTTGATGGTAATTTACATGAAGCCTCAAAATTTTCTCGCAATTGATCTATTTTTTTAATTAAACTTTGTCCTCGAAAAAACGAGAAAAAAATGCACAAGTCTCATTTTTTGTTGAAATTCCTGATCTTTGGAAATTGTAATAGTTTCTTTTGTTTCGGCGTATTCTTACAACTAGGCTTACGATATTAAAGCTTAAAAATGGAGCAGGTTTCATTTTCGTTGTACTTTCTGAAATTTCGAAAATTAAAGAAGTTAGAAATAATGCCAGAAAGTATGATATACTGGAGCATGAAACGTTTCCTTTTGATTCTACCTGTGATGCGCCATAAGAAATCTAGATCATCTACAATATGAGTTATTTCATGTAAGATATGACCCGAAACACAAAAAAATACCAACCTCCCGGAAATCACCCGCCATACTTACTACATTGGCTTAGGGACTTTTGATTAGTATAAAAGTTGGAGGAAATGGGTGCCAACCCTAACTTAAATACCCCACGTAATGGAAGCATTGCAGTCACGGACTTTTCCTTGGCTGGTGACTGGCATGCGTGCGTACAATTTAACTTTGTGCCAACTCCTCATCTAGCAAAAAAATTGCATTGAGAGCCTACACGAGCGACCTCGACCCCGTATTTCTTATTTAAAAGCTATTACATTACGTTTGCAATGCGCGATTTGTTTCCGAGGGGAACTTATATTGTATATTTTGCGTGGCATTATCATCAGTGTCTTGTAATACGAGAAACAACTCTCCAGTTACGCAGAAAATGTGAGTCTTAACGAGTGGTTAAAATTCCTCTGAAAGGAAAAAATTCTGGAAAAGAAAACTTCATGACAGCAGCGTCTTAGCGAAAGTAGCGAAAATTGTGAGAGGTAAGCTATTAATGTCAATATTATTGAATTCTTGTTGCATGTAATAAGAATTAGACCATGATAACATGTCTGTTGTCATCGTTATTTTTTCTTACTGTTACAGAGACATCATATAACGGTGGCTATTTTTTCATGACATATGAAAACAAAAGGAATTACCAAAATCTGTTACCATGTCACGTCAGAAATGTGGAAAAATTCAATGGAAGAAGGTTAAGCAGAATTGTTGATATTGCAGAAACTTAACCCTAAACACTTGACACCTTGTAGGAGCTACCCACAATCAAATTAAAAGTATACGTTGGTCCCCAGTGATTTTTAGAATTTGAGTGCCGAAATTACTGGATTGGGAATTTAAGACAATTTTTTTTTAATTAAAAAATTCTCTCATTTTTCAGTCAGTCGTTCCTAACAGAACTTTATTTTGTTTGGTTCAAGAACATATGAAGTGCAAACAAAGTGAACAAGCAAAGTGAAATAAGTGAATAAGCAACAAGGTTTACTGTGATATTGATACACTTGTGACAAATATGTATATATTACGTTCTATATGCATTAAGTTCTCATTGTCATATCATTATCATATCACTATTAAACATATCATTAAACTCTCTAAGCATGTACTTCAATATTGCAGATGTGCCCAAAAATAAAAAGTCTTGGCTCAAAGCAGCAAGGAAAAAACTAATTAAGAGTACAAGTTAATTTAATTTAAAATTAATTTATTTCAACATTACTCATATTATTTTCAGCCGTTCCTGTCAGTGCTTCAGTTTTTCTGTTCAGATGAAATACGGTTGCTTAGTGAATTAAGTGAATATGCTTATAATGAGTTAAGATGTGAGTGAAACATATATTACATTACTACTTGTTTCAGATATGCAATTATGGCCTTCTGAACTTTGACATGGGAGTCACTAATATTTAATGTTTATGATCGATGTGCTATGTTATTTGGTGACAATTAAATTTCTTTTTTTTTATCTGTGCTTACAGTTTGTTCAATTGTACATAATTTTTGAGGGTGTTGAATGCATTGTATATATATTTTTCTGGATATACCAGAATTCAATTCTGATGTAGGCGGTTGCTTACTGAATTAAATGAATATGCTTATAATGAGTTAACATGTGAGTGAAACATGTATCACATTACTACAAGTTTCAGATATACAATTATGGCCTTCTCAGCTTTGACATGGGAGTCACTAATATTTAATGTTTATGACCGATGTGCTATGTTATTTGGTGGCAATAAAATCGCAAAGAAATAATTTAGTAATTTCTAAATTAAGTCCTTTGATCATATTGTTTGAAATAGAATCATTTCCTGAAGCTTTGTGAATATTCAAATTTTGTGAAGGGACCAAGTAATGTGGAAAAGAGAAAAAAAACTCAATTTCTGCATTACAAGTTTAATCTGATTTGATTGTTGAAAATTGATGTAGGGAGATTCTGATGTAGACTGTTGTTTAATATTGAATCAGGAGAATAACATTTTGTTAATGTTGGGGTTATTTGTGCAATATAATTTTGAAATTTTTCTAATTCATATTGGTTTATACGTACTTTCATAGTTCATGATAACTTATTTATTTTTCTTGGAGGAGTTTGTTGCCAAAAAGTCTTAGATTATGTTTGAATTTAATAAGATTTAAGTAATATGTAGGGAGAGATACAGTATTAATGGGAAGGTTTAATGTGTGTGTTTGAATGTGTAATGTGTAAGCATCTAGAAATGTTTTAGTTAATGTTTCTGTTTCTATATAATTTTTTTTAGTATTATCTATTTATTGTTTTTTGGGATATTAAAATTTGAATCTATGTAAGTACGTTACATATTCCAGTTTATACAAATGTTATGAAGGCAATAAATCATTTTAATAGTGAAGAATTAAAACATTTTAATAAGATGATAAAAATCAAATTCAGAAAGTGAAGATTGAAAGCATTGTAGATTTACATTTTTTATAATAATTGAACTTAAAATATTTGGTATTATAATGTTATGATTCGAATAATAAGTTTGTTTGAAGGGAGTACATATGACTAAATTATTTTGAATGATATATTTGTGGCAAATGAATACCTTGGGGATTTGATGAGTTGCATCACCTAGAAGTGTTTTTGCTTTTGAAATCTTCTAAGTGTATCACTGGATTGGAAGATTAAAAAATTGGATTATAAATTTCAGAAGGAATGGGTGTGTTTGGGGGTTTACAAATTGAATATAGAGAGTAAGAAGTGTTACTTAATTTAATTTGTAAAGCTATAATTATAAAATTTAGATAGACAAAAATATTTGTTGATGAAATATAGAATTCATTATTATTATTATTATTATTATTATTATTATTACTATTATTATTATTATTGCTACACCACAGAAGCATGGTCAGAAATTTTATCATTTCCATAAATGTTTTAACATTTTAAGAGCAGTTTTTCTTCAGGGATTAGATGTGTTTTAGAAATACATCCCATGCCAATATTAAGAAAGAACGGGGATGAAAAAGATTTCATTGTCATTTTAGACCATTAGAATTCCATTTTATTAGTGTAATAGTATTTGTATTAATAGACATTAAAAAGTGGAGGAAGGATGTTTTATAATAAAGTCAGAATTTGTGGGATAATTGTAGAAATAATTTCTTGAACTATGTTGAAAATTAAAGATGTATAATTTGAAGTAGAAGAGTTTTGTTTTAATGTATCAGAGTAATATAATATAGATTATGTGTCATTGTGTGTTGGAGATGTCGTAGTATATTTGTATTTGAAAAGAGATTTTAAATAGAATTGGTATGTTGAAAGGTTTGTGAGAACGTGAATGCAAATTTTTCTTTATTAATGTACATTTTTTCAAACTTTCTTGTGTTTTTTTCCTTTGAAGAACATTATTGGTTGAATGTTACTATTTTCTCAAATATTGTTGTTATAGTAAAAAAATGTCTTTTTACTGAATTTATCGTGAACTGAACATTAGATACTACAGTATTAGATGCAGAATCTAATGTTCAGTTCATTAAAAATTCAGTAAAAAGGCATTTTTTCTTTGTTCCAGGATTGCAGTGTTTAAAGGAATATTTTTCATTTTATAAAATTGGAATTATTACTATATTATCACTATTGTGAAATTCAATACCTCCATTATTTTGTCATATGTTTCTGTATATATGCTAGAAATTGGCCTGCAGCCGTTATACTGATTAATAGGATGTGTTTCAAGTAATTTATAGAGTCAACCAAATTGCTGGATGCTTATTTTTAATGAAAATTTTTAGAAAACCCAATTTAGGATTAACTAAATATTTTATTTAATTTGTTTTATGTATGGTAATGTTAAAATGGTAGCATACTTATTTCTTTGTTTTCCCTGGTGTTCTCCAATCGCGTAAGATAAATGCAAGACTGAAATGTATGTTTGTAAGCCCAGGGGCAATTAGGAACTAAAATTCTTGTAAAAATTCAATGATAAAAGTAAAGATAATTGCTGTGGACCATTGTTTAATGACTGCCCTTACAATTTGTTATTAAAATCTAACCCACCTGTCGTGCATAGGTTTTTCTTTTACTAAACCTTTAAGTTTAATGAATTCAGATATCCTGTTCACTAAATTTCAAACATTTGTCATTTCTGTACAATGAATACTTCTATTCTTTTGATAAGTTCTCATCACAGTCAGGTGTTAATGTTATGTGTATAAAATCATTATGAACAGATATTTCGAGTCAGTGAAGTATAATTTTATTTCATTACACTGCATATTGCTTCAAAATTAAAGCCTTGCATTTAATTTCATCTTTATTCCATAAATCCTCTGATTATGGCATTTATACTAACTACGTAGTGGGTAAAGCTTGGAGATCTTTGCATTTCGTCATGAGAAATCTTAAAAAATGCAATACGAAAGCAAAAGAAATCGCGTATACCTCGCTTGTTAGGCCAGTAATGGAATATGGAGCTAGTTGTTGGGATCCGTACAGAATAGGACTTAAGAAGAGCTTAGAGAGGATACAAAACAGAGCGGCAAAATACACTTTTCGGAAGAACATACCTGCACGTTGGGAATCGTTAGAACATCGGAGAAAAAGGGCTCGACTTTGCGTAATGTATAAATCTTACACTGGTGGCCCTGCATGGCAGGAAATACGGGGAAGGCTAGATAAACCGGATTATTTTAATAGATTTGATCATAAATATAAAATTAGAACTAGAATTCAAAGAACGGACGTAGGCAAATTCTCCTTTGTAAACAGAACAATCGTAGATTGGAACGATTTGCCTGCGACAGTTTTTGAGCCCTTTCCTTGCTCAGCGCGTGGTTTTAGAAAAAAAGTATAGGAAATTAATCAATAGGGTGAAAAGTGCAGTGAAGTGAAGTGAAGTGAAGTGAAAGGTGCGATTATGGGTAGTAAACTAAAAAGTATTGAGCTATTAGTATTTAGGTAAAGTGTTATGAGGTGCAGTGACGTGAAGTGAAGTGCAGTGAAGTGATTTCATTTCGTAGTTTATTTCGCTAATCTTAAGCGTCTTTTATAGGCTATTCTGACAAAAGTTCGTATTTATTGATTGATGTTAACGAGTGTTTTACGTGTTAGAAATGTAAAAATTATTATAAGTATTGTATATTATTATGTTGTAGGTAAAAGTGATTATCCATATTTGTCTGAATATGATTGTGAGTGAATACTTGTAGGTTGGTGTGTATGCGAGTGTTCCTTTGTCTTTGTATGATATGTATGTAAGCGTGTATGTTTGTATGTATGAATGTTGGTGTTATATGTAAGTAAGTTTATTACTTAAATGTTAGTACATATGTAGTTTCATTTGTTGTATATGTATAGGCATGTAAATGCAGTTGCATGATCGTTTGATTTTTATATTGATTTTTTATATATTGTTTTTATAGTTAATTGTGTTTTGTACTTTTAATGTACTTTTGTTTTTCTGTATTCTGCCACCGGGCAACATCAGCCCAATTGTAGAATAAACCCTATCTATCTATATTAGTTTTTATTATAAATGAGATTCTACTATTTCGTATATTCTTCAGTTTAAACAAGATTATGAAAATTGTGAAGATTTTATTCCATATGAAAATTATAAATAAAATTGTTACCATATACTTGTTGCGATTTATAAGTCAAAAAACATAAATAAAATGATTTCAGCAAATCTGCCTTTCTGAAGGACACTACGTGCATTTAAACACGCCGCGTCGGTATCTTTTGCGTTTCATTTCGATGAGGTTGGCAGTGCCGAAACTCCGCCATGTTGAATTTTTAGGGTCTTTTCTTACGTGGAGAGACATATAAACGAATTAACTTGACACATTTGTAATGCACGATACTGGTGTTCGGCAGAACCTGGTATGCAGAACAAAAATGTTACTGCATGTATTAGCGCAGGAAGTTATTCTTGAAGACAAAGATTTTTAAGTTGTTTATTAATGTCAGAATTGTGAGCTTGGTGTACACAGTTCGCGCTGCCTGTTACACTGTGTTCGGTAAAATGTTTTACAATAGCCATAGTTCAGTGACTTAAAAGTACAGTATTGCGCGATTTCAGTTTCGTATCATGTTGCGTTAAAGGGATTTGATAATGAATTTAACAGTGAAATTCAAAAACTGACATTAGCTGAGATATCATTACGTCATAAATTATTTCATAAACTAATATATTAGCAGATCTTAAACCTTGTCGACCACATCCAAGACGCCTGGTTTGATGGATGGATGGTGGGTTATAAATTTATAATAATACGGTTTGAGTGATGTAGCAATGGTGGAATGAGAAGCAGGTGAAAACTTGCGCGCTTGTCCACCACAAATTCCTCATGGATCGGCCGGTGATTCGAATTCCACTTACCAGAGGTCAATAGCTAAGCCATTTATTTAACCATTACATCCTTCGTCCACTCTGTCATATCGACAAGCTGCTTCATATCGCAGTATTACGTTGGCTACAGTAAATTATATTTTAGAGTCGCCAAAAAAGAGTGTCTTTAAAGGAAAATATGCTGGGAAACGCAACTAACTACATAATAACAAAGACTATCTCTTTAAAATTAATTAAAAGGTAAAATAAACCTTAAGCTTTTGATTGTTAACCAAAACCGTTGTTCAGTCGGATGGAATCAAATGTACACGTTAAAACAGTTCGCCACAGTAATACTATAAGAACTAGTGTCGCTAAGCATTATTTTTGTTCGGGGAAAGTCATCAACTAAATATTTAGACACAATTATGTACATTTCAAGTCACATTTGACGAGATCCAGTCAGACATTTCGAAACATCTCAATAAGATGTGAAATATAGACATCTAAAAATGTCGTGGAAAACATAATTTTAGTGAAAGTAACTACCCGAAGACTTTACCATGAACTAGTCGCAGAAATAGGGAGGGATTTTATTTATTCGTGAGGAGCTTAAATCCTTTACCCTCCTCTACCTATTTGGTAGCAGAAGCTTCCCTTCTGTATGTTGTTCAGATTGAGATTTGGCGGGCTAATGCTACAACACAAAACAACACAAGGTCGCAGCCGCGAGCGGTCGTTGGCGTCGCAGCCAGGCCGTGGGACGTAGCACCGTGCGGGGCTGCACCGCGCTACGCGCCCCCACTCTGGGTCGTGAACTCGCGTGCGTACACACACGTGCATCATGCACGCACGCACGCACGCATAGCGTTCCGCGTCCCTAGTTAGAACGCCCTACCGGCGAACAGTCGACGCACATGAGGCACGCGACAGCAGGCGGCTCGCAGATACGCACGCTTTAGGCACTGCTGCCTGGCGTTCTCCAGGAAATCGTTAAACAGAGTTAGGACGTACTCCAGAAATTTAACATTTTTAACATGTATAGTTGTAAAACAAATTCGATTTGAGTTCACATTCGAAGGGAATATTTTATTAATAAAATTTACGCCTAAAGGGTGAAAAAATGACTACCATACAAATTATTAAAAAGTGTCCATTCCATGTCAAATCGGCCAAAATTTCCCGACCATCTTCCGATTCGAATGAAACTTTTTAAATCGTTTTAGAATGACGAAACAACACTAAATATTGTATTTTTGGCATTCAATTTCACTTTCTTTTGAAAATTTTGAAATGTGATATTTTGCATGAGTTTCAGGGGGTATTATCTAAAAAACTAGTAACTAGTTTACTAGGCCAAAGTAAATAATTACAGTTTATTTTGAAAATGCATTTTCTCAAATACTCCATCTCGGATTTTCTTATTTTAGTCGTCAAATTGAAGCGGAGACATTGAAGTTTATATTAATTAAAGAATCTCGATGGTAAAATTGAATTTAGCAATGTTATTACTAGTTAAAGTTACATTTTCATTTTTGCTTTTAATGGACTTCGGAGAACTATGCATTTATAAACGCTTATCATTTGTGAATCTTGCTTTCGTTATTTAGTAATTAATTTTTTTAAGTACATTTTAAATGTATCTGAAGTATATTTTGGAAGGCAGAAACTTCTACTTATACCGGGTGACCCACCAATTGTGAAACACACTCATATCTTATTACTGGTTCACAACATCGAAAAGCAGTTTTCGGTCATCAATGCGGAGTAATGGGGCAAGTAATACGCTTTATAGATATTGTCTGTAATATTTTTAGTTTTGTGCGGTTGTAGTAGCCGAGTTTTCAGAGAACTACGCATTGACAATTCAAGGCAGTGTACAAAAATTACATTGGAACAATGCTCAAGCTCTACAAGCTCTTTTCGGCCAAGCGAAGAAGCCAGTGTTTCAATCAATTTTTTCATAATATCAGACGATTTAAATCATAACACGGCAGCGTGTATTATTTCCAAATACTGCTAATAATTCTTGAAAATAATTAATATTTCAAACCTGAATAACATCTCTGCTATGATCGTTGGTTTTCCGTAGTTTCTCCGATCAACACGAGGAGAATGCCGCAATACCCTAACAGTCGAGCCACGGACCGCATGCCATCTTTACTTCCTCTTTTTTTTTCTCAGGTTTGAAAAATTAGTTACATAAACAATGTTATTTTTTAACGACTACCATCTTATTATCTGCCATACTACCTTATTATCTACATGAAACTTTAAGTTATAATGATGTGCAGAACTGACGATCGGCATACCGCAGGATCACAGAATAGACGCGTCATGCATGGAATCTTTCCCTTCAGAGAAAACTCCCGGCGGATCCATCTTTTCTTCATCTCTCCTCACACCGCAAATTTGTTCACCACTGGCGCCCTAGTTTTGCCTCCGTCAGAAGTTTTTACTCCGAGATTAAAAAAAAACACCTTTGCGAGTCTCGAAGCGACAAACATTTCAACACGTCTCTCGAAATAAATTCAAAATGTACTTACTACTTCGAATCTTGTTATACTATAAAACGAGATAGAGCATCGAGCAATTTCAAACACTGGTATGTTGTTGTTTTTCAAGAAAAGAAAGAAGCCCGAAACTAGAAAAGACTCAAATTGGAAAAGTTCACAAAACGTTCTGCGTAACTCCGACATAAAAACACTCACCCAATTCGTTGGCGGTAAACGTCCACAAATGGAACAGATGATACTCACCTGTGAATTGAAAAAAGTTATATTAGTACGTTGAAATACATATTATACAAAAAATATAAGTATACTGTGCAGTACAATGGCACAAAAATCATGACTACAGAATATTTAAAGAAGCAAAATGAGAGCAAGAATAAAGTTCGTTAAATTTTCGCGTTAGCGCTCCAACTTGGCAACGAAAGCTTCAGAAGAGAGACAAAAGCTTTTAATGGGCGTGGACATTACATTTTTACATAGTTAAATTCCCATTAGCGATCGTTTAAGACGCACAGTTATGCAGCAACCGAAGACGAATTTGGAGAGAACCTTTCGTTAGCATAAAACCATTTACAACCACCGGGGAACCTTAATTATGACGATATGTGTTAAGTGATGCTAAGGAAAGGAACTAGGAAAATGACAGAACAGCATCGTTAAAAATACCATGTAATTAAAAAAGCAACTGTGTGTTTATGTATATGTATGTATATGTATATATATACATATATATGTAAATATATATATAAATATATATATATATAAATATATATAAATATATATATATATATAAATATATATATATAAATATATATATAAATATATATATATATATATAAATATATATATATAAATATATATATAAATATATATATATAAATATATATATATAAATATATATATAAATATATATATAAATATATATATATAAATATATATATATAAATGTATATATATAAATATATAACATAAGAGCGTGTGTGAGATAAAAACTTATAATACTGTTCTCTCTTTTCCCTCTTTATTCAATGTTTGTCCGGCCACCCGCGCTAGTCCCATCTAGAGCTAACCCCATTCTGGTGGGCTTTCCACTGAAGGTTAAACTATTCTTCGAAAATAAAGTGTTCCTTTTTTTAAAAATCAATTTGTATTATGCATAAGTACGAAGTACAAATCTAGTGTTATTCTGATGTTAATGATATTTATGGAATTGAGTTTCAAAACAGAAAAATTACAGACCACTGGATATTTTGTAAAAAACTATCACTATTCCTTTCTTTTTACCACTCCTCAAGTTAAATGTGCACTCCCAGTTTTTCGTGAATACGTGGAAAACGTGAGAAAATCCACCGAAGTGGATCATCATTTTCTGGAAGACCATTCAATGTAACTATATTCCTAATTTCCAATGCGCGCAGAAACTGAAAGAGAAGCAGCCTCTGGCCGTGTGAGAAGTTGTCTTTAGTTTCGTTAGATAACCAGGAACTCGGGAGAGTTTCAATTCGACTGAAAAATGGGAATATCTCACTGTGTCATTCTGTCTAACCACATACTTCGCATACTCATTGAATTCTCATACCCGGTGCGTCACTCCTTCACGACTTACTCCTTACGATATTCCCAGTCGTCATGCGACCGCACGGCTCCAATCAATGATAATTGATGATTCATTGTTAGTGATTCTGGGCGCGTCGACTACCATCATTAGTCTCGTACGTCTAACGCATGTTTTGCTCGCGAGGTGGCGGTGGTCTTCTCCCGCTGGATGGCGAGATCCGGTACAGACCTATCGTCGTCTAGCGGGGGTTTTCCCCAACCAGGTATCTCCCACTAGCGGGGCACCGCCTCAGCCGAGACAAGCTCTAAGCTCCCGACCGGTCTCCCGGCATGTTTGGTAGTGTAATGCATGTTAGTGGGGAGCGGATAGCACAAGGAAGAGAGTAAAGATCTCGCGCGGTCTAACAAACCACCGTTTGTTAGCGTACTACTCCGGCAGTCGCCTGGTGTTGATAGGAGATTCTACGGAAATCTACCGATCAGAGCAGCCGGACGCTAGAATTCTCATCCAGACAGCGACTGAATTTGAGCTAGCTGACAAACTAGTGTCCCAAATCCTGACACCGTCAGGACTCGAACCTAGGACCTCCCGACCAAAGGGACTGCAGTGACATCAGTTGATGACCTGAGCCATCTCTTCCGGTACGACTCGGCTCCAATCAAGGGCCAACTGCCAAATATTGCTAGATATTTGCTATTTACGAGGTGCGATTACGAAGAGCAATTTTCTTTTCTCGGAATGTAAAGAACTGCTCCAATGTGTATCTGTATAATCAATAATCATTACAGTATTCAGGAAGACTATATTTTGTTAAATATTTAATTTATTGCCGTGTTATACGAGAGGAATTTATTTGTCGTCGTTGTTGTTGAGCAGTGTGCGTGGTCCATTTTGGAAAACCAATTTGTGTGGTTTTGCTCAGCATTGTTTTTACTGTTGCTTGCCATTCGTTTTCTACTACATGAATTTTGATTCATTTCGATAGTGCCATTAATGTACGAGTAATTGAACGTCGGATTTGAAAATCAGATTCGACGGAGGGAGGCACTGTGGAGCGGACGGAGAGAGTTGACAGTGACAGCGGAGCGTGATAGAGCTTGGGTGTAAATTACTTTCATTTTACCCTGTACATACAATTCATTCCTTCTCCTGACTAATGAATGACTGTGGTAAATAAATGACCGAGCCTTCTCCGGTTACTTCAGTTTGCACTTAAAATAAGCAAAGAATCGCACTTCCTTCCAGCGCAAACCTAAGTTCTCCATTTACACCCATAAGAACATTATATATTCATTGATGTCAGCGTGGATAGTTGTCCAACTATTAACGACCCAAGACGTTCGAGATCTTAACGAGTGCCTTTTTTTTTAGAACAGCTGCGAGTTATGTATTGACGAAACATTATCAAATTTTCAAATAAATTTCTTAGTCGAATTGAAGACCGAGAACATCTTGAAAGCATTTCTTGGAAAACGAAAGAGGAAGCATCTCGAAATTTTTCGAACATCAACACACTAGAGAATATTTCGGAGAATTCCCATTTCAAAGGCGGGAAAAAGATCACATACTGAATGAGTTTTGGGAGCGTCGTCCTACCTTCCTCAAAGACGCGATCCGGAGGCGCCCACGATTTCAATTTATCCGGTCTCTTTCATCCCCACGTCTTAGTCTCGTCTCCCCCTGCCGCCCACTCCACGTCTCTCTGCCTCCCCTCCGAGGTGACACGCGCCGCGCCGCGCCGCGCCGCGCCGCGCCGCGCCGCGCCGCGCCGCGCCGCGCCGCGCCGCGCCGCGCCCGCCAATCGATGGAGCGAAGGCAAGACGGCAGGCAGGCAGCTCTGGCTCACCTTCAAGCGCCCAACTCCCACGGAATGGTTCGTGTCGCTCCACTTTCCTCCCTCAATTATTTTTTGGGAGAATAGTGTTTTCTTCATTGCTGTTATATCTTGCCTCCTCTCCTACGTCTATTATTACGTAACTGGTGTATTCACGTTAAATAACAGTTTAAATAGAAGGTTACATGTTGTCACAACAATCTCCAAAAATAAATATTCCATCTTTTAGGCTTGTATCTCAAAGGAGGCCACGACTCCGGAGAAAAACGAAGAATCGAACGAACAAAACAGAACGATCAATTTTCTCAACGGTCGAGAGCGGGCGGGCAGCAGTGAGACCAGAGAAGAAACACACATAGGACATTTCATTCCAGACCAAAGGAACGTAATGAGCGTAAAGATGGGACGAGAAAAAAAGAGGGACTCAAGAATGTAAATAGTGCCGAGGAGAACATGATAAAAACAAAATGCGTATAGCAAAGCCGAGGGAGAAAGAACATGAATGTATACGTGTGAGTACGGGAAAGTAAGGGAGAGAGGGGAACGGAGCAAGGGAGAGAGGGGAACGGAGCAAGGGAGAGAGGGGAACGGGGCAAGGGAGAGAGGTAAACGGGGCAAGGGAGAGAGGTAAACTGAGCAAGGGAGAGAGGGGAACGGAGCAAGGGAGAGAGGGGAACGGAGCAAGGGAGAGAGGGGAACGGAGCAAGGGAGAGAGGGGAACGGAGCAAGGGAGAGAGGGGAACGGAGCAAGGGAGAGAGGGGAACGGAGCAAGGGAGAGAGGGGAACGGAGCAAGGGAGAGAGGGGAACGGAGCAAGGGAGAGAGGGGAACGGAGCAAGGGAGAGAGGGGAACGGAGCAAGGGAGAGAGAGGAACGGAGCAAGGGAGAGAGAGGAACGGAGCAAGGGAGAGAGAGGAACGGAGCAAGGGAGAGAGAGGAACGGAGCAAGGGAGAGAGAGGAACGTAGCAAGGGAGAGAGGGGAACGGAGCAAAGGGAGAGAGAGGAACGGAGCAAGGGAGAGAGAGGAACGGAGCAAGGGAGAGAGAGGAACGGAGCAAGGGAGAGAGAGGAACGGAGCAAGGGAGAGAGGAGGAACGGAGCAAGGGAGAGAGGGGAACGGAGCAAGGGAGAGAGAGGGAACGGAGCAAGGGAGAGAGAGGAACGGAGCAAGGGAGAGAGAGGAACGGAGCAAGGGAGAGAGAGGAACGGAGCAAGGGAGAGAGAGGAACGGAGCAAGGGAGAGAGAGGAACGGAGCAAGGGAGAGAGAGGAACGGAGCAAGGGAGAGAGAGGAACGGAGCAAGGGAGAGAGAGGAACGGAGCAAGGGAGAGAGAGGAACGGAGCAAGGGAGAGAGAGGAACGGAGCAAGGGAGAGAGAGGAACGGAGCAAGGGAGAGAGAGGGAACGGAGCAAGGGAGAGAGAGGAACGGAGCAAGGGAGAGAGAGGAACGGAGCAAGGGAGAGAGAGGAACGGAGCAAGGGAGAGAGAGGAACGGAGCAAGGGAGAGAGAGGAACGGAGCAAGGGAGAGAGAGGAACGGAGCAAGGGAGAGAGAGGAACGGAGCAAGGGAGAGAGAGGAACGGAGCAAGGGAGAGAGAGGAACGGAGCAAGGGAGAGAGAGGAACGGAGCAAGGGAGAGAGAGGAACGGAGCAAGGGAGAGAGAGGAACGGAGCAAGGGAGAGAGAGGAACGGAGCAAGGGAGAGAGAGGAACGGAGCAAGGGAGAGAGAGGAACGGAGCAAGGGAGAGAGAGGAACGGAGCAAGGGAGAGAGAGGAACGGAGCAAGGGAGAGAGAGGAACGGAGCAAGGGAGAGAGAGGAACGGAGCAAGGGAGAGAGAGGAACGGAGCAAGGGAGAGAGAGGAACGGAGCAAGGGAGAGAGAGGAACGGAGCAAGGGAGAGAGAGGAACGGAGCAAGGGAGAGAGAGGAACGGAGCAAGGGAGAGAGAGGAACGGAGCAAGGGAGAGAGAGGAACGGAGCAAGGGAGAGAGAGGAACGGAGCAAGGGAGAGAGAGGAACGGAGCAAGGGAGAGAGAGGAACGGAGCAAGGGAGAGAGAGGAACGGAGCAAGGGAGAGAGAGGAACGGAGCAAGGGAGAGAGAGGAACGGAGCAAGGGAGAGAGAGGAACGGAGCAAGGGAGAGAGAGGAACGGAGCAAGGGAGAGAGAGGAACGGAGCAAGGGAGAGAGAGGAACGGAGCAAGGGAGAGAGAGGAACGGAGCAAGGGAGAGAGAGGAACGGAGCAAGGGAGAGAGAGGAACGGAGCAAGGGAGAGAGAGGAACGGAGCAAGGGAGAGAGAGGAACGGAGCAAGGGAGAGAGAGGAACGGAGCAAGGGAGAGAGAGGAACGGAGCAAGGGAGAGAGAGGAACGGAGCAAGGGAGAGAGAGGAACGGAGCAAGGGAGAGAGAGGAACGGAGCAAGGGAGAGAGAGGAACGGAGCAAGGGAGAGAGAGGAACGGAGCAAGGGAGAGAGAGGAACGGAGCAAGGGAGAGAGAGGAACGGAGCAAGGGAGAGAGAGGAACGGAGCAAGGGAGAGAGAGGAACGGAGCAAGGGAGAGAGAGGAACGGAGCAAGGGAGAGAGAGGAACGGAGCAAGGGAGAGAGAGGAACGGAGCAAGGGAGAGAGAGGAACGGAGCAAGGGAGAGAGAGGAACGGAGCAAGGGAGAGAGAGGAACGGAGCAAGGGAGAGAGAGGAACGGAGCAAGGGAGAGAGAGGAACGGAGCAAGGGAGAGAGAGGAACGGAGCAAGGGAGAGAGAGGAACGGAGCAAGGGAGAGAGAGGAACGGAGCAAGGGAGAGAGAGGAACGGAGCAAGGAGAGAGAGGAACGGAGCAAGGGAGAGAGAGGAACGGAGCAAGGGAGAGAGAGGAACGGAGCAAGGGAGAGAGAGGAACGGAGCAAGGGAGAGAGGAACGGAGCAAGGGAGAATGGCAAAGGGCGGATAAAAAAGAGCAGTTGCGAGAATGGCAGGAGAGGTAGTGAGGAGAAGCTGGTGTTGGAAGTGGCGTGCAAGCCCATTCGTCCCGCAGAGGCGCTCCTGCGGAAGAAACACAATACAGCGGCTGTATCTCCCATCTCCCAATACATCGTGCTTCACTTTTAGTGCCACCACCGGCCCCGCAGGTTAAAAGGAAGGCCGAGGCGAAAGGAGAGCGGGTGGACGTCGGCAACGCCTCCCCGCCTCCCGCGCGGGGAAACGGCGCAGAACAATGCGCTTAAGTTCCATTCAGATAGCGGAATTGCAACAAACGAAATTCAAGAAGCGTTTACGAGATACGCGACTTTAGTGGCCGCGAGGACAAAAGCCGCACAGCGAGGCGCGCGGCCGCTGGCGTCTTTGTGGCGCGCACGCGTGACACGTGGGGTGGAGGGGGAGGGGAGGGTTGCTATTCCGCCCGAGTGCGAAAGCTTTGCAGTAGCGCCAGCACAATTTGCTCAACGGTTCACTTCCTTTACTTCACCGTCAAATTCACTACGTTCACTACTCTGCATTCAAGTACGGGGTGTTAAAAAGCTTTGAACTGATTGGAATACAAAGTAGAATAATATTTTTTATGTCGATCAAAAATTTAAAATTGTAAATTTCTTTCTCGTAGGTAAGACATGAACTTTAAAACAACATCCCGAATGGCAGTCATAATCACCCTCGCCCTCCGGGTTATGTCAGTAAAGTTTGGGAAGAGTGTGTCTAAAACTCATGTCGAATTGCAGCGAAACCCATTAATTTTGACCCTCTAAATGTACTCAATGCAACAGTGTATACGAACTAAATTTAATAGAACAAATTTAAAAGAACAATTTTTTTTACATTATTTAATACAATAAATTTATATTGAAGCACTTTGGAACATTACGGAGCATATCGTTTCTTTACAGTATTTCTGCAATATCAATTTATTTTGTAGCGATCTCTTAGACTCTTCATATTTCTTCGGCACAATACATATTGTCTCGGCACACTACCATGAAGAAATATATATCGTAGAAAATATATTAATAAAACACATTTTTCTTTTGATTATTTTTGGCTGACATCTACTTGAAACTACTGACTTAATAAGAAAATTCACTCGTGCATATAATTGGAAAATTTACACGTGAAAATACGAGAAAAAATATCCACTGTAATTCCACTAATATAGGTCAGTTAATGTAGAAAATGTTTGTTCAGTTTGAATAATTATGAATACGGCATATAATGAATTCGTGTCTACTTCGTATACATTTCCGCAGAACAGAACACAAAGACTCCCTCTTAGCCGCAAAATTCTATCCTAAGATATTAAAGATCCCATCAGCCATTCACTTTCATATTGGTAAACAGAATCCTCATCGAAAAAGACTAAAAAGAAAGCTTCCAAGAGAATTTTTCGATCCCCCATAATGTAGAACCGATGAGTCTTTTCTCATGACATATCACATAAGCACGCAAATGCATTATATTTAAAACTAGAATAGTGCCTCTAATGTATCCGAATATTCATGTATATATTTCTTTCTAATGTATATATCTTATGCGGCTGCAGAGGGCCAATGGCCAAGCTAGAATAAATGAAGAAAAGAAAGAAAAAAAAAAAAGAAAAAAAAAAAAAAACAAAGAAAAATTGCCTTGGATTTTCGAAATAAAACTTATCTGAAACAACCAAATACAATGTAGACATAACCTTATATAAAAGGCAAGAGAGTTTTGCACCACGCGTTGAATAGAAACCGAACATAATTTTAAGTTCTTTTCTAACGAATACCACAAATGTCTTCATTTGATCATTAAAATCCGCTGCCGGCACGTTTTACCCTAATAACTTGCATTCCACACGCAAACTGTACACGCGTTCTACGATATCTGAATATCAAATCAACAATATTCTCCGTCAAAACAGGTCGTTTCCACACACTAGGTTCTGCGAGAAAAAAGGAGTGGGATGCCATTCGTGTCAAAAGATAATACTGAACTTGAATGAAAAAAAAGGTCATATCTGTCGATAGAACGAACAGTCTTTAGCGAGGAGTGTAAACCCTCAGGAAAAGACGCCACAACGGCATGACGTGATAAACCACAATATTTGCAGAAGCCCAAATGCCCCCGCGGTAAATAACATCATGCATGTCCTCATCGCACGCAACTAACTATACGTGCCTGACCTCTTTTCGCCTCGAAGAGTTCTTCTAGCCACGTGATACCATGGATCATTCATTCTGACAGCGGCGTTTTTCAGAAATTCATATCGGACAGCATCTCTGAATGCATAAATATTGCTTGGTCATGGACCTTGAAAATCTTCTTCAGCAGACATTCACCACGCTTATAGTTCCCGAACATGATTAAAGTGGGTTTTACTCTCCAAATAAATCCTGATTTCCCCGTTGGATTGAGGGTTCAATTTAAACATCGCTCAATCGCAAGTTTTCACTTCGTGATGGTAAAGGCAATCATCTAACGTTCAAACAATCATTATTCCAACTTTTCAGAATTGCCCAGGCAAGCCAAATTTCAGTTGCGTAGCAACAACCCAGTAAAGAACACGACGTTAGAAGAATAGAAAACTGTGCTTGTACAGCGCGCGAATGCAACTCAAACAGGAGCAGCAGGTCAGCGTCAGAGGGACGCGCGACGCGACGCGCTGCGCTGCGCTGCGCTGCGCTGCGCTGCGCTGCGGAGGGGCATTAGCGCCGTCATTATGCACGCGGCGGCGTCATCGTCATCCTCTCGCCCCCGGGGAAGCCGCCGCGCAAACAGCACTCCGCGGCGACCGCTGCCGCAGCGCCAGCAACCGCCAGTCAATAATCGATCAGTTCATTAGAGGCGATGCGCGCCCCTCCCCTCGACTTTTGCCGATTAGCGGAGGACGGTTGCGGACGGGCGCGTGGGTGTGGCGGTGTGCGCGGCAGGTTGGTTCAAATCGACGCGCATCAACATCAGCTGAAGGCGTAAGATAGGATGAAATATCACAATTGACCCTCTCAAATCCATACCTCCTTATGATGGACATAGGTGAAATAATAAATGAATCACCGAGCGTTGTTGCTAAATTAAAATTAAGTAATTTTTAAATACAGACATTCGAGCTCTTCAAATTAATGTGAAAATTCGTCAGCACAAATAGAATCCCTTCATGAAATGCTTAATGAGGGTTATTTCACAAAAAACCTACTGCAATAGCGTTTTTTTAAGGTCTGGAGTGGCTTTGAATATGATTTTCTACGTAGTGAAGGATCACGATTGTCCGTATCAGTGTTTGCTAGCAAAATGTAACGGACCCACTAAATTGAACAAACCAGAGGATATTTTAAATTATTCTTAGAGGGAGAACAGCCAAGATAACATTGTCGATTTAAGAGCAAATGAAGCAAGTCCAGCAATGGCATCACGACGGGTGAGAAATGTGAAGGGGAAAAATATTACTATTGACGAACAGTAGTTGTTTATTCTCTCCACCTTGTCCTCGTCATTCAGGAAGTATCCACGCGCACCAACCCACATGTTTACCGCCAGTGTCATTCGCGATCATTCTGCGCTAAAAGGAAAATATCGCTTCAAATAATGTCCCGTGTTTCTCTCCCCATAAAAAGCACTGGAAAGGAACGCCCAAGATAAAATTGGGCATATTTAATTTTGTTTAGTTTTACATCCAATAACACGGCTGCTACATCCTCTTATATTTCCTGTCTGTTTGTTGGAAATGAATTACGTTTGAGGGGTGATGCGTGCGGCGCGGTGCGAGGGCTTGAACGCGGAGCGGTCGCCTCTAGCGCCACCCCTCGTCCGTTCGCGTGTATTATCGGAGGCCGCGTCGCGCTAATACGCTGACGTATGGCTACTAGGGCGCCGCCACAGCCACGGAGCAGCAGCGCGACGCAGCGAGGCGAGGGCGTGGCGGGGCGAGGCGAGCGGCCTATCGGACTGCGACAGTATGCCCGCCGCACCGCAGGCGGGTGCAACGCGGGGGAGGAACAGCACGGGATGTGCATGCATTGGTCAGCGAGGATAGCGCTCCGCTTCTCGAGAACGCGGCCAGCGGGGGGATAATGCTCGATAACAATTGCCCCCTCGGCAAGGGACTCTGCTTCGAAGCTCGCCAAGCGCACAGTTTATAGTGATTAAAGCAATTGTAATTCAAATTCCATCGGCGAGTTCTAGAGCAAGGGAGCGCTCGCAAGGTCGCTGTGCAACTCAATAGAGGTTACACAGGCTGCGGTTATGACAGTGATGGTAGCAATGAGAGACAAAGGGATGGTAAAGAAAGTCGGCAGCGTGCGTGGTAGTAGCGATGGAGGTGATGGTAGTGGCGGAGATAGCGTAGTGCAGGAGTGCTCGATGTGACAATGGAGACTGGAGGGATGAGATGCTGTTGGCGGGAATAATGTAACAGAAAGGGAGAAAACTCGAGGTGGAAATGATGGGTGAGGCTGGAGGGAGGGGGCTAGAAACTCGAGGTGGAAATGATGGGTGAGGCTGGAGGGAGGGGGCTAGGAACAGCGGTGGTAGTGAATGGCTCTGGCTCTGGTAATGGAACGTGATGACATTCTAAAGGATAAAGAGGTGGCAACTACGAGTGTAGATGGGCCAGGAAATGACTGACGAATGGGTGCGAGCGAAGATGCAATGGGCGGAGAATGAAATCGGAAAGGGCATGTAGCGGCTAGGCAGAGATGGAGGCATACCAAGCTCAGGGGCGGGGGTGGTAATAGGGGTAGGGGTCGGAGCAGGGACGAGGTCGGAGCATGGGCGAGGGTCGGGGGTCGGGGCAGGGACGAGGGTCGGGGGGCAGTGGCGGGAAGCGAGGCTGAGGCGGGAAGCGGGGCAGGGGCGGGAAGCGGGGCTAGGGGCGGGAAGCGGGCCCGGGGCGGGAAAGCGGGGCCACGAGGCAGGGGCGGGGCCAGGGGGCAGGGGCAGGGCCAGGGCCAATTGGCAGGGGCGGGGGCGGGGGCAAAGGAGGGGGTAGGAGCAGAATTGCGGGGATGCGGGGGCGAGCACCGCTCAGTCTGCTGCAGCAGACGGTGACACACCGCACGTCACCTCGACGAGCGGTGGCGCCAACGCTACAGTCACGCGTCGCGTCATAAGGGAACTGGGTCAAGCAGCCATGTTGAAGGGTGCTGAGAGGGTGTCGGTAGAGGGGAGGGCAAGCGGTGCAGTATTAATCAGGTGATTACAGAACGAGTTGAGGAAGGTGCAAGCAGCGGGAATGGACACGCAATAACTACGAGAGTTCTCGGAGAAAGCATTCGAAGTATCCCGGGTATGATATAGAAAAACAACATTTACTCATATTATGTAATGGATGGAATGGAAATCAAAGAATATATGAAAGAGTACAATAAGCTTCCAAACATGCATTTTCTCGTAGTATTCTGAATTAGTAATTTATTTCAAATGAATTCGGCTTTCAACACATCATAACTTGACAAATTCGGAATTCAACTCCCTATTAAAAGGGTCTGTTACATTTTTCGTGTAGTAATAATGACATATTTGCAATGTGCACAATTACAGGAATAGTGTACAGGAGAGATACCTCAATATCTTTTGTATCTTTTATTCCACAACTACGATATAACGTTTCAAATATTGTTTCGATTTCCAGTAGTAACATTCTCTCAGTGCAGAGCGTCAGGAGTTCATTAATCTATTTACCATCAAATAAATTTTGTCAACTCGTGCTAGAAGATCAATATATCAATACCAAAAATATTGTATTCAAAACGCACAACAACTGATCAAGGTAATATACAGCTAGAAAAGTAGAACAGGAAGAAGAACGTGAAACGAAATCATTTTGAAAATACGTCTAGCAGTACATACGAGGAACGTGGAAGGACGAAAACGGAATAATTTTGAAAATAAAACGTCTAGCAGTACATACGAGGTTCGTAGAAGGAAGGCGTCAGCTTTTTCACGGCGAAACCCAACCTCCCTCCATTGCTACCGACGCGCGGATGTTTTGCCCTACGGCTTTCAGATGCGCTCGTAATTAAAAACTCGACGGCGCCCGCGCGAGCGCACAAGCGAACGAGCGCGTCTCACGCCCCTCCCCCCTCCCACTCCCCCTTCCCTTTCCCCCCTGCCACCCACCACCCGAGCGCTCGAATCACGCATGCGCGACCACGAAACGAAAAGAGCAAACAACGCCGCAGCACGTGCCACTCTACATTTTTGAAATTACCTCCGATTCTTTTTTACCCCTGCAATACAAATATAATTAAGGTCGAGAGTAAATAAAATACGCGAGTCGCCAGTAACTCTTTCCATTTGCGTTTAAGTTTTAAAACAACAGCGTTAAGTACACGACAAACACAATAAAACTACGAAGTTGCTTTGCAAATGGCTTCATCAAATATTTACGTCCCGACAACTCTTCGATAAGGCTCCGGACGCATGACGCGGACTGAATGAACTTCCTGAAAGGCGAAACCAATTTCAGAACTGCTCTCGGCGGAGCTCTCGTCGCCCGCCAGGAATTCTTCCCGCGAACCACCAGCGATGGCGGCACCGCGACAGAACGAGCCGAGATCGAAACTAGGTCTGCGAGAAGGATAAAGCCCGTAGGATACTACAATCCTGGGTTCTGAAATAACCAAAACATATGAAGACTTTGAGCAAAGGTACATGCATATCTTTGCAGACGCATTTAGGCAGCAGGTGACTGGGAAAAGAGAAATTTGGTTAAATACGAGTAATGATGTTTTATGAGATAAAGAAACGCGGTAAGAGACGCAAAGTAACAGGTAATTGGGAGAAATGGGAAGACGGTGCACTTCCAAGCTGAAGGAGGCCAATCTAGGAACATGCAAAAGGGCGGAGGCAAGACGGAAAAGGGAAGCGCCAGGTGGCGAGTGAGAGAGCCGACGCTCGAAAGCAACTGGAATATTAGCCATTTCCTGCCCATCCCCCGCGCGAGGACGCGTGGGTAAGGCTTCCTGCGAGACAGGACGGGGAACTGGCGGACAGGGAACCAACCAACGGCGCTTGGCAATTCATGCAACACACACCGCTGCATTTCAACATGCGTAACAGAACAACGTTAAGTTCATCGCTTCCGCTGAAAAGCATGAGATTGGTAAGGTGAATGATAACACCACGTGACAACAAAAAAAAACTTTTTGTTTGTTTAAGTGAATTTTATGTTTGTTTTGGATGAATTAGGTCACAAATAAACTACACAGAATATTCCTACTTTTATATCATCGTTTCTTTGCTTTTTATGCGCAGATATATGAAATTAATAGGTTAAAATTATATTAGCTAAGAATACTTTGTCCATGAGATGAATAAACGGTTCAACTGTGTTATCTGTTTCATATTCTCATAATTGATTTATAATGGCATATTCGCGTTGTTGAAAGCGTAATCCAGACTTTTGTATGTGTGAGGCATCTTCCTGGGATCGAAAACAGTAAAGCATTGAATAAAGGATGCTAACATCATCTGCTTAGCATACCTATCATATTTTGGTATTTCTATGGGACACTAAGAAAAGAATTGAGGACCACATGTTGTATGTGGATGTTGCAGATCAACTCGCGAGGCCTGGTATAGAGGAGAAAACAGAAAAATGAAATTTGGTGTACCTAGAATTTGGCAAGAACCAACAGATCACCTCTCCACCTGTTATTTCCGTTACCTCCCTTCCGTATTAAGCTTGGACTCATCAAGCAATTTGTAAAGGCATTAGATACAACATCAGATGCAATGAAGTACGTCCAGAATGTGTTGCCCAAATTATTAGAAGCTAAGATGAAGGGAGGCATTTTTGTTGGCCCGCCCCGAGTGAAAAATTTACTTCGTGATAACACATTCATTAGCAAGCTTCTACCAGTTAGAAAAAAGGCCTGGAATCGGAGATGTGAATGGTTTCCTAGGTAATCACAAGAGTGAACAATCACAGGGTTGTGGTATAACGTGGCAGGGATGTGACTGAAGAACTACAAATCAATGGGGTGCAGAATGCCTCTAAAGTTGCATGTACGCCACTGGGATCTGGATATTTCAAGCCTGATATGGGTGCATATTAAGAGGAACAGGGGGAAAGGGTCCATCAGGACTTACATTTGTTTGAAAAAAAGGTGGTACCAGGGGCAGTATATGAGCGAATGCTTGGTGATTGACTGGGGACTGATTAGAGAGTGATGTAACGTACAATTTAGGAAGACAACACATTTTTAAGCCCACTGTTCATAACATAGAAACAATTTCATGTACTTTAACAATTTTGTCATATATATTTACTGCTTTTACATTTTCTCAAACATTATATTTAAGAATTTCCTTTGTTTTGTTTCGTGGGTAAATGTAAACGAGCATTCATTGTTTCAAATATACGTATTTTCCTAAAATTAAGAAAATCGATGTCATTTCCCTAAAAACACTTTCCCATGGGCAAAATTGCGTTTATATAGTGTTTTGAAACACACTGCATCAGAAACAACAACAAAATTAACTTAAACAAAATTTTGTTACATGGTGTAATTTATGATAATCATCACCCAGCATACAAACCATGCGCAATAAAATCAATAGCAAATGCATTTTAATCAAATTTCCTCCAAAATTATCGTATGGTTAATTACGTCAATGGCACATAGAAACAACAGTGCTTTGAGCCTTCATTTTTATAGTTACAAATATTTTTTAAGATGAAGAAAAGTGTTTCCTTGACTATAAAGTTCGGAAAACGGCCAAAATGAATACGTCCACGTCTGGCCTATCAACATACTATTAAGAACGAAAAAAGGGAAGTTTAGCAAGGAATGAAGAACGATACATTCAATAAAGAATGTAGGCCGCAGAAAGCTCGACGAAGCTGAATCGCAGCGAGTGTGGAGCAACGCAAGCGTGGATCGCAGGGAGCGAGTCCTCACATGCGCCGCAAGCACTCTGGCGGCCGTCGGCAATGGCAGCGGCTCGGCGGCGGGTGGCCATCGCGACTCAGAAACGATGATTAATTGGAGCAGCATCCGTCGGAATGTTTTCAAAACAAACAAAACTTCACATAAAAAAACAACTCGTTGAAAATGCGCATTTATTCCAGAGCGCGCCGCGCCGGCCGCCCTGATTAAAATGCGGAACGTGTAATTGGAATCCCAGCTGCCCTCTCCGGGATTCAACCCCCGCGCGGCGCAACGCGCCACGCCCGCTGCAAATCAGCGCCACGCGACCAGGCTTCTCCTGCACCTCCCCACGCCGGCCACGCCGGGACTGCATTTTAAGACTGGACGAGGAATGTTCACTTCTTTTTTTTTTTTTTAAATCATAATTCCAACTTTTTTTAGAATCACAATACCAACTTTCCTATAATTGAGAAAATTCCGTTCTATCATGGCCCAGAAAACAAACAGTACCTTAAATTGCGTGTACTTACAAAAGTAGGCTTGAGAAGAGTTTTGTGTCCAACATGAGATTTTAACCGGGGGCGTCATAGCATTTGCAGAAAAGTTCAGGAAAGGATGAATAAGGTCTCGTTCTTCTTTGATCTAGTCCATTAACTTGTAAATTATTACCTCAACGCATGTAAAAACGATCACGAATGACTTCTAGCTGAAAAAAGTGCTCGAAAAGAGATGAAAACATTTATTACCGATTTTCAACATCCGCGTAACCCAAGAAGTTATAGAAGAAAACCAGCATGAAAATTGACGTACATTAGATAAATTGGAGACTCCTGACAGATCGCAGGTTGAATTGAAATATAAATAAACAAAATATCGAAAGTAAAAATCACTTCCTCCACAAAAATAAATAGACGATAAACACTACAAACATATCCGGGCAAATCTAGCGTGAAATCTCTCACTAATTTGCCTCTCGCCGATATTTTGGAAGCAAATAAAACATACAATAAAGATTAAAACAATATATATCTTCCTGTACACATGCAATATTAAAGTAGCCACGCGAACTCCATATCAATCACTTTCCACCTACATCATCTTTTCCAGTTTATAAACGTGTCGCGGGCGACATGGGTTAGAGTCAGATAACTAAAAAGGATAAAATGAAATGTGACCGTCATTGATAGAAACTGCAGTTTTCTGAAGAGAAACAAAGTCATGAGTCCTACACCAGATACGCTTGATGTTACTACCGTCGTTTTTGGGAGGTTTCAATACGAAAAAACATCTTAACTTTCATGCCCACATCATTCTTCACTTCCTCCATTCCTAATTGCTCGAATTAACGCCACAGACACTTTTAATTCTATTAGTATCTGCCAAAAACTCTCGCCGAATAAATATTTTTGAAACAGCCTGAAAGATACAGCGGATGAAACTCTCTCCGCCCACAGAAAGCCTTAGACGTTGGAGCGACACAGTATCAATAATACTGAAATATCACACGCATCGCCACACATAAACAACACCACAAGAACGTTTCCCCTCCGCGAACCGACTGCCTGCAAAACGATTCCACAGAGCGTTCCAGCCATCTACACTGTGGTTTTCCCAAAGCTGCTCCTCAAGCCCCTACAGCCACCACGATGGAATATCACACGGCATTTCGCGACCTTCTCGGTCCTGCCGCTAGATGTCGCATGATCACAAGCACTCCTAAAGTCCCTAGATACAGAGAGTAGCGCAACCGCCGCCATTTAATATCCACCCACCCGACAATCCCATCAGGCACCAATCAAGAACTGAAAGGAATTTATAACATTTGATGACATGAACATTTTCAAGAATATTAATAATGGTTTGGGGTAGCTTCATGGTTCTCAGCATACAGAATACTACACAGTTCCAATTTTCCTGACAACTGGACATAAAATGGCGGGATCGGTGGAACAATGGAATGCGCTACTCTCTGTATCTAGGGACTCTAACCATTGCTTGATACGGTCGCGAGCATGCGATATCTAGCGGCACGACTGAAAAAGACGCTAAATACCGTGACATATTCCATAGTGAAGACAGGCCTTGAAAGGCAAAGTTACAAAAATCGCCCTATGGCCGGGCCGGGCCGGGCCGGGAGAGCGTGGGGCGTGGCGCGGCGGGAGGAAGAGAGGAGGAGCGGAGAAGGAGCGCACCGCGGGCGCGCGACCTCCCGGCGCGGCCTGCCAGCCAGCGGCCGCGATGGCATCTCCGCCTGTGATTAACCGCCGCGCGATACGACCGCGCTCGACGCCGAGAAAAATCCGCCGCGACCGGGGCGGGGCATGGGGAGGGAGGGGCAGGGCAGCCCCAACGCTCTCCGGGAGACCTTGGTGCGATATCTCGCTCACGCGAAGCGATTTAAATGGGAGGTCGTATCGAGTGGAGAGGCCCCAGGCGAGTCCCGCCGGCGGCGCGGCGATGTGGGGCAGGGTGGCGGCTCCCCGCGTTATTAACTAAATACAACGCGAAACACCCGCGAATGAAAAAAAGAAAAGTGTATTAATCGCCCCTGGAAACTCCTTTGGGAGCGAAACAGCAGCGTTGGCGCTGCTAAACGCTCGTGGTTTTGTAATGACCGTGTTTCGGGAGCGCTCGACCGCCCCGCGGGCGAAGCCCAGCGCACTAGTAGATTTGCTGTGCAGTTAAAGCGAACTCTGCGGCGCTTGTGAAGATGAGAGCTTTCTGAAGGGTGCTCGCTCGCTGCTCGCGACGTTTGATAGAAGCGTTGAGCGCCATCAAGAGAGTATTCACCGGGATATTAAATGTTCCAGGGCTAGGTGCCTCCCAAATGAGACCTCATGATACCTATCCAGCTTCTTAGAAAGAGAAATTTTTCTTTCAAATTTAAACGCAATGCAAAAATTTATTCCTGCGGAAATATCTCAAGTACAACAATGTGTTGCATAAAAAATAAATGTATTTATGGAATATTCCGCATTGTCCATGGAAGGACGCTCTAGATGAGGGGTCAGCAACCTTTTTGTAACTGCGGGCCACACCGTCAAACCCCAATAGTTTGCGGCCCGCACATGTCTCCAACCTACATTTTATTCAACAAATTAAAAATATTAAATTACAATTCAATTTTTGTATTAGTACGGTGAGAAAATAAGCTTGGGATCCAGATGTAATAACAGAGGGAAGAAAGAAGTATGGGTTCCTTAACACAATTTTATTTACGAATACAACAGATAGAGATAGAGCACAAATTTAAGATTTTCGAAGACGGTATCTTATCTGATAGGAAATTTCAGCGGCAAGCGCTTTTGAGTCTCGTAACGCCGCCGTGTGCTCATTACCGGAATATAATCCTTTCAAAGATTACAAAAAGCAAGGTCCATTCAGGGAAGAGGGGCAGTAACAAGAACGGAAGCGAAGAGGATTCGAGGTTACTGCCATGGGAGTAGAGGCTATTGTACACTCACAGGTAACACGAACAGGGAAACTACTTAGGAATGACCTTATATCAGTCAAAATTGTGAAATAGTCTAGTAGATATTAGTGTAAGCAATCCTTGTACATAATGTGTATTTATATAAAAAATCCGTCTATTTCTAGCCCTGATGAAGGCTGAATGGAAGCCGAAACGTTGGCAGGTTAAAAATGGGTTTGTTTAATGACTTACACTCGAGAATCATTCCATAAGATTATTAATAGAGATCAAGAAATCTAGCACGTGTTAAGAATTACCTGTCAGCTTATTCATCTGCTTTTTATTTTGTTTTTAATCTGTTTGTTGCACGCTACGTTCAATGCCAAAAAATTATGATAGTTAATTTTTCAGCACATCAATACAGCAAGAGGCCCCTCAGGCCGCACGAGAGGGCTTCGCGGGCTGCAAGGTCTTAGAAAGAATTAAGCATGCTAGTCCGAAATTACTTTCAGCAATATTTTTGCACGTTTTCCATCGAGTTCAAAACGCCCAAATATAAATTTTCTTTTAGCCGAGACCTTTGAACGATGGATTTTCAGGCTCACTTGTGTAAAGTAAATATTCGAGATAAAACCCCCAGATATTAATTTATTAGTAAGTATTTATTTGTATTATCATAGATCAAAAATAAAATAAATGGGCAAGCTGTGATATAGATAAGTGATTTGATGATAATACAGTGATTGAAAGAGTAAATAGGAAGGCTTCAATATTTGTGAATTCAAACACAGATAAAAATAAAAATACACGCAGGGAAATCATATATGTATCATAATTTCCTTCTTTTTCACGACTAAAAACTTTCCTGTATATAATAATACATTTCCCGCTCTTCACGCTCGTGATACAACCTGTGGGAGGAGCCGGGCCGGGTTTGCAGCGGCTCCGTGAACGCGGGCTGATAATCGCGACGATCCACAAAGCAGCGGCGACCGCGCACGCGCGTCACAGAGGCTGGCGACGCCCCCCCCCCCCACCTCCTTCGGACGCAACGGCGTTTCCCATTGAGGGACGCGGGTGCACACACGGCGCGCGGCAGGGACGGAGGCCGCGGCTCCCGCAAAATACAGCGCAAGGGGCGTTCAGAAGCTGTTACGATAAAGTTTCATCTATGTGGATTGATTGACTGATTGTTCGTGATTTCGGGCGCGTCAACTACAGGTCATTAGTCCCGTATGTGTAGTGCGTGTTTTCCTCGTGATGTGGCGGTGATCTTTTCCCCGCTGGATGGCGAGATCCGGCGCCGACCTACCTTCGACTAGCGGGGTTTTCCCCTCAACCAGGTGTCTCCCACCAGCGGGGCACCGCCCCAGTCGGGACAAGTTGTAAGCTCCCGACCGATCTCCCGGTATGTGTAGTAGTGTAGTGCATGTTAGTGTCGGTGTGTGGTAAGGGGTGGTAGGGGTGTGTGGTAATACGACAAGGAAAAGGAAGGAAAGATCGCGCGCGGTCCTTGTGCTGGAAGTAAAAAAATTACATCTTTTAAGTTTTCACTAAAACTGATGCTCGAATGCTTAAAGTTGGACATAAACCTTTTCTTCACTAAGTTTTGCTACGAAAACAAACCTCTGCATATTCCCATTTTCATACACACTATCTAGAGAATACTCAATTGTTCGGAAAAGCAACGAAATTGAACAGGATTCTATCTTTTCCAATTCAAATTCTGGCATGCACACGAAAACTGAAATTCGCTCAGAACAGAACTCGCAAAAGAGCGATGCTCTGAAAACAAACGTTCCGCATGAATACGCACGCCGCTGTCTGGCCGCAAAAACCACCCTCTCTGCCCTGGCCTTCATGACGGAGCCCTTCTCGCCGAGCGCTTCATTACGCGTGCGAGAAGCCGAGGAGGGCGCCAATCGATTCCCGGAACGGCGCAACGGAGCGCGCCGCCGCAACACCGAAGGACCCTTGCCACTGCGGCGTCTCTCACCGGGAGGTCGTAGGGTTCGAGATGCGACGGTGGCGGATTTTCGATACTCGCTACATAGCTATCACCCAACAGGTTACGAAACTGTTTCCGGAGGGGGAGAACACGTGGTGTAACCCCCCTCCCCACTTCGCCTAGGGAGAAATTTGCAACTTATGCCCATCCTGCGAAATGATGTGCTTTGTGAAGAAAGAGTCTATGACTTTCCCTGTCGCTGCTATCGACACTACTTTC
Source organism: Acheta domesticus (assembly GCA_031308135.1). Classification (NCBI taxonomy): domain Eukaryota; kingdom Metazoa; phylum Arthropoda; class Insecta; order Orthoptera; family Gryllidae; genus Acheta; species Acheta domesticus. The sequence goes on from JAHLJT010009436.1 coordinate 221,325,786, forward strand.
GTCTTGCTCAGAGGTATTTCCTAGTGATATAACGATTGCATGTACTTCCCTGTACATTCAGTTTTTTGCGAAAGCTTCAACATTGTGTTTACAGTAATAAAATAAATATTTTGTCAAATTGTTCCGCCAATTGTTTACAATTTCTTTCTCATTTGTTTTCTGCTGGAGAGAAAAATGTATGAATGTGTATAGCTGAAGAGTATTCCCCTGAATGATAACTGTTTTATGACGAAGTCCGATATACTAGCCCTTCACTTGCAATCTGGGTAACGAGGACACTTAATCGTAACTTAATTTCTAGGCTCTTAAAATATTCAATAAACTCTTATAATCTATTTCTTTCGTAGGTTTTTTAAGCGGTCAGTTCGACGTAGAAGCCCTAATATATACAGAAATCACTAATCACTATATTCTTCAAAATGAAGTTCATCAATACCTACTATTTACTAAACACAGCTAACAATTAGGCCTCACCACAAAACATACATCATGAATGCCGGACACTACAGAAATGGTAATAATACTGAGCGAACCCACAGAGCAGTTGGAATGAATTAGGTGATCAGACATCTTTTCTTTTATTAGGCGTCACATATGGGACAGGGAACTTGTGTTCTGTTTGTTATCTCCAGACCCTCGAGTGCCAGAGCGTCTGTGACCGAGCTGCCGTGATGGCCCGACCACGCAAGCACTCACGCACTCAGGCAAGAGGAGAACACAGAAGAATAATGGTGGTCACTGAAATTCGCACCTGCGCAGTCGGAGGGATTTTTCTAACTCGTTCTCATACAAGTCAAATTCAATTACTTCGCGAATGGCGGAGCTGTACCATACCAAACGGGCCGCTGACCGTGCGCGATCTTTCCTTCCTCCAATCTTGTTCCTCCTCTCCCTTTCCGCGCAAGCGTATTTAAATGCACTACTACAGTAGCATGTACTTCAGGAGATCGGTCGGGAGCTTGAGGCTTGGTAAGGCTGGGGTGGTGCCAGGCGGCGATACCTGGAGGAGGAATCTCCCGCAAGCCAGGATCTCAAGTGATAGTTGGGGAGGAGCGCAACCATCTCCTGGGATACAACATCCATTACACCGACGGAACTAATGGCCAGAGCTGTTCACTCGCCCGGAAACAAAATAAGGCATCTCCAGCTACACCAAAGAATTGTTTGTACAGTTCCCCCACTCTGCCTTCTTCACCTGCGGTACATGCCCTCTTCCAGGCTTCGCTCTCTTCCGAAAGGGGGCGCTCAGAGTTCGATGCGCTCAGCTGCTGGACGCTGGAAATAGAGGAGTACTGTTTGCGATCCAGCTTTCCTTCAAACGCATAGCCTTATTGCCTTCAATCTCAAATTATCTCTGCGCGTTTTTTTTTCCTTCCCCTTCCGGGTGCTAGAGCACTAGATCTTGCCTAGCAAGCCAGGCCCTGGTCTCACCGCAGCCGCTCTTCTCAGCGTTACTCAACCGCACTCCACACCTGTTCGCCCCTCAGCAGGCGAGATCAGAGTAGAAACAGGGAATAGTTGCTCACTCTAAACACCAAAAGCTCTCGTCAGAGCAGCTGTAAAGCTCGCAGCTTTCAAAGCAATTAAGCCCACTTCGTCGTAATTCACGATACTGCGAAAAAAGTACGCTGTTAAAAATGAATCCTCATTGTCGAAAAGTGACAGCAGATTGATCATTTCGTTAGGAGGTATTTAAAATTTCGATTCTCATAAACAACATAAACATTGAAAACATTACATGGTATTTGGTGTGCATGTTTAACATCTTTTCAGATATATATATATATATATATATATATATATATATATATATATATATATATATATATAGGGTGAGTCACGTAACTTTAGCACCTCCTGTAACTTTTGAACGGTTGAAGTTATTGCAATGCAGTTTTCACGAAAGTGCATGAGGGAAAGGGGCTAATTGATACGTGCATTAATTTCTATTTTATCACTTGTATTTTACGAGATTTTTTAGGTAACTTTGTTTTTTCAAATGGAACTATACATATTTTTTCAGTCCACCATGACGAGCGTAAAAAGACAAATCCAATGATGTACATATTGTCATATGTTAGATGAGGATTTTTTTGATTAATTTTGATTTTTGCGACCGGGGTTTAACGGACGTTTTGAATAGTCCACCACACAAGGTCATGCAGCGCTCCACCAGCACACGTGCGCCCGGCGAAGGGAAGGGAAGGGGAGGGATCTTATTTGAAAATACGAAAAATAGTATTCCAAGTATTCACAAAACCATTGCAGTTTTTTCCTGAACTGTGCTTTCCATCCATCTGCATTTTCTCATTTTCGTCTTTCTTTGATTGAAGGAATTAAAGGATGGAAAATAAGAATTTGTCATAAGTTTGTATTGTAATAAAATTGTTTATAACTTCAACTCCATTTAATGGGATTTCATAAGATACGTAGTAATGGGATCTTGAAACAAAGCACAATAAGAATAAATAATTAAAACTGTACAAAAATATATTGTATATTTTGAGCAAACAATTTCAATGTTAATACGAATATAATAATAACTTAGGGATAGAAATACTCTTATTTCAATAAATACTACTTAAGACAAATCCGTATTTTCAATCCCTAAGAAACACAAAATATCTGAAAATGGATCAGGATGGAAAGGAGAGTTCAGGAAAAAGTGCAACAGTTTTGTGAATATTTTTCGTATCCTCAAGTACTTAAATCCCTTCCCTTCCCCGACCCCGCGTTTGCTGGGGGAGCGCTGCGTGACCTTGTGGGGCTGACAGTTACAATGAAAATATCCGTTAAACACTAGTCGCAAAAAATCACAATTACTCAAAAAAATGCTTATCTAACATATTACAATATTTATATCTTTGGATTCGTCTTTTTACGCTTGTTATTATAGACTGAAAAAATATGTATAGTCCCATTTGAAAAAACAAAGTTACCTCAAATATCTCGTAAAATAAAAGTGATAAAAGAGAAATCAATACACATATCAATTAGCCCCATTCCCTCATTCACTTCCGTGAAAACTGCATTGCAATATCTTCAACCGTTCAAAAGTTACAGGAGGTGCTAAAGTTACGTGACTCACCCTGTATATATTGATAACGAGATTTTATTTATTCTTCAAAAATTAATACGATAATACCGATATTTATATGTTATACTTCAAAAATTAATTTATGTTGCAAAGAGCATGTACGAATTAAGATTAAATGACATTTAACAAAGAATGCAACTTATTGATCATTCGTTAAGCTACAAAAAGCATCCAATTTTTTACAGACCCATCGAAAATACATTTATAATCTCATTCCACGTTGATCGGATTATCTCTCACCAATAACGTCAGATTTTGTTGATGTTATCAGGTTATGTAAAATTTAAAATGATTAATAACTCAAATGTCTTTGTGCAACTCTAAAACCATCGTTCTTAGGCCAATGCCAAAATAATATTATACAAATCAGAAGTATTTAATATAATTAATTATGCGCAATGAAATCATTAGATTTTTTTCATTCTATGCATGTAGCACAAATAGCTTAGAGAAATCACAGCAATATCAAAGATAACCAATAGGGGTAGCTTCTTATTCGAACTGAACTTTTCGAATAGGCACTCTAAAGCATGAAATAAGAAACTGGAACAATATTAACATTATACTTCCTAGGTTGGAGGGAAGGCTCATGGGGAAATGACTAGCAGATATACATTTTGCCTCTGGAGTTTCAGTTCAATCCTTGGGCAATATGTGGTGTGCGTGTGAAATCCATGTGTAATATGTGGTGCAGTTTGCCTAAACAACTATAGCAAATATCAGAGGAACTGATAGAATTCCACCATGGAATGTGGCAACAATCGCAACTAGCACAAAAATTCACCTGGGTTTTCTAAAATTGTTTCACGATTCCCTAGAGAACTGCGGATCCTAGTTCACATTCCTATTCACTGAAAAGTAGGGAAATTTCGAAACAAAAACCCTCTTAAATTTAACTTTAAGAAATTGATTCCTATTATTCATTATAATGATTTACTATTAATAGTGGAGTTTGATTCTGTTGCGTCATTTTCGATCGGTTACTCCTAGTAAATAAATAATAAACAAGTCATAAATAGCCTCTGAGTTGCACGAAATGATCACTTGATTTCGAATTACCATGTTATCCTGTCGTTTTTGTGCTGCCGATGAGGAACAGAACAACTACAAGAAGTTTTTGATCTCTGTTTCAGAATATGTGTAATACTCTACGCAATACAATGCAATATATTTTTTGTATTAAAACTATGAAAAACGTGTGGTAAGAGACACAAACTATTAGCATTCTCTAGTATTCCTATATTGTTGGTCACAGAACACGAGGCCGCATTTCGTCATGTGCTGGGAAGCAAACGTTTGCTCGCTGCCGAGAGCGTTGTGTACACAGGAGAAGGGGAGTAGGGCTCTGCTCTCCGCAGCAGGAAAACAGCCCCTGCTCGCGGGCTCGTATGGAGTGGCACATTGATTTATTGACACCTGTCGCCGACTGGTGGTCAGCAAACACACTCGTACCGCCCAAAAATGCTCTTTCAGAGTCACGGTCTTCCTTATTCTTTATAACAGTCGTTGATGCATAAATAAATTGGTCCTTTAAAACAATGCTGAAATTTCATCTTCCTCTAAATTCATTATTTATTTACAAAGACGGCGAGTAACAGACGTGCTATTTTCTAACCCACCTATTGCCCTGCAGATAAAAACTTTATATGTATATTTACGGCACTTGTCCTGATTCTCTGATTAAGAACTTACCTCCGCACAACATCACATACTGCTACATTGGCACACGTACATTGGCTTGCGATCTCACTGTGTTCCTACTCTCGCATACGTGTCTTCCCAGACCTAGTTGCCGCACCATCCACTCTTTTCCCCGTATACATACGAGGCGGTATAGTCACCAAACATGATGCCACCCTCACGTTCACTGTATATTTTCTAAAATATTTAAACTATTGCAGATTACGTCACTTAATGAGTAAAAGAACTTTGACCAAATCAGGAATGATCTCGCCACTTTTCAGACCAAAGAAGCCATTCCAGCCGCAAGAAAACCTGGCGCCAATGCACCGTAGGTAATTTCTCTGGCATTGAAAAGCCCGCATATACCCGAAGGAAAGCATTCTGGCTGCCAGCGCTAATGGATACACATGGGGGCTTGATGACCACGCGCGCGACGCTCTGCGACGCGGCGGATACAAACAATAAAACGTTCGTTGACTGCCTCGTGGCTGCGTCTCCTTGCTCTTGGAGAGGCACGGGGTTCCTCCCCTCACACCTCTACGTCGACTTAGTCCTAAACGGCTCGTAATTCAGATAATTCAAGAAATCACAGGGCAGAATGCACCACAAAGAATTTGTGTGTGTTTAGAAAAGCATTAATTGCTGAATAATTGTAAGAGAAAACTCAGACGTTTTACGGGGAAATGTGTAAACTGCCAATGGAATAGTCTTGGTCTTAAAGAAAAAAACAAGAAAAAATATGTTAGAGGTAGAATAAAACACAATACTTTTTTACCGCATAAGTAAGTCACTTGTAAAAGATCTATTTTTTTTAAAAAATACACAGAATGGAAGGTAAACACCAAACCGAACTAAGAAATATAAATTATTGGTTTGTAGTGACAATTCCAGGAAACCTTGCGTTTCATGATGTTGTTGGTATTGTTTCCCTGCTAATGTAAACACATGTTCACTACTCAAAATTTCCGCTTCAAATCAAATATTTGCTTCTAAAAGAAATCCCACAAAATATTACAGACAAGTTAATAACAACAAATTTGATATTAAAACTTGGAAACAAAAATAGGTAAATATGTACTCTTTTTATGCAAATTAACTCGCACTTTCCTTGCATGTAATATTTATTTTATAATCTTTGTACATATTTCGTGCAAGATATACTCAAGTATACACGATTTTTATTTTTTATTTTAACTATCATTGGTTTGCGGTCATGTAACATGCTATCGTACGTTTAATCCCATCATAATTGCCAGGTGGTCTGAATCCATGTAAGTAAGTGGTGAAAAGCAGAAGAACGAACTGTTGTTTATACGCAGGCTTTGAAGTTACATCTGAATTGGGGGCTGGTAATCTAATTCCCTAACGGTTGCCTCAATTCCATTCAGTAAATTTCACCCCTATTCTGCGTGGGCCAAATCTGAAAAGGAGAAACGTGTCTTCACGAAGTCTTCATCGAAAACCTATTACCGAGCTCTCGATGCTGGCGCCAATCGATTCTCCCGAAGCGCAGCCGGCTGGCTCAACGTTATGACAGGAAGTCCCTCTCGGCGTGGGGAGAAAACGCGGGTTAAAAGTGAAAGGGCGAAAATGCGTAAAGTGCAACCAACGAATGAAGACCCCTCAGGGAGAACACAGCGCAACCAAGAGCCAACGCGGAGCTAAATCAAATTAGAACCCGTCAAAAAGACACATTACGCCACGAAGCGGCGACGGGCCGACAGAAAACAACGTGAACGGAGGAAAACGCACAGCGCCGCCAAATCGAGTTAGCTAGTGAAGCGGGCACAGAAAGAAGCAGTAACGGCGGACGCTGGTGTGTGAATTAAAGGCGAGGATGTGAAAATAACAGAATCGTTGTTGAGTAGATGGCGATATAGAGAAAAATGCAAAATAGAAGCGCAATCCAAACTGTTACGCAAAAATTACACAATCAGATATACGGGAAGTGTGATCCGATATTATAGAAACAAATATTCATGAAACGAAGAAATTCATTCATATGCGTGGAAACAAACCTTAAAAATGTGATTGACCAGCAACGTCATTGAGTGAACAGTGATTGTTAAATAGAAACGAAAAGCAAAGAATGGATTCTCGATCAATGAACAAACTCCGAAAGTTACAATTTCCTTTACGTATAGCTATTGCAAGTATGCGTATTGTTTTCAATTATAATTTCGATATCTACTTCCAAAACCTGCGTACATGCTAACACAGGTAGGTGGAAACACTTAGCAATACTTCCTGTGGACAATTTGATACTGATTTTCCCTTCATAATTTCCTTTACAAAACAACTCCAAAAAATGCAACTTGTTGCAACTTAGGGCAACTTCTTTTTTTATTACTACCAATTTAGCTACACGAAGCATTCGTTGCCTCATTACCTCTCAAAAATAGTACACCATTTAGAAAAAATAGACTCGCAAAGTTTCTTTCAAGATTTTAGTTTACGTTCAACGTTCTATTCCTGAGGGAGTGCGCCAGGAAGGTCTCTACGCACCAAGCAGAATCAGGGGCTCTTATTAAAAATTGCAATTACGTTCGTAGCAACCACGTCACTAGCAAACAAGTAAAGGAAACAACACTTCCAGCATCTGTTATGATTGTGGTGAATACGCAATATAGGTTTTCTTTTGTTACAAGGTGCAGCTAGTGCTACGAACATAATTTCTGTTGCTAGCGTTCTCGCTAGCCACTGGAGTCACTACGAAGAGACTTTCCTGTCGCACAGTACTATCATACGTGGTCATATTTCACTCTTACTCATACAATGACGTATACTACAAAATAATTCATCCACACGAATGCATCGTGCAGCACATGACCATGTAGAAGACCAATAATACTATCATTTATCAATCCATTGTTTTCATTTTTAAAACAATTCGCCCTCATAATTCCAATAGTTGCTGCTGACTGAAGTTGAAAACGGCATTATTTTGTTTAAATAGCAGCCTCGTCTTGCAACTGACGCGTTAATTCCCAGTTCATAAACATTGCTTTTATCCCATAAAGTACTGCAATTTTAGGTAACAGGTTCTCCCCACGGAGATTTCATTGTGTTTCACGCGCCATTGGGGGCTTTGGGAAGCTGTGCTGCGCGGTGCGGCGAAGCACGTGCAGGCGCGGCCCGCCGAGCCGGCTGCTGCCCAACGCCGGCGGCACAGCGTACGCGCGGTCCCGGTCCCGGTCTTGGTTCCGTTCTCGGCCGCCCCGCCGCGCCGCACCCCGCCCCGGCCAACGGGTGGCTTATGTCATCGGCCGAAGGAGCAGCAGCGCGTGGCGCGCTCTGCAATTACGACGGCGACGCACCCGCGCCGCATCCGCCCACGCCGCTTCCGGGCGGGGCTTCCTGGCGGCGGGCAAGGCGTCACGCGGGTTGCGTCCTCCTCCGGCCGCCCACTCGACACGGCCTACCGACGCTGCTCTCCGCATCTGGAATACGTTGCGACTGCAATAAGAGAACGCGGTGTGTGTGGCGGAACATAGAGGCATTTCGTGGAGTCGTTTTTGTCAAAGAAAGCAACACAAACAGAATAAGATGTTGAAAGAACACAAAAATCGATGCTTCTAGACTATGGTGTTCATAATATTACGAGTATAAACACACACTAGTATCCAAATATATTAAACTTCTATCAAGAACTCTTAATTGGGCAAACAATTTATTGTTTTAAAATGTAATAATGAAAGTTGTAAATCAAGCCTGCAATTTATTGAAAAACCTCATACTAAAATCCGGAGATGCATTGCACTACATGTTAACAACACTAACACCAAGTTATTTTGAAATGAAAATGTCAATATTTAGACAAAACTACAACATTCTGAGATGTTTCCACAACTACCATCACTCTCCATATACGTAGTGTAAGTGAACTCATTTAAAAACGCACGGTCGTGCATCGTTACCCAGTAACATTAAGATGAAGTACCACACGACATCCCAGTGACCTATTCAGCGCTTGCCGCAAACTGTGATATTTATTCATAATGAAACGATACATACACCGCTACTCGAAAAATCAAGATATCAAAAAATGTTCACTAAATAATGGGACAGCAGATTTGCTACAACATTATCTTCCAGTAGAGCTAATTCATTAGTCCCTTGGTACCTCTAGGTACTGTAAGTCAAAGTATCAAATAACGCCGAAGACTAAAGCTCTATATTTTGCGCCAGTTCAAATGTCTGTTGAAAGAATATTCATTAGACCACGTGAACTAGTTTGATCAATCAGCTCTGATCTATAGTTTCCCGTGATATCTACGATCAATACCAGGAGAACGCCGGAGCAGTGTCCTAAAAGAGGGGTCACGGAGCGCTTACGATCTTTCTTTCCTCTTCCTTGTCCTACTCTCACCTCTTACATATAAACAATTGCATTTATTTCTGATTTGCCGTTTGCGGCATTTCAAATAAAAGAATTAGAGGAGGGTTTTCATTCGCGAACTTAGAGTATGCCACGGTTGGCGCTTGTGAAAGATACTTCGATGGAGAAAATTCCCCTCAAGCCAACAAATAAGTCGGAGTCGGATTTCGCCATCCAGTGGGGAACCACTATCACCTCCAGCGATAAAAATATGCTCTACACTTAGAGAACAAACGACTATAGCCGTTGACGCCCCCCAAAACACTAAATAACCAATCAATCAATGAACCACTTCACTTAGGCAGTTCCTGTTGAATGTGCTGAGTATAAATGCTTTAAAAACCAATTATCCTTATATTTTAATGTCACATGAACCTAAAATCATACAAAATATTAATGCGCCAAGCAGACCTTTATGCGTCACGAGTATCCCGCAAAAGCGCCCATTTCGCGGTAAACTGACCCATCAACGGAAACTAGCCGCAATACAATCCGTCAAGTACATCAGCAAAGCGATTTGCCCAACTGTCATTCCGGCACTTCGAGTAGCCTTACTGTGATGCACATTACTGATTGCGTTGCTGCCAGCCTCGGTTATTCTGAAAATGTGACTTATCTTAGCGCATCCTTCCTTGAAGTAACAAATAAATAATATAAATCCTTGTTGGAGGTACTACCATTAGCAGTAAAAGTTATAAACTGCAAATTATCTTCATTATCTACGTAATCCCTCAGTAATCCCAATAGTGTTCTTACATTACTGCGAACAAAACTTCACAAAGAAATAAGTACGTGGAATCATTAATTAGACGTCTCTTACCTTGAGTTTGCCCTTGCAATAGTAATTTAAAGAACACAATGGCGTTCCTTTTAGTCCTTGATGGAGACTAAACAATGATCAGAACAACACGCCAGTCCGCTAGACACCACAATGGCCATTTGTCATTCCGCAAAGACCTTGCTCTAGGTCGAGCTCTAGCTCCACACGCGGGGCGGTCGCCACAACCGGATACGGAGCGGCTTCCGTCCCCAAGGCCGGCACTAGGCACAGCGATCAATGCTATTCGGCTTGGGCGGTCAAGCGGGAAGCGGCGGCGCGACCACGGGGCCGCCCATTGGGCCCAGCGCTCCGCCCGCCCCGGCCTGGCCGGCGCGTCGTATTGGGGTCATACAGACTTTCCTCGCGCTCCGGCGACTGTCGCCACGCCACGACCCACCCCCATCGCCTCGTCACAAAACCACACATCACGCGGCATCGAGCCACACCGTGCACGCGGCCAGCCTCGACACGGTATAATCCGCGCTGCGCCACGCTGCGTCACGGGCTCTGCCCCGCACACAGGAAGCGCGGTCCACTGGTGAAAAGTACGAGCACAAAGCGGCATTTACCAAGCGCTGACAGAACACACCGGCACCACTCGAACATACACGCGTAAGCTAGAAATTGATGGGCGAAAGCATATGCTGCGGTCAGATTGTCAATGTCATCCTGGGGCAGCAATTCGGTGTTACCGCCTCTGAGTAGTTTCCAGCCTGGAGGTCCGCGAGATGGGCCATTACTTAAAATAATAAAAATAAAAATAATAATAACACTAATAGCAGTAATAATAATGAAGATAATGATAATAATAATAATAATAATAATAATAATAATAATAATAATAATAATAACAAGAAGAAGAAGAAGAAGAAGAAGAAGGCAAGGCTTGGCCTTAAAAACTGGCACATTCAGACAATGCAAAAGGCTGTTCTCCTGAGTACTGCACGCATCGTGAGAAAGTTTATCAATGTAACTTCACATCGAATTCTGACCGCCCGAGTTTGCAAGCAAAGCAGGCACCTTGGTTCTCCAAAGGTCCCGGTGTCTGTTGCAGTACACATTGAGAATTTCTCAATGTAGCCCATGGGTAAATTAAGTAGGAAAGAGATCCACCGCTTAAGTTCAATTGGAAACCATGGCTTCAGAGAAAACTAAATGGATTGTTACGAGATACAACAATTTTAATTTTCTTTCTTCAGCGAGAAAAATATTTAACCTTTTCCGTGTTCACGATTTGAGTAAATTTCATCACGATTCCCTGAGACGCAGGATCGATCGCGTCCATCTCCAGCTCCACCCACATGTGGGGTGCGGGGACTGGGAACGGGGCAACAACCGCCACTCCCAATCAACTTACATTTCCCTATCCACGAGCATTAGCGTGATCATTTTCTCTGGGTAGGCTCCAGCGCAGATTGACGTATTATTATTAATTGCAACATATCAAAATGACTTTGAGTGGAAAGTAACGAATTGTATATTAAAGACATCGTCATTTTATCACACTTCTAGCGCCCCTCTGTTTCTTGTCACTCCTGCGTCTTCAACAAGAGGTTGGTCATTCTGATAAGCTAAGTTGGTGTATGTGTGGTGACTATGGGGTTAGTCCACCCGAAAAGCCTACCCCGGGCCACCCTTCGTGAAATCAAGCTGACTATGGTAACTTAGCATATTGGTCTCGCGAGCACATGCACTGCAGATGCTTTGAAGACTCAGAACGCCAGAGCATTCCCCCTGTGATGTGCAAGTTCGCAAATAAGCGGGAGGTTCAAGACGCACAACTTACGAAGGACCGGACGTAAAACGTAATTGTGAATTGAAAATATTATCAATAAGCACATTATGAAGTAATGACAGAAGTTTTGTTTTTCATTAAATGTTTGAGTAGGCTCCGCTTTGCAGTCTAATAGGTAGCTACGCCATTGGCCATCAGTTTATGGTAAGAAGACTACTGGAATGTATGAAGAAGACTGTTTTCGTTAACAGGAAGTAAAGAAATCGCTTACTACTGTTCACAGAATATATGTTCAATATACGTAAACAGAAGTGACAAAGCGATTGTAATCACAAATATCATGCGATGACATTCAAATATGATAATCAGAAGAACTACAGATATGTACCTTTTTTAGTCTCTTTGTAAACCAAACTAAAAACACAAATAAAAAAACTTATCGCTGCAAACGTCCTATTGCTGCATAATTTCCTTCACAACAAATTTATAATTAATTAATACCAGTGCCCTGGATCAGCAAAAATGCTGCTGAATAAAACAACACTAAATGGTTTTTCAAACAGAAGCAACGCATACTCAGTATGCCATACTGCTTAAGAACAATAAAAAAAGCTCTTGTAAAACACAACAATAAATTAAATAGTTTAATAATCGGAAAAGTGTAATATTACTTCCGCAGTCCCTCACGTCAGGGTCATTGGCCCACTGTTGTTTCTTATCTTTGTAAATGATATATCGCAAAATATAACGTCAAAAATTCGACTCTCTGCCGACGACTGTATATTATATAGGGTAATTACAGAACAGCACGATATGATTCAACTACAGGAAGATTTAAATAAGATTCATGATTGGGCAAGAGCTAATAAAATGACTGTAAATGGAAATAAAAGTAAAGTGATCACATTTTGTAGGGCCAGAGACTTTCATACATTGCCTTATCAGCTAGGTAATGACGTAGTTCCGCGAGTCTCAAACTGTAAATACCTTGGCATCCTCCTGGATAGCAAGTTGGGATGGGAGAAACAAAGTAACTATGTAGTGGGTAAAGCTTGGAGGTCTTTGCATTTCGTCATAAGAAATCTTAAAAAATGCAATACGAAAGCAAAAGAAATCGCGTATACCTCGCTTGTTAGGCGAGTAATGGAATATGGAGCTAGTTGTTGGGATCCGTACAGAATAGGATTAAAGAAGAGCTTAGAGAGGATACAAAACAGAGCGGCAAAATACACTTTTCGGAGGAACATACCTGCACATTGGGAATCGTTAGAACATCGGAGAAATAGGGCTCGACTTTGCGTAACGTACAAATTTTACACTGGTGGCTCTGCATGGCAGGAAATACGGGGAAGGCTAGATAAACCAGATTATTTTAATAGATTTGATGATAAATATAAAATTAGAACTAGAATTCAAAGAACGGATGTAAGCAAATTCTCCTTTGTAAACAGAACAATCGTAGATTGGAACGATTTGCCTGCGACAGTTTTTGAGCCCTTTCCTTGCTCAGCGCGTGGTTTTAGAAAAAAAGTATAGGAAATTAATCAATGGAGTGAAAACGTGCAGTGAAGTGAAGTGAAAGGTGCGATTATGGGTAGTAAACTAAAAAGTACTGAGCTATTAGTATTTAGGTAAAGTTTTATGAGGTGCAGTGACGTGAAGTGAAGTGTAGTGAGGTGATTTCATTTCGTAGTTTATTTCGCTAACCTAAAGCGTCTTTTATAGGCTATTCTGACAAAAGTTGGTACTTACTGATTGATGTTAACGAGTGTTTTACTTGTTAGAAATGTAAAAATTATTATAAGTATTGTATATTATTATGTTGTAGGTAAAAGTGCTTATCCATATTTGTCTGAATTGATTGTGAGTGAATACTTGTAGGATTGTGTGTATGCGAGTGTTCCTATGTCTTTGTATGATATGTATGTAAGCGTGTATGTTTGGATGTATGAATGTTGGTGTAATATGTAAGTAAGTTAATTTACTTAAATGTTGGTATATATGTAGTTTCATTTGTTGTATATGTATAAGTATGTAAATGCAATTGCATGTTCTAGGTAATGACGAAAATAATTTGTTTGTTTTTATATTGATTTTTTATATATTGTTTTTATTATTAATTGTGTTTTGTAATTTTAATGTACTTTTATGTTTCTGTATTTTGCCACCGGGCAACATCAGCCCAATTGTAGAATAAACCTTATATCTATAAAAAGTCTTCAATAATACTGCAATAGTTGTTTGTACAGTGCAAACTTTTTTTACATACTACCAAAAATATCAAAACAAAAATGCTTCCCCAGGGCTCTTTTTCAGAGCGTCATGTCGCATGACGTCACCTTTGTCGTGATGCACTCAGTATGAACAAGCAGCCGGAACGCGTAGTACGACGTGAATCAAAATATTACAAAAATATTTGCATATTTGAGTAGAAATCGAATATTTCATTGTTTTTGGATTTTTCTCGAGTTCCTGAATACACAATAACGAAATGAATGACGCCTCTCAGATAGGCTGCCTAGCTTTCTCTCATGTTCTGCGCGCATAAGTTAGTGTTTTCTTGATCCTCTGCAAAATTCCATTACTATATGAAGGTATACGAAATATACATTATTATCTGAAGATATTCGTAAACTATGAAACGGAAAAAAATATCAGACTAATGGGAAAAAACACTTTTATTTGTATCGGCGCATATGTCCTAGACTTCCGCCACGATATTTCTGGAAAATACACAATCAGTGCTGATCTGAATAGCACTAATGAGCTCTATAGTTGAGGTCTCCTCAAGCGTTCAATGCCACGGGAGGACACATATGGAACGAAACACGATGAATTAGGAGCAATGCACAATGAATTTGTGGAATACATAATAAACAGTGCCCGTTCTTACAAAACAAAGCACATCATTCGACAAGTGAAAATTACCTGGAAGAGATGAATTGCAAACATTTTTTACTTTTTTGCCTTACTACATAAATTCGAAAATTGTAAATATTAGCATCACAAAAGTACAATATTGAGGATAGTTTTTTTTAATAAAACCTTGTATGCAATATGAGATCGTTACGTAAGGTCACGTTCAATTTTTTGAAAAATGACAAAAAACGAGTGTTCGTTTAATTTCAGCTAGAAGTTAAAACAATTTATAAAAAATCACAAAAACGATCCAAACATTTTCTTTATACTGTTTTTCATGGATACAGCAAAGGACGCTTAAGAATGGCAAAGGTCTCATTTTTGTTGATCTCTGAATTTTCTAACATTGCAAAAGTTAAAAATAACTCGAGAAAGTATGTGCCGTTATAGCGCCACTAGATTTACTAATAAAGTAGACTTGCAAGAGGCGATATATTCAAAATTACTGCATAGTACTTCATTGGAGTAAATACAGTATTGCTTTATTAGTTCCTTCGCGAAATCTATTTTGACCCAACACAATGCTCTTACTGTAGGACATGAATTTTTGTGAGATAGAAGTAACAAGGGAACGGCGATGGAAAAAAAGCGCATTTACTAAGAGAACAATTTCATATTATGATAGGTAAAACCACGAATGCTATGGAAATTATCGATAATTCCTCGACTCGTGAAGCCAGGAGGGGATTTATCTGAGAATTTAGAATGCACGAGTGGTACTTAATAGGACTATTCCACGAAAGAAAGTACGACCAATCGAGTTCCAAAATGCGCCAAATATTGAAAATAACAAAGATATGTTAAAATCGAAGAGGTTATGTTACAGTACATACGCGGTTTATTGGACATCGACTTAGAGATCGATGTAGAACTGCCTCCTAAGATAGACGAGATACTACGATTGGCCAGTGGGGAGAAGCGATAAGAAAAATCGGATAGAAAAAGCGATGAACTTTTTTTAGATACACCGCCATGATTGGAGCTTTTTGTATGTACAGTTAAACACTACTGGTTTTAATTTCACAAGTGAAATAGTCAATGAAATTTCCTGATCGTGTTTTATCGACACGTTTTTTTCTTTCTTTTTAAATTTCAGAACCTCGTTTCTAAAAATTATTTCTTTATAAATATTCACTGTTTGGCGTAATTAAGCGAATTTTGAAGTTGATGCAATTCGGGCATTTTTCGAGTGGTATTTTTAGTTTTTAAAAGTGACAAGCTGTGCTTTTTGAGTACGAAAAACTGAAAAAAAAAAAAAAAAAATAAAATAAAAAATACAACGCGAATGTGAAAATGCCCAGACCATTTTCTACTCTTGCACGATTCGCCGTTTTTCCTCGCAAGTCCGCAATGGTGTTCTAGGAACGCAGTTGCGAGCGCAACGGGGCGCGTGTCTAGCGTACGCCGCGCCGCGAGACGCCGCTCCGCGCAGGGCGCGCGCACACGTTCCTAGGGCAGCTGGCTGGCGGGCTTTGTGCGGTTCCGGCCTTCCAAAACGGTTTGATGGGAGCCACGCGCAGAGCGCGCGCGCGGTTCAACGTAACTTTTGCACCCTGCGTAATAGTTCACGCTCAACTCCCTCCAACACCGTTCATTGTGCGCGAAAGCAATTTTCCACACATCGATGAAAGCCTGTGGCGGAGGAGGCGAATTCGCAACCGCATGGAACGATGCAATTGCTGGGGCCACAATTACACGCGTTTCTACTGCAAAGTCACTTAATACGCAACAGTTCCAGTTAACATGCAAAGAACGGAATTTGTATTCTAGGCACATCCAATGTACTGCATGTTAATGACGGAAATCGAGGAGTGCAAATCGAATGCTAATGTTCTTGCACTCGGTTTGTCGATTATCCTCCTCTAAACAGGTAAGCAGGAAACTATTGTATTTCAAGTATTATGTCCTTTAATTCTTTTACAATCAGATCAGATTATACTTTCAATAGCATTCTGTATAGACGGAAATATTCACGCGCAATCCTTTTTCACTCTTTTGGGGGTGACATGCAACCGCGATTTTCGCCACAACCATAAAACAAAGAAAATCAATTGCTATGTAAGACGTTAAATAAAGAGATAAAGGAATTATCAAATTTCCAGATAAACAATGCTTCAACGACATAGGCTGCGTAAGATATGCATTTGACAAAACGCAGAAACCTAGAATCATAGATTCCATTCAAGGAGTTTTTCACAACGATTATTGAGGCATTTGTTAGTAAATTCAACACTTCTTGTTGTGGTAGAATGATAAACATTGGGTGGTTTGGGGGTCGCTTATTAAATAAAGGAGCATAGGATGTGTGAAAAGAAGCCAACAGGAGTGATTTGTTTTCCATGTTTATCACTGGTCTTCAAGCTTTAATCTCTTTATAATTACAACATTGAATACTATTTCAGATTGTTTCACAACTCCTTTTACTAATTAATTCGTTCCTCCTCCTTGCACACTTATGATTAGCTGGCACATTCTTATAAAATACTATTCTAATTTCTTTCATATCACATCATATTCATCATTTAATATCATGATTCTTAAGGTTTTTATTGAACATGCAAATTCATTTTTGATATTTTAAAGTACATTAATATGTTTATTAATACGTACAGTAACATTTTTCGCACTTATTGGTTTAGTCGTTTAATAATTACGACAAGCTGCATTCAGGCAAAACATCTGTGAGAATGCACTAAAGAAATATTTTTATGAAGTCATTGTACAAATTTCTTAAATATCAAACTTCCAAAGTGATGAAGAATTTCTACTGAACACTTCCTAGAATTTCGAAAGCGGGTACGATATTGCTGCAGAATTTTCTTCGAATTGTTTTAACCATCATAGTGAATCATTAAAAAGTAACTTGTGTCAAATTCTAACTCTTACCAATAACGTGTTTTATTAGTTGTTTTAAAGGATTTATCGACCGTAAATGCATGAATTTTTCCTAATATATACGACATAGAAATCCGTTCCTCCCCTACTTACGCATATTGTTCTGACAGTTTCGCTTCACTAAATAAAGCGAGAATAAAATAGGACTCAAAAGGTATTATTTTGGTATCAAAATACACATAAATTGACCTATGAAAGTGCAATTACAGGAACGATATTTATGCATAGATACGAAACCAACTTTGCACATAACTATTTCATGCGCAATTGTCTTAACAATGCAAAGAAACATAACCTTTCCGAAAAACAAGCTAAAACAGACATACAATTTATTATTTTTATCGCGCACGCGACGTGTACTCGCATGAGAGGATCAATTCCGATAAAAAATGAGTAAAGTAGAAATAATTAAACGAATAACACAGTGTGTTATCTGCGACGGAACATCCCCGAGCAAGAAAGAACGCTATGCAACGCGCGCTGCCCTTCCAGCGAATCGTCGCAGACGAGGTGAAATATCTGGAAACGGCAGTGTTAAAGCTTTGCTGGAACTACAGAATCCACTTAGGGAAATTAAAATGATCATAAACCCGCCCTGAAAATGAGAACGGAATTTTAATCCCGGCATGTGGGCTTTTAAGGACGCTAACAGCTAGAAAACGACCAAAAAGCACCCATGCGATGTCAGGAAGGGCAAAAAAAAGGACGCTAGTGTGTGGGAGGCAGGCGGCACGCATGGCGGCGATCTTGTATAATGCATACTGCACAAAATCCCAGGATTCGAACAACGGTGCGCCTGGGGAATAAACAAAATAAATTAAATGAATATGGAACAATTCCGCAGCGATTTGTACAGCGCAATACATCATGGCGAAAAAGTCGCTTTCAAGTGATGAAGAATCCGCGCATGTGTTAGGGGCAAACACATTCATATTGCAATAACAAAAGGTAAAGATGTGAAATTATATGCACAATATCTACAGTGGCATTCGCCATGCTAAAACAGGCCTACTGTCGCGGCAATATCATAGTGATAAATTGGTAAAATCACACTCACACAGAAAATCGTAACAACAATGGTCTCACAAAGTGCGAAAATACACCACGTCAACAAGCGAGAGTGACAGTCTCGTTTGTTCTCTAGCTTTAGCACATCGGCAGAGTTTACGAAATTAAACGATAATTTTAAAAAAAAATTATAAATTGTATAGGTTTTTCTTCGATTATACAAAAATTGAAAGTGAGTTTAGATAATTTCTTTTAAATGCATTACAATTATGCACACACTATCCTCAATTTCAGTAGCGAACTACATTTTTATGTTAATTCACATATATATATATATATATATATATGAAATTGTATTCTGGGATTTTCTTTCTAAGCACAGATTTCTTATGTACTGGTAATCATTTTTGAGGAAGTCTGTCTCTATAAAATAACCCATTTTATTTTGTAAATGCTAAAATAAAGAAAATTCCGTAAGATATCCATTGCTTCCAGCCTGCACTTCCAACTTTGGGAAACAGCCTTTTCTCTCTAACCTATGGAAATGTGTTTCTTGCACAAGTGCTTCATGTTTTATTCCTAGGTAACAACCATTCAGTTTTCGTTATTACACTTTCCAGAAAGTCGTTCTTCCGCCAGATTTCAAAACTTAAAAAAGCAATAAAAGTAGGATATCACATTCCCATTGCCGTTAACTTCTACACTAATAATACTAACTTCTACACTAATTTATCTTCTCCGACCGTTCAGAACAGTAGATCGGTCTCAGAACTAGTTCATGCATAGACCTCCATAACCAAACCTGACACAATGTAATACTTCTACATTGGTAGACTTTTGTTCCTTATCAAGAATTGCTCAAAGTTGATACATACAAAATTCCGATTAATCCAAACAAGAAGCATCAGTCATGAATATTCAGTAATACCAATCGATCACACATCCCACCTCTTTAGTCCCGACAGGCGTTCCCAAAGCTACCCACAATCTTCATCGCATCCCGCTCAATTAAAGTTTCGATCAACGAACGGGGTGCTCGTCGAACAGAACGTCGCCTGTCGACTTGTCGGATTTATCAAACGGGAATCTTTTCGCGACAAATAAAAACAAACGACTGACAAACTGTCACAACAAACGCAAGTCGCCCCGGCGGCAGATCTTTTAAAAAGTTGCGCGCGACCACTCGAACCTCCCCCTTCCTCTCTGCCCATCGCGTCAGTGGCCCTACTCGAAGCCCCGTTCCAACAGGGTGCGCGGCGGTACGGGAGAGAGAAACCCGTCCTTTTACTGCAGTTTTATGTTAAAACGACGCTTTACAGCATTAAATATATATATCACCGGAGGACGCCGTGTTATTCCACTGTTCGCAACATTGCGCGGTATTCAAATCAAGCAATTATTTAAAACACAAATAATTGATTTCACGGAGCGTGCGCGGCGGGCGGGTGTAGGGACGCGGGGGCGAGCGCGTCGGATGAAATAGTGGGCCGCTCGCGGCTGCGTGCGCGCCGAGTGAAAACAGGGGCGCTTGAATTCAACGAGATTAAGCGGCAGCGGCGGGGACGGCTCCCGCAGTCAATCACGCACAGTGCCGCCCGCGCTCACGCTGGGCGCCCCGTCACGTTGGCTCCCGACGCGTCGCCCCGCGGCCCCGCTTCGAGAGAGGCTGCACCCCCTGGGCAATCGGCGCGGGGCCGGCCAGGTACGAACACAAACGGCGACAGGCAACTTCAGAATGTTCACGAAATACATTTTGTGGAAAAAAAATACCCTCGCATTGGAAAGGACCGTATGCAAAAACGATTAGACGAGTTTGAGAAGTCTACAAAGGACGTCATTGGTGAAAATTAATTTTATTTTTGTCAATGAGTTTTAAAGCCGAAAGAACAAAAAAGGGGTTAAAAGGATGAAGCAAACATTGTCACACGACATTGAGAAAGATCTTCTACCTAAAATCTGAAAACAGAACACGATCTTGAAAATCAAAACCAACCGAATCAGCAGTTAGAAGTAGCCAATTCTCGCGAAATATATTCAGACCGAAACTGCAGCCGCTCCTTCAGCAGAAGGCGAAGGGGTCATGAAGTTCAAAGTGGAGGAAACTCGGGCAGGATTTGGGAGTCGAACCCGAGCACCCGACGAGAGGCGATCATTCTAGTCATTACATCACGCGTCACCCGCAGCGAGCGGTTGGTGACTGTAATGGAGCAGCAGGGGGAGGGGGGGGATGGGTTGCATACGCGCGTCCGCGCCAAAGGCAGCGGCGGCCAACCGTGAAAAACGAGCAGCAGCCCCGCGCCCATGCAGCCTTTAACTAGAGGTAAATAACATATCCCCCGCCATTCCGAGCCGCTTTACAACGCCGTATTTCCCCGAGTGTCGATCCGGGAAGCGAATGGCCTATTTCCTCTTTATTTCTGCCCCTCTTCAAAGCGAAGAGCACGATAAAAGGAGCAAAGAATGAATAATGGGCACGTAATAGGAGTATATTCATTACCCTGGTCGTGAATACACCGGTCCAATTATTCATAAAATCGAATTTCCATAACAAATGTAATATCGGCATGCAATTTGGGCTCATTAAAGAGGTGACTGTCGAAACAATTACGTTATGGCTCTTCTATGCAGCTAGCTGGGAGGTATGAAACGTATTGGGGAACAAAAAGGAACATCGTTATCATTCTAATTCTATTTCCGCCGTGTATCCAACTTCATAACTTTTTATTTTGTTAAATAAAACCCCCATAACTTCAAGTATTAATTACTGGCTTACGTACGCGAAGAAACTTCTATATTTGTCATGATGACCACAACACGCCATTACAAAACAAACAGAAAACTTTAAGTGTCTGTGCACAAGCACTAAAGCAGCAAATAACGTGTGATAAACACATGCATTACTATGTGGAAAATAAATGCGATGCAAGTAAATAATATTAGACTAATAAAAAGTAATATATGTCTAGTTGAGACTTACACAAGATACTACTCACGTCAGCTGTGATGTATCATGTGGAAGAAAGCAAAAATAAAACACATACACACACACACACACATACACAAACGCACACACACACACATACACAAACGCGCACACACACACACATACACAAACGCACACACACACACATACACAAACGCACACACACACACACATACACAAACGCACACACACACACACACACAAACGCACACACACACACACATACACAAACGCACACACACACACATACACAAACGCACACACACACACACATACACAAACGCACACACACACACACATACACAAACGCACACACACACATACACAAACGCACACACACACACACATACACAAACGCACACACACACACACACATACACAAACGCACATACACAAACGCACACACACACACATACACACACATACACAAACGCACACACACACACATACACAAACGCACACACACACACATACACAAACGCACACACACACACATACACAAACGCACACACACACACATACACAAACGCACACACACACACATACACAAACGCACACACACACACATACACAAACGCACACACACACACATACACAAACGCACACACACACACACATACACAAATCCACACACACACACATACACAAACCCACACACACACACATACACAAACCCACACACACACACATACACAAACCCACACACACACACATACACAAACCCACACACACACACACACACACAAACCCACACACACATACACACACATACATACACAAACCCACACATACATACACAAACCCACATATACACATATACACAAACACACATATACACAAACACACATATACACAAACACATATACACAAACACACATATACACAAACACACATATACACAAACACACATATACACAAACACACATATACACAAACACACACATAAACACACACATACACACACACACAAACACACACATACACAAACACACACATACACAAACACACACATACACAAACACACACATACACAAACACACACATACACAAACACACACATACACAAACACACACATACACAAACACACACATACACAAACACACACATACACAAACACACACATACACAAACACACACATACACAAACACACACATACACAAACACACACATACACAAACACACACGTACACAAACACACACGTACACAAACACACACATACACAAACACACACATACACACACACATGAAGAGATGATCGTGGGTGATTGTACGTCAACAATCACATGAAAGGAGAAATCAAAATGGCAAAACATCCCAGAATCCTCGAATCCAGGGATGCGAGGGAATGAGAAAGCTGCCAGTGCGGGGTGAGCAACCTCATGCCATCTTGCTCCAGGAAAGCTGCGGCCAGTGAAGCTGCTCCTGCGGCTGTGGTGGCGGCGGCGGCGGCGATGATGGGAGGGGGCGAGGCGGCGGTGCGCGCGCGCGCCGGTTGAAATTAGCCAGCCGCCCCTCCGAGGAAAAAGGTTGAGCGAGCGGCCGCTTTTGTGCCGGCTCTTGAGCCAAGTCATGATTAAGACCTTTGCGCGCTATTGCATTGTTCTCTTTCAGCGCCCGCTTAAAAGGACGGCGGGGAGCGGCCGCGGCGGTGGTGGCGAAGGCGGGCGAGGGCGCGAGCGAGAGGGAGGAAAGAGGTGGTGAGGGCGTGTGGAGGGGGGGCGGAAGAGGAGGGCGGGAGCTCCGCGGCCGCTTCAAACTCTGCGAAACGGGACTCCGATGCCTAGCGCTCCCACGAGAGACGGAAGGGGCACGCGCGGGAGAATGGAGACGTAAAAGATGGGAAATGAACCACAGAACACAGAAGCATACCGATACAAAAGAAGAAATAAGACGCACCAGAAAAGCAAGTCTGGAAGACGAAAAGGCTTTTAGACTATCAGATCGTAAAACAAGAAATAATTAATGAAAAGTTCAGAAACTTTCGAGGAGCAGGTGAAGAGGTGCAGAGTAATGAAAGCAAGGCAAAATTAGCAAGCAAATGAGCAGCAAAATTAGCAAAGCAAGATGAGGATTTATGTGAGACGATCGGAAATGAGGACAGCAACAAAGCTGAAATAAAGTAATGAAAGGGGGGCGGCAGGGAATGAATACCAGACGAGCAACGCGCCACAGAAGCGCCGAGCAAGGCGGGTAGTGAGGCACGGCGTTGCAGAGCGGGTAAGGACGGAGCACGAGGTAGCGAGCAGCCGCGCTGAGCTTCCTGCGGCCGGGAAAGCTCCTTCCATTAATTTTCCGGACGAGGTAAGTACTGTAATTTTAACGCTCGTAATCGCAGATCCGAAAGGATTTCGCGTCCCGAATGTTTGATGGGTTCTCAACCTAATTAAGAAACAATTCCCGCGGCCGGCGTTCGGTACAATGTGCGGCCCCCTCGGCGGCCGGGCGCTTCCCGCATCTCTCCGCAGCCCCTGCCCCCCCCGCCGCTGTCCGCGCCGCGCCGTTGCCAATACGAGAGCAGACGCGAGGGCTTTAATTAAATTTTTACCAACAGTATTATAGCCTCACAGGGCGGGCTCCCTTCCGGAGGAGGCTCGTGGATCGCGCAGACGCGGCGCCGGGCTTCGTTACTCGCGCTGCGTTACTACTCCACCCCTCGTGCCTCGTCAACCACCCGAGTGACTTACTCTCAACATCCGACCGTTAATGAAACCTTTAGCATACTAGACGATTACTTCTTCCGCGTGCCGACTTCAATTTAGCTGTCTGCATTGTATCTCGATGCCGATACATCTTTTCCACGCATTCCGTTACATGCCGGGCAATTAACTACTTCAGAACTTAACACAAACTATGTAAACATCTGATTTAAATACATACTATTGAAGACTACGAAAGAACCCGATTCAAGAAACAAACGTAATTTCAACTAAATTGCGAAGCTACTTGAGGGCGAAATCGAAGCACCCTGATCAAAAGAAGAAAACCCTCTCACGATTTTCCTAGCATTCTTCTCGTGATTTTGAAGCTTCAACTTATCAAGCCGAAACCCGTGCATATCTACACCCATCCAATAGAGTTCTTGGGCTGTCTACACGTTTCGACATCGCTCGCGGGCGACGTCGGCGGGCCACCTCCAGAGACCGGGATCACTGCTGCCCGATGAAAGACCGGGTGATGAACGACGAAGGGATTGGAAAATGTTACGAGCGCGAAATATGGTGGAGCGGGAAAGCGGCAGAGGGCGGCTCGAAGGCAAGTCGCGAGGCTGGATGGGGGCTGGGTGGGGGGTGGGCAGGGATTAACGGGGGCTGGACGGGGCGGGGACGGGCGGGGCGGAGACGGGGACAGGGCGGGAACGGGGACAGGGCGCGGACAGGACAGAGAGGGGCAGGGCGGGGGAAGGACGGTGGAGAAACGGGGTACTGACGGGGCAGGGACGAGGCAGGGATTGGGCAGGGATGGGGCAGGGACGGGGCAGGGACGGGGCAGGGACGGGGCAGGGACGGGGCAGGGAGGGCAGAGACGGGGCGGGGAAGGGGCGGGGCAGGATGGAGCACGCACGGGGCAGGGAAGGGGCAGAACGGGGGCGGGTAGGTGGGGAGAGGGGCGAGACGGGGAGGGGCATAGCTGTGCGGGTGAGTGCGCTGGAGGGCGCTTTCGAGCCCCCGAGGGAGCCCGCTAGTCGCCGGCAGCGTCGACCACTGTCGCTGGTCGCAGGATCGGCAGATTTCGAGCCAATAATGCCACCCGACGTGCGCGCACTCATGGCTCAGGTCGCAGCCGCAGGCCAAAGCAGGCAACGCGCGACGTGTGGAGGCGACCGCGCTCGGGAAATGACTTGCGTTCCATATGCCACTGCAGTGCGGTTCAAAGCACAAGACGAACGTACCGGTTACAAAGGAAAGAGAAAAGTTACGAGAACGGCAATATAGGGTGAAACCGATAATTATCCACTATAATGAAATTACAGTGAGCTACAATGTAGTTCAGTAACAGAATATTCACCAAGGATGTAAAAAGGGGCGACGAGCGAAACAAAAAATGCATCAGACAACAATGACGTCGTTGACAATGATGATGAAGGTGATAATAATGATTAAACGGGTAACAGAAATCGAACGCATTTATGTCCAGAATCAATAGGAACATTTTGCCCAATCGGTCGACGTCACGTTGAAACATGGTTTGTCAGTGATTCAAGCATTCAAAGAGTTGAAATGTTCAGAATTATCCAAACAGCAAAATGGATTACAGCCTGGCAATGTCATGGCAGAAACAAAGGTCAAAATGAGGGCGATGAGGTCAACGACTGGTTAAGGATTTTCACATAAAAATACATATATATCTGATGCCGATCTACGATCAATTCGTTCCGTACAACCGCCTGTCCCATCGGGACCACCTTAAAAATGAAGAGAAAATGCGACCAGGAGAGGAGGAATGACCCTACAGCTTTTGCACGCGACAGTTTTCACCTTTTCTACGGACCCGCTCCTTCTTCCTAAAAAGTGAATTACGATGTCGTCTGAAGTGTATATATACAGCACATTAAGATTTAAAATTGCGCAAAAATTATCAGGCGGGCGTAAAAAAAATGTCTAGTGAAAAATTTGTAAGTCAATGAGGGCGGCAGATTTTTACTTCTTGTAAAAATATATCTCGGTGACCATTATGCAGAATTTTCTGGTTTCTCTAGAAATATTCTGAGCTTGCGCGAGAGCAGGAAGAGCTAGGAAAGTTATTTTTAATCGTCAACGGGTTTCACGTGAATATTTTAAAAATTCTGTAAACGTATTTTCTAGAGAAACGAAAGGGGATGAACTAAAGAATCAATACTTTGTATTGGGTCCACGTACTCAATCGACACATTAATACAATCAAAACTGCACTAATCCCTGAAGTAGGGTAAAAGTAAATGCAAAAAATGAATTTAACTTTATGAAAGTTATGCACATTTCCCATATTATTTTAATTCATCTTATAAAATGCATTCGATGACATTATTCTTTTTCAGCCGAAACGGAATCCGCTGTGACGTAATTTTTAGGCAATCATATTTTTAGTGTCATTTCATATAAACAAATGGTATCACAAATCACTTCAAAATGTAATTTATTACACGAAAGAAAGAACAAGGGAGCAGAAGTTCACAGCTTTAAGAATGACTTTAAAACAAACGGCTGTGTCATTGATATTACAGATATGCATGTGTCAGTACATGGTACTTACTAGTACGAGTTTTTACGCAGCGAATTGCGCTGCAGATACATCAACAAGAAGCGTTATGATTCATCGAAGACCAAATATTAACATTTCACATAAATATGTCGAAAACGAAGATGAGTACCCTTACACCATCAAGAACACAAATTCTGTTTGTCGTACATAATTCTATTACAGACATTCACGCGAGAATTGCTACTCGATCACTCAGTACCTCATAGGAGGACAGTACGCGGCGCCACCGCCAGGAACAGCATCAGTTCCGAGAACAGCACTCGTCCCCGAAGTGCACCGCGCGCGGCGCCACGCCACGCCGCGCCACGCCGATATCGTAATTAATACTAGCCGACGCACGGAAAGCGATCCGGCGCCCGCTCAAAGCTAATGACAGATCAGTATTCTATTTGCCCTTCAAAGGCGCGCGCCAGAAAGCGACAAATTGACGTGCAAATTGGAGGCAAGATCAAGCGACGGGTTGGGAGGAGGCGCGAGGGGCTTAGGAACGGAGAGCGAGGAAGGAAGGAGAAACACCCACGTACGAACGCCATCGACGTCTGTGACGATGCTGCAAAGGTAAGGCAAACGCTGAAGACAGGAAGGAATACAATATTTGGGAAATAAAAGAGAGATCTGCACATAAGAGTGTGTGCACAAGCCAACAACCGGGTTTCGACCTACAAGCTAAAAACAGTTATCTGAATCCCAACTCAAAATGTTCCTTTAGTACTTAGGCCGGTCGAAGGAGAAAAAAATCAGTTTACTAAATAATTGAATTGTAGCTACATCTGAAATGGAGAAACGACACATCCAACAGTAAAAACTCAAAATACTGTCAACATACCGTTATTAGCGCCACTGTTACTTCAGAATGAAACAGCCAGGGGAATGTACTTGAAAAGCAAAAGGAGCTTGCAGAAATTTGGCAATGCGTAAAACTTGCGAGCGAGAGCGCCTTGGGAAGCTCGCAGCATATATATTTTTATACTGGGAGAGACAGCCGCCAGCCCTGTTCCACCTCCGCAGGCCGCGATGTAGCATCGTCACCGCGATCGTTCGTGCGCTCGATCTCCGCGGGAGACGGCCCAGGCGAGGCGAGTGCACTCGACCCCTTACAGTATTTGCCCCCTCTTCCTGCAACTGCCCCTGCCCTTGCCACACCACTACCGGGCCTCGCCCACGCAGCAGACGTCATAAAGATGGCGTAAGGCTCTGAGCGGGAGAGAGTGAGGCGGAGATGTGGGTCTGGCAGCATTTCCCTTGCAAATATGGCGCTTAAGGGTACCCATGCGTGTATATAATCAGGGTCCCTTGATTACTTTCATCATTTCACCCGTTATTAGCATTAATTTCTTTGATAACGCGGCATTAGAGCGCGTTCAAGAGAGACGGAAATTATGCCCACGCTACGCGCCACTGAGGAAGGGTGGTGCGCGAGCGTACGGCAAGACGCGCAAGTTGGGGGGGGGGGCGCTTATCCAACGCGACGGCGGGAATATGCAAATGACATCTGGCGCTTTGCGAACCTGCCGCATGGGAGAGCACGACAGGCGTCGATCACCCGCCACACGCGAGGCGAGTGTCGTTTCCCTACTCCGCATTTGCACACAATCCTTCTTGCGTATTTGAGTCGTATACCGAGAACAGCATGCCACAAAACGCCACGATAAATGCAAACTTTATTTAAGACAGGTGCGGGGAGGTAAGACTTGAAGGCCAAGATTTCAATTAGAAGGTAGTCACTCGCACGGAACGGTACGATTTCTCTTTTTTCCCCTTCTTCATTCAGTCTCTCATTTTATTCAATTTAACTAGTATACATTTATCTTCAATACGAAGTCCCAAGTGAACAGACAAAATATAGATATCACTTACATGAACAAATTATTTATAGAGCCCAAAAGGATATGAAATGACCACCACAGTGTTTTTCTAAAAAAGACATGCAAATTATTTTCCTTTTTGTGACTGACGGCCACCCACCCGACAGGAACTGGCGATGTGGTTCGAGTAGCAGGGCTGAGCTTCGAACGACAGGAATGGGCGGGGTGCACCACGGCAGAGCGACCAGAAGCGAGCGAAGCGAGGTTGGTCGGGACAGAGAAGAAAGGAAATGGGGGGGGGGAGTGGGGTCGTTTGGGGTAGGGGAGGGAGAGCTGCGCGGGAGAGAACACGGGCGGCTGACGGCGCCAGAGAGTAATTACACAGTCCATTTTGGCCTCCAGTTATCGAACTTCGCCGCAGCCGCTGCGGTGCGAAACTTCGCCGCGCCCGCCCGCCACCAACGTGCTCGCTATAGCACTCACCACCGCGCCCGTCGCGACTCACTGGGCTCAAATGATACTCAAAGACTGGATGGTAGGTTTATCTTTTGTCTCCGAGCTAACAGTTGAGCCAACAGATGATAGAAGGTCATGAAAAGTAATATTAAAATAAAATCGAATTACTTAAATATGGACCTAAACTGAACAACTTTCTCGGAGTGAACGATGAGATCAAGAATTTCCATTTGGGGGATTTTATTTTATAAAATATCAAAGTAAAGGACACACTAGTGCACTCTGCGGGAAACGAATTCTATACCACTATAAAATGGCACAGAAAATTCACGTGTTCTTGGGGAAATCCCGAAATTTCACTGGCATGTGGCAGTGGCACTGGCAGGGGACAACAGTCCCTTCGCAAAAAATTCATTATCTCATTCTTCATTTTCGAAAAAGTCAACTTATATGAGAGACAAAGAGAGAGAAAGAAAAAGAAAAAAAGAGAAAGAGAGAGAAAGAAGAAAAGAAAGAGAGAGAAAGAAGAAAAGAAAGAGAGAGAAAGAAGAAAAGAAAGAGAGAGAAAGAAGAAAAGAAAGAGAGAGAAAGAAGAAAAGAAAGAGAGAGAAAGAAGAAAAGAAAGAGAGAGAAAGAAGAAAAGAAAGAGAGAGAAAGAAGGAAAGAAAGAGAGAGAAAGAAGGAAAGAAAGAGAGAGAAAGAAGGAAAGAAAGAGAGAGAAAGAAGGAAAGAAAGAGAGAGAAAGAAGGAAAGAAAGAGAGAGAAAGAAGGAAAGAAAGAGAGAGAAAGAAGGAAAGAAAGAGAGAGAAAGAAGGAAAGAAAGAGAGAGAAAGAAGGAAAGAAAGAGAGAGAAAGAAGGAAAGAAAGAGAGAGAAAGAAGGAAAGAAAGAGAGAGAAAGAAGGAAAGAAAGAGAGAGAAAGAAGGAAAGAAAGAGAGAGAAAGAAGGAAAGAAAGAGAGAGAAAGAAGGAAAGAAAGAGAGAGAAAGAAGGAAAGAAAGAGAGAGAAAGAAGGAAAGAAAGAGAGAGAAAGAAGGAAAGAAAGAGAGAGAAAGAAGGAAAGAAAGAGAGAGAAAGAAGGAAAGAAAGAGAGAGAAAGAAGGAAAGAAAGAGAGAGAAAGAAGGAAAGAAAGAGAGAGAAAGAAGGAAAGAAAGAGAGAGAAAGAAGGAAAGAAAGAGAGAGAAAGAAGGAAAGAAAGAGAGAGAAAGAAGGAAAGAAAGAGAGAGAAAGAAGGAAAGAAAGAGAGAGAAAGAAAGAGAGAAAGAAAGAAAGAAAGAAAGAGAGAGAAAGAAAGAGTTTATCTTCGTGCTGCTACGTACTTTTTTGGTCCATTCGGGGCCAGTGCGCACCGCGCCCGCCGCGCCGGCAAGGCGGTGCGCGAGCGAGAGGGTGAGCAAAAGCGAGGGCAGCGTGAGAGGCCCCCCCACCTTCCCTCCCCAGCGTCCGCTCGGCTCCTTCTGTAGTCAATACATCCACGAAGCCGGATCTCTGCGCCCTGCGATGGATTTCTGGACCCTTTTACCGCCGCCCGCGGCCGCCGAGATGCCCGCCTCGGGATGAACCTAGCTACCCCGCCGCCCTCGCCTCTCTCATCAATTTCCTACGCCTCGCGGCTTCTTAGAACCCTCGCTGTTCGCTGGGCGGTGACACTTTGGAATACTTTCTGCTTTTACGATCTCATTTTTTTCAGGTCTTTAGAATTTTCCTTTTCTCCAACTGCCCTTTCAAACGCTCTTTATCAATGTCTACGTGACTTCTTTCATTCCTTGATTTGAGACCCTCTGTGGTTTGCATTTTACAACGCGCAAGTTACGCGTTCAGAATACATGTTCACGAGCATTCAAAATGTCCTATTCTCCTGGACAATGTCCGAAGACCTTCACGCCTTCTGGGGTTGGCTAGGTATTAAAGTTAGGTGAATCCCTCATGGGGCAACTAACGCCAACACACTACAACCATTTCCTTATTATTCGCATCCCACACGAAGACGTAGAGAACTTCCCAACTCGCCTGCTAGCAATGTCGTGTGCATACTAAAGACTTCTCCGGCACTTCTTTCCTGCACTCAGCCCACACTCTATTATCGCAACGTGGCAGTTCCCTCCGGCAGCGGCGGTGCGCTTCCATCTCGTCGCCGACGGTGTCTGCGCTGACTAGCAACAAGTATCGATTGCGGGGCTTCCGCAAGCCGTAACTAGTGAGGCGCCGGGGCCATTCAGACGGCAACATCTGTTTCCTGGGGCAGACCTCGCCACGTCCCGTGCATCTTTTATCGGTCTTGGGAGAGGGCAGAGCGAGGAGAGACGAAGAACAGAAGGGTTGAAGAGAAGGGAACAGGGAAGACATCGTCTGAGAGCAAGAAAAGCGTGACATACAAGTTGATTATACAAAGTACGACTCCACACTGGACCGCCTTAAAAAATCAACAGATTTAAAAAAATTACATAATGTGAAAATGCTTGATTATTCATTATTTATGAATTTACTTTAATACTACCAGCAACGAATGTATTATTAAAATTAAAGGATTTGGACGTTGCTAGCCCCTTTTATTTCGTATCGTTTCTAATAAAAAAGGAAGAGCACTAGAAAGAGTGCCAAAACAGGAAGCGAGGTATGATGTGTACCAGAATTTGAACCCCAGAACTGTTTACTACCGGCATTCGAAAACATGTATTTAGAGACGTCATTGTAGATGATACAACGAAGTATAGAGTACACATGCGGGCGTGGGTGAGGGCAGGGAGGGGATGAGGTATGCACGCGCGAGATCACATGACTCGAAAAGGGCGAACGAAACGGAAAGAGTGAGGGAGTGCGGCGTGAAAAAGCGCAGCCACCCAACACGCGGGGGGCAAAGTCGCTGCAGAGAGCTGATCCGCCGAAAGCGCATCGCCGCAAGAAGTTATTTGAGGAGCACAAAAACTGCTAAATCGCATTGACTCCCGCTGCCCTGCACCCCCCCTTTCCCCCTCCCGCTACGCTTCATCCCGCGCCGCGCCGCGCGCGGCCGGAGGAGGCTCCCACCGCATCCGCAGGCGATATTAAACGTCCGCCTAAGCCGGCGCTCAAGGCGAGACGCGTCGACGCGCGAAACTCTACGCGCCTCGGGGAACTCATTTCGGGGCGAAAGAGCGCCGCCTGATGCTTCGGAACATCCGCCAGGCACGTCTCGGCTGGCGGCGGGCGCCGCCGGGGCGAAAAACAGTTGCCTCGACGCCTAGCGCAACGAAGCTCAGGAGAAGGCCAGGAATCGCATGCTCAGTCAGGAGAGCAGATGTAAATGCAAAAATCTCCGCCATGTTGTTAAAGCTATGGATAGTTCAGATTCACGAAAGGTCCCTTACAATATCGAGCATCCAAGTAAGCAAGGTTCCTGCACTGCAATGCGTATCTCTGAAGTAAACGTTTTTTCCTGAAATATGAATATGAGCTCAGTTAGCACTTCAATATAATAAACTAATAACAAAAATCATTATGTGAGAATAAAACGGAGGAAAGAGAAAATTCGATAAGGAACGCGGGGGAGACAACAACGAAAAGATTAGTAAAACGAGTAGAAAACTAGAGCACAGGAAACACGTAAACACATAAATGCGTAGGAACATGGACAAGGGATTGAGAGAACGCCCTGCTCAGTCTGTTTCCAAAAGAGGTATTGAACATTTCAAACCTCCACCATCACACCAACGTCAGCCAACATTCACATTTCCGGGGCCAGACATGCCGCCCTCACGCCCGGGCCGAGGCGAAGCGAGGCGAGGCGGGCCGCTGAAGGGCGGGATGGGCCTGCCAACGCCAGATAGCGCGCGCCCGGATCCAGAGTACATCGTCCGCCCTCCGCCCTCCGCCCTCCACACCCTCTATCGGAAGAATCCCGCATCGAGGACCTCTTCTCCAATAAATTCCCCTTGCATATCTCCATACGCGCAGCGAGTGGCGGCGGTGGCGGCGGCGGCGAGACTGCGCGCCGCCTCCAGGCGAACGCGCGTAAACCGCGCGGATTTCATGTGTCGCCGTAAAGCGACGCGCGGTTATAAAACGCGCCGACACAAAACGTGCGAGGCTAAACAGGCGATCGCAGAATTTTCAGCGACTGACACGCGCAAGTCGCCTGGAAAGAGGATCGTACGCACCAATATGCACCAGTAGCACAATACACACGTGCGCGCCCGCGCGCACACACACACACACACACTTGCACTGACATACAAACATGCACGGGATCGAATTTGCGCTGCACGAAGTCGTTGGCGAAATCCCATTACCTACATTACGGGCACTGCACATATCGTCGTAAAATCTGATAGCGCACATAGCTTATCCCGTTCCACCTAAAGCACACCGACAGATGCTCAAATGTTTCTTGTTTCTCCTCGTAAACAAATACATACCAGTCCATTCTTTGAGGGAATTTGTGATGAATGACTAAAATAACATTCCACGGTCATGTTTGCTAGAAAATTCAAAAATGGAATGAAAGCTGAAGCCGAATATTGACAATGTTGTTACATGTGACAGCTGCAACGTTTCAAACCCTTTGTCTGCGAATCGAGAAAGTTTCTGTATCCAAACATTTAATACAATATACCCAGTAACACAGAGATTTTCCATGAAAACTTTTTCAACCATTGTCAGTAGTTTTTATAAAAAGGTAAAAACGTGTGTTTGCAAAGGAACCTTCGAAAAACATAGCTACATAATAAAGTCGTTAACTATTAGAATGATTGAGGTCTTTCTAATGCCTCCTTTCTAATGCATAAAAATAGGCGACAAAGACTATATTTTTTTTTAGCATTTTTGCTAAATTAAACGGACATTTTGGATTTTACTTCTTTAATACACGGTCACTAAAGGAGGAGATAAAAGTAGATTACAAGAAATTTCGAAGGAAGAGAGCTTTAAACGTATTAGTCAAGTGGTGAAACTTGCCAAATTCATGGCGCATTGAGCGATCACACAAACACGTATGTTTTACACAAGGTCGAGGAGGCTTTCTTGTATCGACGTCCGAGGCGATCAGACATTATGCGGTCGCAAAAGGGCTTGATAGCACAGACGGGGAAATTGCCGCACGGTTCTCTGTGGAAACAAATGAAGTTTGCAAATACGAACCTCAATCGTATGTGTCATCTACTGTATAGGAGAAGATCAAGTGAAGCACGAACAGAATCTAATGCGATGAGACGTTATGTCACTAGGGGGTAGAGACGGTCGAAATATGCATGAGACGACCGGTCCCTGCGAGCACAAAGGCGCTGACAAGAAAGTGGAGATCAAACAGGGCGTGGCAACGCGAAGGAAAGGCGAACAGAGCGACGCGTGTGCCGTATAATGGCAGGAGGTGGGCGGGTCGGGGCATGAACTGCGGGGAAGCAAGCGCCCCGAACAACTTTACGCTGGCTGGTCAGCGGCAACGGGCGCCAGTGTGGTGCAACGCGATAGTTGGCGGAGCGAAGGAGGGTCCGAGGCGGGCGAGAACACGGAGCGCCAGAGCACCGTGGAGACGACGGGCGGGGAGCCACAAACAGTGGGTCGAAACGGCTTCAATAGTGCCCTTTGGAACATTTGTTGTCTCCCAAGAAGCGATTCGGCATACGAAACCACGAACCTGTTTAAATAAAGACGAACCACGAACCTAAATAAACACGAAGAAAATTAAAATAATGTAAAATATGAGGTGGGGGTTTTAATGTTTACTTTCCTTTTATTTTTATGGTGAGGATTACCTGAATATTACTTCCATCAATAATCCCCTTTCAATCCACAACATGAATCATATTAAAACATTTTATGCCTTTTTGTAGTGGTCGAAACCCAATCGATGGTTTCTAGAAGAAGTGGTTTTCGGGAATATCACTGTACGCACTTGCCATTATTTGCAATGTTGAGCAACTGAAACAAACATATAACACTGCATTGCATCATTTTGGCCATGTAATTCCGACGTTGTAATGTGGCACAGAAGTCTCGAGGTGTCTTATGCTACCCTGTTATAAATTATTCCACACATAGTACAAATGTTTCATTGTTGGAGATCTGACGGTGGACATTTTCTTATTACTCCCTTTTCTGAGCAGGCCCAGGCGAAGTGCCAGCACCACAAATACAGATGACTCGCGTAAATGAGTATGAATGTAGGGGAGCGGTGAACCCACTCCTTCAGTATCAGCCTGACGGACGACGCGACCTCGCATTTCTCCCTTTGCGAGGAGACTCCGAGACACCTCCAGCACACCCCGTGGGTTTTTTTTTTTTCCTTTTTTCCCTTTTCAATGTCTTTATTTTCTGCGAATTTACTATTCATCCCAATATCGTTGCACATTTCTTGTCCAGAAGTCAAACTATTCGACAATATGACTATTCTTCCTTTTATAGCATTACAAAACACACTGTTTCAAACTCTTAGCAGTTCTTATTCTGTTTTCGGACAGTACTAATATGCATCACCGAAATATGCTAATTGCTCAGTGACATTCGGTACACGATTTGTACCTGTTACACCTTAAGTACGAATTATGGCTAATTCGCGAATTATGAATGACAAACGAATGATTTCGGACACCAACTAATGGTGGCAATAGGGTGCTAGCTGAAATAAGGACAAAGGCTGAATGTAAGGCATCTCGCGAGTTCGCGAGAGATATTTTGGCATTAAATGGATTAGAAATTATGCGTTGCACAGACTAAATGTTGTTTTACGTAAATTGCGAAGACATGGCCGTAGCCTCGTTGTCCACTCGGAAATATGTTGCAAAGAGTCATTTAAGGTAAATTCTGGGGTTAGGTTGGGTGGTACCATATAATTACAAATTCACGACTGACAGTGGAACTCAAAACAACACACCTTGCCTCTCAGTAGCCTTCGAAACTTCCAATCAATGGCCGCTTCCCGTTTTATCACATATTATTCTGGCCACCGTAATGTTTCTCACCTATTCTAGCCACCTTGTGACGGCTAATGTGCATATTGAACTTTGAACCCGTTTCTACTGAGGACATTATCCACCCACTTTCGATAATCTGAGCGTTAATAGGCTAATTTGCGAACTAGCGGGAGTCCGACAGCCGCCATTATAGCGAAGAAGCGCATACATATTTAATTTCTTTCAGTTACCGCCCACGTTAACTTTAGGAAGAAAGAATCTGAAGAAAAATGTACTGACCGAAGCCTTCAATAATTTAATACACTGACGATGCCTGTTTTGAATGAAAATGGGAGTATGTAATTTTTTCCGACATTTCCACAAGAATGTATACAAAAAGGACACTATTTTTATTCTTACAACAAACAGATCCAGCTCCCAAAGGATTATTGTTTACTATCTTCCGAAAAGTGAAATATTTTACAATAATAAGTTTTACTCATTGATGTTTTCGTATTGCCATTGATTTTAGTCGCGCTGTCAGGCAAATCGCGACCAGTGAGTGCCGTGTCGAAAGAGCACCCCGTAGTTGGGTGGGCGGGGGGGGGGGGGAAAGAGGGCAGAGGAGGGCAAGGCTCGATAGCGACAGCGAACGGCAGACCGGGCGACGCGACGCGGTCAGGCGCAGCGACCTGCGCTTCAAAGTGCCTTCTCAACGACTCGCATAAAAACGGGCCACTTCGCTGTTCGTCGCCAGCGCACGGCCGTAAAAGTGCTCTACTAAAAATCACGCTGCTCGTGATCGCAACACATTGTTCACACTCGAAAACGCACGACGGTTAATGTTCTTTCTCTCGGGCGAACTGAATTGAATTACTAAGGGATAGCATCTACGGCCGTTACTAACCGAGAATAAACATTTCACCGCTGAATTGAGGGGGAAGGATAATAGTTTAATCCTCGTTTTTACAGAAAGGAAAAGGATGCCATACGTAGCAAGGAAACAATACATTATTCAACCGACTCTTTCGTTAATTTTAGCCCAGTCC
The DNA here is from genome assembly GCA_031308135.1 of Acheta domesticus. Taxonomy (NCBI): domain Eukaryota; kingdom Metazoa; phylum Arthropoda; class Insecta; order Orthoptera; family Gryllidae; genus Acheta; species Acheta domesticus. The sequence continues at coordinate 221,362,720 of JAHLJT010009436.1, forward strand.
TTTGCTGATAAAAATGCTAGTACAAGAAAGAAAAAAAAAATTTTTCTTCCTCTTCCGTTCTGTTTTTTGGAGTGCTGAATTCGAATTTCAAGTTTGCCACCTTGTAAATATTCGTTAGGGGAAAACTTAAGAAAAAATCGCTTTTAATACAATTTTTCATTTAGAACTTATAAACTAGATACCTTTATACAAAGATGTCCTTACATAGCTCACAAAACATATTTTACATTCTATTTATTCAGACATTTGTATTAAACAGTTTTCATTAAAAGAACCACATATGCATTAAAGCAAAAATTCCTGTAAATCGTTTGAAACCTGGAAAATATTTTTATTAAGACTTTCGCTGATAACTTCAAAAATACACACTTTTATATGACAGTGATCCAATATAAAAATAAAATACATTAAATTTCTACGAAACTATGTTAGTTTTTTTTCTGTCAAGCGAATTGTTTAGGTGTTAGAGCTAACGTAATCTATTTTGTATTAGAAGATACATCTATAAAAGTGTTTAGTTCTCAAGTTATAAGCGAAAAAATTGTAAAAATAGCAAAGTTTCTGAGTATTTTCAGAACGCACAATATTTAAAAGCTGGAAAAGTTGAAATTCGAATTCAGTATTGCAAATACATTCAGAATGATGAAAAAACATCGATATATTCCTCCACCAAATAACCACTTGACTGGAGCATTTCTATGGATATGAAATGATGTCATCATTTCGAACATTTTGGCAGGTGGGTTTTATACGATTCACAAGTTCACGCAGCACCCAAAAAATGCAACGAAACAGAATATTCTTCGTTACATTCTCGTTAATAGTATGACTTTTTTCTGCTCTTTTTATAATTTCCATACCAGTATTACATTGACGAACCGAAGTGGACGACACATCGCTATTCACGTTTTCGAAACAACACGTTGCTCAGACCTCGTTCCATAAGTACCATTAGGTCACACGTGACTTCGCTTCTGTGTTTTCATTGGGTTCTTTCATCAGATCATGTTCACACTTACGCAGCGAACTCCACTTGGTGCAGCGCTATCAGGCTATCGCGTAACCCAATTCCGAGACGGCCTCCGTCGCTCTGTCAGTAACACAGTGTCCCCGATACGACACTCCGAAACTTAAGTTTTGCATCTGATGTGGATAGTGAGGGCCGACTTAAAATTAGTGTAAAAATGTGTTTCACATCTCGGTTTTGAGTAGTGCATTATAGTGTACGTGCATCCTGGTGTTCAATTATTTCAATCAAAAAGCTTGGCCTGGATCAGCCTGTTCTGAAATCAGTATAACACGACTTGAACTGAAACGCTACATTGGAACAACTGTGAAATCAACAAAACGCGACTTTTGTCGACGATTCAATGCAAATATTTATTGGACATACAAGTGGCTATGTTGGTATGAGAAAAAATGCACTACTTCGTTTTCCTTTAATCTTATTTAGCAAGGAAGAAATGTGTGGACGAAGACCGGTTATAACATGAACCATTTCAGTGAGAAAGGCATAAAGCGACACATCTCCATAAAAAACGGTAGTGCTGAACTAGCTCCACTGAGACGCTTCAACATTGTGTACAGAAACCAAAATGCAGTGGCGGTGGGTGAGTTAAATTTAAGGGTGTTGCAAAAGCAATGGTCGTAAGGGGGGATCTCCCTCTCCAATATTTCTCGTTACGTGGACACAATTATTAAAATTGTTTACGAATATTGTACCGTAAATTTCGAACACATTTTAAAATATTTGGATTTCTATCGAATAATTATAACTGTTAAAACTTAAAATCACCAAGAAAGAAAGAATACGAAAAATTTTCCTTTCCATTCCAAGAAAGTGATTACAAACTATTCTCGGACGTGAGAATAGACGTATAAACTCTCCGTGAGAGCGAGGCGCGCAACCACTCCGAAATCGAGCCGAGGTCCGCGTCACATCCGTTGCCGGAGACCCATGCTGCACGTCCGGCGTATCGTATTCCTTGCAACGCACGCAACGACTGAGAGTGGATATTTGTTGGCCGACTACTTTTGTGCGATGAAGATTGCTTTTGCACGCTTTTTACTATGCTACTGACTTGCAACTTGACTACAAAGTTTGTGAAGAAAATTAATATTTATCATAAGTAAAGACCGGATTCCCGTGCAATTGCATCTTTCTCATTCGTCAGCGTGCTCGCTTTCCATGACACGGCCGCGGGTTCGATTCCCGGTCGGGCAAGTTTATAGTGTGCCTTTTCTTTGCAATGTATCTGTTGCTGTGTGATGATGAGAAAACTCACTTCTCAAGTTGAGAAGACCAGAATACGACATAGGGATGTGTTCTTGCTAACCACACGGACCCCCTTAACCCACGGCCGCGAGGCCAGGACGCTGCTGGAAGGCCATGGCCCGTACGCGGGCTGTCGCGCCAAGTGTACACATAATTGTAAATTATAATGAAAACAATTAAGAACATTTCTTCTATAACTTAATTATTTTTGATTTCTGAAGGTTTATTTGTATTTTTCAATTTTTGTATTACTTTCTTATATTTTTACGCTAAATTAATTTGTTTTGTGCGCATTTTTAAAACATCAAATATGGATTGATTAAAAATACGTAAAATCATAATATTTCATTCACCCTAAATATCACAACCCAAATATAAAATAAGTTGATAAATGGATTAACTGGGGTTTTTAGGCTACAAAACACCGTTTTGCAGTTTTGATCTTTTTATTGCATGCTTTGGCAAGTGTGTTTTTACTGCACGAAAATCCTATCTTTAATCATAAGGTAAAGTGCCGAATGTGGAATACCTTTTACATTTTTGTCTACTTCACAAATAAGCACAAATTTGAAGACTAGTGTAGGTAATTACTGAAACTAGTACTTTATAAACACGTGTGGTTAAAAGTATTCACTTAAATCTATTGGAAATTAATGATATTTCGTAATTTAAAAAAGGTCTACATATATTCCAGATTAGGTGTAGGCTATTCCTAAAGTAGAATAGTGAATGCATTTTCTTTTTAGAAAATAGTAACTGCATTAACGTCTACAACAACGTTATTTAAACAAAAATACAAACAATTCCTGCAGACGAAATTATTTTTTGGATTACCTGCACATGGAACATGAGCCCGGTTCTTACACTTCTGACACTGAGGCAAATTAGTTAACCTTTGAACATTCTATACCTCTACAGTCCGGTATAGAATGTCAACATTAATGTTAGAAAATGTAACTTAATGTATACAGCCAAAATATTTTATACAGCAACAATGCGGAATATTCTACATTAGGACAATGCACGTATTCCACATTAGGAACATAGCGGCCATATGGCTTTCAAGCTGTTTCGCTGTCAAAATTTGCATCAATGTTTCTTATATATTCTGTGATATTTCCTTATATATACAACTAACAGATACCGTATTGATAATTATTGTAATATTTACGGCACACGAGTAATAACAATTCTTTTGCTTACTGCTCCGATATTTTTGTCGACGCTCTGAAGAAAACATGCTCTGTCACGTCACTCAAACGCTTCAACTCAAAATTCTTTATCAATGCTCAATCAGGGACCTCTTTAATGTATTCTCAAATTTTATCTCTAGACGTCAGATCAATACAGGTTCAGTACTTCGGTATTTCACATTGAGAACGTATTCCATTTTACCCTTATGTATTCCCCAGACTTGAAAATAGCCTTGTTTATTTGAGTTTAACATCCAATCCCTTAGTACCTAAGCATGTGAAGATGAAGCAAGAAGACCAAAACCAAGAATAATCTCACAATTTCTAACATATACGACGTTACCAAATCCCCTAAATTGGCGCTATGAATAGTAAAAGAAACTATTAGGATCAGCGAATGTCCAATATACGAAAACAGCGATGATGATCATTCATTAAAATTAATCTCACAAGATACAGAAAATACTATGATATAGAGATGAAGTGTTAAACTTTCAAAACCTTGGGGACGCTGAGATTAATCTTACCCCACCAATCTATTTGTTGGCCGGTTGATATGATTGGATCATTCTGGTCTTAAATCGCCTTCCTTCATTCTTTCGGTCTCGCAAATGTTTCGTTCAAATCTCCGTGGATGCGAGTGACACGTTTCCTTCGGTGGTTGGAATTTGCCTCCTGCCAACTTCCATTAAACATCGCCATAGCTGAGTTCCAGATGCGACAAGTCACGCTTACTACAGTGGCCAACACAGCCGTCGGTAGTCGGCATTTAAACGGAGTCTTTGCGCACTTGTAACTCCGCCACATGATACAATTCCATACATAGCGGTGTACAATAGTGTCATCCACAAGCAGTGAAGCGGAGACTATATACATTGTGACAGTGTCCGCTTTCCAAACACAAACTGTTCACGTCTTTCATCAGATAATAAAAGTAATGTTTACGATCATAAGCAATTGACGCGCAGGTAACTGGCCGGACAGCATCAAACGATTTCCACAAGTACGTGCACGAAGTAGTACTCTTTATGGTGAACTATTAGCAAGGTTAAAGGTAGGTAAACACATCTCAAAGGGGGATATTGTAGTATCGCGAATACGTAATGTATGTGCACTCTATTTACCACCAAGTTTTCACAGAGAAATTAGGAGATGCGACGATGTTCATTTCTACAAATATTTTTCATACATATTCAAAAAGTTCATAAATAATCGGACTTTAACTTCGTTGGATTTCTCTTTACGGTCTCTCTCTGTAAATTGCGCAAAAAAAACCCCTCAAATTTTCGAAAAATTGTACATCACCTTATTTCGAAATCTATCGTCAAGGAACAGATTTCATTAAGGGTAAAATGTCCATCTTTAAAATGTATTTGTAGTAAGACTCCGAAAAAAGTTTGAACACTTGCAGTTTTTGAAACAAATCAGAATTTTCAACCAAATGAGACCTGCACAATTTTCTTAAATGTGCTTCACACTATCCAACAAGAAAATTTAATCAAAATCGATGGAGCCATTTTTTTTTAAATTTTCAGTGTCGCAGGGGCTTCATGTAAAGTACCCCCCCCCCCAACTCAAATATCGGTTTCAAATTCAAGGAGCCGCGACATCAGTTAGATCGAGCGGGAAATATCAATTTTGGAGAAAATAGGCTGAACGGTTTAGCCGCTAGCGTTGTTCACGGACAGACGGGCGGGCGTTTTACTGTCATTCGATTTTTCGGTATCAAGGACCCACGAAATATGGATTCTGGCTACATCACATCTAAATTTAGCAACTGGATTTATTTTTCGTTACCAGGGCCCTGTATTAACATTTTTCTGTCGAAATTTAGCACTTTCTCCCTGCAGCATTGGATAACTTTCATTCTACTCCGCAGCGAGGAAGTAAAAATGTCCACATCGAAACAAATCGATAAAACGTTATTTTTATACCGTCAGATTGTATTTTCAATGCACTGTTATACTATATTCGTCTTTTGAATTCGCAGCTTGGTACCTATAGACGACATTGAAATTCAGTGCCTGGAAAGTTCGATAGATATCCACAAAGAACGCATAGTGGATTCCCTCATAAACAAATTAGCGCACACACAGCCAAGCACACACAGCCAAGCACACACAGCCAAGCACACACAGCCAAGCACACACAGACAAGCACACACAGACAAGCACACACAGACAAGCACACACAGACAAGCACACACAGACAAGCACACACAGACAAGCACACACAGACAAGCACACACAGACAAGCACACACAGACAAGCACACACAGACAAGCACACACAGACAAGCACACACAGACAAGCACACACAGACAAGCACATACCTACGCAACGTGACGCGCTGACCGACCGACCGGCCGGTGAGAAGGGTTCGCTTTCGAGCAGCAGGGAAAATGTACAGCTGAGCACTTGGGCCCGCCCGCAGAAGGAATAAAACGCTAAGCGAGACGCTTTAGAGGGCCCGTTAAAAGACAGTTGAAGCCTTCAGAGTTTTCAAATGCGCGCGGCGCATTATGCAAACGAGCTAGACTGGCGTCCAATGCAGCGCGGCCCGCCCCCGCGACCGCCGCCACTCTTTAGTGCGGAAAAGACGAGCTAGGAAACGGTCGCGGCCTGGTTATTAAAGCACACCGCTTCACAACATCTGTTAAAGTAGCATTGCGCAGCAGCAAAGCAACTACCCCAAGAGGTTAAGGAGATCAACTCGGACGTGTAGAATCCTGAGATAACATGTAGGGAAAACGTGAATATTCGTATGATTTCCAAACGCTGCTTTAACACATCTTCCAAAGTAGTCTTGCAATCATGATCCTTAATTTTTGCTAATAAGGTGTTTCCGAGCATTTGTGTCATCATATAACGTTTCATCGGTAATCGTTTAAAAATGGATCATGTAGAACTTATGGTCATTACAGTTTTTGATTCTCATCTTTGTAAAGAATTTAAATTTCACTCGTGTTTTCCATTCGTTTCAAATGTATGATTCCTTTTCAAGTATTAGGGAGATTCATATCAAAACAACATACACGAACTGAAGCTTCAAATTTAAATTCACTATAAAATATTTATTTCAAATGCGAAAGCTAAAAAGCTTTCACAGAAAAAATCTATCATGTTCGACTCCCGACTGATTGTTACGACTCCTGACGAGTTGTCACGACTCCCTGTTCTTTTCCAGGCTGACAATGACACTTCCGTCGTGCCCCACTTCGTTTCCGGCAGGGGCTGCCGGTGAAGGATGCCCTGCGGCGGCGCTTCCCAGAGCTCCGGCCGCCGCTCGGCCCGGCCAGGCCCCAGGCGGCGAAGCGTCCCCCGCGCCTCACCCTCCCCCCCGCTCGGCCCGGCCCGCTCGCGACAACTTCCCATCGGAAATGGAAACTGAATGTAATCTTATTTGAGACGCAATTAAAGTTTATGTGGCGAAAGCTTTTTGATACAAAGCGCAAACTCCAGACATAAAACTCGTTTCTTGATGTCGCGACCCGACTGCTCGCCTGCCCTCGCCTTTTTCGCCCTCTCTGCCTCTACCCTCCGCCTTCTTGCTCTTCTTTTCGTTCTTCCGCCTTCGCGTCGTATGTCGCTCCGCGGCTCCTACCCTTTAATGACTAATTGCCGGCGCAGGCACGAGTTTTTCGGCTTCTTTCATTAAAATCTCATTCAGCCAGCCGCCTCTAAAGACCAAACGTGATGCCCATACACAATTTCGTGGGGAACATGGCTCACGGAGTTCGAGTTAGCGAAGTGCTCACAGGCCAAAGCGTACGAGGAGCAAAGAACGAAGAAAAACTGAAGATGATAAGCAATATAATCTAGAAATTAAATTATTTGCCACAAGTGAGATGAATATCGAGCAAAAATCCAAAGCATTCAGCAAAGCTCCGAACGAAAGAGGAAAAATAGGTCAAAATTACAAAATTACAAAACAAAATAATGAGAGCTTATATAGTATACAAACTTAATAGCTTATATAATAAACAAAATTATGAGAGATTTATATTCAACGTGCTCACGTTAAAAGCACAGCCTTTTCTTAGCAGATAAATAAAGCAATGTGTATCGAACCGAATTTTTAATGGTTTAACATTAAAGCACCAAATTAACCTCAATTCGTGCCAAATTACATTTTTTGGCCAATACACGTATGTCTCCCTACTCTAGACCTGTGAGCCATTCTATATCATATTTCAAACCATTTACAAAAAACCAGAAGTGAGAAGAAAGTGTTTAGAAGCTAAGACCGAAATGAAGTTAACTATACGAAAAGTAATAGTGAATAAGAGATGAAGACTTACAGCAGTCAGGCTACAAGTGAAGGTGGGATGCGGAACGAAGACGGGCAGGACCAACACATTGTAGATAAAACAGATTACAGAAGGTAAGTTTAAAGTAGAAAGCATGGAACCAGGGCATGAAATGTCGCAAGATCAAGAGGAGCTCGAAAGTCCGCAGAGAGCCATGAGTTCTAGAGGGGATTAAGCGAAAGAGGAAGAAAAAGCAAGCAGAAAAAGAACGGCGAAAAGGAAGCGTGAAACACCCGAGAGCATATAGCACTCGTGAGGTGGGAGAGCAAAGCGGCAGGCGAAAGCAGAAGAGCGCGGGGGCTGCGCGGGGGCTGCGCGGGGGCCGCTCGCGCGCTGAAGCGGCGCTCCGGGGAGGCGTGAGAGGGTCGCGGGATCGATGCCAATGGCCGACGGCGGCAGCGGCGGCACCAGCTGGCTCCCCAGGCGGCAGTGCACCGCTCCTGGCGCAGAGGAGAGGGCGGGGGCCGAGAAGGAAGGGGCGGCGCGGAGGGAGGGAGGAAGCGAGGACTGGGCCGGCGGCGGAGACGCCCTTGCTTGCGTCCCGAGCAGCCCAGCTGTTTACCCCCTGGTCGGAGAGAGTCGTGATATTACCTTGCGGCATTAGCCTCTCTCTGAGCCTCACTGCCGTTGCTGCCTTCTCAGAAGTCACTTTGTATTATGACTAGTAGATGGTTAGAGAAAATATCACAGGCATCCATTTATATGATTACCCCTCTTAAATCTCTTAAACGTAAAGAACTGTCAGAAAACCTTAACTTGAACCTAACCTGTACACACAATATCGAGTTATCTAAATAATTGAAATAACTATTTTGTACATAAAACCATCGGAAGAAATGCACTCACAAATTTGTATTTGCAGTGATTCACATTTTCTCCCTTTCACACGCGACGTCTCCACTCTAATCGATGTACTTCTAGAAAGGAAGCCCCATCTCACGCGTCACACTGATCTGTTGAACTCCCGTTCGATCCCCCAAGCCCTAGCTGCCACCTCCCTCAGCCCCTCCCCTCTCCTCTCCCACCCCAAGCTCCCGTCCTTCCTGCGAGGGATCCGCGCGTCCTCTCCGTCGTTTCCCTCTCGAGGGGGAGCCGGCAGTATCTGCTGTCGGAATTTCAATTAAATGTATCCTCTTTACTCAACGCCTCCAATGCACCGGAAATTAGACCCCACTTGGCACGGAGAGAGGTCCGCGGACGTGTCGCCGCGCGTGGGCGGCGAAGAACAAAGAGGAGGAGGGGGTAGGAGTGGGGGAGGGGCGAAAGAGAACGGGGCGCCCGCCGCGGAGCGCACTAAAAACGGGCGAGGCGCTGGAAGCTGTCGTCTGTACTGCGGCCGCTGATGAAAAACGCGATGCGGCTGCCGCCCCGCGAGGCGAGGCGAGGCGCGAGGTTAGGTCCGGACGATTGCGCGCTGGCTCGCGTTGGACTGAGGACGGGGGAGGCAGCACACAGCCGATAGAAAGTGACAAGCGGGCAGGAGAAGCACACGAGGTGGGAGATAACGCGCAGCGCAAAACACACTGAGCAACGTTACATTCTTTGTGTCTCCACTGCATTCGCGATGCAGCGAATTCTCATGAAGGAAAAAAAAAGCCATCCAAAGTGAATTTTGAAATGCATTCCTCTTTTATGTTCGACCGTGGACTTGACATTTTGTGTCCAACAACTTCTGTAAATGTCGACTGAGCGACACGATCAAGTGGCGTATTATATAAAGAAATTACCTGAACAATTCATGCTTGCAAATATTGAGATACCTGAATAGAAAGAATGCTTCGAGGGTAATGTTGAAATGATGACAAAGCTCTAGATGCAGTAAAATGTGCGAAATCCCAATGTCGATTAATTTGAAAGCTTATAACAAAATGTTACCTACGACTGAATTTCATAATTAAATTATTCTCAAAGGTTTACAACGAAACTTAACAGAGTAAGTAAACACGGTATCTTTCAAACTCTTCCACACAACTTCGAAAAGTTTTCGATTATCTGCATCTCGTAGTCCACCCGGATTATTATATTGTCCTTATCTGCCTTCGAATTTTAATATATAAATTTAAACTAGATCATAAAAACCCTAAATTTCCATTTATTGCCTGAATTTTTGAAACCATTCATCAACAACAAAAAAATTGTTAAATGCCTCGTCTTGCGTTTTGTACGAAGCATACACGTAAGGGCAACGATCTCTTAAACACTCGTGCAGAGAAAATATATTAAACGATTTTATTCGCCAAAGTTATTCAAGCACTTTTCTTGCTGTAAGAGTGACTTTGAACACTATCGCTGAAGAACATACCTCAAGAATGGAATTACTTATATGGGAAGCATCCAGCCCTCACAATGTACACTACCTCCCTTTTAACGGTTTCTCACAGGAAAAGTACATCAACCACATATGTACGAAAAGCACCATATACGATCAAATCATATCCTATCTAAAAAGTATCTCAATTAATGGAATTAAACTTCATTTGGATTATGGTCTTCTAATACACATTTTTCACAATAGTACTTAGAATCAGCACGAATGCACACATTTTAACTTACATGAGTGATGGTGCCTTTCCAACAGTCATTTATCCAAAGGGTCGGAAGGAACTTACCTAGAACAAAAGCAAACAAATTGTACATTTCAAGAGAGAAGCACTAAATTGACCAAATACTAATATCTCACACAAATTCAAACCCTTTCTAAATATCTCGGATAATACTTTCATGCTTTTATTGAAGATCTGCAAATGCCCAGCACCCAATTGATTTCCTTTGCGACAAACTCACTCTCTTGACCCAAAGAATAGAGAAGCGACGGCTTTTCTCTCATGTAAGACCAACACGGATGTACAGAGAATGCATATTGTTGTAATTTTGTATTTGTTGGATTTTTTTAACTGATGTTGAATTTCTATCATATATACCACTTCAGGTATAGAAAACCTAAGAAATATATATTCAATTAATTTAAGGAGACGGACAAAAATATTTTAATATTAAGCAGTGTTTTATAACAACTTCACCGCTGCGATACCTAACATGCTCCCCCGGCGTCCCAAGCCATTCATGAGGCGTCACCCTCTAGTCAATGTCGCTCTCAGCGCGCTGAAAGCCATCGAGTGCGCTGAAGCAGCCCCTCAGGCCATAACCTACCCATTGGCAGCATACGGTCCCACCTGCGCAGCGCGGGATAAAGTGCGTTCACCAACCCAGGAGATTTGTTACCGCATCGCCATGCCCTTAGCGTTCCTCCGTCACAACAGCAAGCTTCTTCTAGGATCTCGCAGACACTCCCACGCCTCACTCCTCACGCGCATACATTAACACTTCTCTCTCCGCACTACTCCCCCTTGCGTACGCCTCAGGCTCAATCCGCATACCCACCACGCCTACACACACACACACACACACACACACACACACACACACCACCTCTCCCCACCCCCATCACCCATCCCCCTCACACACCATCACCCCACCCCCACAGCCACATATTACAAACACATACACTCACCTCAATTCACACCCTCACCCCTCCAAACGCACCCCCCCCCACCCCTGGCTCATTTCCCACTCCTCACGCCTCAATCCAATCCACCCTTTAAACTTCACCCCCACACCACAATCCGCACTCCCCCTCCACGTCTCTCCTCCCGCCTCCACGCTGCGGCGATGAGAGACACAGAATCACGAGGAATCCACTGATTAAAACTGCCCATCAGCCTAATGAAAAACATAATTTCTCTAATGCTTCGGCCGAGATCAAAGAGAATATTAAACAGTTCATCTCCGTCAGGAGTGGTCTCTCGATTACGGACAACCGTGAGCTCCGAGACATCAGTTAAAACGCGTGCGAATGTGGCAGAAAAATGTAACGCACATGAGAGAGTATCTGCTCAACCGAAAATGTCGAACGACGGGGAAAAGATGGTCGGAGAGGACCAGATAGCTCAAGCTTCGTAAAATTGAATTCAAGTGGCTTAGGAAGAAAGGACGCCGTAAGTTTAAAATAAATCCTGGGCCAAAACGAAATAAAAGTGGGCGTGAGAAACCTGCGCGGGAGACGTGGCCACTGTAACTAGGAAATCCCAGCCGGATTATTTTAGGAAGCGGTATAGAAAGACAGGAAAGAAAAGAAAGACGTGTGCATGAAAGCTGTCTACAGGTTCCTCTGCTCTAGATTGTTATGAACGATTAGTCTAGTCAAATGGTAGAAAATAGGGGAAAATTTTGGTGTAGTTTTGATTTTCGGGTCCAATATGTTTTTGAGGTCGCTGAAAACGAGTATCATGTTTGTCAACAAAAATTTTGTAATTATCACAAACACAAGAAAATGATTAATTCATACTCCAAGGATGCAATATGCCTATGCAATAAAAATCCTCCGTCGATGACATATTCAACTTGGCCTCTATTGAACTTGGATTCTGTGATTTGAATGCTTTAAAGAGAGTTGACTTTGTTCCTTTTCTTAAACCATTGTCGAATAATGACGGAATATGGGCCAAAATCGTAGCACAAACACCCTTAAATGCTGGTCATCCGTATTCTTAGCCCTGGTAATTCTTTGGAACAGGGCATGGATTGGCAGGGGATTGGATTGACAGGAATCAACTCGGAATATTTAATTTTGGAGTAATAATAGAATATTTAATTATAGAGTTAGTGAGCGAAGGTAAGTGAGGTGACATTCTCACAGTAACATCCAAGTATTTTTTGCCTTTCGGTTCGACGCGCGATAGCGGCGCAACTGTTAATCAAAGAACCTCTAAGTCCTAAAATGTAGAAAATTGCTTTATCTTTCATTTCATATAAGGCCAATATTTACGAAAACTGCGTAGTTTCTGAGCTACATTGCGATAAAATGGGATGAATCCCATTTTCACAATTTTCTTCATAAAAACACCAAAATTCACGTCGCTCTAGTGCAGGGCCGCTCAACCATTTGCTCCGAGGAGGACCGGCCGGTTGCTCTCTTCTCTTTCGCCGCAGAAAGAGCGAATGACGTCATCAAATATCGATCGGCGGCATGTGGCACAGTGGGTCGCGTCGTATTTCTACGGGATATTGTCCGTTGTTCGGAATGAAAAAATCTCACAGCTCTGGGAAAGGATATTACGACAGAAAAAACAGTAAGATACTTTTGTAACATTAATTGGAACAGTTGCTAGATATAAACGTATTAGTGTAATTTGGAAATTAAAAAAATGATAATTTGCAATGCAGCATGGAAAGAACGGTATCTTTTTGCAGATTGCGCCGGCAATGCCAATTGTTTAGTTGCAAAATAAGTGCTCAATAACATAAATGTAATAGCGGTGACATTACACAGTTTATCATGCTGCTGAATATGAAAAGTATTATAAAGGTTGCACAAAAAATGTGATTAAATAAACTAGTAATAAAAATACTAAAAGTAAAGGAAATTAAAATTAAAAAATGAAGTTGATTGCAAAATCAAATATTCTTATTACACCTTTTAAGTGTTTTTTTCTCGCAATATACTTTCTATATTTGGAAGAGATGACATGGTGCTATTGAGCCGTAACATGCATTTCAGATTGTGATCTGTAATTGTACTTCTCATTCGAGATTTACAAATTTTCAAAGCAGCAAAAAATTGCTCACAGTTGTATGTTGATCCAAACGTACTTAACAATCGAGCAGCATTACGATGCGGTTTTGGAAAACGGTTTTTTTGGGAAGTTCTTTTCCTAAACGCTCACATTGTAGTATCAGTATGCAATAAAATTAAACTCTTTTGTATTGTGTTATTTTACTGTCAAAACAACACAAGAACATCAAAATATATCCAAAATTTACTTCTATTGAGGCATTGTTTTTCAGAACACTGAGAACTTCCTTTTGTTCTTCTTCAGCGTACTTGTCATTTTCATCAGCATGATTAAATGTATAATGTCGTTGAAAATTAAACTTCTTCACGTGATTGAACACTTTATGTAAACTAAACATTTGGCATAGCAGCCGTAGTCGGCGAAAAGATACTTTTCTTCCCATACTGCATTGAAAATTGTCGTTGTAGATGCTCTGGTCTGTGAAGTGCTCGCGTCGACTTCCATGTTTCCGCGACTGGAGTTACCGGGACACTGTGACAGTGGTTATCGCAAGGCGCGCAACGCTCGCGCTCCGGTGTCCCGCTCTCGGCAGAAACTACGGCTCCGCGCTGCCGATTTGCTCTGCTTGAGCGGCCCTGCTCTAGTGGGTAAATGGTACGAAGGAGAAAAAATCCTTAAGACATAAAATGTAGGCAATTTTATCTTCTTTAATTTCGTGTATGACCTATATTTACGAAAAGTTGGTTGTTTTCGAGTTATGTTGAAAAAACTGAATAATATCGTATTTTTAACATGTTTTTTGCGTAAAAACATGTTTCCGGGCAAACTTTTTGTTGACAAACATGATATTCGTGTTCAGCGACCCCAAAAACATATTATCCAAAAATCAAAACTACACCAAAACTTTCCGCTATTTTGCATTTTTGAGCACCGTTTGACTGGACTAGATACCAAATCTGCACAAAAACGTTTCAGGCAGACGTCTAAAACTTAATAAAAATAGGGTATCAACTAAATATTATATCTTACTGAATTTATTTATTGCATTATTAGGAACATTTATTATATTCTAAACATAATAGTTTCTTATCACTGGAAAGCTGTTTGAAATCATAAATATGAGTTCATTACGGATACAATATGCATCCAAAAAGTTTTTAGAGAACGGTTTTCTCTGAAACGATTTATAATTGAACAATCAGATTGTCAATTATTACACAATTTGCAACGTTTCGGGAAAGGTTCTTCCCATCCTCAGGCAATAATAAAACAATGACATACACAAAACAGAATGAAAAACGAGTATTTTCTCCTAGTATCATCTGTATCTGTAAAAAAATCATCTGTATGGTGGTCAAATGAATTACTTCTTGAATGCATGATTAAAGTCGATCTTACGAAGCCTCATCTTCCCAGGCGCGATGTGAGTCGACGCCCCAAGCAGCGAAAGGCCTTAGGAAGGCCGCGGAGGCGCTGGGTGTCAGCTCGCACCAAGGAACTCCTCCGTTTCGCGAGAAATCGTTAGCGGCCTCTCCCGTGATTTACGCCGGTCTCTTGGGACTGGCACGAAGCGGCCTTCGCCCCTGTGCCCGCCCTGCCCCGCCCTTTCAGCGACCGCTGCCTCGCCCCGCATAACGAGTTCATTCGTGACACTTAGCAAAAATAACGTTTTTTCGGGGTACGACAGGGATGAACTGTCAACAACGAAATAATAAAAAAATTAAATTAAAAATCGTGAGTGTGGGGTTCTATAGTCTTTAAAGCTCTACAAGCTTTCAAGCTTCGGCAACGAATTCTGTTGAGATCCATTCAGATGTGGTGATTCGGCATTTATAAAGGCATTACCGACGAAAACCCTTGATGTTTCGTAGTATGACGTTAGGAGCAAAGCATTTGCACATTAGCTCATACCCTTAATATCCCTTATTGCATCTACATATATCATCTCTCTGACCATAAAGGTTTGTTTGAACTCCAGAAGTCATGAAGCTTCAAGACCTATTATATGCCAGTTAGTATTAATAAAAAGTAAATTATTAGCACATCCTTAGAATTAAATGTAGATTTGAAATTTCAATAAATTATTCAAAGCATTACTCACCATCCGAGCAGGAATCAAACCCGCGCCTCCTAGTTCATGCTTTCCCTCCCCGACGCCTTGACCATTGTGCTAACGAGATAAACGGTTAAATAGATGTTTAGGTCTGTGGTGTATGACTATTTGTCACAACAATAAAGGTAACAAGGTGACGAAATGTTGACAAACGAATTCTGAATCTCACTGTCAGCTCCAACAACAAAGACACGATTTTGGCGAACAACGTGCTTATCTTTGCTACCTATTTACAAATTCTGGTACGATGTGGTTAAATGAATATAAATATGTTCACGTTGAATATTCACCATTTACTTTATACATCTTCAGGCGTTATCAACATTTAAAGCAGAAAGCAAAAACACACAAATCTATGCGCATCATCACTCTTTACATACATAAATCACGCCCGATACTTTAAACACCACCTTAAGTTATTTCCTAAAGACGAAAAATAACTAGGCGTGAAAAATAAGTGTGCCGTGGTATCTATTTCGTCTTTAGATTTGGAACAAACGTTTGTAAAGACATTTTGTTCGTTATTCATTTTTACTACTTCACTCATTTATTTTATTATTAAATATTGTTTACATGTAGTATGTATTTTTGTCCAACAGAGAATTTCATAGAACTTATGAACTATGAAGAAATACCAGAGCCATGCCATATCCACTGCTCATGCTCCTACAATTTAGAGTACATATAAAAATTACAAACATACAATATATAATATCACATTAAAAATTGCTCTGTGTAACCTCGCACAATAGGAACAACAAAACAACTGAATCGCTTCTGTATAGACCAATTTCCAAGTGAGAATTCTGCTCTCGCAGTTTTCCACTTTCACACTCAGTTAAGCAAAAGACACACCCGTAGACATCCCTACGACACCGACTACCAACAGAAGTGTCCATCACCTAAATTAGTACGGGAAACCGCGCAGAAGGAATTGCCCAAGGACAGCAAGCGCGCTCGTAGTTTACGGGCAACGTACACGTACAACTTTAAGCGCGAAAAAGTTCTCGTCGCGTGTTTTCATAAATTCAGAGCGCCAACTTCGCGATAGCGGGTGCCTCGAGCTACGCAAAATTTACGCAATCCGCCTTCCTGGCGAGCGGAGCCTGGAAAGTTCCAAGCTAAGCCGCCGCGCGTATTTTGGTGCGCGTTTGCGCCGTTTCTCTTCAAATATTCAGGAAAATACACGCACGCGTGCGGCATTGAAATTCGAATGAGCACGACACGACGGCAGTGGCGGCGAGATATACGTCGTGTTGCTACTTAATGACCCTCTCGCACGAGCTTTAGGAGAGTGGCACGAAAGTCCCTTCGCGATCGCATACACGTGTGCACGCACATACGTCGTGCTGAATGACGAACCCTGGCTGGAGTGCGGCGTTCTTCTACCCCCTTGGGCACCGTCGAGGCGCTTAGTGGGGGCGTGTCCCTCAGATGGCTTAGCATTCCCCAGGCAATACGACCTGAATCAACACGGAGAGCTGCGAATAGAGATGCAACAGAACGGCACAGACTTTCTCGTGCCAGTTAACTGTTCTTTCTTTGAGTCGAGCCTCCTCCTTTTTCTTTTTCCCCACCTCCTTTCCCATACTTATATTGAGGAAATTGAGTTTGACCATTCTGCGTCGTTCGTACCTTTTTTGATTCGATGACTATTTGTACCCAAGTATTACTCCACTAATACTTCAGCTATCACTTATATATAAATGAAAATGCTTTCTGCGATTGAATTGAGAGTTGTGCTCTATTCTTACAAAAAGTTTGAAAGAAATAACACTTTTGTCTATCTCAGAAAAAATGTTGAGAAACAATTAGCCGTTTTCGAGAAAATCGTATTTTTAACTGCTTTTATTTCACTTTTGAACTTTAAAATTTGCACGTGCCATTATTTAAAGTTCTATATTTGAAGAATATATTTCACTAAAAAATATGTTTAATACCGTAATTTGTTGAGCGGGATTGAATAAAAATCTGATATTTTCGAAAATTCAGAATTTTTTTGAAAATCTAACCCATGCTATTGTTCTGGGCGCCCTTTCCCAGCAAAACCCGATATATATATATATATATATATATATATATATATATATATATATAAATTTGGAGTAATTTCTGAGAAAAATCTCGAAAATGTATTAGGGGCTTCACGTAATGAATCCCACAACTAAAATATCCGTTATAAATTCGAAGGAATCCGAATGCGGCCATATATACGAAGTATCATGTAAAATACATTTTTAGAGTAAAACCTCTGAACGGTTTCCCTTCTATTTTCCCTACAGAATAATGTGCAGCACCCTCTTGGGCTGCAGTTAGATTTCATTCTATAATACGAAAAACATCAGTATTGAGTAATTCACCAATACATCAATATGTAGCAATACAATAAAATAGAGAAATATGGACTACTTTTAGAGCATTAGATGCCTTATACTAAATTCTGAAGTACAGTTTTAGGCGAAAACGTATTGAACATCAATATCTTCAAAATTTCCCGACACATTTCGGAATAGGTCCGCTTCTATAACGTGTGAAATATTAAGGCTCCTTTCGAACCAACAGTCTACTGCCCCAGCGCATATCGGTAATCGCTATGAAACGTTTCAGATCGTTGCGGAAAAGAGCTACCGCCAACGACAAACGTTTAGCTATGATGTCTATCTCGCGTGAACTTCCTTTCGCTCCATTACATTTCTAGTCGATGCAGAAGTGGTATCGTATCGCTAGACAAGATAAATCGATTGATGTTACTGTTTCGCATTGTTTCTTCCTACTGCAATTGGATATTCGAGAGGAAAGAGTACAACCTATCTGCAATAGTTTTCAGTATATCACTGATCAATAGTTTATAGGAACTTTTTATATGAGGCATTTACTGTCAAACCCAACTCATTCCATTACAGATTTTTTTTACAGAAAGAACAAAAAATTCTAATACAGGTTTGAAATAAACGGGATATATGCTCGCCCCCTTTAACGAAGGAACAAATTGGCTTTGAACTATATCCCTTTAAGAGAATATGACGGAACAACTAAACTTAGCTAAACTTTTAGTAAATATGAAATGGGCTTGCACTGACAGAAACAGTCTCGCAAACCACATACCTTCTAAAAGTGATTAATATATGATGAAATAGTTCACTTATGACGCAGAAGTTATTTTCTTTGCACTCACAGTAGAAATAAATTTAGTTCGCCACCCAGGTGATTACAATTACACGGAAAGATTACACCCTCAATCATTTGCGCTTCTAAAATAAATTATTATTATTATTATTGTTATTATTATTATTATTGTTGTTGTTGTTATTATTATTATTATTATTATTACTATTAACCTTTGACCTGCTTTGACCAAAAAAGCATAACAAATAACACAATACATGATTTATAAACCACACAATATACAATTCCTTGCAATAAAGTTTCAATTACAACAAAATATATATCAAAATAATCCACAATATGTGTACTTTGATTAAAAAATACGATATATTAGTTACCTTTTTCCTGGTGAAGAGGAAAGGATAAAATTATGTGTGTAATCGGTCCAAATTGGGATACCGGTTGCATATCTTGAACTCAAGTCTAGCAAGTTAAGCCTAAAAAGAAACGGACGAATAAGACGGGAAAAAACCTGTTTGTTGAGGGAAAAAAAAGGGTAAAAATCTCTACTAAAACACTGTACCACTAACTCTGCTCATGAAAATCATTGCTTTTCACTGAAAATTGACCTACGATCCCATTAGACCACCCAGAAGCATTAGAGACAACTTGTATGATGCAAATGCTCTCATGCATAGAAATACGAGTGCAGTCCGATTCAGGCACCGGTCAAAATTCGGCACATTTTCCCTACTTTGCATAACAGTGTTTTACATGACAAAAGATGCAACGTGACATGCAAATACAAAATATTTAGTTGCGGACGGTACCTTCCTTGAGGCGTAGCTGTCGCACGACGTTTTTAGCTGTTTCTAAACAGTGACACTTTGGGCATCAGAATTTAGTGGGTATGCCTAGTACGCTACGCGGAATCAAATTCCCTCATTTCGGTCAAAATCGAATCGTTCATGATTTTGGATTTTCTCCGAGTTCCTGGGTATCAAACGAAACAGTAGACACGTAAAAGACAAAGCCGGACACACAACAATTTTCCTTCAATTTTTACGCTCTTTGAAAATTAGTAATAAGCACAGTAATAATGTTTTTATTAGTGACGTAGCTCAGGCCACAGGCTCTGCTCTTCTGCCTCAGATTGAGGAAAAGGATTCAATGATATTTACAATGACAAGTAAATTTTATATTAACGAACCAAAACTTTTTGTGTGAAGACGCCCACACGGCGCAACATTAGTCAGGATCGACAAGACATTATTTCTGAAAGCACGAATTTGTTAAAAATATTCATTCACAAACAAATTTTATTGATACAATAGGGATTAATATAATACGGCGACAGTACACACAATAATATGGGGAAACGTATCCTCCTTCGGACTTTTCTACCAATCTTTGTTCCGCTGCGCTCAGTCTACTTTGGTAAAAGAAGAGAAAAAACTTGCGTCCTTGATACATAAATCACTATAACAAATAAGCTATACTTTCGAAATGAAGCAAATAAAGCACAGAGGTTTAGTCTTGATGCGGGTGAGACGTTCGCGACACCGTGATTTTGCTATAAATTGCCAGGAGGCAGAACAAGAACGAAACACTCCCTTCCACCGCCCTAGCGTTTTCTTCCCACTTCCTTTTCTTTCCCTTCTCCACCACCCCACGCCCTCGAAGCAGCGCGCCTCGCGAGGAAAACCTCGATACAATGAGCTCTCCAAATCTCGCATTCATCCCAGCAGACGTAACGAGTTTTCTCATTAGAGGCCGCCCAGCTGACGACATTTATTCAGAGCGGATTCTTTTTATAATTGAAGATTATAGGGAAGGGAGAAACGTAGAGAACAAAGGTGCGACTCCTCCGCTGTTGCAGGAAGGTCGCTTCGAAATCGTAGTGAAAGAGGCTGGGCTGGGGCGGGAGGGGGAGCGACCGCAACGGAAACGAAGAAACGCAAAGTACGAGAATTACGCGTCCGCGGATTTCTTTGTGGGGGCGAGAGTTACGCCGCGGAGGTGTGGGGTGAAGTGTAAACAGGGTAAGGAGAGCGAAAGAAATGAAGGGAAGAAGACCGCAAGTTGCGGCTTAAGTTATAACACGACGTTTCTCCTCATTGCGTGCTTAATCCGCATGAAATAATGTGCTATTAGTCTTTAATTAATGCGGGGTTATATGGAAACATTAATTAGATTGTTCGAAAGATGAGGGAGCGAAGCATCGTAAGTGCTCCCTCTCGCAAGTGCTTATTTGAAATTTCATGGTGTAAAAAAATGCATCGAATGGGTGTTGACAAAAGACGATCAAACTAAAAAGATTGGATAATTGAAGAAAACATTAAGTCCCCTCTCCTAGTAACAAATTAGAAAAACAAATTTATTAACAAGGTAATATTTTCATTAAATAAAAGTATTTAAATCTGGTTCGCCAACCTATCTTAACTGACTGTGCAATTTCACGTATATTTCGGTAGCCTTCGGTTCCAATTGAGGATCTCTTTTCTTACTGCAGGAACTACAAAGTAAATTTCGCAGAAGAACTATGAAGTTCATCGTGCGTAGGATGCCCTCGCTAGCTAGAAAGTCTTCAGCAAGTGGATATATTAAATAGTTGCCTTACATAAAGATCCATCCAACTTCAAGAAAAAACGAAAAACAAAGTACAGGGAATTTAAAACGAGATATGGAACTAAGAGAGCAATAAAACTCGTAAAACAGGAGGTAAAACGAAACAAAACTCAACAGCGCGACAAAAAAAAGTATGAAAGAAGGCACGAGAAAAACTTCAGAGCCATCCAACTGACAGACACGGAAAACAGCACGTCACGAATGCAGTAATGATCACGCCGTCACTGCAAGGGGAATATTCACGCGAAAACATCCGATGTCCATTGTTTCACGTTTCCCCTGCAATTCCACATCCACACCCACCCACCCCGCCCGCCCGCCCGCCCGCCAGCCAGCAGCAGCAGCTTCGTGCGGACGACCTAATTATCCACCGTGCTTTCGACAAACATGGCGGCCGCGGGGAGGACGCACGGCCTGAAATAACGCGGCGGCGCCGAAACGAACAATGGGACACGAAATTGAGACAAATGGCACGCTCGTGTTGGTGGGGGAGGCCTGGTCCGGTCAGGCACCCGCCTGACAATGAAGCATAATCACCCCGGGGAGAAAAAAAAACGAATCTCTTAACGAGAGAAGAATCGTGTGCGAGATAACGCGGACAAGCGCATGCAGGCGGATGCGACACGGAGCAAGCGGTTGCTCTCCGCTGCGTGCGCGCCCGGCCAGGGCCATACGACGCGAGCGGGTTTTTCAGATGGTCGTTATCGTCCCTTCTATTGTCGCAGTTGGGCGGCGATCTGGTCTATTTGAACGGTTCGTTCACCCCCTTCTACCATTTTATCTGCTTAGGCATCACTAGATCTCATCAACTCGATGCATGGATTAGTTAGCTCAGAGCCAGCATTCTCTTTGTAGTTACTCTGACCGGGTGGTCCCAGGACTCAGGTCCCAATTGTGCCGAATTTTCGACTGAAGCTAAGTGGAATACAACTGCTGTCGGCAGGAGAATTCTAGCAGCTGGCTGTTCTGATCGGTAGTTTTCCGAGGTATCTTTAATCAACTCCAGGCGAGTGCTGGAGCAGTACCTAGCAAACGGGCCACAGCCCGCCCGCGATCTTTCCTTCGCCTTCCTTGTCCTATCCTCACTCCTTTCATAACACACTTACACGCATTACACTACCACACATGCCGGAAGACCATTCGGGAGCTTACAGATAGTCCCGGCTGGAGCGGTGACCCACGTGGGGCGATATCTGTAAGAGAATTCCCCGCAAGCCGACGAGGTCATGGCCGGTCTCACTATCCAACAGGGGAAATACACCGCCACATCTCGCGATAAAACACTGACCACACTTACGGAACTAATGACAGCAGTTGATGTGGAAACTAATAAATCAATCAGTCGATGCGTGTTTCCTTCCTTCCGAGATTCGTGGCTCCGTGTACTTTAGTTTTGCCTCAACAACACATTACGAAAGGTTAAACAAAGGTTAATCAAACAAAACATGTGATTAGCAGAGAATTCCTACTCCAGGTCTTTACATTGTAAAACCTAATGTTTGTATTCTATCAATAATAATAAATTAAATTATACAATAATGCATTATAATATAGTCTGCTTTGCATGTACTCGCTCCGAAATCTGCATGCATTTTGCAGACTGCAATAATATTCCCAAGTTTCTCTCTGGACAGTTTAATCGGTAAAGCGAGTCAATTCAACACATAGCGTAACCTGCTAGACCGATTAATATGTTGAGTAAAAATTATTATTATTATTATTATTATTATTATTATTATTATTATCATCATCATCATCAACTATTCAACATCCTTTTACCGAAGCCAGACAGATTGGTTTTTGTAAATGCAAACATGGAGGATGGATAAAAATTATTCATTTTCCTTCTAATGAAAATTATGGCGATATGCTCTGAATCAGCCAGGAGCAAGTTTCAAAGAGGTAACAAACAATTAAGACGAACCAGCCCTCTTCAAAAACCACGAGGATACAGGTATAACCGTTTGAACACTACAATTAATGTTTCCTCTGTACTAATAACGATTCGTATCGAGCCAGTAAGAAATAGGAGACACAAAAGAGGAGGAGAAATAGGAGGCATGGTAGTCACAGTACCTGCTTTCTTACGCTTTGTTCGTCCTTGCCGATTTGCTTACAACAAAGGTTTGTGTAACTTTCAAACGGTAATTTCACCACAGGACTTTTCTGCAACTTCATGGGGTGTCGGACAGTACACATCCTCTCATATAAATAAGCAACTCAAAAATAATCATTAATAAATTCGGTACAGTGTCAAAATATTCGAAGCATCACAGTTAATCAACAAACCGAGCACACATATGTACGGTAAAGACAGCTTGAGGCTCGCAGCACCATTTACTGAAAGCGCCAACGAAAAACGCAGACGAACGGCATTCAAACACGAGAGGAAAAAGCGACGTTTCACGGATATAAAAGGCATGAAAACTTATCTTCCCGATCGATCTCCAAACGGAGCGGCGCTGTATAAACACCGAATTCGAATGCAAAGAAAACCCGTTACCAATAGGAGAAACAAACGTAAACAGACGGAAATTATGTAGCTTGGAGAAGAAGAAGAAACGTCTCGGAATAACATAAGAGTTCCAGCGAAATACGAAGGAAAATAAATTTCGGGGCTGCAAACGTGGCACAGTGTAAGCAGAGTTGTACGCCCGTATCCAAACATGGGCGATGGCGAGAGTAATGAGGTTCCGTGCTGCGACCATACAGCGCAAGTGTGGTACGCTAGTCTCCATTGCACTTGTGCTGAACCGTCCAACTCGTAAATAAAACCCGCATCAACAGCTCCGATAAGAACGAGACAGAATAAATGGTGTTTATATCTGGAGGTGTCTGCAGCCAAAAAATATTAAATAATGTTCTAGACCTCTCAAAGATTAATTAGTCTTGATTCAGTTTTGGAAAGCGGTATCTTCGGCAGTTAGTCGCGCAAAAAGGTCGAATTCCAGCATTAAATGAACGAGCATGTTTTTTAATTCTTTAATTCTAACAGAATTTTCCAAAATTAGAAACATTAACTTTCAATAGAAACAACTTCTGCTTCCAAAACCGTTTAGAAATGAATTTCAAACGTCTTTTTTTTTAAAAAAAAACAAACATTGTCGTTTTAAGATAGCTTTATCTTTGATATTTGCTCGCTAATGTACAAGTAACAAGAAGTATTCTTTTCAAGAAAATGAAAGTCTCAAGGAATTAACATCACACTGCATCATCAGTGAAAAACAAAATTTCATTTCATTCATGAGCATGCGAGTGCATTCAGGGGATGGGGTTATCTGAACAGTTTGGAGAGCGATCACTTTCAGGACATAGATGACAGCTCATCTATCACTCATCCGTTCGTTCGTTGAAATGTTTCATTAGTCAATTAATTAGTACGGTTAGTTCAGAACTACAGAAACGTAAAGGTCCGAAGGTTACATGTATTCACGCACAACTAACTACGTTACCGACCATAGAATTAATGCACATTTCTCACAATTTTTTCGTGGCCACGTCCTACCTGCTAATGAATTACTTATTTTCCATTAGGCTGGCCCATCGTTATTTTGATAACAATACTTGGTAATACTTAGTATCCTCCAGAATCTAACTCTATGCGAAAATTCTCCCAAAGAATGCCCATCACATTTATTCAATTTCTTTGTTGTCATTCATATCGGTCGATAGGGCGCGAATTGGTTGCAAAGCCACCCGCTTCTCCTCATTCCTGTAAGAGAACCACACGTCAGGCGAAGTTTTTCGAACGAGAAGGTTCTACGGAGTTAGCCATTCCGATTATGTCTAAAATTAGGTTTTAGACAAATGAATAGTTTTATTAAATATGTAAATATAAAAATAAAATCTTAATAAGGATCAACGTTCACACTCTACAAACACACATACATTTGTCAGCAAATTTCTGCCAATTTTCCCTACCACTACTTACGCAGATCTGAAGAAAAGAAACTAATGTTTCAACTGATTTGTATATTTTCGGGTGTTTTGTAACTAAATATTGAAAGGGTTTCTTTCTACGTATATACTTTTTGCTATGGCAAAGAAGCTGGCGTATGACCTAGAGTTATAATTTGTAAAAATTAATTTTGTTGTTGTGCCCTTATAACAAATAACACTCTCTCGCATTTTTATCTACTAGACTTTCTTTTCAGCCCTTTTTTCTTTTCCTTCCTCCTCCTTCTTGTCCGTTTTCGTTTCTGGATGTCCGAAGTTTCGCACTTTTTCGTCCAGAAATGATCCCACAGCACAGACATCCCATTTCTCTTGTAACGTCTCGCGATATCTTTTAAATCCAGGTGGAATCTCTCTTCTTGGTCCCTCACTAAGTCTAAACTCCTCACTAATCTAAATCCCTCACGAAGTCTTTTATGAAGATCGTTTTGAGAGAAAAATTGAAGGATACTCTGTATTGTCAAACTCCCAGCTGATTCTTCAGCAAGTTCTATTATGAAATACAAGTTCTTCTGACATGTGTGTAATATTACATAAATTAAGACGGCGGTTTTGGTACTAGGATCTCACTGCTGCGAGGAATAGGGCGATGAGCACACTCAAGGTTGGAATAAACAAATGGAAAAGTAGCCGTTATTTCCACGATCCGTTGCTCAGAGCACATCATAAGAATTCCGAAACGAAACGATTTGTTCTTAACTTCAAACCCAAATGAAGGTCTGCATATTTGGTGCACGAGTAACGGGAAGTCCATTTTTTGTCATCACCCAATTTCAGTTCAAATTAAGCTAAATAGGCTTTCTTCAGTAACTCCCTTATATTTGTTACTTTGCAAATGTAACAAAACGTAATAGCATTTTTTCAAAACGCAGGGGTATGTGCCCTAACGTGAAGAGAGGTAAACGAAAGTTTGAACTAATACATATGTTGAAACTATTGCAAAAAGATTAAATCTGGTGCAACATCGCACATTGTATTGGCCTCAATATTGGAGGCAAAATAAGGAAATAGATAAAAGAGGAAGTCCTAAGCAATAATATTCATTAGTGAGAAACTAATAATAACATTACTGTGTGGCACACTAGAGTTGTTTGTGAAGTTTTTATGAACGAGTCTTGATTAACACTTTTTCGAATTTAATCACCCCGCACATCCCCCTGCAAACAGATAACCCGAAATTTCCGCACACATCAAATACATTATCTACAACCCAACACCGGGAGGTGCCACTTTTCAAGGTTCTGCGTCGTTTTCCTGATCAATTGTACGCACGACAAAACGCAATACGATGGTTTCGACCGACCGACCGACCAACCCACACGCGCACGCATGCACACCCACTCACACATGCACATGTGTGTGTGTGTCGAAAATACACACATTTACATACACATGGAAACATCCATCTACGAACGCGCGCGCACGCACAAACACACACACACACACACACACACACACACACACACACCGGGCCGCGACGGCGAACGCGCGCACGCAGGGTTCGCCTGCAGTTTCGTCCCTGCCGGTGGCGGTAAACAGCTCAGCTGGTAACACGAAGAGCGCCGTGCTGTGCTGTTCAACCCTGCTCTGCGGTGCCGTTTCTCACGGCCCCGCTCTGGACGTGCAGCGGGCTGTGCCTGGCTGGGCTGTGCCGCGCCAGGCGTCGCACCACGCGCACGCCAACAGTCGCCGACTGTCGTGCCGCCCTCCACCCCCCCCACAACCCCACGCCTGTCGCTTCCGCACACTCAGGTACGGTGGTCCACAGGGGTCGAAAAGTTGTTCCAAACAAAAGAATTAAGCAGAAACGCTGGGAGAAATGGTCGACTATTCCTTTACAACATTCTGATATTCATGGTACAGCGAGATTAAAAGAGTACACATTCTTACTGAACACTCAAGTACAAAGGTGAAAGGAAATAGTGAAATAATTAACCGTATCTCATGAAAGGGAAATGCACTACACGGTGATGTCTCACTCAAAATATCACATCAATAAACAATTTCTCTGAAATCGTCAGTCGCAGCACAGCAGCGGGCAGAGCTGGTATGCCCCGTTGTGTGGCCCAGAGAGATGTGGCAGGCGAGAGATTATGAGATGCCTATGATGATCTACATTGCAAGCATTTGACTTCCCTGCTGGGATTCTTGATCTGAGTGCTCTTGACGAGGATAGTGGAAGATTCACTCCATATTTAATTTTGTTCGGGACTGAACCAAACAGTTCTCTACCGCATCGTGGCACTATTTTGGCTGTGAAATATGTCTACATTCTCCTGCTGCAGGAATAAAGCAAACGTTACTCGCGTTTGTTTAAACTGTGCTTTACTTATAGCCCACACTTGGAAAGAAATCAAACATTAAATATTCAGATAGGACTCATGTCAAATTTCTTAAAGACAAAGGTGGGAAGTTTAATGGAAATGTGAATTACCTGAAGAACAAAAAGGTAAAACACTCGCACGTAGGTGCCTGTGCTCTCACTCACCATGGATGAAAACATGTATTATATTCGAAGTAAATTACCTTTTAGTTTGAAATATATACGTACAATTTCCAAAAGAACGTTCTTAATCATGAAACATGAAAAAAAGAAAATGTCGATGCAGCTCTGAAGATGTTTTCTCACCCACGAAGTACCTACTCGTAACTTAAACATCTTCAAATATACCATCACTCAGACCTCAATTTCCGAATATGCTTCATGGCATTAACTATGTCCGGCGAAGCACTTCAATAAACCACATAACTGCTTTTTTATGTTCGAGTAACGTTTTCCTCCATCATCTGGCGCCGAAAGCACAAACATTTGCAGTACACTGTTCACTTTGCTCACGAAAAAGCAAGAACGCTTCAGAACCACATTCGTGAACTTTGTAACTCATGCTGATCACGTGCAAACGTCTTTTACAAAAGCAACAACACGTTAAACATTCACCCTCGCGTGTAATTTATTTTCAATTCAAAACATTTCTCCAGGAGGCTTCCAGATCAATGAAGGGGGGAAGCAATTGAAATCGTAAATCGCTCTCCGCATCCCGCATTAACCACATCCTTAACTGCGTCCTCCCCGCCACGTGTTGTTTACGGCGCGCAAGGCCTTCGTAAAAAAAGCGACCGGCGGTGGCAGCGGCGGCGGAGCGTGACGCCTGACGCGGGGCGCGCCTGCGCCGAATTGTCTGACCCGGAGAAATAAATTGCCCCTCGGGAGACGAATGTCGAGGCCGCTTTATTTTTAAGGTGCCGCGAGCTATTAAGCTTCCTCCGACATTAAATCGTTTAATTACGGAAGTTTTAATGGGAAACTTGCACCGAAATGCATTGTGAATTCATGGCCCTCGGTCGCCGACACGAGCCTCGTCGGCACGCTTTTCGAATACCCGGGTATGCGTGATGGTACTGGGGGGGGGGGGGGGGTCCAGGCTGGATTCACAACAGCTCGGAGAGGAAAACTTGTTTGAGAACCAGACCTAGTGCAATATGTTTCACGATGAATTTCAAAAAAATAGTTGACCACGAGTAATTAGAACAGAAATGAAAGGGAGTTCTTTTTTAAAACTTTTCTTTAATGTCAGTGAAAATGTCCGAAAAAAAAAAGCACTTTCGAATGATGCACATGTTTGTGAACTGTACATACTGTAACACGATATACTGTCTCCTAGAAAATGTGGAGTAATTGATGGATCCCCAAGCCACATGCAGAAACACGAAGACTGATGACCGTTTCAAATGGCCTCCTCTCTTGCCCACTACTTCCTTACCGAATTCGCCAGTATGAGGTCATTATTATTCAAATATTCATGAAGAAAAAGAGCATTTCACTTGCTTCATTCGGATTCCAACATGTTCGGAACATCCAGCGCGCGCGCACACACACATGTATGCGTCAGGAAAGAATATGTGAACGGGTCCGCCATCGAGACTCCCTCGGAGGGGACTCGGGCCCTCTGCAGCAATGATTAATACGGCCGGGGCCGCGACTGCCTCTCCACGGTCGTTTCGGCGCCGAATGCCAGCCCGCCGAGGGACGCCTCGCCTCGCCTCGCGGGATGAAGATAACTACGGGATGAATTAACGAGCAGGAGCAGATTGCAGGACGCGCGGGGCAGCGACGGACGACGTCACGGCGCGGTGCGGCGCGGCGCGGCGGGCGCTGCTGCCAGGCAGGACGCGGCCGCCAGCAATGGAGAGCGTTGATTGACGGCAGCCGTACTCACTAAAAGGCCAGCAAAGCGCACAATAATTACATAAACGGTAGTAATCAGTAATACTCGCCACAAACGAAGGGGAAATAATTGTCACATTCACAAATAATTATACTCTCTGAACCACATGAACCTACAGAAGACACACGAAAAAATACAAAATGCCACGGTAGACAATCAAGAAAAGCACATCATTCTAGAGCAAGGTTGTCCAACTTGGCCTCTTTACATCCTCGTATTGCTGACCTCGGTACTTCGCACGGCTGCACTGAAACGGGCGAGGGGGCGGGGCAGTGCAACACGCGTGATATCAGGGGGTACGATGCATAACAGCGTTTAACACACTGGAATGATTTTGAAATTCCGAATTTACTAGAAAAAAAACTTACATAATAATAAACTTTACCTATTTTTACATTAAAGGGGGTGCTCATCGCGAAAGGCCGCGCCCGCTACGCGCACAATGCTCTCTCCGACATGCACTAACATGATGCCACGAAAACATTTTGAAACATTTCTCAAAAATGGCACACAATTTTTCATTAAAATGTGTCCTCGGATAGCGTAAACGACGCTTAAGAGAATGGTGCAGCCCTCGTGTTCTTTGAAATCCCAGATTTTTCAAAAATTACGAAAGTGCAATTTTTTGGGAGTCTTCCTGCAACTGTAATATCGATGAGAGCGATTTTTTCTGTAATAAATTCTGTTCCTTGCAGACGGATTTTCAAATAACCATGTACAACTTTTCGAAAATATGAGTATTTTTTGCGTAATTTTGCTCGAAATAAAGGTAATTTTAAAACTTCTTTAAACAATTTTCTTTTCTAAAACGACACCATTTTTTCTCTTTAAACATTTTCGTATGTATCAAGAGACGACATGGGTGGTTGTACCATTTTCGGCGATTTTTACGTATTTTCGAAAAACATATTTCAAATTCACAAAATTGAAGATTCGAATTTTTCTCTTAAAATATGTTTTTCCTTTTTAGAAAAGGTGATGTACATTTTTTTAATGAGTAAAATTCGCGTAATTTGTCTGAAATTTATGCAACTTTAAAAAATATTTTCTCAAAAACCGCACGAAAGTTTCTTTAGATTTTCTCCTCGTATGTAAAAAAGGACGGTAAAAATCTGGCGTTAGTCCCATTTTTGGTGAACTCTCCGTATTTTCGAAAATTACCAAAATTGCCTTTTGGAAATACTGTTCAAACCTATCCCTTCCTCATTTCTGTCCTGAAGACCGGACGATAACCCATCCGCCCACGATTCATCCCAGTGATCGAGAAATTCTTCAAGAAGCGTCCAAGGTCTGGAAAATAGTAAGAAACTGCGAGTTCCCCGAGAGAATATAGGCATCTTGAAGCAGGAAAACAATGCAATGTTGACAATAATTAAAATAATAGTAATAATTTTATTACAGATAGTAAAACTAGTAAGATTCCAATAACAGTCTTGCCAGAAAATGTCACTGGGAGTTTCTTCGCCACCGCTTTCACAGGCAGTTGCGACGGCAGAATTTCTCATCTTTACATTGAATACAATAAAAATAAAATTTTTTTGCAAACGTAATTAGGAAACGAGAAACGAGTACGTTCCGCTCGTGCATTTCAACTCCTGCACGTGTGTCATTGTGAACGTAAACACATCAACTACGCCACATCTGCTGGCGAGACAATGCAGCAGTTAAAGCAGCCACCGGGACGATAGCAACCTACCAGCTAGCAGGAGGCAATGGACGTGACTACACAGTGTCTCACCGTCACATGCATCATACTAAAGAGGCTACACATAATTTACTTTGCATTCTGCGCACATTATACTATATATATATATATATATATATATATATATATATATATATATATATATATAGCATACAGCCTTGTGCTGAAGTGTGATGTGACTATGTGTGGGTCCACACATGTAAATGCATTTTAGCGAGTTACACACTTTGCTGATTTTACTTACTTCTATTTTACTCTTTTGAACACGACAGAAACATTGAGTCACTAGTAACATAAAAGAATTATTTCAATACTGAATGACATCTATTCATTCCGAGACTGTATCCTGTATCTCTAAAGAGCCATTCAATGTAAGGTTCTAAAAGTGTATAGAAGCCATAATGCACATATTATTGGAAAAAACTTAACAAGCACATTCATTGAATTTTCTGATTAACACTGACGATTAAAAATCATTTCGATAATAATCTAAGCGTGCGTGATATCAAGAACCAAGAAGATATACATAGAACTGAGATAATACAGTTTGCCTGCTTTTCTTATTCTATTTCCTCTAGTTTTGTGCAAACTACAATTAAAAAGGAGGAAAACAAAGAAGGAAGGAAGCATGAAGACAAAAGAAAAAGGACGCGACAGCAGAAAAAGAAACTCGAAAAAGGAATCTTCAGACCCCCCCCCCCCCAGGAGACTAAGACAAAGGAAAAACTAATAGAGCCTTCTCCCTCAAGGTGCAACGCATCGTATCAAGTCCAGTCCTATATCATATTCCGTCTCTCCTGTCGGCCGCGAACAGTTCGCCCCCTGCCGGCGCCGCCGCCACAGCTCCGCCCACCCCGGCCCCGCCCCGCCCCGCTCGGCCTCGGTCCCGCTCCCGTCCACGCCCACGCCCGCGCTCAGAGACTCCCCTGCCACCACGCATCAATATTCTTTCTGTGGGTCCCGGCACTACAAAAGAAGCGCGGCTGCGCGAATGAATATTTAAAAAAACTCCGTCGAGTCATCAGCATTCACTTGGCGGTAAGTCAACAATCCTTGTTTAAGCAATTACAGTAATGGAGGGCCGATGCGCCGAATCGAGGCCCATATCGCGGAACGGCGGAGCGGGGACAGCGCTGCATTCACCTCTACTGCTCATCGACTACGCGCGTCACAGCCCGCCACATCACAGCGAGTTTTGCGTCGCCGCCGGAAATGAAAATGTGAAATCTGTGCTTCGGTCTCGCATACAGAGTACGACACTCTACTCTACTAATTTTCTTAGATCGTGTATATATTAATGTATACAGACACGCCATGCCCTGCAGTATCCATTTATGATGCACAGTATACATACATATGAATTAAGATAAATATATTTGAACTTTTTTTCAACACTAGAACTCATTTTCAACACTAGATAAGAAATAACCGAAATCGAACCAGAAACATAGTACTACAACAGAGTAAAAGAAGACAACAATCAATATACTTTCACATAAATAACAATTTAAGAAGATGGTAAATAAACTATAAATAAATAAAGATCAGTCACAGCTCAAATTCAAAATAATCCAAAACTCAGGATATGCGAGTTGGCAAGAGAAAAAGAGGGAGAAAAGAGGTCAAATACAGAAAACAACAGAGAAACCCCCGGGAAAAGATAAGAAACGAAGCATAACAACAGGAAGACAAAAGTGGAAGTGCTTGTGCTATTCCTATAAATAACAAAGATCTCCATACAAATTTAAGCAGCGCGTTGGAGGGATGCGCGCAACCTCCCGGAGACAAAGGCGCAAACGGGCCCGCCGGCAGCACCAGGGAGCGACAGGGCGATAGCATCGGGCGACGGGCTGGCGATGGTATCGCCGAAGCTCGGAATAACGGCCACTTACTTTTTCCAACTCTATCAGATCGACTATAAAACTCCAGATTTTATTGTTTCGTCCTCCAGTTGTGTTTTGGAACGCTCCAACATGCTGCGTGGGTGCTGCTGCTGTGGCATCCAACAACAGTCCATGAGCGCGGCGATCGACATCACAGTGGAGAAGTGCGGACACAGGATGCTGAGCTCTAGCAAAGGCTAGGGAAGGGATAAAAATGGCGATAAAAATGGACGATTAAACTTCAGCGCAGTGGATATTGAACATGGTGAAATCTACAGATTAGTTGTACCCACATATCGCAAGAAAGAGATAGATTGTGTTGAGTTGGGTTGGTTTAGTTTAGCCTCAATGACCACAAAATTGCGTAGGAGACGTAACCACAGTTAAAGGTGCATCAGAACCTGTTTTCGGCAAAAAATAAAAAGAACAACGAAAACTAACGATTCCATTTTACGAGCAAAAGTACCAGTTAGATCTTCAGCGCTTCTTATTTTCTTCACATTCAAATATTTATAATTTGTTTAATGTTCCGTAGCAAGTTTTATATTTCATACAATTCTATTTTATCATAGAAAACCTTACGCCACTGCGTTGCCCGTAGTGAGTAGTTATTCCTTACATTAGGTATTCTCGGCACTCTTTACATTGTGAATATCGGAATATTGAATTCCCTAACGATTTCCGAAATGGAATATCCCAATGGAATAGCTCCAACTACCATTCCATGTTCAAAGTTTGTTAATTCCCGGCGTGGGCCATAATCACGTCAGAAACCTTTTCACATGAATCACGTGAGTACAAATGAAAGCGCTGCCAATGCACTGCTCTTTTATACCTTTTGTACAAGAGACTACTGTCTTCTATATATTTTCATACTGCTATCCCACGACTTTTGCCACCTCAATGTATACAGGCTATAAAAGTGATCTATAACAATGAACATAACCAATATACTCTACATCAACGACTTTCACGACTCGTTGTGAAATTACGTTGCATCAAACGCGTGCATTATATTTCGTTGATTTTGTTATTATACTCTTAACTGTTAAAGTGGCACGAGTGTGATAACATTGGAGATAATTTTGTTGTCACACACATCTGATTTAAACAAATGCATCGGAAAACTTACAGTACGTTCTAATGTCTTTGAAGTGACCTCCAGTCATGTAACTGTACGTCAGTGAGCGAACAGCTATTCTTTTCTGCGCATTTAGTAGCACAACTTCATTGATACTGCAGAGCAAAGTTTGAAGTCCGCAACGTCTACTACACAAAGGGAATTTGTAGACTTTTTAAAGTACCCCAGGGAAAAATACGCGGGTGTTAAATCAAGAGACCTTTCAAACCAACGGGGCCTCCACTCTCTAGACAAAGATCAAGAAAATACTCGCCGTGATGTCACTGATTTTCTCGCGATTCATGGAACTAATGTTACGGGTCATGATGGATCCACTGATTTCATTAATAAAAAAAGACTTAAGTTTTCAACAGGTCGCATGACAAACGGTGGACGCTCCGTAAAGCTAGGATTAGAAAATCAACGAACAAAGCCCGACTTGCGGCGTTCTTCACAGTAGGGATGCGGCATCGATGTCAATGTTTTCAAAACATCAATGCTTCTATAAAAATATCAATGTTTTAAACATGGATGTACTGAAACCGATGTTTTTGAACATCGAAGCTTTTTTCGTTTCCGACGATTTTTTGTGTTAATGAACAATTCCCGTAACACGATCGTGTAAACGTTAAAACAGGAAATAACTGGTGACGTCGCTGTCTTTTGTTCGAACCACACGAACGTGGTTTGTACTACCTATCCCTCGTCCGAGATGATCCTGAGGCCCTGGTATTTCCTTCGTATTTCGCACATGAAGAGGCGTTCCTTAACGTTGTTTTTCGTTAAATTTTAATTACAAATTAATGTACACGGACACCGTGAAATTAGAACTTGTTGCACACGAATTTAGTGTTAGAGGTTACTTAACCAGCATTGAAACATCGATGGATTTTGGTCGATGTATTATTAACATCGATGTTTTTATTTTGGCAACCTCGATGTTTCGTTGTCGATGTCGCATCACTACTTCGCAGCCATCGGAGTGTGTTGAGAGCGGAGCGCGTATAGTGAGAAGAGGAAGTGTCGGAACGTTGACCTATTAAAACTCTTTAATTTGATATTATGTTTGCACATTTTTCAGCAGACCTTTCTTCAACATGTTAGCTGATTCCGAAAATAAATGCAGAGGTACTGAAAAGTGTCACAAATGGGTTAAAACCTTACTGTATCGTCTTTTTTTCCTAACTAGCCACAAAGTCATCGCTTCTGCGCTTACATCAATATGCTAACTCGTATTGCAGAGCGTAAACATTAATGGATGTTTCATTCCTTGGAAACTTTTTATTGATTCCGGGAGCGTCAACGGCCAAGGCCATTGGTATCGTAAGTGCATGTTTTATTGAGAGAGATGGTGGTGATCTTTCCCCGCTGGATGGCGAGATCCGGCGCCGACCTATCCGTCGCTTTGCGGAGTCTTCATCACGCTAGTATTTCCCACCAGCTGGGCACCGCTCCTGCCAGGAAAAGCTCTAGGCTCCCGACATGGCCGGTAGTGTTGTGCTTGTAAGCTGTAAGCGTAAGTACGGGGGTGCGGATAGAACAAGGCAGAGGAACGAAAGATCGTGCGAAGTCCAAGGCCCATTTTGTTAGGGAATTGCTAAGGCATTCGCCTGTTGTTGATCGGGGAGAAACCACGGAAAAGAACAGATCTTAGCAGCCGGCCGGTAGAATTCTCCTCCAGCTGAGGCTGAATTCGACCTAGCTATCTAGCCAGTGTCGGAAATCCTGCCACCGTCCAGACTCGAACACAAAGACCTCCCGATCAGACACACAGCAGAGACATCAATTGATTCTCTAAGTCACTTAAGCAGGCATCAAGACCGGACATGTCGGTTAAAATTGTAATGAGGCATGGTACCAAGTAATAATTGCATATTACCTCCCCAACCAGGTTTGTTCAAAAAGTGTGAAGACAAAAAATATTTTGGAATTTAGATTATGACGCCGATGATTTTCTGCCTGCTCTTGGATACCTGTAAGAATATACTATATATGTACGTATTTATATAAATTCTAGAAGTAACTTTTAATGACGATTCCTTTTAATAATACATGTATACAGGTCCTGAACTATAAAATTGCTTCCTTTTACTTGCATAATTGTTACATTGTAAGAACATTGTAAGTGACTTTTCCATTGTTTTTTGAGTAAAATCTTGCAAACACTGCCAAGTAAAACTGTAAATCTGCAATTTTAAGTCCAGAGTATCCAATTATTTTTGTCAAATTTTCTAAGAAACTCTTTTGGGGACTGAAGTTCTTGCTCCATCACATGCATCCAGCTTATCGGAGATTTAAGGTCCACCATTTAACGTGACAATTTCAGCGTCAGTCTCTCCCCTCCATGTGCATAACGCGCATAGTGCTGGACGGTGCGCTCTCGCGCCAGGCGCGACGAGCCGGCCGCCGCACCGCGCAGCGGAGGCACGGGTCGACGAGTGCAGCGGCCGCACCGGGTGGCGGCCTTGATCGAGAAAGCGCGCGGCACGCGAGGCGCAGCGACCCACGGGGGTCACGCGGGCTGCACAAGAGCGCTCCGGACGATTACCAGCAGGCGTCTCCCGGCCTGCACGCACTGCACAGCACAGCACAGCACTACGCACTGCTTACGTTCTTCATGATCATCTTTAGCGTCAGTTACATTGCCGTGTTCCAATGCGCCAAGAAACTATGCAACCTTTGACCATGGAGGTGTCATTGGGTTTTGTTAGGAACCCAGCACCTAAGGAAAATTATTGCAGTAATCCTGAAGGCTGTTGTTATTAGTTGTTTATCGTGCCAAAGGCCCTCGGGCTTTCTGTCGCCGCTCGATCATTGGAATCCTTTTAAGGTCCTTGATGTGTAAATAACTATTAACAACAGCCTTCAGGAATACTGCAATAATTTTCCTTAGGTGCTGGGTATCCCACTGTCACCTCCATGGTCGAAAGCTGCATAGTTTCTTTGCCCATTGGAACCCAGTAATGTAAATGATTAACGCCCGTGGTACATACATGGTTTTTCTTTTTACATCATTTTAATTATTCAGATTGACGTATTTACTAATTATCTAGTTGCTACCTCGACTCGGGAAATATGACTGTCTTTTCACACTTCCCTCCCTTAATTATCTCTGTAAGAGAACATGTAGCACCATTCAACTGTTTTCATACCTCCCTCGTAACAACACCAGGTAAGTAATGAAGGTATATCGAACTCCGTGTCGAAGGCAATAACAAGAAATAACGTATCAGTAAAAAATTAAATGTTTAATTTATTGTACTGTTATATTAGAGTATTTTATGTTGCTCTTGAGCAGAGTGCTGGCCGCTACTTTATGAAAATGTTACCCTATTACATGGTTTTGCTACATGTTCTCCGCATATTTTGAAAACTGCTATTCAAATTGTTGAGCGCTGGTCATACTTATCCAGTACTTACGATGTAACTCGACTGCAGGAAATCAAAGAAATCAATTTTATGTACATGAAGAAAAGTGCTCACGCCAACTCCAACTCGAAGAAAACCGAAGCCTAATGTTTCATTTTGAATCTAATAGTATCAAAAGTGAACGACACTATCATTAAAAAGGAAAAATTTAATTTAGAAAGGGTACCCCCCCGATAAGATGGTAAGATGTTCCCCTAAACCAAACGACATATGCATAACTCTAACATAAAAATATTTTCGAAAGGTTTCTTAGCTCCCGTCCCTCCACCAACATTCTGTACAGCCAAAAACGTTTGTTTTACTTTAATTTTTTCCGTCAACTTAACACTATTTCAACTGATTGAAAAAATATGAAAAATAAGAAAATAATTTATAGTATCAGAAAAATATTTCTCGATATGTCATTTGTCATTTAGCTTAGGGGAAATTTTTACCATCTTATCCGGATGTACCCTTGTCACAGAGAACATGGAATAGTCAACAAGAGATCCACATCCTACCACAAAAATGAAGACACCCACGCTAAGACAAAGCCTACCAGTACTCGGAAGTAACCATATAGAATCCACTACAATGTTGCAATCGAGCAGCAACATCCCCGAGGAGAGAACAAGTGGCAATCGAGCGAACGGTGCATGCGTGCGTTTAGTGCAGACTGTTCTATTAATACCCGGCGAGCGCCCAGGGCGATGGCAAACCGGTTCCACGGCGCCGCATTTACGAGTGCCCGCGCAGCCCCAGAGAGGCGGGGGCAGGTCGCCGGGCGGCTTCGAAGCCGGGTCCGCGGCGCGGCGGCGCGCCAAGAGCGGCCTCTGAAGCGTTAACGGGAATGGCTGCGCACAATGACGACCGGTTCCCGCAGCCGCCGCCTAAGGGATGCGCGAGGCAGGTGGCAGCAGAGGGCGTCGCCAGCGGCGGCAGAGGGGGTGGGGCGGCGGCGATGCACGAGGCGGCCCTGTCGCTGACGTGATAACAGGGAAGGTAATGGTGGTGGTTGCGGTGACGGAGGTGAATAGTGCTGTATTCGTGTCATTTGGAGAGGGGAGATGGAGGAAGAAGGGACAAACAAAGAGAGAAAACAAAAATAATAGATTACTGTTCAATTTAAGGTCGGGTCAACCTCATCGTGTACTGAGCCACCTCAAATGGCTACTTTCACTACATGATCTACTAAATGTCAATAGGTCAATAAACATAGATATAACAAATAAAGGTCCTTTATTACATACAAAAAGTAAACAAATAGAAAACAAAGGAAAATGAATAGTAAAGGGACGCGATTTACGATTGTAATCATGTAAACGATTTGGATTAGCGTACAAGACAATGAAATTCTTTACGATTAACACTGCTCCAGTCATCGTACAACGTATTGGGAGAACAGCTATGATCCTAGCTAGTGTAACCCCTCTGCGACTAATCTAGACACGTTCCATAAACAATGTCTACGAAAATAATCCCAAAAACTGTGCAGAAATCAAACTTCAATTTTTACTTACAGACACAACTACAGCACGCACGCTCTTTCTCCGTTTTCTTACCTGTAACATAAGAGAAAACAAATAAAAAACATCAAATACACATTTTCATCTATATCATGTGACAATGCAACATACACTAATACATCTCCGAATCAAAATCCTATCTTATGTTTACTCCCGAACACTTAGCATTTCTGATACTTCATATTTGACTGGATCAATTAATTAAAAAGAGCAGAAATGAACATTCCTCTTCTGCACAGAGAAGAGTTGACGGTGTTTCAGAAAAATATTTTGAGCGTAAAGCAAGACCAAGTCATTTGTGTACAAAATTATTTTTATTACGTTCAATAACAAAGCCAAATTGAAGTTCTAAACTGAAAATGTGAAAGTTACACGACCGCGGGCCACGTACGATCCGAAACGTGTGACTTAGTGTGTTTACTACCAATAACGAAGAAACCAATGAGCATATTTTTGCTTTAATCCTGATCGTGCTTAGACAATTACGAAACTAAAATCCTCGTATAGTTGGAGGGAACAGATAAAAACAAGTGGTAAAAATGTCGAGATCAGTGCTATTTAAAATTTGGTAGCAAATCAATTGTACCGTACTGTACTAAATTGTACTGTATCAATCAATATATATCAATAAATAATCAATATATTCGAATGAATCGATCAATTATACGCATCACTAGAATTATAGCAGAAGAAATTCAAACACTTAAAAACTTTATTGGCATAATTGATACGTGCGATTAAATATCAAATTTGATCGGAAATTAAAAAGAAACTCGCAGCAACAAAAACTTGAGCGGATCGTGTGTTTTACTTGTTAGGAATAAATTTGACAAAGCGAACTCTGGAAAAATATGCCTGCGTTCAGCATTACCATGATAGATTGGTAAAGGCGAGGCTTCTCTTCGAGAGAAGAGCCCGCAAACAAATCCTTTATTCTGGAAATACCCTCCTTCTGAGCCATTATCTACCCTTGATCAAGTCGAAAATTGGTTCCAATCGCCAAATACCGGATCCCTACAGCAATAAGTCTTGGGAGGGCTCACAAACCACGGACAATAGGGCAATTTCGTAACATGAACCGAAAGCGTTAACGTAACATGAACGCTCGAGGGAAAAGGATAGTGTTTTGTTGTAATAAAAGGGAACATGCAGTACTCCTCGTGATAAAGATATTGTCAGAATATTTTTCAATTATGTTGCAGTCTATTATTATTATTATTATTATTATTATTATTATTATTATTATTATTATTATTATTATTATTATCATTACTATTAATGTTATTGTTATTACTATTATTATTATTATTCCTGTTCTAAAATCACTTGAGGTTTATCGAAGTTCAGGAAAACGTTAGACGTCCAGCAAAGCAATAGCGTATTACCGTTTTAAGGCAATACTTTCTACATATCAAGAAGAAACATTTTAAACAAAACCAAAATTCGACCTATTTTAATATTATAAAATACAATACGGTAGATGATTGAATTTTCCAAAATTTGCCAGTAATGGATTTCGTACATCGACAAACATAGGAAGTTAAAATAATTAATGTTGATTCTAAATGTTCTCCTGAGATTGTTGGAATATAAGGAGTAAAAAATTGAATTGTTATTTACATACCTAGTCTCAGTCAGGCTAGGTGAAAAGATATGCGTATCACATCGAATAGTTTGTTTTGTAATAACTCATGAAGATAATTTTAGAGGGTAGTAATACTTCATCTTACTGATGTATCGGCGGCAAACAAATAGGTCAGACAAGACAAAGAGTGGACATTAAGCGAAAACTACGTTTTTCATTACTGCCACATTTCTACGAGCTTTTGGATTGAATACGTAACTTCATTCTTTCCCTAATTTTCACACAATTTGTATTAACTACTGACGATAGAATTTCCAAAGAACAACTTTCTTACAAATTTAATGCGGGTAATTTATTAGTGTCAGTAGTGACACCGGGGTTTCAGAGTCTTCGTATGTTGGAACCCAATCTCCATTCTGACGGAAGCATTTACCCCTTTCTTTGAACTACTAACCGCGTTTCATCTCCTGCGTCGACGGAGGAGGAAGAGAAGGAGGAAAAGGAACTCATGGGCGAGGGCTTGGAGCCGCACCCCGCCGCCGGGGACACGGCTCTCGTTAGGGGCCCCACGTGTGCCCACGTGGCACGCCGCCTGGGCCTCCGTGTGGCAGATGCGCGCGCTGCGTTTATTTTGGGAGACACCGACGCTGGGCCACGGCCCCCGACCAACGCACGGCCAGCCAGTGTCCCCTTTCCCCTCAACACCGAGCCACGCTTCTCTTCGTCGTGCCATCCCCCCACGCTCCAGCCACGCCGCTGCTTTATCTCAAGAGGGTTTTTTTTATTTCTTCTTATCCCCCTCATCCTCGTCCTACGGCCCCGGCGTCGCCCTTTGGAAACTCCCAGAGGCAACACTCGCAACTACCGGACTCTTCCCTAAGGACCACCATTATAGCGAGACTTCACTCGTGTTCTGGAGAAGATCCTTTCACATTCGTTTCTCTGTTTCACTTGTTTTCACATTTATTTTCAAAGCGACCTTGTTCGTCGATTACAAGTAACGCGGTCCAAGGTGCATCAGTTTCGACAATAACAAGTGTGCACCAAACAAATACTGAACCCGCATGTCATGTGATTGCCATGGACATTCACTGTCATACTAGAACGCCGTTTCTGGAGCTGATCGAAATTATATCATCGACATCATGGGATTCTCTGGAAAGTCGAAAAATATTCTGAGGGCACGAGCGTTCCCAATGTTCCTTGCGTCACTGCAGAAGAAAATATTCGTAAAACATTGCTTTGACATTACACTTTATTGTTGCTTGCATCGCCAATGTATACGTCGCACCCCATATTCCGCTCACCCTAAAGGCCTCTGGATCGCTTCAACTTTCATTCGAATATTTCGAGTCCCTTCACTTCTTAGACTGACACATATCCCAATCTTGCTCCACTCACTGGTCTCATCCACCGCCTTCCCTTCCAACATCTCGCCCTCTCGGTCGAGTTACAAATATTCAATGAACGACGAAGATTATGTTTAAGGGGCTTCAATCTATTGATAATGGCGCAATCTCAATGTATTATAAAACCGCAAAACCTCAGACACTGGTCAGCTAAAATATCTTGAAATGCAAAGTAAAAAGATGACAGAACAAACAGA
The DNA here is from genome assembly GCA_031308135.1 of Acheta domesticus. NCBI lineage: Eukaryota > Metazoa > Arthropoda > Insecta > Orthoptera > Gryllidae > Acheta > Acheta domesticus. Next base: position 221,404,929 of record JAHLJT010009436.1, read on the forward strand.
GTTGCACGGGAGTCTTAGCGAAAGGTAAAATGACGCAAGTGCGAGGTGAGGACCATTAAAATTTAATTTAAAAACACACCTACACTATGTATACGTCTATATAAATGCAACTGCAAATTCCATTTTTTCGATGGCAGACAAAATGTTTGCAGAGAGAGATATCGCCATACCATGCATATCTTTAAGAAGTGGCAAGGCACTGCCTTATCTGACTGCTACCTTGCACCTACGATGCACGAGAAGACGCTCTAGGGTAAGATCTGTTCTGCAGTTATCGCAGGAAGTGTACAGTCTCGTCGAAGATGTACAATAACGTACTTCAAACGTGTATCTTGTACGCCAGATTTCAGGCCCGACCTCTTGATCACTTCTGCAACTTACCGATTTATTTTTCACTCCCTTGCATTCCACCTTTTTATTTCAACTTCCCGACCTCGTACCATATCGTCCCTTCCCCAGTCGACGACGTGCGCTGTCTCAGAAGGTCCCTCGACCCGAGAGTAGGCTTCAAAAGAAGTCTAGGAAATTCGGATGCGTAACCCCGTCGAATTGCTATTTCACTGCACGTAACCCGAAATAATAACAACTTACACTGTCCTGTACTGGACACGTTCAGGCCACGAATATCAACTTGACATTTTTTCAAGGAAGGAACGACGTGTGTGTATGGGCTGTCAGGGAGGAGCCGCATCATTGGCAGAAATTGCCGAACGCTTCGGTCCCAGGGTTCGGCATCATCGTGGCTGCTCAGAAATACACGTACGTTATGTACATCCTAGTCCGAGAAGCCTCCAATTCTGAAGGTGCAAAAACATCGAGTATCACAACGTCAATTATTTCTAACGCTGCAGCTTGCAAAAAAACCAACAAAGCTGTGTGACGACTACTTCCACCACTACTACAAAATTTAAACCTGTGACGGCCCATCGTTCTTCCTCTTCAGCAACCTGGTTCAACAGTCACCCTTTTCTACTTGCGACTGCCCTCTCCTCCTACTTCAAACCCGTGTCCAACTTCCGCTTCTCACCGCTACCACACTCGCCACCACCATACTGCTTCATCGCCCTTCAGAGTCCATTCACCAACTGATGCGTTCTTCGCCGTCCAGCCTTCAACCTTGCTACCCCCTCACCCTAGGGCTTAAAAAAGTCACGACCCATTCCTCTCTATATATCGGGCAGCACCAGCCCGTTCCTTCATCCCCTATCGCCGCGCTGCCGTCACCGCCAAGTGTAGCCCCGCAAATCCCCCTCTCCCTCCTCCCAGCTATTCGCTCCGCGTCGGACTGTAGGGGCGGTGCCCGTCGCTCGTCTAACTTCTCCCTGCAGCTCCTTTTTTTCCTTTCTTCCCGTCCTCCCGCTGGGCCTCCCCCGCAGCCCCGCCCCCACCCCGGAAGCGAAGGCTCCTTCGGAGTCGCGCGCTTCCCCCGAGTGCAGCCTGGCTTTCTTCCTTTCATCCCGCTATCTCATCTACCTCCCATAGACAGGCAATTATTTTGGAGCGGCCACCTGCCAGCCACCCTCCTCGGAGTCGTATTTTCCAAGCGGCCTTTATCAACTGCGGTGGTAAATTATTTCTTCGTTTTTTAAATTCCGACGGACGAAACTTTTACACATAAATTGTGAAATAATAAATCCCAACATTAATTAAACGGCTTGCGCATTTTATATGCCCCGCGCAGCAGCCAGCGCTACCGAAGCGGCCGGCGCTCGCAGCCACAACGCATGCACGCGCTGCCGAATAAATTCTCTCCTTCCCTCCCGACGAATGGACCCTGCGACACACCGCAAAAACGGACGTTCAACCTCATTAAAAAAATATTTGCTCTAGAGCCTCCAACCTGCCTGATCGCGGTAACTCACTACCAATCGAAGGGCTTCGCTTTCCTACTCCACAGCAGACTCGGTCAAACTTGCAATACGCTTCGGTCGGAGTTGAGACGTCAACACAATCTCCTTGTTTTCTTATACCACTAGCAACACCTTTCATTGTTTATTTCGTATCAATTTATCAGAAAAAGAAAACAAGTAAGTCATTAACAAATCTCTCTTAATCCACTCGTATTTTTTTCGCTAAAATCGCAAACGAAAACTGTGGGACAACCTAGAACTCTTGGATGGTCAGGTCCCCAAATAAGAAGCCGTTTCCTAACACGAGACCCCTGGCTATATGCCTAGTAAGTGGTGCACCATACCAGACACTCTCGTAACTAGCATATAATACTCAGAGTCACCTAAGAGTTGGTTGTTGTTGGTGTTGTTTAAAATTTTAGGCATTTTTTTGTGATTTTTCTCTCAGATTTTCGCACCACATTCTTCGTTGGGGTTTTTTAAAGTTAAAGTAAGAGGCATTTTTTCAAAATGATTACATGAGAATCTATACGTTTAAGGATCGACATGCCTATTTACAGAACAGTTTACAGTAAACATAATCTGACGTATTCGCTACGAATTCAACCACATGAGATCGTCGGAGAACTGGGGATTAGACCCAGGAACATAGTGAACAGTGGCGACAGTATCTGAAATAATGCAGGTAGGCACATTGAGATTGTGGAGCAGGTGATACATCTATTCGCCCAACTTCCACAATGCACTAAGCAAATGCACAAAAACGCAAAACACAGCGGTAAATTTAGTATCGTTCGTTCGTTCTTCAAGACTGCCGTTCTCCATGGGAGAAATGCTCGAGAATGTCACAGGGAATTGGTGGAAGTTCTTGGCAATAATGCCCTTCCATACCAGACAGTCGCGAGATGGTCACGAGGATTTCTGCGTGGACGCGTAGGAATCAGTGACCAGCAACGCATGTGACGACCTGTGTATGTGCGTACAGACGTGGCATGTGCAGTAATCGAGCAACTGCCGAATAGGGCCTTTAGAAAGGGTTTATAACGCTTTTGGAATGTTGTGAACTCGTACATACTAAAATGCTTTGGAACACGAAACCAGCACTGGCATTTCAAATACTAAATACAAAAACCATGATTTATGCCCCAACCCTCGTATTCTTTATCCCAATGTATAGAATGCAATGTCTAAACCTTTACTTACCTTTTTCTCGAAACCTACGTATAGTGGCATAGCATATTACTACACTGAGATCTTCAATTCAATTGTATAATATGGTCTCATATTACGTGCCCATATTCTTCAATCATCAAAATTACTTTTTTTCTTCAAGAATACACTTCATTTTGATTTTCAAATATTGCTATTATTGGTATAATAAATATTCTTTAAATTAATCACAAAAGTTTGTTTCAAGTATTTCCCAACCTACGACCAAATAAAAAAAGCAGGTTCCCAAATTCGGATAACATGTGGTCGGGCTTCGATCATGTAGGCTGACTCATTGCTCCCTACAGGTTACCTGTTTCATGCTGGAACTTGTTGATTCAGTAAAGTTTTTCTTGATTGAGGCGTGTCTCCGGAAACTCTCACTAAACTCATTATTCCTTCATCTTTTATTCCACGTCAAATGTATTGTACTTAGTGTCTTTACGGAGTTTGTGATTTAAGTGCCAGATTCCCTTCTGTTGTAAATACTCCTATTCGTTCCTCCGTTCTTTCGTTTGTGATAAATGAAACGGGAACGCTCGTTTCTTTCATTCGAAAAGAGGAATTTCACAAACCATCTCCTTATTTATTTTATTAGTGGCAATTTGTAATACTCGTATTATACCATTGTGTCATTCATTATACTATAATACACAATGTAAGAGAATTCCTCGTCGGTTATCTCTCCATATGAGGCTTTCACTTCAGCATGTTTCCAATATAGAAACCGAAGATCAAACCTGGCCGCTTTTGTACTGTAATCGAGTTGGTAGCAAAACAACGGAAACTAAAATTAACTTCATTCTTTTCAGAATTCTCTCTTTCAACCTACTATTCGTAATACTCGTACTATTTTATTTTTCCTGTCTGCACAACGTATTTCGAAGCTTTCTGTACCGGTAGCTTTAAATACTAGAAATTCAAGCGGAAAAACAAGGCTCGTGGGAAAAAAGTCTTGTGTTTCTGCAATTTCTGAGCGTCGCGATGCACACAAATTACAGAAACACACGATTTTTTTGGCGACTTTTTTCGTGAACTGACAAATTAATCGCATTTCAATTGACACATCTATTCGGATTTTTTGCCAATTAGTGTTCACAATACATTATGCAGAAATAATAAAGCAGTGGAGAAATTTTAATCTGAAGCTTAAAAATACAGGAAATTCAACCGATGGGAGCGAGTGAGAGTGGTTACGTCTTTCTCGATTCAATCCATCGGTTTTAATGCAGTTCCACTCATCGCACCCCAGTTGAGCGTATAGAATAATATTGAACGAGAGGAAGAGAGATTCGTCGCAGCGCAGGGCGAGGGAAGTGGAAGGCTTTCTTGAAAGAGCACAAGAGCGAGGGCGGGAGTGAAGGCAACCGTGGGAGCGATATACTATTAGGGGAGCGAGGGGAGAAGGCAAGGGCGGCGAAGGCGTAGGGTCGGCGGGTGGGACAGGGATCGTCGCAAGGCCGCCCTGAGGACGCCATTTTTCTCCCGCAGCTTATTAATGAGGCAGCCAAGTGGGGAAGAACGGCGGCAGGCGACAGAGGCGCGGAGCCGGTTGGGGTGAGGAGGGCCCACGCCACGAGGTCGCCGGACGATGCGGCAGGGGAGCAGCGGGGCAGGCGGGGGCGGAAGAAACATGTGATGTGTCTGCGGCGTCAGCTGTTCTAGGGGCGCAGCGTTCCGAGAGAGAAAACCACCGCCTTCGCCGCCGCCGCTGCTGCCAGGATGCTCGCCGCTGCAGCCATCCCATAAGAAAGGGCCACAGAAAAGAGGGTGAGTGGGGGGGGAAGGGAGGGGAGGGGAGGGGAGGGTGAGGCCATAGCGGAGGCACCACCCTCCGGCTGGCGTGACCACCTGGAGTGAGTCTGTCCCCCTCATCGACTCCAAGGCAACCCATACGAATACCCAAGCGAAAGGAAAGTCCTTTCGGGTCCCTAAGATACACACTACTGTACGGTCGGTTTGTTTCACCGCAACTTATCGATTTCTTATTACGCAACTAAAGCAATATACACAATTATTAAAAAAATGTTACACTTATTAAGACATCATGGGCAGAAGAGTAAACTTTCCACGTATAAGAGAATTTGCACACATTGGCATCGAAGTTTTAGGCCCTACTGATCTTTACACTTCAATTTCCGTTTATGAAAGCTGCAGATTTTTAGGCACCAAAAATTGTAAAACTAGGCAGGTAAAAGAGACACACAAAATTCTAAACCATGCATTTAAATGTGCACAAAAATTCTAATATAAGTTTTTAAATAGGCACTAACAATTCATTATTCCCCGCTAATAACGTAAGTGAAGTATTGCACAATAGGAATATCATTGATCAATTAACACTATGTCTTGTGTATGATTTTAACAATAACAAATTCTCCAAAGTAAATCCCAAGCTAAATTTTAATGCACTTTTAAAATGCACGATAATGTACGGAAAATATTTTAACAATTAACGTTGCTGATTCATCTCGACGACAAAACTTCGGAACGCATAGCAGGTCGCATCACGTGCAGTGAAAAGAGACGTTCCTTCTCACTTTCGGTCTCCTCAGCGCGATGGCCACAACGCGGTGGAGCAGCACTGCGAACCGAGGCTCGCTCGGTTCAAGCAGGCGCCCGCTGAGATCTCGAGTTCACTCTCTCGACCGCCGCGCCGGCCGCAGCGGGTCCTCCAGCCCGTTCGCTCGCACTCGTTGCGCTACACGCCGACTCTCTGGACGGCAGGCGGCGAGCGCTTGGGTCTCTGCTAGGGTTGCCAACAATGTTCATTTATTAGGGAGGAGGGAATCGTCAAGAAGAAGAAGAAGGAGAAGCAAGAAAGAAAAACGCATCCACACTTTTTTTTTAAATAAATAATTTAGACTGAAACTAGTTCCATTTCTTTCTTCTTTCCATTTGCGATTCAAGTGAAAAGATTCGTTCACTGAATGCAAATGATGGTTTGAGAGACCCTTTTATTTTAGTCGCTAGACACTCATGCATGCGTGTCATGTGGGTGTGTCAACGTTCAGAAAAAAGGACATTCATTCAGTATTCTAATCTAAATTGAACAATGAACGGTACAACGTAGCAGATGTAAGTCACGTGATAAAATAAATGACGACAAATGTTAAAAATTTACTAAAAGAAGAACATTTAAAATACAAAGGAGGACGAAAGGACAATTGAGGTCAATGGAGGACTGTCCTCCCAAAGGGAGGACGGGTGAAACCCTAGTCTCTGCGGAGGTTGCCCCTGCATTACATTTCCGCTTCCCTGTTCGTGTTTCCAGAGGTTTATACGAAAACGGTCAAAATTAAATGGGAAAGCAGCGCAAAAACAGAATGAAATAAACTGTGAAAGTAAAGCATTACGATGGAAGTTCTAGTTTTTAGTAAACAATCATTAATTATCAAAATATGCACGAAACTCATGTAAGGAAAGTGTATTTGAACCCTACTGGTTACAGCACAAGCCACCATAACTGATGACATTTTTGATTGATTCTTCAAAGACCTAGGTGTCACACAAAGCCCTACTATTAGTTTCTAAAATATTCAAGTCGCTTGAAATGCAGATACTTAAATCAAATATAGTATAACTATAAAGTTGATGTTCGTAATGGTCTTCTTGCCAGCATGTTTTGCAGGGAAAAAAGTTTCTCAGAACAGTTGTATTTCATGTATATCAAGTGTCCCGAGTTGCAACAGGCTATTTATTACGAGGAGGATAAAAAAGAACGATACAATATTAGCAGCAGATGCTCCCATCCCGTTTCCACGTGCTAATTGACTCATTTCACATATGATTAATTATTTTTCAAGTTTCCTGAAGACAAAAAACACGTAGCCGGTTGCGGACACTGAAGCATCAACACCACGCCCAGAACATCTCATAAAACGACTACAAGAGCAGAATGGGATTACGGCAATAAATAAAGGTGTTACCCTAACGAGACTTCTCATCGGACTGCCTCCTACACTCCGCCTGCCAAAGCATTACTCGCACAAACAACCAAGCTACCCGAGGTCGCCAGCGGATTGGTTTCTGCATCTGTCAACAAGTACTAACGAGACATTCCTGAAGACTAAAAGAATTCACAGGGGCCTGCATTATTCCCACAATGAATGTTCGTGAATAGAAGCAAATTACATTTTACGAACTTGTATGTCTACGTAATTTAAATCACAGAATCAATGAAAGACGATTGTTTGAAAAGTCACGGTGACGCTTGACAAGATTCTGTGTTTGGAAACGCATCATGGCGTATCCAACTTAGAATAAAATAATTTCGATATATCGAATCAGAAGGGGGAAATTCATGAGTTCGGACATCATGAACTAGTGAATTAGACTCAGTTGTTTTTGTTTTTTAATAACATGATCTCAACTACAGAAGTTGCGTATGGTAAATTGTGACAAAGAAATTTCATATTTGTCAATATTAAGAATAAAAGAAAATGTTCACATTAACAAATATTTCGACTAATTAAGAAAGGAATTCAGTTCGCAATTTAAAAAATGGCATCGCCTTTTGCAATACATGCACGTTGATAATGAACACATTCATAGGCTACATACAAGGACTATGTTTTTCCAATGCTATTGGAAATACAGTGAAACCTGGAAAAATGTGCAACATAAAATAGAATTTGGTTGATGTTTCCAAACTGCTAATGTTTAGTCCCATTCGTGTAGTGAAAGTTTTACCCCGGGAGGCAGCTGTGCTCCTCCCCCGCTGGATGATGAAATCCTGTGTCGTCCTACGCGACGGCTTGCGGGACATTTTCTGCCGCCAAGCGCTTCCCACCAGCGCAGCACCGGCCTGGTCTTCCAACATGTATATAATGCGAGTAAATGCAAGTGTGCATGTGTGGGGGGAGGGGGAGAATGAAACACTTAAGAGGAAGGAGGAATCGCAGAAACAAACAACGGAAACTACCTATCAGGGCAGCCGGCTGGAATTAGAAGTCGAACGACTGTTAAACACCTTTCCCCCCCCCAAAAAAAATCCATTATTGGTTTCAAAAGTGACAAATGAGTTTAGCATTACTTTATACATTTAATAGTATAATGAAGCAATCAGATCAAAATTGCATTTTGCCAAAGGGGCACTAGCAAGCGGCTCCACGTTAGTGATTCCTAGATTCCTTGCTACCGCGCCCGTTTGCCTTGGATCAAGCGGAGGTTCGAGGGTGCAGTTTCAATTCAACGCTCGCCCGAATCCTGCCTCCCCGCTCCCACCTCATGCGGTTTGCCCACAATACTTCACAGGCTGCAAATAAAACGTTTAGCACATCGTGGCCCCGGCAATGCCTCCGCCACAGCGAGCGCCAGATAACCGTAGACAGCTGCCTACGACGCCATTACTTATTCAGCAGACAGATGCCTGTTACCCGACGGGCGCCGACGACTGTAAGCCGAGAGGCGCGGCGCGGCGCGGCGCGGCGGCGGGGCTGGCTTGTAGGAAGCGGCGCGCCGCCTCGGGATGAAATCTGCTGAGCGCCGCTCGACTGTATATGCGTCGACGAGGGCGAAAATCTGAAAGGCGGGGCCACCCCACCTCTCGCCTTCACAAAAGAAGCGCTTTGTGACTGCTCTGCAATTTGCGACTTAGAAATGGTCGACAGGGGGAGATTAGACGCATGAAAAGCAATATGGAGCCAAAGAGATTCGTTTCTCTCTCTTTCTTTCTTTCTTTTTTTCTTTTTTTTTTTTTTCATCAGAAACGCTGGTTAAATGGCAGCCTTGTGCATAATTTGTTGAACTTTTTAAGAGTATGATTTCTAATCCGTAGAATGACAGGAAAACAGTAAAAGGAGATTTCATATCCTGCATTTCACTGTACATAGTGGTTGAATGACCCTAATAAAGGTAACCATCCTTAAATTGAATATTTTTGTCGAAAGCTAAAACAAGCGAAGGATCTGATTGTTAATCACATCTCAGGCACAAATAACAAACGATAAAAGGTAATAAGGTGCCTTTGCAATAACGAAATGAAATTACTTACTCTGAAATACATATTACGTTTATCACAAATATAAATTACTAAATTTTAGATATAAGTAGTGAGAATAATACAATCTTACTTGGGAGACTAACATTCCAAATATGTATTCAGTTTTACACGTACTTTACGCAATTATAACATTAAAAATAGCAAATAAGCTAATTATAATAATACGGACGAAAAGGAACTTAATATTTATAATTAGTTACTATATACCACACAAATGTTGTTATTTCGTAATGAGATTATCTTAGTACAACCTACCACAATTTGCGTGTGTACAGTTGTTTGCTTTTGTACACTGCTGACCTAAGACTTCATTAGTATAAAAATTTTAATGTGGAGGTTTAATGTGTTGCAATAATTAGTATGTAAATTAAAGTCTGATACTAAGTATTATCTGAATGCGAACTATGCTACAACTTGGCAACTGCATAGGTGTCAGAAAACCATCTCGAATATTTTCACAATAGAATGATAGGACAGGAACAGACAACCGTTTGCTTTATTGATATTAATGAAAAATGGCATTGTCCTGTTTGACCTCGAATGACTAGTATAAACAGAGAGTAACAGTCAGCACGTTGCCTTGCCACGTGCTCACTGTTACAAAAGCTGCAAACTAATCTCTTAGAAAAATGGATATAAAAGGTGAAACGAAAGCCACTATTTGTGCCTATTTCTGGAATATTAAGTTACATTCCGCCATCAAAACAGTTACCATCTTTCACATGCCGCATGCTACTGGAATTTTAAAAGAAATCTGGGCAAATGTACATTGTGTACAAATCTGATTAGAATAATAAAATGCCGAAAGAGGTTCAGTGATACACATAATTTTAAGAGTAAAGAGGGAGTATTCACAAATACACTCTTAGAGCACTTGAAAATACAATTATGTCGAAGAAACCTTCAAAAGTAATTATCACAAAAGGGAATAATGAATGTGGGTGCAATACTAGAAAGTAGTGGCCTACAATGAAAATGACAAAACACGGCCGGCCACACAAAGGGCAATTTCGACGGGAAACAATTTATTCTAAAAACTACCGCTCACACGCAAAGAAAATCTAATGTCGGTGGCAGATAGCCTCAATCGGTGTTGCAAAAGGGATGGACACGTGGGTGTCAACGACGCCGAAACTTCCACGGCACGAATTTTCGAAACAAACCTAAATTACTTCCGACGACACAATACGAAATTACAACTAATTCAATCTAGGGCCCACTGAGAGAGCATCCAGCAACCAGAGTGGCACGGAACGCTGCGCGCCATCCCCCATCCCCCAGGTGCCCGCCCCCGTCGCCTCCGACCCACCCCGCTCTCGCTTCGAACCCGCTTCACCCCTGCCTCGGGCCCTCACTGTCCCGGCTCGGGGCGCCGCCGCCGTCGCCGCCGCGGCCGGCCGACTGGAGGCAATTGCGTCACCTCCCGCTGACATGAACATTCCCACCCGCATCCGCCGAGGCTAGTCCAGGCCAGGCTCTCGGCTGGCACAGAGCGCGCGCGGCAGGGCTCTCTGCCACGCCTGACCTCTCGCGCGTCGCCTCTAACACGAACAGTCGTTGCAACCCGTGCCTCTCGCTGTTCCAGCCCAGGGCAACACGAGCGGCCTCCGGGCTCAGCCAACCGCACTGCATTAGGGGTTGCACGGCTTCCCAGGGCTCTGGCACCGCTGGAACGAGGAGGGGTGGTACTTTCGAAAACGCATTCGGTGCAAAGTTCACATGCCTAACAAATAACGCCGGAACATTCAGAATACGTACTGGTTCATCAATCACACACTTCAAACATCAACACATTTGCATTGCACTGACATCAATAACTAATAGACAGCTCATGAAAGTGTGATATTTCACTGAGACAACGTTTCAGTCACGCTGATTTTCCACACATCATATTCTAAATTAATAAAACTTGTAAAATTTGAGCGATCTGGATGAAATACCTGCCCGAACCGTTTGTTTTGGAACCCCTGCATTACCCAACAACAACATTGTTACACCCGACCCGACAGATCCTCGCCATTCGACATCTCTGTTCATCCACCCGTCCGTCACCACCCGCAACCCCCTGTCACCCAACAACCCCGCGTCGCCCAGGCCCCGCCAGCCCCGTTTCGGGTAGTATTGATTTCCCGCGCGGCGGTGGTGGCGGTAACGGGTGGCGGTGGGGGCGCTGGTTTGATTAGAGGCAATTACGGAGAACAGTTAATGCAGCGTGATGTGATTTGTAGCCGTTCCGTGTCTGTTTGGGCGGTAAGATGTTTCTGGAGGCGGCCGCTGCACCCCATGGAGCGCCGGTCCCCTCTGACCCCGCGACGCGCCCACCCGCTCCTCCGCTGTTTCTGCTCGCTCTCTTCTTTCTCGCAGCCCCACCCCCTCCCTCCCTCCATTCGCACGCGGCGTGGACGCAGAAGGCCGTGGCGGCGCGGGGCGGGGAATAATTCGTGTTATGAACGATTCAAGGATTTGAAATATGGATGTTTTCAGATCCCGAAAGGGAGCCTTTGTGATTCTGATCGCAGCTTTATCGCGTTCGGCTTTCGCCCCGCGCCCGTCGCGTCCTCGCGTCCGCCGCCGCCGCCGCCGCGCGCGCACGCCTTCCTCCGCCGCCCTTTGTTCTCCGACGGGGCCTGGCGACGTTGCCGCGCCGCGCCGCGTCGCCCCGCGCCCTACGCCTTCTTCTTTCGCTTTGACAGTTGCTGCTGCTGCTGCGGCTGCCGTCGCTGCCTTCGGGGAAGGAATCTCCCGACGTAAGATATTGCTCCGCGTGCCTCTGCCCCATTTTTGTTTGGTTTCCATCGCGCAGTAGGCTCTGGCCGGAGATGTTTTTATAGATTCTTTTTTCGTTTACAAAACGCACTGCCTCCTGCCGTTTTATGGGTGTTTCGGAATAAACTTGCTCCGCCACCCAGACCTCGCGTTGCCTAATACACAAGTTCTCCGTATGTAATTCATTCCTTCAACGTTTCTTCTCTCCCCGTCCTGCGATTAGGTACGTTAACCTCCATAATAAATGCGTTTTATCTTCCAGCCATTCCCTTCTCATTGGTCTGTTTCATCGACAACTTGCCTAAGATCCCACTCAGAAACTGGTTACTGTATGAACTATGTATTCGAACAGATTTCACAATTGATAACATCCAATTGGTTTTTTTTTGTTTTTGTTTTGTGTGTGTGTGTGTGTGTGTGTGTGTGTGTGTGTGTGTGTGTGTGTGTGTGTGTGTGTGTGTGGCTAAATTCCTAATAGTACTTCAAACACTGAACATCTGCGTCTAGAAGGCTTTCATTGACCACGAGTATTACTGTTCTACATGATGGTACCTACGAAACAACGCTATTTCCCCCCCCCCCCAGAACAACGTAACAAACAGGCGCATTTGCCAATCAAAAAAACTTTCAATATCAACTGAAAACAAACGTGAACGTTCGATGAACGGAGATGCGGAGCAAGAACAACATCCTGCAGTTGTGTGTATCACAAGGTCACAAACAACCTCTAGGTACATGGTCCTCCCTCTCCCAATCACACGCAAGGGTCAATGAACCAGCGGCGCCCAAAACAGCGAGCGGTCTGCGTCGGGGGAGCGCCGAACGAACGCCATCCGCCGAGACAAACCGCTTTCCGGGTCCCGCATCGCCCCGCCCCGCCCCGCTCGGCCCCGCTCCGCTCGGTCCCGCTCCGCTCGCCCCCGCTCCGCCCGTCCAGGCGTCGCGCCCCCGGTTGCTCGCCGCTTTAATATCCCGATTCGCCCCCGCGCGTTAAAGCCGCTGTGGGCGCGTGGCTGCTAATCCGCCGGCGAGTCGAGCCGCGCCGCGCAGGGCTGGCCCGGTGGCAGCGATAGCGCTGCGGCAAACCCACAGCAACGCAGCGGGGGGGCAGCGGAGGCAGAGGTGTTTGCGGCGGCGCGGAAGGCCAGTGGAACACGCGGGAAACAACAAAAAGCGGCGGCGGTGGCGAGAGAGGAGACGAAGAGAACCTCTTGAAAAGTCTGCTTGTGTGAGGAGCGAGGAGGGCGGTGATGACAGCCCGTTAGGCAAGGAAAATGTCGGAAAACAAAATAGTATTTTCCGGTATACGTTGTTAGGGAGAAGAGGGAGGAGGGACGTGTTTGTCAACAGAAAGGAGAAAAGCGTGAAATAGAGCTAGAGAGTAATAATAAGATTAACAAAAGAGGGGTTGAGCGGGAGAGAGTAAAAAAAAATGCATTGAGAGAGAAGGTGAACGCGGTGGTAACAAGAAATACAAGAAGGTAGAAGAGGCCGAGAAGAGAACGCGGAAGGGAGATCGCACTGGCATTTGAAGCCCGCATTTACACCGCGAAATGTACGAAAGATTTGAGAAAGGGAGAGCGAACGACGAAAGGAGATGACGGGAGTGGAGGTGCAGGCGCAACTGCAGGAGCCTCGGCGAGTGTATTTCAGAACGCTAAATTACAGAAGCGATAAATTTCATACAACGGAAAGTGGTTTATTTAATATCGGGCGGTTGAACTTCCAACGGAGCACTGTCCGCACGGCCGAGCAAGATAACGCAGCAGGCGGCACGGTGGAGCGGGGAATGGCGGGTGGGGATGGAGGCGGCAGTGTGGGCGGGGCCCAACGCGTGGCGAGCGCCGAGGCGGGGCTGGATGGGGGGGGGGGGATGAGGCAGAAACGCGCAAACAGCGATGAAAGCGGCTGCCAACACAAGAAGAGGTCTCGACCGCCCACACACGTATTGGGACGCGGAGGAATTGTCCGGGAAGAAAACATCAAACGTCAGACGCAGGCACCATAGATAAATTTCGGTGGACCGCGCGAGGCGGTCGCCAATGGCTACGATTCGGACGACGCCCAATAGTAGCGAGTCGCAAAGAGCCAACATTCAAGCAAAGAGAGAACTTAAGAAACTGGGTACTGAAGACGTTGCTTAAGGAGGGGTGTGGGAAGCCGAGCAAGGGAGATCCGGAGCGCTGCTGTTTTTACTGTAAAACACATTTCTTCTCTTTTTGTTTTTATCAACCTTCATTATTTTTACTGTAAAGAGGGAACGAACAGTTTTAGGAATCCAGTAAGAAATCACGAAAAACAAGAGCTTTGGCCTTTTAAAACAGCCTGTGATCATGAACATGACTTGTGACGAATAATACCTCAGCATCACATAAAAAAATCATAATTCTCCAACTGAGTAAAACTGACACGAAAGCATCGGTGAACAACAACAGAAATATGTAAAAAAACAACGAAAGGAGAGTAAAATAAAACAATACATTGTGTGTAGGTCCAATCTATATTCGTGTCTGCAGAAATAATTTCGGCTGGCTCAGCCCTTCAGAAAGAAACCTTTCCTCTCCCTCAGAGACGAATCAGGGTGCCTAGCAAGGGGAGAAGAGTGTACGGGGTGAACGAGTGTGGACCCTAGTTCCCGCAACGGAGAGGATTGTTCCCCGGCCTCGAAGTCCTTGATGCAGCGCTTCACTTTTCTACATTACCTCCGACGACCTCGGAAGTCCCCTCCCGTCAGAATGCAGCTGCCAACCGGCCACCGCCGCCACTACCGTCGCCTCGTCCCTCACCGCTCCCGCCCACGACCCCGCCCTGGAGGCTGAGGGGGGGGGGTGGCATCCCAGACCAATGCCACGAGCAGGGTTGGTTTTAGGCACGGGGTTCTGAGACTGCTGTCCGGGTCTTGGACGGGCGCGGACGTTCAGAAGAAAACAAATATGATACATAAATAAATAAACAAAAACTTCTTGAACTGCATTGGGGAGTCTCTTCTCCCTTGCCGGGTGAAAATGCTGCGAGACTGATATACATTACAAACATAGGCATGAAGAAATAAAGATGAAAAAGCACCTTATGTTTATTTCTATTCACTGGGGAATAGTCCCGCGGAGCTTTTCATTTTTATTACACGGGGTGTCCGCGTAGCCGAGCAGTTGAGGGGGCCTTCAGTGTCCGGGTCCAGCACTGACCTCGGGAGGAAAGGAGAGGAGGGGAGAGGAAAAGAAGAGAGGGAGGGAGGGAGGGAGGGCGTAACCCAGCAGAATTGCATTCCTGGGCGTCTACCTGAAATCCATCCAAATCGACGCCCGCGCAATTCCCAGTCCGGAGGGGCTGCCGCGTGCGGCTCGGAGGCGGAAGCGGCGTCCCGGCCGATCGTGACCGGGGTGCGAACCGTGCGCCGCCGCCGCCCCGCCCCGCCCCCGCGCCCGGGGCCGCAGCAGGGCAGCCGCGACTGGGACCTCACTCCCGACGCGGCGCCTCACAATGGCCTCGGCTACCGAGAATTTTCACTGGGGACCGACTCCGGAAGAACGGTAATTTTAGCTGGAGAATATTGACTTCTTTCAGGTTGAAGATTATTTTGAATGGAAATTTCAACCACCGGTGGCAAAGCCGGTGTTTGAAAAAATTATTTTTCATTTTAATCAGGTATCTGAGATATCTGTCAGGAATTAAATTATTCATTCCACTCGCACTCCAAATCCAAGGATTTTCCCCTTTATCTTCTCGAACATAAAGTACAAATAGCGCTGCATTAGAGTATAAGAACCTTTTCTCGTATCTCCTTGGAACAGTAAAACCAGATTCCTGGCAGATGTTGAGACATTTGAGACGGAGGTGAAAAGTAGTCTTGTATACCCTTGTTTCCGTGGACGGTGTTAATTATTATTTCTAAGGGGAGGCCTTTGGGTGAATGCGTGTTTGGCATTACATTAACTTACGACTAGGGTATGTATAATCCATAAAACACAATGTAGAGAATAATCAGGATCACGGATGGGTAAAGAGAAATAATCTTCCCAATTAAAAAGATTATTTTTAAACAGGCACTCGTTCTCAAGTCTTTTATACATTTTTTCTCCATATTTTACAACAAAACCTACTGTGACCATCTTCTAATGTTCATTCTTTTATATTTTTCTCTGAAACACAGAAATTACTCAGATCAATCATCGTCACTGTTTATACTCTTCCACTAACAATCTATAACACCGACGAAAAGGAGCTAACCCAAGCTAACACCCTCACTAACTCTGAGAGCATCGTCTGATCTAACGCTAGAGCCGTTTTGGCCAACTACATAGCAAACGCTTCTACAGCTGTTTTTCTGAAGAGCACACACAAGTGAGACGTCGCCTTTTAAGCGTGTCTCCGGTGAAATGACAGTCACCAGAACCCGCCTTTGGCACGGTGGGGGAAGAGATTAATTAAATACGACAGAACCGGTTAAGGAAAGCATTACCTGGTTCTCTTTCAGAGCGCCAGCTTGGGCTGAGTAAGAACAGCCTTGATTTAATTAGTGAGCAACAGTGTGCCTAGAATGTTCGCCACCAGGCGGTGGTCTTCAAGTTTGTCATTTCACAAAATTTTTAAAAAATACTATTTCTAAATTACGAAAATTAGTTATCCCGTAAAAACTTACATTAATTATGCAAAGCAATCTTCTGAAGGCACAGATGGCACGAGGCCTTTCAACCCTCGGAGTTCACGGTGTTTAAAAAAAGACGAAGCAACCTTTCCTGAATATATTTGAAATAAAGGATTGATTGGCCATATTACTTCATAACAAATGTAATAATTACATGAAAGTTTCACCTCAATTTACATTGCCGTGGTAGAAATACAAAACTACATAAGAAATAATTTCCAAAGTTGAATAATTTCAATACTAAAAAGGAAACAAAAACGTATTGTCAACAAAGCATCATTTAAAAGGATTATGCTCGTATGCATGTATAGGTAAACCTAAGTAAGTAGAAGATATACAGACCAAATATACATATTTTAATATAATAAATCAGCTTTCTAGTGACTACTTAAAGCATGTGTACTAGTTCATGATATACTCTTATAAGAGCAACAAGCCCATATACAACTCCAATGCCTTGAGTGCTTTGAGGCAAAGCGCAAGCCAAGTACTGTCCTTGTGGAGGTTAATTATGAAGCGACCCATAGACTAGTATCTTCACTGATTCATATTAGGTGAATCTTCGCTCGGTTTTAAGAGTGCCGAACCAGTGAAAGCCAAGCAAAGAGTTTTTGCAGTTAGCGAAAAAGGGGTAGAATGCAGTGCTGCCCATTAAATAAAGATAAGAAGAGTCGGCGGTGTTCCTCTAGCTTGCTAGTGAACTTATGATGAAACATTGCTGGATTGTCAATTCTAACTTGCACCACCTATAAAAGAGCGTGGATTTTTACAACCCTTACGAAATGTTTTAACACGAATTTCAAAAGTACAGAAAATAAAGATGGATATAAAAAGAGCTTTCTATGCAAACGAAACAAATTTAATGTCTCAAGGAATCATGCGAACAAATTTTATTCATTCTTAGTAATCACAAAGCAATCGCAAAATTATCATAAGTTTCGAATGATCCAAAAATATTCTTTGTTTAAAAGGAATTGAATAGGAGACTCAGAACGTTTAAACAGATTTATTCAACAATTTGTTTATTAAACAAAACGACAATGTTTTTAAGTTAATAAAAGTTCCATATGATTTTCAGACAATCGTAATGTTTATTATTACGACTGCCTGAAAATCATATGGAACTTTTATCAATTTAAGAAATGTACACGAGACAGTCTACAGTTCAACTTAAAACGACAATGTTAACAAAACAACCAATAATGCGATAATAATGCAACTCGTGCATCGAAGTGTGAACAAATGTAAATGTAGCTAGTACCTCGATGGATTTTTCAGTGCGCACATGTGCATGTCCACGAATTTCAAAAGTACAGAAAATAAAGATGGATATAAAAAGAGCTTTCTATGCAAACGAAACAAATTTAATGTCTCAAGGAATCATGCGAACAAATTTTATTCATTCTTAGTAATCACAAAGCAATCGCAAAATTATCATAAGTTTCGAATGATCCAAAAATATTCTTTGTTTAAAAGGAATTGAATAGGAGACTCAGAACGTCTCAAGGAATCATGCGAACAAATTTTATTCATTCTTAGTAATCACAAAGCAATCGCAAAATTATCATAAGTTTCGAATGATCCAAAAATATTCTTTGTTTAAAAGGAATTGAATAGGAGACTCAGAACGTTTAAACAGATTTATTCAACAATTTGTTTATTAAACAAAACGACAATGTTTTTAAGTTAATAAAAGTTCCATATGATTTTCAGACAATCGTAATGTTTATTATTACGACTGCCTGAAAATCATATGGAACTTTTATCAATTTAAGAAATGTACACGAGACAGTCTACAGTTCAACTTAAAACGACAATGTTAACAAAACAAGCACCTGTGTGTGAGTGTGAGCGTGTGCGGTCTGGAGCGGGCGAGCGGGCTGGCTGGCTGACACCTCTCCCCCAACCACGATCCAGCGCCTAAGAGCGGTTGATGAAGGGCCACGCTTCCAACAGCTTCCACCCCCCCCCCGAGCCTTCGCGCGACGCTCCACGGTCGCCATCAATCTCCGCCGAGCAGGTCGCTCCTCGCGCAATTTAAAACGCGACGCCCAGCGGAATTATA
Source organism: Acheta domesticus (assembly GCA_031308135.1). Taxonomy (NCBI): domain Eukaryota; kingdom Metazoa; phylum Arthropoda; class Insecta; order Orthoptera; family Gryllidae; genus Acheta; species Acheta domesticus. Next base: position 221,423,468 of record JAHLJT010009436.1, read on the forward strand.
TCTCGTTAACTTCTCCCTGCCCTGGGTACAAATCACATCGCCGCACGAACAAGAGCCGCTTCTTTAAATAGCGCACGTTCGAGGAATTAAAGACGCCGTGGAACTAACATAAATCTAATATGACGGTGTCTGAAAAATTCCCGACAGCTCAGCTGACGACAGTGAAATCGTATAGATTAAGCATGAAGCTGTTTATTACGTCCACATGCAGCGAAATGGGCAAGCTATTACGATAACGAAGATTGTACAGTGAACAGATTCTTCTACGAAGCAATGCGGATTATTTACCGATAATTACAGCACTGTTGTAATTAAAGACCTGATTTTCACTAAAACTCTAAAACGCAGAGTAAAAACACCAAAACGTGGAAACATGCAATAAAAATATCAAAACTTTGCAAAACGGTATTATGTAGCCTAAAAACTCCAGTTAATCCACTTATCAACTTATTTCACATTTTGGACGTGAAATTAAAGAAATTTTATGATTTTATTATTTTTTATGATTTAGTTTGTACATCCTCTTTAAATTATTTGATATTTTAAATATTATTAACACAAAATTTAATTAGCACAAAAATAAAAAAGTAAATACAAAAATTGAAAAATAGAAAAATACCTTCAGAAATAAAAAATATTTAAGTTATACAAGAAATGTTCTTAATTGCTTTCATTCTAATTTAGAATAATGTACTTCTATCATCTTCTGTAATTTTATCATCTAATACAAGTTTCAGACTGGAAAAACTTCGTTCTACATTTCCTGTGTGGCCCAGCCTCACTCTGTCGAAAGTGTACACGCAGTTAAAAGCGGTCAAAACTGCGTTCAATACCTCTCGTATCTCACAGGGCAACATCTGCTCCGAGAAATTCAATGAATTCGAAAGGAGTGTACTTTGCCACTAAGCTTCCCCGGTCGTAAGGTCAAATGCGACTCGCGCATTTAGTCTCCTGATCGCAGTCTTCAGCGAAGACTGACAAAACGGATAGATGATCCGATTGGGAAGATAGACCCCGAACATAGCGGCCGCGAGCAAGGGCGCGGACCGAGTTCTCGGAAACATCCCTTATCCCTAATTCCCAACCGCAATCCCTCAAATTGTAATTAGACAAAACGCATCATGAAAGGTGTACACGTTCACTTCATAGGGCAACAAAATGCAAATCTGATACATATTAAACGGCACTCGGGTTTCACAGAGCACCCGAATACACTGCCGGCGTAAGTCATAATTTTTTTTTCTTAAATAAAACCTGTGAAAAAAAGGTAAATGAAACAAGTTGATAACATAAGAATACTATATTTTATGCAATAAAACTATGATTCTGGCAAATTCGTCCAGTAAAATCCGAAAATGTGCAATTTTCAGACAGCGTTATCAAAACCATGCAATTCCGTGCAGTAACCCCCAAAATTTGCAATTTCATGGAAAATAAAATAAGTACTAAGATAATATCCGTTTCACGATTTAAATGCCAGTCAAGGTTTCATCCAGTTTCAAGTTACGAAAGAGATGTAGGTACATGAGAATCCAGTCTTTAGTTATAATAAAAGTTCTCGTTCATTAGGTGTCCACACGAGAACATACAGAATTACGTCAGTAAGGGCGAGAAAGTGAAAATGTAAAATAATGGGAAGAGTCAATTCTGCAGCAGCAAGTAATTAAAATAGAAATGTTCCTAAAAGTACAATCATGAAAATAACTTTTCAACGACTCATAAAATACTACTCCAATTGCAGGGACTCTGATGTACCAGACCCTTTCAAAATAAAACCAAAAAACCTCGCTGAATCAAGAAACAGAATAGTTAGTTCCAACAGTACAATATTCTGACGGCACCGCAACAGGAGACTTCCCTGGAACACGCTCCCCTGTGGCCGAGGAAACTCGCACCATGTTAACAAATGAAGCACTGCACGTGCGTGCCAGCGTGCGAGGCTGCAAACACAAGGGCCGGCGCGGCGGGAAGTGGGGGGCGGGGGCGGCGGCGGGGCTGATGTATGGCGCCATACCTCACCCGCCCTTGCCCCAGGAGCATTCGGCCGCGCGGCCCACCCCGCCCGCCCGCCCGCAGCGCTCACCCCTGCGAGTAAATACCGCCATCATCGCCCAGGGCGTCCCTCGTCCGGCGCGGCCGCCGCCAACACCTGCGCCGCCAGCGACCCGCGCCGAGGCGGGCGCCGACAAGCCCGCGATGCAACATTAAGGGGCGAATGCATCATGCAGGATAGAGGCGCGGCGGCCGCGAGCGGGTGGGTGGGTGGGCAAGCTGAAGGCGGCGCGAGAGCCGAGGCCCGACGCAGAGGCCTTCATATTTAAAGAGCCCGCCTGAGGAGGCAGAGAGCTGCGTGCGGCGCCGGGCGTGGCGAGCGCGCTGCCCGAACGCCTCTTAATTATACAGCCCGCTCCTCCGCGTGAGGGCGGGGAGGGTCAAACGAGGCGCGATAAGGAGCGGGAGGCGAAGAAAAGGGCGCGCGCGGCGGTGGCAATCGCGAGCGGGGCAGGAAAGAGACGGCGAAGCAACAACGTGAGCAGATCGGCCACCGCTTGAAGCCTGCGGAAAGGTACGGTAATGAAGATGCAATTATTTGCCAACACACCGGTTCCGCATGTATTTAAAGTTACTCGCGAAGTTTGACAAAATAATAAACAAGTCCATTTGTACTAAATTTTTTGCTACTTAATTCTAACAATTTTATTTAATTTCTAAACATTAATCGATTTTCAGAACGCATCACAGAAAAAGAAAGAAAAAAAATTGCATACCTCCATACTTAATCACAACACCATGGAAAATATTTCCTGATTATTTTTACATCATACAGAGAGAGATTCACAAAACAATTCAGAACAAAGGAATTCATTACACAAAGAAATTATATAAGAACAGACGCTAAGAAACAGAAACGATTCAGTACATTAAGAACTGAGTAAACTAACAAAACTCAAGAGGGTAAAAAAAAAATCACACATTTTAAAACAAACGAAAAAAAGTTAAAAGCATGGACACCGTATGAAACTGCTTCGCCGACGGCACGAAGGGCTCGCTGGGAATAGTGTTACCTTACAACGCAAACCCTTAAAAGCGTCCGCGCGTAGCTTCACACCTCGACCACAATCTCTTCGTCCAGCGGCGACGTTGTCGTTGTTGCCACCCCTTTCAGCGTAGCCCGCACCGTGACTTGTCAGCTCCGCCACCCGCCCCTGCGCCCCGCAGTCTTCCCCGCTTCCCCCTCCCCCCCGCGCTGCGCCTACCCGCCCCGCGTAATCCCCGTCCCGGGAGGCAGGTAAAATAATCACGGACGCGGCAGGCACTCAGCGTCGCGTCGCCCTTCCCCGCCCCGTGCAGCTCTGCCCATCTTGCCACTCAGGCGCTGAGGCACAACCGTACACTGGGCCAAAAGGTGCATTTAAAAACTTATCACTAAATACGTAAAAACACTTTTGTTAGCATAGGTGTGTTTTAGAGCGCGTATCTACTTAAAGGCTGCGTCTGAAACATTGCACTTGAGGGGCCGTCCATAAATTCCGCACTGCAAATTTCGAGTATTTTCAATACCCCCTCTCCCCTTGTAATGCACTTCCCTATCTCTATGTAATGCAGCGTAACGCTGCCTAAGGCCCCCCCTCCTTCCCTCTTCAGCGTTACGTTATGGATGCCCCTAAAGCAGACCTGCACAACGCCTGCTCCCGCGGGCATTCTGCACTTGGGAGCCGGTCGCCTGCCCGTGGCAGCGCCGAAAGTGCAAGTAGTGGGGAGTAGGAACCTTGCGGGGAGGGGAGAAGTCTGACGTAGCACGACGCGGCGCGTAGATTGAATGCCTGGGCGTCTAATAATGATCCATGCTTCAAAATTAAATGCCCGTTTGTTTAAATGGATTATGTCTAGTACTTCAAGTTACCAGTGTTATAATTCACTGCTTACGTTCTGTGCACTACTGTATATCCACCTTTGTATCCACCACTGTATCTATTTTCATTTTCTAATTTTTTCAAAGAAAATAACATGTTCATTGTGACTCTTAAGCATTATTTTAAAGCAATAGCTTTAAAATACATGCATATAGATAAGAAAAAATATTATTTAATTCTATCTAACACAAAATTGCAATTTAATAATTGATTGTTCACCAGGAATGTTATAATCTCCAAATCTCTCACATCAAGATTGATATAAAATAGAATATGTGACAATTCCACGAAGAGTAATGTTTAATAGCACATTTGTGACCATTTTCCCCCATTATGAAACTGAATAAAAGAGATCAACGAGCAAACTTCTGTGACGATATGTTACGGACAATCATAAGATAATCATGGGTATTAGTTAAATAGAATGCAAAGGGCTTTATATTTTTATACGATCTCGTTAACGACTCTACATTCTTGAGAGAAATTAGAACAGAAAATAATCATGATTTTGATTAAGAACAATATGGTTTTGCTTTGAGAGAACCGTCTTATTCAATTAAACATAGTTAATAAAAAATAGTTTATTACTGTCATCATCAAACAAAAACAATCCAGTATAAAAATTTTGTGTTAAGCACAAACTAAATTTGTGATTACATCGTAGCAGAGTGAATTACATTATAAGCCCTACAAGCAATTTTAATACTTGGTGTCGAAATCTAATATGTATAATTCGTTGTAGTTTCATATTTCTCCCTGTCATATACCGAGAACAAACATTTGCAATATAATACAAAACAATATTACTTGAACTGTATATGACCGTCATGTTCTTGCCGATTGCTCTTTAAATTTACGCGCTATCTTTCGAATTTGCGCATTCTGATTGGTGTTCCCCACTTCTAGATTGGGTCTCATCCCCACCCTTCATCGATTTTCTCATTTGCACCCGAGTTGCCCGCACGCAGCTCCTGAGGTCAGTGAAAGTGCAAAATGCTGTGCAGGTCTGCCCTAAAGGCTGCGTCTGAAACATTGCGCTTAAAGGCTGCGTCTGGAACATTGCGCTTAAAGGCTGCGTCTGAAACATTGCGCTTAAAGGCTGCGTCTGAAACATTGCGCTTAAAGGCTGCGTCTGAAACATTGCGCTTAAAGGCTGCGTCTGAAACATTGCGCTTAAAGGCTGCGTCTGAAAGACTGCATTTAAAGGCGGCGTAGGACAGATTGCACTCAAAGAGTCCGTCGGACAGATTGCACTCAAAAGAGTCCGTCGGACAGATTGCACTCAAAGAGTCCGTCGGACAGATTGCACTCAAAGAGTCCGTCGGACAGATTGCACTCAAAGAGTCCGTCGGACAGATTGCACTCAAAGAGTCCGTCGGACAGATTGCACTCAAAGAGTGCGTCGGACAGATTGCACTCAAAGAGTCCGTCGGACAGATTGCACTCAAAGAGTCCGTCGGACAGATTGCACTCAAAGAGTCCGTCGGACAGATTGCACTCAAAGAGTCTGTCGGACAGATTGCACTCAAAGAGTCCGTCGGACAGATTGCACTCAAAGACTCCGTCGGACAGATTGCACTCAAAGACTCCGTCGGCAACACTCCGTAGCAATCAACTAATCCCAAATAGAGTGGGAGCCCGTAAGTGTAGTAGAATATGCTATTAGAAAAGGAACAGCTCTAAAAGGGAAAAGATCAAGAGTTCCTTGTTGAATTAAAACACTTTGTTATTACTCGTACATTGGAGATAGCGATTTTGGCTTTGCCTCATTTAACCAACTAGAAGTTCGAATAGTTCAATATACTTTTAATTATAAGTGATAAAATACTGCAGTATTTAAATTAAGTTTATGGATCGATATTAAATTATCAGAAAATAGTATTACTTCCCGAGCAAACATACCAGAGGTTAGCAGAAAAATGAAACATTTTGTGCTAACTGTTTAATTTTGTATTTAAAGGGAAAGAAAGATGGTTGGAACAAAGGACCTTCCGATATCGTTCTCTTCGAATACAGATCACAAAAAAACTACCCACTTCCTTCAGGCGTTATTTCTGCAAGAGGGTGTTCAATGTATACACTTATCGATATTAAAAACATTTGCTCCGTGAACACCCAAATCCCCGCTGCATCATTTCGGCCCAGTGTGCACCACCGAAAACGCACCGCTGCGGAGCGCTCGATACCTCGGCGGGCAGTGACGGTGACGGTGGCAACGGCAGACGCCGCCAATGCCACTGCCACTGCCATCTTGGCCGCTGGAGAGTCCCAAACTTTCTCGCATTTGCATGCGCCGCTCCAGCCGCCACCTGCACATTGATCAGCGGCTGGAGCGTCGCCCGGGAGAGCCTTTACTTTCCCCTCTTCTTTTTTTCGCGCCGCGCAGGTGGAAAATGCCCCAGCCACCGGGAAGAGCTGGCTTTCCGCACGCAACCGGCCGTGCGGCGACATCCTGCCGGAACGGGCGGATTTCCTCTGCGGGCGATTTTATTTCGAGAAATCCTCCACGCCGAAAATAGAAATCCAATGACTAAGACTGTGCAATTCCATCTGTGGGTTTGCACTGAAAGAAAAACAAATCTTCAAATCAAATACACTTGCAGATATATTTTTATTATGATTTCTCTGGTAACCGTTGTACTTTCTCGCATGCTTTAGACGTGAAATTTTTATGACTTTTTAAAAGATGTTACAAATGAATTTACTGCCTCTGTCCATGTCAGCAAGTCACCATCAGTTTTGTCTGATTTCCCATCTCCAAGGAGACCAAAGGGGTAAATGTACGAGTCTCCCGAAGAAACCTTAATATGTAGCTTTAACGTAACACACAATCGTGTTACTGCAAACTTTTACAAGAATCAATCGAAATGTTGAGGTAGATATTTATATTTCATTTTCGCCCAATGCCCTTCTTTTTTCTGAAATCAATCTCTTCTCAAATATAGATTAACGAAGTCTACATAGAAATTAATGCAGGCATTTTTATTTGATTCCTAAAACCATTTTAATGTGGATATTTATTGCAATTATGTACAGTTGTTGCAAATTACTGAAATGTTACTTCATTTCTGAAGTTGTCAGAGATGGAATTAAGAATATATTGTGAACTTCGTGAGAACAAAAACGCGTCGTTACATCAACCCAACATGTAGAACACTGATCTTGGGCGTGAAGATGGTATTAGACTCGAACAAGTAACCTAAGCGTTACTGAGCAAGGGAAGGAAGAACACGACCGAGCAGAGATAAATCTTTTGACTTCCCCACTGGGGAAAATCAGAGAGTCTCAACTGTTTCGTTTACAAAAAAAAAAAAAGACGTATGCCAGCAACTGAGGGATTTTAATGTTTTGAAATTTTTAACTCGTGAAAATATATTAATACGTTTTCGGCTGTTGGGAAATATTACATTATCGGAAGAGAATTTCTAAATAATACATTTCTTTTTGATAAAGACAGTTTCCAATCTACTAACGCCACAAAATTACTAGACCATTGGAAAGAGTCTAGGTATCTTTGCTCTAAACGGGCTACTCCGCATCCTCGCGTGTTGACCAAATCCACCGAGAGACAGAGAGACTGTGGGGAAGTGACTAATGTTTAACATTCACACTGAGCCGCGCGGTATCAATCACGGCGTGTCACGAGAGCCGCCTCCAGCTGCTGCAATGCGGAGCCCCGAGAACAAACAACGAGCGGTGCCGTGCGGGGGAGGCGGTAGAGGGGCAAGGCAGGGAGTCCCCACGCGTGGCAGGGAGCGCACCCTCGCCTCCGCGGTCACCACCGCCCTCGCCTGGCGGACGGGGGAGGAGGGGGAGCGCGCGATCCGTCACTCGGGCAGCGCTGGCGCTGGGCCGCTCCGGGATGCGATTTCGAGCGGCTTCTCGGAACACTCTCCGCTCGTAAGAAGGTAAATGGTTGGGAGATCTGAAATTGAGGTATGTGGACCTTATCTGCATCTAAGAAGAATGGTTCCCGCTAACGTACAGTTACGAAAATCGTATGCTATTCAATTGCAACCGTCAACCAACATATAATTTAATAAGAACACCTCACAGCCGTAAAACAATGCAACACTTCCGTAACAATTACTCTTGCGCGCGAACATCACTTGCCACATATACGAAGGCAAGATTCCCTCAACAGAATATATCGTTATTCGAATGTATCAATCGAATGCATCGAAGTTAATAAGTTGTTAAATAGTTGAAGTTCATTTTTTGTTAAACATGATCAAAGGAATATGTGTGTACGCTTTCCCCAAAGCAAAATTCTTTGTTGGGATCACGAAATCTCTCCTTTCGCTACTTGTAGCTCCTAAAAAACAGTAATCCCATTGAGGAAAATAATAGCAGATAAGTGTGCATGCAGCTCGTTGATGTCATCTCACTGGCATTCAACGTTTGGCATGACCAATTATACTACTATCATTCTTATTTGGTGATTACGTAGTTATGTAAATCACGAAACTTGTATTTGAAATTTACTTATCAACGAGGAAATTGCAAAACCAGTAACTTTTTGAAGTGTAATATGTATTTCCATACTCTTACAGCAATGTAGCACAACGTACGCAAAACAACAGATTCGTAGAGTAAGGCAAAAAATGGATGTGAACGAAGCATTAATGAATTTACTGATCACAACATTATCGGACGTCGACAGTATTTATCAGTATCAACAAGATCATACAAAAATCATGCTGTACAGAAAATTTCCCTAAAACGAGTAAAGATGAGAAACCAATACACATCAACACCATAGACTAAAGAGGTCCTAGAAATCTCCAACGCCAAGAGTCAGACAACCCTTCACACTTCGCGACGTTGGCGCATTCTAGCGGTGTGTGAGGATCTATTCAAATGAAGTAACTGAAAACAAGTCGCGTGAGCCCTCTACATACATCTTTACTCAATGGCACCACTACAAGGATTCTCTACCTTCTGCCTCCTCGGAAAACAAGCACCGGGTCCGGCGTGCGGGCTGGAGCCAGCGCGGGGGGCCTGGGGCTGGGGCTGGGGCTGGGACGCAGCAGCCGCGGGCGCTTGAGGGGCTGCTTCGGGGCCGCCTCGCCACACGCGCCACGTGCGTTCCCGAACGCAAAGGGCGCGGGCCCGTTGACAGACGCTGTCTCCCCGCCCGCGTGGAGGAAGGCAGACCCACGCGAGCGCAGCGGGCGGGGAGAGGCACACGCACGTGAAGAAGGGGGGCGGGACGGGGCGGGGCGGGGCGGGCGCGTTAATCGATGAGAAGCGCCTGAATAAAGCATGGCTGCGAACGCCGGCGCGGACGTCTTGACAGCTCATTAGGAGCAGATAGCGGAAGCCCAGCGCCGCCCCGGGCCGGGCCGCCGCGAAGTAGCGGGCGGTGGGGTGGCGTAGGACGGACAGCAAGGGTTAAGGGGTGTAGTAGATGTTTTTCGGGTTTCTCTTCACGAACTAATTAGGACACTAGTCACAGTTAAAAGCTTCAAAGTATTAGGTCACTCATTAGTTTAAGCTTCGGCTACTTAAGAACACTAGATTAAAATACTTATAATGACTGCCCCTATTTTTAAAATTTAAAAAAATCGTCCCCTCTTAATCCCAACCAACCTCCAGAAAAACAATACTGAATTAGCACAAGATAGTCACTCCAGGTACTTCCGAAATGGATCACGTGACATTTCTCCGCGTCATATCTTGAAGAGATTCTAGATTTCCCCAAATAATTCAACTAACTTCCCCAATACCTCTGAAATGCCATTAATAGTAATTACACTAACACCAGGATTTTAAACATTTTTGCAACAACCCCGATCCCACTACAAGCTCTCAAATCAACATGTTCTCCATTCTTACGATGGATGCGACTAGTGCGAAGGGCAAACCAATCTCTTTGGCGGAATGTATACACAGTAGTAGACAATGCGCCACCGCAGAGTCCGTCGCATTGTTCCACTGGTCATCGTTCCTAGGGTCGTCGGTCGACGCAGCGCCCGCATTCGGCCATTGCCGTTCCATCCACCCTCTCGCATTCCCCGCACTCTGAGAGCACGCCGGCACCACGCTCAAACTAAGCGGTATGGCCGCTGCAGGCTTTCGACCACCAAGGGGCAGCGGGGAATGGATAGGCGAAGGGTCAGGGTCGAAGTCTGGGAGAGAGGAGGAATTGATGACAAGGCGTGGCCAGGGCCCGGGACTGGGACGTACGAGAGTCTCGAAAGAGTGACGGATTTGGGGGAGCATGACAGGCAGAACGATGCCTTTAGAAGAGGCAGAGTGGGGGACAGGGATAAGGAGTGGCATCAGGGACACAGAACGCGGAAATAGAGAGGGGGGGAGGGCGGGCGAGGGAAAAGAGAGGAGAGCGGGCGTGAGAGAGGGAAGGAGGTCGAGAGAAAGAGGGGGAAGGAGGGAGAAAGAGAGGGCGAGATGAAGGGAAAGGAGGGAGAATGAAAGAGAGAGGAAGGGAAAGAGAAGAAGGGAGAAAAAGAGGGAGGGAGAAAAGAGAAGGAGGGAGAAAAAGAGGGAGAGAGAAAGAGAGATCCAACCAGAAGTTGAAAAAAGAATGATCGAGATTCGGCGTTTGCCAACTTTTAAGGATGGTACCCTCACTCAAGACAAAGTTCAAAAGCGCCCTCGCAATAAAAGTTATCTAAACGACACATTTTAAATATCATCTGGCAAAGTTATTCAGGTACATTTTAATTTTTGAGGGAAATTCTTTTAAATTTACATAGTAAATAATTGCAATAACTTTGAACGACATTCAAGGTAGGATACTTACGTGTTCCAATTCTTGTTCTTACAAAACGAAAAATCCAGATCTTAATAGTTATCTATTTGTCAGTTAAGTGTTTTTTCCTTCATGTCTTGCTATTAAAATTGCTCACTCCATAAGCTTACCATGACTCATTGGAAGTACGCATGCAACATTTTGAAAAACCGTGCTCTAGTCCTGTCGGACAACATTAATCCTATTTCATTCAGCTCGTGCTTCGAAACAATCTAAATTTAGCAAAACAGCATTCTCATCAGCACGTTTATATTAGAAAGACATGTCCACATCATAATCCTTATGCCCATGTTCGCAATTTCTTTCCGTGCCAACATTAGAGAAATAGTGTATTCAATTCTGATCGATTTTCTCTTCCCCTCTCTCTCTCTCTCCCTCTCTCTCGAACGGAAAGAACGAATTTCTCTGGTTCCGCACGTCACGTATGCATATCGCTCCCGAAGCGCGCGACGCGGGGTGGGGTGGGGTGGGGTGGGCGAGATCCGGACGACGCAGACTAATTAAATGAGTCGAGCTCCAATGAATTCGACAGCGGAGACGACGACGGCGCCGACGGCGGCGGCAAGCGGAGACTGCCAACGCGGGTGGAAAGCGGATGCACGAAAGTCTGAAAGGATCGAACGGCGACGATAGAGCAAAGAGCGCACAAGAAAGACTTAACGGGCGCAACCAGTGGAGGTAGTCAGTAACTCGGGCGTGGAAGACTGCATTTTACGGCCGTTAGTTGGTTAAAGAAAACTGTAAGGAAAGTGTATGCATCTCTCTCTCCCCCTCGCTCTCCTTCCACCGCATCTCATCCAACTACTGAGTTCCACAGTTATCTTTTCCACATGACACTCGCCAGCAACTACAGGACCTTCACCGAGTCTCGTCTTGAGCAATAGGCCTAAATCACAATATCAGTTTGTTGCTTCAATAAACGTATCTTTTCATCAGAATCACATGAATTAATTTAGCTGATTTGGTTATTTACTTTTTCTCCCATAAGCGAAGCAGATACTACCTTTACCCCTAATTTCCAACCCAGTACGTAACAAGGCAGAACATTTGCTCGAGTTGTATTGTGCATCTGATCTCGCAAGTGAATAAAACCTGGAGCTTGATGTATAAAAGGCTGGTCCCCCAGGTATCCACCGTGAGGTAGGCGCGGAGGACGGGCGAGAGGGAAGACTGGGAGCGAGGAAGGCGAGGCAACGGGATGGCCGCGAGGAGCGCGAACGGTGCGCACGCGCCGTTTTCTCTGTCTAATTCATTGAAGCTTCTCTCATTTAATTAGTTCACCTCGTTCGATCTCCCGCACCACGCGTCTTGCATTCGGGGCGATACGTATAGATAAAGCGTGTTCCCCATTTCACCTCTGCACGTGCAGTTCACATATTTCAGAAACCTCATCACAATGACATACCTGTTTAAAATGGGTACATTCTTTATTAAAGCTTTCAAACTCTTTCAACCTTTGAAATAAATAATAACAGGTCAAGAATTATTTATACAATCAGTTACCTCGTTTGTATTACAATAATACCAGTTCCATTACATGAGCAGTAAAAGGAGAGATAGAATCGCTTTCGAAAGAACTGAAAACAAAGCTCCCTGTGCCAAAAAATATCTTATTACACCTACTTATTATTTTACATTCTTTCTTATTTCGATTAGTTTGAAGCCACATTCAGCGGCATGGACTCTAGGATACCATTTTTAAAATCAAATTATATCAATATATGGGTTTTCACTCTAACGACAAAAAATGATAAAGAAATTAGCTGAGTCGTAAAACTAGGGTTTCAGACTAAAGAATATACTAATATAACCACAAACCTGTGTCATACCCAAGACTCGGAACTTTTATGAATAATACGGATCAACAGATCCGATGCACAATAAAATGAATTAATGTTTTGCCACTTTTATTATAACAGTGTCCTCAACCCTGAATACATTTTGATGACTGAAAACTTCATGATTTTCCAATAAAATGGAATATGTGGAACAATTTTTCTGCTAAAATAATACATTGAAAGCAAAATTGCGACATTAGAAAAAAACAAAGAATACATGGTTGTCATGTGTGCACGGGCCAGGGCAGGGCAGGGCAGGGCAGGGCAGGGCAGGGCAGGGCAGGGCAGGGCAGGGCAGGGTGCGGTCGCCATGGCGGCCGCCACGGCCTCCAGCGCCGGGCTGCGTGTGCCGCCCGCGGAAAGGAGGGGAAGTGTCTATCAATCAGCCGTCGGCCGCTGGCGTCGACGTGCCCTGCGCTCGCGCGCCAATAAACGGAAGGGACGGGGGGTGGGGGCGGGGCGCATGCCAATTCGCCGCGAGAGCACGTCCTCCGGCCGTTCGCTCGGCAAAAGCTAACTCGCCGGCCAAGCGCACATGTCCAGTTGTTTCGTGGGCCGTCGAGAACCTGCCGGCCAGAAATCGCCGCCGCTAACGGCACATGAAAGGTCGGTTGTGATGAAAGCCTCTCGCCGTTTGGTTATCTGCCCTAACTAACAAATTACTTCTATATTTATGCAAAATAAGCACTACACTTTTTGAATCTTAAATTTCGGTATGGATTTATTATTATTATTATTCCATTACATCACGACTAAAGATCTTATGAGTCGGCTGAATATAAAATCTACTCCAGGTTGCAACCAGCTACCTAAGGAGCAGATTCGGTGACTATCAGTGCCTCTACAATACTTTACGCAAAATGTGGGCTGTTCCAAATAAAGCAATTTCTTGCACTTCCCAGTCTTTTGAATTACCTGGGAGTTTAGACAAGTTCTTACTCAAATTTTGCGGAACAAATCCCAGAGCTCCGATAACTATCGGGACGACCTGTGCTTTTACGCCCCACATTCGGCTGATCTCGATTTCCAAACTCTTGTATTTAAGACGTTTCTCTGCCTCCTTGGTAACGACGTTTTGATCGCAAGGTACAGCAACATCGATAAGTAAACACGATTTTTTGGCCAAATCCCGGATAACTATATCCGGTTTGTTTGCCGCTATCGTGCGATCAGTTTGAATTTGTTGGTCGTACAATATCGTACACAATCCAACGGACGTCACCGGTTTCGGTGAGTGTTCGTACCACTTGGGGCATGTGTTTGGAACTTCGAGGGCGGTACAGATCTGCCAGTGGAGGTAGCTACACACCCTGTCATGTCTTTTAAGGTATTCGGTCTTTGCTAGGATTGGACAAGCTGAGACAATATGATCAATGGTTTCTACTTGCTCCAGGCAAATGCGGCATTTGTCATCTTGGGAAATTTTGAGAACCGCTTTATCATAATGTCGTGTTCTCAAGGCCTGATCTTGGGCAGCTATTACAAGTGCTTCCGATTCTGGCTTCATCCTTCCCCTTTTAAGCCACATAAATGATTGATCTTTATTGATCTGCACCTTGTCCATTCTTTTTAGGTATTGACCGTGGAGTGGTTTGTCTCTCCACGATTTCTTTAACATTTTTTGTGTCTCACACTTCATGTTTAGCAGCATCAGAAGTTCAGTGTCTGTGTTATTCGACGTGTCTTGCCTAGTTTTCTTCGCAATGTTTCTTGCTACACTAACAATGCCTCTGTTTCCCATTCTTCGGTCAGATTTCATGACCTGCCTCATTAGAGGGTCGTCTTGATGGCTGACTACATACTTACCCAACCCGACTATTGCGTTGTGCCAGGAGGCCTCAATTTGTCTGAGGCCTCTTCCTCCTTCCTTACGTGACACATAAAGTCTATGTATATCAGCTCGAGGGTGGGAAACATGATGCATTGTCAGCAGTTTTCTGGTTTTTCGATCCATGGTGCGAATTTCTTGCTCAGTCCAGTCCACTAGTCCAAAACTGTATTCGGCTACAGGTACCGCCAAACTACCTATTGCAGATATTTTATTCCTGGAATTCAGAGCGGACTGCAGGACCAGTCTCACTCTTCTATAATACTCCCTACGAATTCTCTCTTTCATTCTGTCATTCGAGATGGTTTCACATTCTTCAATGCCCAGATATTTGTAAGTTTTACCTGGCTCAAGATCTTGAATCACAGTGTGCGTATCAATTTCAATGTTCTCAGACGTTGTGAGTTTCCCTCTTTTTAAATTGATTTTTGCACACTTGTCAAGACCAAACTTCATGCAGATGTCATTGCTAAAGTCATTCACGACAGACAGCATTTGGGAGAGAATCGCTTCATTCTTGGCAAACACTTTCAGATCATCCATGTAAAACAAATGTGATACTGGCCTTTCATCACCATGGAGCTTAAAACCAAAGTCAGCTTGCGACAACTGTCTCGATAGTGGGATCAAACTAATGCAAAACAGCAGAGGGGATAGTGAATCTCCTTGAAAAATACCCCTGTTAATCTGAATACTTCTGGTTTCTACTGCTTCCTTTCCGCTGTGGATTAGTAACTTGGTACTCCACGACTTCATACTAGCCTTGCAAAACTCAACAAGTCTAGGATGAAATCGATAGATCTCCAGGGTCTTCAAAATCCAATCGTGTGGTACACAATCAAAGGCCTTTTGGTAGTCAATCCAAGCCATGCTCAAATTACGTTTGCGTTTCTTTACATCATTCAAGATGACTTTATTCAGTAGCAAGATTTCCTTACACCCATAAGAGCCTTTACGACATCCTTTTTGTTCAGCTGGCATTAGATGATTCTTATCTAGATGTCTATACATTTTGTCAGCTATAGCTGAAGTTATAACTTTGTACAGTACTGGCAGACAAGTAATTGGCCTGTAGTTCTTCGCCAAAGAGCTGTCTCCCGCTTTGGGTAGCAAATACGTGATGCCGCGTGTGAGCCATTCCGGGATTTCCTTTGGGTTTTTGAAAATTTTATTAACAGCCTTTGCTAGATGAGAATGTATTGCTGTTAATTTCTTAATCCAATAAATCTGGATCTTATCAATCCCGGGGGACTTCCAGTTTCCCATGTTCTTAATTGCTTGGAAGAGGTCCTCTTCCGAGAATTGGTGAACATCTTCCACTGTTTCTAAAAGTTCATCGGCAGCATCAACTTCAGATTGAAGCCAAGATGCGTCTTTGTTGTAGGATCTGCTCTCTTCCCAGATTCCTGCCCAAAATGCTTCGACGTCATCTTTTGAAGGAGTAACAGCTTTGCCATTCGGTTTTTGAGTCAGATTGCGATAGAATCTCTTCGCGTCTGTTTCAAACAACCGGTTCTGTACACGGAAATCTATTCTACGTTTGTACCTTCTTATTCGTTGAGCCCATGCTTGAATTTTCTCTTTTAGCTTCTCAACTACCATTAGCCTGCTGGTGTCATTTTCAATTTGGTATTTTTGTTCAACATTGAATATTTTTCGTTGAACTTTAGAGGTGTGCGTTGAATTAGAAGATGCCTCAGCTAAGAATGATATTTCACGCCGGGTGTCGGCTATCCGTTTCATAATTCTGTTCATCCATGGGGGTACAGAGCTGTTTACTCTGTTTTGCTGTCGGCCGTCGGTGTTCTTGGCTGGCCCCAAAATTATCTGAGATACTAGATATCCAGTTGCATATATGATGTGATTGATTTCAGTAATATCTAGATCTCTGCCTGGGGTCTCCACCACCTCATTTAAGACAGAATTCACTGTTTCTATCACTCTTTTAGCTTTGGCATTTTCGTATATTCTCCTCAACGGTTCGCGAGATTCAAACGGAAGTTGACTAACTCTTTCTATCTCGCGCCGAAGGAGATTTCGCATCATGTCCTTATCGTGTAATTCATTGCCAGATGAGTTTTCACCACTGACGTGTGTTTCACTGGAAAGCGATGAACCTTCCACGGGATCATCATTTTCAAGTTCTACATGTTCGTCATGTGGGTTGTTCGAGCGAAGTACATATTCCGCATTTCTCTCAATGTCAGCAAGTTGATCTGCTGTGAATTTTCCACTGCTGAGTATGTATCGTCGTTGACTGGCAAGCTTCTTTGAGTCTAGGGTAGGTCTCATATCTGGGTTCCGCTCTCTCCATACCTTGAAAACTTCTATTTCAGAGCCCCCATTTTTCGCTTTTGCGTAGTAAAAGCACCACATCACCTCCTTTAATTCATCCCGGGTCCATCTCTGACGATGGCTTCGAGCTACTGCCGGCTCTGGGTCCCTGGGACTAGCATCCGTGGGATGGCCAGACGTCGACAAGGTGACATTAGCTCGGTTTCTGAGCAGGTATGGGACATTGGTAGAACAAGGCACGTTAAGATTCATTACATTGCTTGTTCTATCCATTTTGCTCATTGGTTTGAATTGAAGATTCGCAGGACGCAAGTTCGAGTTCACAGATCACACTTAACCCTCAGGTTGTTTCCTGCCATCCGTTACTGCGACCCACAGTGGCCTCGGGGCATCCCCCCGCAGGGCCCAGCAAGGGGTCCCTCCGATCGCCAGTCGGCATTACTAAACCCTACGGGATTTTCACTGACTGCTGAAGGCAGCCTCCTTCGCTGGCTAATGCAAGGTTCGGGCCTCCACTCTAATCAGTGGCCTGGTGTGCCAAACCAGTTTCTCTCCTGTACCCTCTATGGGCCGACAACAGGAAGTCCAAAGGTTCATGACCCTTCCCTCTCTACTTACTTCCCACTCTCCTCAAAATGGAGTACTTCTTCGTCTGACCCCTCACCTTCAACCCATTCAGCAAGGGAGGCCCCACCGGTAGCTAGGCTACCACTGACATAGCTTTAAGGCTCATGGGGGTACTCAAGCTCCACCACCAACTGCAAGGTCGTGTACTCCCTAGGTGGAGTTATTATTATTATTATTATTATTATTATTATTATTATTATTATTATTATTATTGAGCGTATATAAACTTGTCCCGTGATGCACACAGGACTTAAGTGTTCTGTATTTAAAATTTTGAAGTTGCTTAACTTCACAACTAATGACGAACTCAAAACCAAAAATTTTATAATGCTGTATGTACGGTTATTAACGAGAAAGTAAAATTTATTAATAAAACAACAGTATCACTCACCAATAATAACCTTCTAGGATGCAAATTATGCAGCTGGTACATACCTGCAAACAAAGAAAGAAATTGTAAATAGAGTCGATTTTTTTACATGCCAATCAATAGAAGTTTTTAGAATTAGTATTTTTCAAAAAATCAATATACAAATTGTTCAATGACAACATAAGTAAAAATCTTACATAAAGACACGCTTCAGAAAATATTCTTCAACCACTTGAAACAATATATATTAGTGAAGAAACCATGAAACAAAATCAAATATATTTTAAAACATAGACCTAGAACAAGCTTTCGGGAATATTTTTCCATCTTCAGTAGAGCATACATCTACGAAAGCACATTTTTTTTTTTTAAAAAGGGACACAAAATGATTAAGTATAAATAATGAAAAAAAAACACGAAAATATAACCGAATGGTATTTAGTGAAGTATTTACTACCGAAGTAACATTTGATTTACACTTAGAAAACGTAATTTGCTGAAGACGAAAACTAGCTAGGGAGCTGTTATCTTAAAAAATCATGTAGTGAGATGAGAGAAGGATGGTAGGAGAGGAAGAGGAAGTTGTGGAAGGGAACGACTCCGCAACAAGATTCACATTTTATAAGAATAAATTAACTACTGTGAAATCAGAATTTTTTAAAAGTCTTCAGTTTTCAAGAATTTCTAAAATGTTAATTTTCTGGCCTTTATTTGTTAAATTAAAAGTATTAAAGTATTCAGAAGGATTAATTTTATGAATATTACCGCAAACGTACAACTCTGTAAAGTTAATTTCCAACATGTAATGTGTTCCTTTAACTTGCAAGAAAATTTTCTAACTCATTGTCTTCAGTCTCACGCTTGGTTGGAAGCTCAGCCTTTGTATGGGAAATTGTATTGAAGATTGTTGACGTGGGAAAAATCCACGTTATTTTTCAAAAATCTTCTCTATGAACGCCTCTCTGCCTCATCCACACTCCCACCAGCGTTCTGGACCATGTGGCGCTGCTACAGACGCAGTTCACAGAGCCACGAGATTCACAGATGTGTAGTTGAAGATGCCAATTCAGAAAACTATTATTAATTACACTATTTCTAGCCAGCAAGATAGGTACAAATTTCAATATTCTCGATCCAGTGTCGTCCTCTACCACCGTGAAAAGTTGCTAAGCTGCGACGCGAATTGTAGGACGGCAGGAAGCCACAAAGTCAAGTTAACGATGTTGGATGAACATGACTGTCACCGCAGTTAACAATGAGGATTAGAGTAATAAAAGTCCACAAAACGTTAGCATGATCAGCAGAAGCTGTATATGGAAAGATGACAAAGACACAAAAATACGTATTAGGGCAATTGGGGCAATCCATGGTTTGCGCCTTAAATGGCCAGTGTGAAATGAGATTTTGGAATAGAAAATAATTGAAGTCCTCTACAACTGCACCTTTTTACATCAGACAATAAAAAAAGCGGTCAGGTTATTTTGGTCTATCGTTCGAAAAAGTCAAAATCCATACAAACATTTATCTACAAAAATCTATTGTGTACACATATGTAGTTAAGAACGATGTATTAAATGAGCAATTTAAACTGAAATTGCTTTTCTGCAGAAATTTTGAGAACAAGCAGATCTTTGTAATTATGTAACAACGGTATAGTAGAGCCTGTATATTGACAGAGTGTAACAAAAGAAAGGCAGAAACGTTGCAAACTACTTTATTTTTAAGGGACAAAAGGAACTAATGCGCAAGGTTGACACATACAAATAAGTTGTACAAGAGAGTAGATTGCACAGCGATATCCCCTCTTTCCAAGACTACCCGGAAGCACACATACAGTACGGTAATTCCAACGGCAAAAATGGATTATTCACCAAGCATACTCCGAAGAACTCACTTCACTTAACTTCACTTAAAAATTAAAAACTGAGTCTCCGTAAGCTAATTTCTAGTAACAGGCGACGATAATAATTGTTTCCTAATCTTCTTTCCATGAAGTGTGTGAATGACAGCGTGCACAAAATTAACGAAGAGGGAAAGGTATCAATTTTCGTTATTCGAGCATTGAAAATAAATATACATGAATATTTCATATAGCGAAAATGTGGATATTTGAATATTTCGTAGGCCAGTAAACGCTCCCAAATAAATTTGCAATTACCTTTTTATTACAATATTGTTGATTTTGCAAGCTGTACGAATTGTAAATGTACAGAGAGATCATGAGGCGACATGAAGCGGTGAGACTGTCAGAAAGCGACACCGGGGGCAAAAGCATTATGTAACACGAAGCATGTTGGGTAACTAAAGAAAATCAGAAACGCTTCTGGATATGTAGTTTTATTTTCCAGGGTGCATTGCAAAAGTTTACCTTGTAATTATCCTGAGCGTTCTTCTTCACACAAAAGATAGCCAGAGTTTGACGCCAAAGTTTCTTGACTGAAAACCGATGATGATGATGATGATGATGAAAATACATATCCGTTAGTTTCTCAAGAATGTCCGAAGACTGCATTATAAGAATTGTGTTATATTCTTGTATTCAATATTTTATCGAATGCTTATATCCAACTTATCACAACAAATGTTGGGAAATCAATGCAACAATTAATTTAAAAAAATAACTAGCTCTCGAACCCTCTCCTACTCGCAATATAGTTCTATAATTACAAAATGTCATCACTGATAAGGCCTCGTGTGTGTACGGGTTCGTCGTTTTCGCCCGAAAGCAAAAGCGGAGCGCTCCAGCCGCGAGGCAGCCGCTGTGCCGGCATCGTATTTCGCGGCGTCGTTCCGGCCGCCCGCCTGTCCGCTCGTCTGCGCCGCCGAGGCGGCTTCGCGTTTCCTCCGCGCCACCAAAGCGCGGTGGGCGGGCGGCTCACGGGGAGCCGACGTTACGACAC
Source organism: Acheta domesticus (assembly GCA_031308135.1). NCBI lineage: Eukaryota > Metazoa > Arthropoda > Insecta > Orthoptera > Gryllidae > Acheta > Acheta domesticus. The sequence continues at coordinate 221,444,015 of JAHLJT010009436.1, forward strand.
AAGTGCGCACGGCAATTGCACGTGATTGCCTAATAAGCTTCTCAAATACGTTATACGGATAATAAAAATAAATCACCAGAAACTAGGACTCCTCGTTCGCAACATTATTTTACTCTTACTTCCGTGAATACATTAATTTCATAGTCGTGGACTGTACGAATACTGGGAGGGGGGTTCACCTACTATGAGAGTTGCAAATGAACTAAATTGTGCTACTTGTGCCAAAAATTAATAGCCTTGTTTCAGAAAGATTTTTCAAATTTTATTCAGATAGATCTTCAAATTTTATTCCCCCAAAGTGAGTATTTCTTAACGCGTATTCTTTGTTTCGTTTCCAACACGTTGAAGCTCTCACTGGCCTCTAGACCTTCACAACAGCCCCTTGGGAAAGGGGGGGAGGAGCATGCAGCCAGCGTCAGACCCGCGAGCCCCTACGATGCATTCATCCCGCCGCTGCCCACTCCCTCGACGTTTCTTCGTTGTCTCGCGATGTATATTACTACAAAGTAAGATTTCTGCCAGTTATCAGTACCTCCCTTTGTATCTCACGGCTCTAGAGACTGACAGTCACCTAAACGCAGCAGAACGCAAGCGCTAACGCAAGCGCCTAGTAAATTACAAAAGCTCAAAGCAAACTACAGCTCTATTAATAATTTCGTACACACTAGTAAACCAATACCTTCAAACTATACAAGCGCTCGAAATACAAGATTAATATACACCTTTCAAAGCAACACATTCGATCTTCTGTTGCGCGCTGAAGGTAGTGAAAAATAACACGACAACGCAGTCTGAAGCAGCTTCAAGCATCACTACGATATCACTCACGTAGGGAACTAAAATATTTGAGAATGTGTTGTACACGCATTTGACGAAACTCTGGAAAATCAATTACAAAAATCGGGCAAGTCTCTCTCGTACAAGTATGAAAATCGCACAGTCAGCTAGATATAACTTCGCAGACAGATTTCATTTACTGCGAAATGAAGGTGGAACAAGTTTCGTTAAATGTCCACGGACACTCTTTAGATACAAGAGTAAGCAAGTACGAAGAGGAACAGGAAAACCGAAATATATAGGAATCTTTGCTCGCAGGCATACCAAGAGCGTGCTATCGACAATGCGCCGGGGATGGATTAAGCAAAGTCAATTACTGTCAGAAATGGCCAAAGTAAAGAGAAAAAAAAATGTTTGATCACCGAGCGAGAAATGAAAACTGGAGGTAAACTCGTGTAACTCAACCACGTGAGTTGATCTCAGAGTCAGCATTCCCGTTGCCTGTGCAGAGACGGACTGGAGGGTCCCAGGATTCGAGTCCCGACGGTGGCAGGATTCTCGATACTCACTGCACAGCAAGATCGAATTTAGCCAATCTGGGGAATTGTAGTCGCCAACTGTTAACGGCAGTTTTCCGTCATTTCTTCGATCAACACCAGAAGAATGCCGGGGTAGTACTCTAACAAACGGTCCAAAGATCGCGCGCGATCTTTCCTTCCACTTCCTTTTTCTACCCTCTCCTTCATTCATACACTCTTACATGGACCACACTACTACCGTCGACGTGTGGGTCGGCGGCGGATTTCACCATCCACCAACGTGGAAGGAACCTCCACCTCCCGGAATAAAACATTCACTACGCGGACGGAATCAATGACCATACCAGTTAACGTGTCCAGAAACACACAAATCGTGCAACTTATGTTCCCGCGCCAACCCCACCGCCTGCTTCGTAAATCACGCCCCGCCTGCCTCCATGCTACACGAGACGCTTCCGAAACGCGACTGGATAAGGTGGTTTAAGTTAGCCCTTGAATGTTTTGTTTTTGTTCTTTAATATTTGTTAATTTGTTCTGTTCGCCTTTCAGAATGACGTGATTTACTTGTGGCTGAGATACAAGAACGTTTCTTACAATCAAAAAAGGATGTAGACCACGGAAGTTAATGAACCAATGATTTGTCAGAGCAGTGTGAAGATCGCACCTTATAGAACCTGGCGAGGGAGGTATCACGTAGTCCAGAAGATTTTAGTTGTTGGTAAAACGGAATCATCCGTTCCCGTTTTGTTCTTCGCATCCGTTTTGTATCCCTGGCGGAAAGGGATAATTATTAGGAGTTACTGATTACTGTCGCACCGAATTAACAAGGTGGTTGAATGATATGCGATTTACATTTACTATTTACATGTGTAAACTGGAGGTATCTACAAGTTTTATTATTACTAGTATTATTATTATTATTTCATAAACAGAGTCATTTACGACAAGAGTAACGACTGCTCGAACTTATACCCTCGGAAACACAGTACAGATTCCTAATCAAACAGTTTTCAATATCTGTAGGATGTGCACTACATTTTATATCATTATATTCTGCAGAGTTCTTATTAACCAATTTTAACTGAACATACCTTTCACGAAGGAGAAATGACTGGAGAAATGTCTGTATAGTTAATGATTAAGTTGTGCACATTCCAGTAATTACATGCTATCTCAGAATATTGTAAATTTCGAGAGCATGCAGAGGAGTCAAAATGATCAATGATCTTTTTGCCAATGAACATAAGAGGAAATTACATGTGAGGGAGTTATATACATTTATACTCAAGTCAGTTGCCCCTGAACGTTAAGCAACCCAGGACGCACAGATGTTTAACAGATACATCAAATCTCCTTGATAGCGATGATCGTGACCTGCCGAACATCTGTCCAAAAAAAATGCCTAAAAATTAGGGGGAGATATCACACGTGTGACCTCATTATTTGGAATTTCCTCCATGTTCATGAGCAAACAGGATCAATTTTGACCCCTCTACACGACCTGGAAGTTTGTAACATGTAATCAGACATTTTTCTGGGGTAAAATTCAACCAATCAACCAATAACCAACAAACCAACAAATTTAACCAATATTACCAATGTATCGTGTAATATTACAAAATAGATATAGCGTACCTATAACCAGACTAAAAAAATTAATATAAAATTCTCACTTTCGGGGGAAACTAAATTTGAAACGATAACGTTAAGGTAATGTCATTTTATCGTATCTTTATGTCAAGGATAGGGTGTGAAAGGAAACAGCGATAAGATGTTTTTCATTAGAGCAGCAATTCTGTTACCTCTTATTCGTTTGTGCCAGAAACAAATACATGAGAATGCACCGTCGTTTATCCCGTTTTTTGTTGTTGTTTTTTTTTTTGTTAACTAATGTGTTCGTATATATTATGTAATTATTTTAACTTCATCGAATATTAATTAAAGCTGTGCAAAAAACACGGAATAAAAAATATATACAGCCCATCAATTTTCAACCGCAGATTCAAAACACTACGCTCGAAGCATTAAATAAATCCTATTTCATTAGTAAATGTTCAGTGATAATAAACCAAATTAGGACCGCTTGCGGTTTTACCCAATCAATTATAAAGCATTGGAACACGCTTCGCCCAGTATTGCGTTGGTTCTGCGATAATCTCTGCCACCATATCATTCGAACTAAATTTTCTCCTCCTCACTTCAAAAATCTCAAGAGACTTCCGTACATTCAGTCTCCTCCTCGTACATAAAATTTTAACACTTTGTTCCGTAAGATAATTCCGTCTACAAGACCTCAAAGATAATTTTAGAAAGATGATCCACAGTCTTATTATTCAGCGAAAGGGAGATTTTATTGTGTTGCTGTTACGCGAAAGAGGTTTCTGGAACGAAACAAAATGAATAAATCATATGCGAAAATAGTGACACAACCAACAAGGGCAGAGCAGATTCGGATATAATCAATAGATAACATGTATTAATGGTAACAAAGCAAATGCAGTTAGCCACTAACCAAACCCATTACCACGAACAAAAGGTGATTCTGAGTACAGCAAACCATATTTTTCTCCTGAATGCAACAAGCAGTATTGAAAAGCACAAAGCGAGCGAATAAAAACGGTGAATTTTAGTAAATTTCATTCATATCAGAGTAAGAGTGATGCGGAGTAAAAAAAAGTAATAAAAAAACAACAGAATACTAAGGTAACATTAATGGTCTCAGTTTAAGGCTTTCTGCTCAAACTGGTGCACGCAACCCCTATCTGTTTGTAGTTTCGCATTCCAGTATTAAGATTGAGGACTTCTGCCAAGGGGTTCTCAGGTTCCGAAATGTGGGGAGTCGTAATTTCCTCAAATCGCGCCATATGCGTGACCATGATGTTCTAATGACGTATAAAAAGCCCTCAACACGGCGGCGGTCTCGCCCTGTTGCGGCAGCCCGCGAAAGCCAACAACGGCCGGCCGTGTGTGGGGCGCAGCAAATAAGTAATCGCCGGCCGGCGCTGAAACGCTGCTCTGCGGCCGAGAGGGAAGCCTGATGCGCGGCACGCAAACAGCAGCGGCGGGCGGCTGGAGCGGGGCTGGAGCGGGGCTGGAGCGGGGCTGGAGCGGGGCTGGAGCGGGGCAGGAGCGGGGCAGGAGCGGGGCAGGAGCGGGGCAGGAGCGGGGCAGGAGCGGGGCTGGAGCGCGGCGGGTGCGGGTAGAGGTGGCGGTCAGAGTGGTGGCTCGGGTGGGGGTGGGGTGACGAACGAGCCATTAAGGCGGTGCCCGTTGCGGAACCGCGGAACACCAGGCGCAGACCGCGGGCAAAGCTGGACGGCGCGAATTATGAGAAGCGCCGACCCCGCAGGAAGGGAGGGGAGTGCAGACGGTGAGAAACGGACGCGCGTCACCTCTCCCCCTTATGCGCAAACCCCACGTTGCTCACCTCCAATGGGCGGTAAGAGCACCGAGGACGCCGAAGAGAGAAATGGGGACAGAGGATTTCATCTCAAAGAAGAAAAAGGACAATCTTCAAATGGTTTACCATCACCTTACAGAAGAAAACTGACTCATTTTCAATACCAGATCGTCTCTCATTTTCCCAATTATTGTCTTCCAACGTTTCTATATACAATTCCGAATTGTGTAATTTAATGACAATAGTCCAAACTCCTTGAAATGTTTGATGATAATTCTTTCACTTCCTCAGATTCCAAATACTAAAGTTGAACAAAATCAACCAAACATGTTTTGGATACCTTGTCTAAACTTCGGAAGGAAAGTATTGTAATGAATAGTAACATAAACTGTGACAAAAATGTCGAATCTATAATCATTTATAAGGCTTAATCAATAACAAATGCGTCAATAGTGAGGTTTAGATAATGAGAAGCCGGTTCATGAACACTCACAAGAACTTTTGCTCAACGAGAAAGGAATACGAATAGGATACGAAAGAATTACGAAACGACAAGTCAGTGACGGCCCGCACAAAGAATCAGGGAACAGAACAATCCTGCGAGACCAAGCTGCTCCACAGAAAAAAGACCCACCACAGGTGACCGTGATCAGGCAGTTCGGCAGGACCACGACGGACCGTAGCATTCCTTTGAGAGCGATCACGCACGCGTTGCCAGCTGTCTCTGCCCCGGTCGCGCCCCAGCCACCCAATTCGGGCGGGCCCAGGTGCGAGGCGCGGGCCCTGAATTACGCGGCCGTTTCCGTCCCCGCCGCCTCTCCGAAAGCGCTCACGCGCCAGCGCCCGCCACGGGGGGGGGGGAGGGAGTGTGGGAGCGGGAGAATTTACGCCGCCCGGAGATCCACGCGGACGCGGAGGCCGGCCGCCATTTGCAGTGAGCGTGCGCGGGGCGAAGGAGCGACCCGCTGTGCCTGCCTCTTTCTCTCCAAAAACCATGGTCCTCATGAAGTGGAATCCAGGCCCCTCACCGGTACGTAGGACCCAATGGGGAATCATCCCTTTCCCGTAACTTAACGATATAGTAAAGTCGTTACTTGACCAAACTCTTCCCATTTAATTCGTATTGTATTAAATGCTTATTTTCGTAATTAAACAGTCTGATTTTCATTCAAATTGGGAAAAATTACATCACACCAATGGAGTCTCGCACTCCCACATCCACTAAAACGCAGCTACCTCACTAGTGAAATTAGCGCGTGATAACGTCAGACTATTCTCGCTTTTTTGCCCATGCCTACTTCGGAATCTTACTTCTCTAAACCAAGAAATCCTTTTTAAACTTTAATCGACACAAAGGGTAGGCCTACTCGAAGTATTTCGTATGTCATTCTATCACTGCTCAGTTTCTTCTGCATTTCGCTACTTCAGCTTGTACAACTTTCGCATTATACTCGTTTGCAGCATATACGATCAAATCGCTTGTACTAACAATACATATACTGCTCACCGACGACGATCTGACTATATTGCGTACTCCGGCACATTCTCAATGCAGAAAACTGCACTTTGTATAATAACTCCCATCATACTTTGATATTGATTGAAGACTATTAAATGACAGTAAAACCTCATAATAAAGTTTAACTCCACTTCCCTTATTATAAGAATAACTGGAAATTTCTTGCATTCCAATACACTCACACCCCTTTCCAAAAACTTATTGATTAGTCCATCTGAATTTCACAGCAAGCCACAAGCGACATCAAAGGATATACGAACTGTCAACATTTCGTTATCCAGTAAATACCTACGTGTTTATACAGAACATATTTACATTGAATTCCATTACGATATTTGTTATTCAAATTTCTATATATCAACTGTCAATAACCGCATGCATGCTGCCAATTCCGATTTCTCAAACAAATCATTAGAATTGAATTGCTAATACAGTTATTTTCTATGCAGAAGCAAACATGAGGTATTCAACGGTGTTTCCAAGAGATCAAATGGAGGTCTCTATTTAAACGAAAATAATTTCACACACATCATTATACGACGAGATATTCTAATTTTCTACGAATATATACATCACAAGAGTTTTATATGACTTCTAATGTACTCCTATTCAATATGAACACAATATTTAGAGGCTCATGAACACTTCCAACAAAATAATTACAAAGTGGCACTTACATCTTTTATTTTCATAAAAAATTGCTGTGCACGAAAATTATCTCGGCTACAAATAACTGGTATCGAGAGGACCAATTTCTTCTAGTTAGTTTGTCAAACAGGTTCATAATATATATTCTCTGTTACAATACTAAATACATCTCATATGCTCAATAAATGTAACTGAAAACTGCAAAAACTTGTTGCAGAAGACTGATAAAAATTATAATAATATCAGCATTATTAATTTATTACTATAAGACCATACACCCTTAACCTCTTTCATACACCACTAACATTACTGTACCATCTTCCATCTAGTGAAAAATTCAATCGAGTCGAGACCAACGCCAGCAGCAGCTCTCAGCCACACGTTACTATCGTTATGGCACATCAAAAGAACTAAACGAACATTCGTGTAACGATTATATCCACTGACGCAAGAGCAATACAATTTCACACCAAATTGACAATTCCTAATTCGGCGTAAATCCAAAGAAAGAATTTCCAATAGAATGTCTCTGGCATTTCATTACAAAGCTGCTATATTTTAATGATCACTAAAATAGAAAATTATTTTCTTGTCCCTAAGACCTGACGATAAATATTTCGGTCGAAAGGGTCGCACCATTCATACTTAGAACACTTCATTCAAAGCACACAAACGAAACGATAAAAACGTTATTTTAACAAATTAACCGTACTGTTAGTAGGTTAACGATTTTGATTCTTAACATAAAGCTTTCTAAACACGTCACTGGCAAGTAATATTAAAACAATCCAGTAAACAACTTGCTCCAAAATATTCTAAGCAACATTGCTTACTTATTGTAAAGGACAGGTAAAGTTCCTAACAGAGGAACTCAAATACGATTCCCGAACCCAAAGCGTTTTCTAAGGCATTTCAATTTATTTGCCAACGCAGCTCCGATTCGTCAACGCTCCTCTGATAAGGCGCGAGCGCTTCTCCCCTCCGGGCGAGCAAAAGCAGAAACCTCTGTAACTCGCGACTGAGCGCGAAGCCACTACAAAAGCGGCTTTGTTATGAATGTCGGAAACGTTTTACTCCACTAAAACAGCACTGCTTTCCAATAACGGCAACCCAACGCGCACTAGCCTTACATCCTCCGCAATAGTTGCGCGCCCAACGTCATTTTGTCGGCGATGCTGCGGGCGGCGGCGAGGCAAAACCGCACTCTGGCGGCGGGCGCGTACGCCCTCCTTCCCGCGGAAGCCTCCCGCCCCGCCCCGCACAGAGTAGTATACCATCCGCTGCGGCCCACGCAAAAAGCGTTCCGCGCCTCGCAGTGGGCGGCAACTCGATGACGGAGAAGGGTACAACGTTGCGCACCTTCCAGCAGCGCAAGTCAATGAGTGCTCACGGTCCACGATCTATTATAAAAAGAATGTAACATTACACCCACGCATATGGTACTAGAACAATGTCACAATGCGCACCTTCCAGCAATGATACTATTGAATGAGAAGGAATTTAAAAATGGACAGAGATACATTCTCCTTACATTAATTGGAACATTCAAGGGCAAAACTAGGGTTTTTAATATGTTATCTACAAGAATTGACTTTTTCTCATATGAGAAATAATATTTCATCATCGCTTCATTCGACGAATTGTTCTTATTCGTCCAAATGTTCGTATCAATTCGCCTCTTCGGTCTGATATAACTGAACGTAGGTGAAGTGGGGGAAAATTCGTTTACCCTTTTCAAATACCTCTAACCCACTAAATCCTTCATCATGCTCACGAATGACGGGTAAAGCACGGAGAACTTTCTCGTAATTAAGCCTGCGTTTCCATCACAAAATTCCACAGCGAGTACATCCACAAATAGAAATAAATTATTAAATAGTCTCATGATATTTGAAGCTTTTACTTTCAGTTTATTTTATTTTCCTTTTAAACGTACACTAAAATACGTAAACGTTTTGGACCCTTTTCCACGACTTCCTATTTCCTAGTTCCAAGACGCAGTGAAAGTATTTCTTACTGATTTATGGTTGATAAATCATCAGTTGAAGTGTTGGAAATTACTAGTTGAAATCTCTATTTTATCACTTTAAATTGATTATCGCCGTCGTCACTGTCATATCATCCCTAAAGAGTCCGAGTCCATCAAAGTGATTGCTCTTTCTATACCAAAAGACTTTCAGGAGTAACATGTAATTACCTTAATACATGTTCTCCATTTTCGTTCACTGATGCGGCCACAAAGAAGTTTCAGTTCACGTCTTTTCCAATCAATATCGACGGATAAATTATTCAGAATACTATGAAATGAAATCCCAGAACTCTAAATAGTTATCTAGTTTACTAGCTACTAGGCCGAGGTTGGCTTATAATTAAGAGCACCGTTTTGTTAAGCATTCATTACCTCAATTTCTGTCCCCGCAATGGGACTCATTTATGAGATGGCAGGGTTTGCGAATCGTGCAAGGGTTTGCGAATCGTTTTGGGCCAGTGTGCACGGCGCGGCGGCGGAAGCGGAGGCGACTGCGTGGGCTTCTTTGCGCCACATGTTCGCTGTGTCTCTTCCATTATACCGCTCAAGCACGCTGAAGCTGCGCCACGCAGACTACCGCTACCGCACGGAACGAGCGAGGTTGCCGCGTCTACAGTTCAGTATGAAATTCCAGGCGACCTCCTACGAGAAACGCGCACAGCATCTAAAATAGGTCACGAACGTATTCGTGAATGCAACCAAATTCATTTTTAAATTTTTTCGGTGAAGACACAAGAAAAAAAAATTACTTCTATGAACTTCGTACTTGTGCTGCTTCTTGTGCTGTTCCGATTCTGAAAAGCACCAATAAATGAAGCCACCCACAAAACAAGTTGTTTGGGAGTCGAAATTAAACAAAAGACTGACGAAAAGGAATACTGCCACAATATCCGAAAGTTTCCTCTTTCCAACAATTATGAAATTCGAAAGAGCTCTGTATCTCCACGTAACAATTGGCTGAGGTAGCGTCCGTGAGCCCTTCTTGCAAAACAGAGGACACTTGTGCTTCTATCTAAATGGCGGGCCCTGGTAAATCTTATTTTCATTTACCATCAATTGTTTTTTAATTTTATTTAATTATTAATAATTTTTGGATTTAATAAAGTTGTAACAAGAAGAAAACATCATTTTTTGAAACATACACAAATACAATGTTGCAAGATCAATTTTCACACTTGTTTCCTTAATATTCTCAGAAATAAAAAATCCATTACTTTTAATTTGTTCACAAAGCAGTTAATTTCTAAAAATGTAATTCTTGTGAATCTGGGGACGCATTCAAATGCTGTAGCTTGCACCGCCGCGCCGCTTCAGCGCGCCCCGCCCGCCGGCGCAGTAAGGCGCACGTCATTGTCTCCGCGATCGGGAAGGTTTGCTTTGTTTCGTTTTTCTTCGCCGGTGAGGAACGAGTCGGTAGTCGCACCTATGCTCACAATAGGAGCAGGCAACTATTCCTTCCAGAGACTGGAAGGGGGAAGAGGGAGAGACGATTCTTAATAATAATCTCCGTGAAGCACTTTGTAATGAAGCAGACAATAAAACCGCGCCGACAATACACTCTTTGGAGGACTCCGGCGTCTAAAAATTCCCGAGTCTGTAAACCTGATTTTCTGGAAGGTGCGCCGGAACGATTTTTTACTCGCCTGGCTCGCCCCCCCCCTTCTCTGTCTTCCCCCGTCTTTCCGTTCCCTTCCCTTCGCTCTCCCGGAGTGGTGGAGCCTGCGCAGGCACGTGGATCCCAGCGAGAGAGAAAGAAAGAGCAAAAAAAGAGCTTTTATATATGAAGTCGCCAGCGGCCCTATCGACGCACAGCCGCGCGCCCCCGCCTCTACTTCTACCCCCGCCTCCAGTCTCCCCACCACCGTGACCCCGCCCCGTGCGCAGGGGCGGCGCCGGTGTCCGGCCCAGGACGGTGCATCCGAAAGGGAGGCGTCACCCGTTGCAACATCGCCGCCCACCTCCCCGGTTGAAAGCGGGGGCGAAGCTGGCACAGCCGAAGGCGTGTGGCAGGAAAGACGAAGGCGAATGAAGGCGCAAACTAGGACGAGGGTCTCCGAGGGTCGCGGAGGCCGAGCGACTGGGTCCCGACGGAGCGGCTGCGGGAGGCTGCCGCCGCCGCAATCAAAGGGCAGAGGTCAGGAGGAGGAGCAGGCGGCTGCCCACAGAAGAATGCAAGAGAAAGAGGAAGGGGAGAGGCAGGAGAGAGGTAGACAAAGCGAAAGTCGAGGCACCGTGGACAGTCGAAGAACGACCCTTTCGCCTTGACGAAGCATAAATGGATGAAAGCGCACGGCAGAGGTACGAGTAAGAGAATAATCGCCTGAACGCCTAGAGGCGGAGGTGGAAGGGAAGGTCTTTCGTCCTCAGAGACAGAGAGCAAGCCGTAGAAGGGCGGGAACGGGCAAGGACGAAGGCGAACAGACGGGTAGCGGCCGGGGGAGGAGATGCGGAAAGGAGGCAGAGGGAAAAAGCGGCGAGCGGGGCGGGGCGTGGGCGGGGCGGGGAGGTCGGGCGTCGCGCTGCCCTGGGGCGCGCTCGTCCGCACGTAACGGGATCAGCTTCCGCCCCTCTGGGTCCCCAGTTTGATCCCGGGCAAGGATGTGTGGGAATTCGTATCGGATAAAAGTGGTTTCCGCTCCCGTCGCCCCCCTTTGCCCTCATCACAATAAATAGAAGCGCAGGGCAGGGCCCGGTGGCCGAGAGGCCGGGCGGCCCTGCGGGCTGGCCAGCGGAGCGCGTCGGACGCGGTGTGCCGTGTCGCGCTGCGGTGACGCAGAGCGTCGCGTGGAATGGCGCCCCCCCCCCGCTTTTCCACAAATACCGAATGCGCCGCAGTGATGCGAGGCAGCGCCGGCGGCTGCGACGGGGAGGGGTCGGCTCCTCGCGCTGCGCCGCCCAGCGCTTGGACCGCCTTTGAGCGCGCCCTCCCGCCCGTCACCGCCACTATCTTAGCTCCAATTCTTACATCCGACTTCCAGAAACTTGCGTGGCAGGGCCCGGGGGTATGAACTTGGAATTATAATGCAGCTTCGATGACCAATTCGTTTATCTCAAATTAGATCTTCAATATAGTACATATATCTCTCAAATTTTCATTTTCCGTTCACGCATCTCATGCTTTTGAAAAATGATAACGCCAACGATTTGAGGATATATTCCATAACGCGATTTATTTCTTTTCCCTTCAGATTCGAGATGTCGAGGGTCCAATGCTTTGGTAAAACTGTGTACAACTACAGAAGACAGCATTAGTACGAATCTAAAAAATGGTTATTGAGTACCAAGAGTATAACATAGCATTTTTAAATCTTCTTTCATTTATTTTATTTAATGTTTTCCAAACTTATAGCTCAATCTTGACGTTTCACCCAAAATACGAAGTAATTTCTCTTTTTTCAACCAAGATATAGAAGAAAGGTATAATAACTCTACTATTCATATTCAATTAATTTCTGCTTGGGTATTATAAACAATTACCCAATCTATCACGAATTGAATTGGAAATGAGTTAATTATTAACGGTTACTATATCAACATACCAGAATTAATATGAATAGTAAACAGTTTGTCGATACGAACAGCGCAGATAGCTGCCGTCGGCAGCATCTCTTCAAAAGTATTATGGATCCTTCGTGACGCATGGAATTTTTATCTGGTGAACATGGAGTGGAAGGCGAAATTCAATATCACCCAGGTAACCCCTTTAATAATCTAAACGGTATTTGATTATTAACGAGGAAAACGAAGTTTCAGTTCTGTTTGTTCTGATGGCTCAGTCTGTTCTTGGTCACGTAACATCCAATAGCGACAAGGTAAAATATAAATAAACTTGGTTAACTAATGCTCGTATGCATAATTTGATTACCTACGATCATTTTCCTCGTATCATCAAGCGATTCTCCACAAGTGGAGCCCCACCCTTGGGCTGACTGACAGGGGAAGGCAGAGAAAACTAGGAGCCTGAGGTAGTAGATCCACCGGGCCCACTATTTTAAAACAAAATCAATCTCGCCACCCCTAGTACATACAGAACAGAATTTATTTGTCAATAGCAGTTAATCTGAATGAGAAGTAAATATTTTTTTTTTTTTTTTTAAATTTTGATTGAAAAAAAATTCGCGGCTTGGGGCAAGTAGCCTCCAACTGTTCCCTTTCTGGACACCCGTGCCCACTGATGTCAAAGCCGCGCGTCTCAGGGGATCTACTAGTCTCCGCGGCGGCGCCAGCATCCACTAAGTAGATGTCACGAGCAGCAGCGGCGGCGTGAACACCTGGCAGCTGCCAGCGGAGCCCAACGGCCAGTCCAAGTTCGAGCACCGGCAAGCACCAGCTGCGCCCGCGGCCGAGCGACAGGTGGGCCAATGAACTGGTCTCGCCAGCCGGGGGGACGGGCGGCGCGCGACGCAGGTCACGACTTCCGTTTATGGGAGGGGCACCTCGTCGCCACGCGGAAGATCATTCTAAGAGGGTGGAAAAAGGGAGCCGAATGCGGACTCGAAGCTGACCCGAAAGAGGAGGTCGAAGCTAAGCTGAAAGATAGCGACATTGGAACGCCCATCGCTTTCACGGCTGGTGAAAAATTAACTAATACAGCCAGCTGCTGGCAGGTAATGTTTCGGAGTCCATACATCACTGCCTCGACTACATGGCTGGAGATTGCACGAGGGCGAGTACAAAAACCGCGAATATTCAAAGGATAACGAACAGTGAAGGGATACATATGGAGGGAGAAAGAGACGTCACCAGTAGTCAACCAGGCTGCTTGACGAGAACCATGGGAAAAAAGCATCGCAAGGGATAGAGAGGCAAGCACGGGGATCATCACCAACGCCATCGTCACAATGCACAAGGCCTTCATAACTGTCGGAAAGGGCACGGAGACGGTAAACGAGTCCCAAGAGAAAGGCGCGTCCGGCAGCCCTAAGTTCGCTCAGGGAGTACTCGGAAGAAGCGTGACGGAGCTGCGCACACGTACGGACTGGCTATTCAACGAAGTGCGTGTCTGACTGAACAAGAGCAATCGATACATAACAGAGCGACAATTCTTGATGTCACGATTCGGAAGGCACGCTTGCCAAAGCCAAAGCGGGCGAAACTTCTCGAAAGAAAGGATAGGCAGCGACAGAGGGCGGAAACGTAAGAAGAGGAACAGCAGACGACGGGGAATTAAACGGTTTACGGTGGCGCGGGCCCGATACAATTCCTTATCGCAACGGCGTTTCCTTGCGGGGGCCGAGTCAAGTTCGCTCGCCGGGGACAGGAACGGGGAGGAGACGAAGAGTCTTGGAGGCAGCGGCAAAGCTTCGCCCAGAGGCGCGAGGCGACTCGAAGCGAGACGGGGCGGGGCGAGGCGAGGCGAGACGGAAGCGCCTAAGGACGCCGACGACGTAGGAAATCCGCCCGCCTCCGCCCTCCGGATGCCCTTCTGCCAGCTCGTCACGAACCCGCCCCGCCCCCGCCTCATCTCCACGATCACGCTCCGTTCCCTCCACCCCGCGCGCTGTCCTCGTCTCTAAGGCGCCGCCCGCGCGCTCCCGCATCGTCCATCGCTCCTCCCCGCACGCATCGCTCTACAGGGCCCACACTCCCCCGCCGTTAACTCTCTGACGCTATTGTCCCCGCCGCCACGCAGAGCGCCTTCGCCCGCACCGCCTCTGCGTCAGCTCCGCCGCTCGCCACTCAAAGCGGCGACCCTCAACCGCTTTCCCACTCCCCGGGCCCGCCCCACCCCCTCGCGTCTCGCCTCCGAATCCCCGACCCAATCTCTCGGAGACGTCGACGATCCCGGCACCGCCACCCTCGCAACCGCCCCGCCACCTCCACCGCCACCGAGGCCGTTGCGAGAGGCGACCCCAAGATAAACAATAAGTGGAATCGCAAGGCGTGGCAAACGACCCCGCAATCGATTCCGCACGTCGTACCTGTCCCAACGCCGCCCAATTATCGTATCGCAGACCAGCGCGCCTCGAAGGGGCATTCCCCGTAGGGGAGTACGAGGGGGCGGGGAGTTTCTTTCTCTGCTCGCAATACGGGGCGCCGCACGCCGCAGCGGATACGACCCCTAAATCATCTCCCGAGCAACGTTTATTGGCCAGACTTCCGGGTCAAGTGATACGTATCTTGGCAAGAATCCTGCAAAAGCCGTCGCACAGGGGTGGAAAGGGAAGGCGGGGGCAGGGGATGGCATTGCCAGGCGAGGACGTTCAAAAGTCGGACGTACCTTCGTGAAAAACGCTCCTTCGTCGAGCCAGAGGCGCAGGGCAGCGCCGCCTCGCCGTTCCGGCGTCGCTGTCACCCCCACCCCCGGCGACTTCCTCGCTCACGCCAAAACAGAGCGCGTGAAACTTTCGCTCCAAATATCCGGCAGCAGTAAAGAAACACACCCCGCGGTGAACGTTCCGACAAGATACATCCTACTTCTACAAATGATAGCAATAAAAAAATATGTCCGTTACCTAATTTTCGTTTTCTGGCGCGGGGCGAATCAAAAGAAAGCAATTTCCGGCAGGAGCAGCCAGCGCAAAGCGAGCGAGCGAGCGAGCGAGCGAGCGCGCGCGCCGCTCAGAAGGCTCAGCGGCGGATAAGGGGGCGGGGCGAGGAAAGCGGGGGCGGGGGCGGGTTCTGATAGGGAAGGCGGAACCATCGAGAAGGGCGAAATGCCAGAGGAGCCGCGCGGTGGTGCCGGAGCGGGCGCACGAGGGAAAGTGGGGCGGAAGGCGAAGCTCAGAACGAGGCAGAAGCGCAGACAAAGGGCCTCCGAGTACACCAGAGGCACGGAGTAAGGAGTGGACTACGGAAAATTCCAGATTCGGTACAGAATGCGGGGAACGCAAAACAAACGTTTCAATTAACATGTCCCAAGATAATACCGGTCATTATATGGATGTGCCCTAGTTATTTTGAAAGAAGTCCTATATTAAGAGCTGGTTGGAAATATCTATTTAAAACCGAACCAGTTCTATTCTTACTTTTTCATCTGCATTACACTAACGCATAAGTTTTGCAGTAAAATGTATTAAACCTCTATCTAGTTTTTACTCAAATTATTGGAGATACCAAAAGCATAGATATTACATATTCACCGACGCACTTTTTCAGAATTAAATTTGTGCATCTCTTCTCCAACCACTATATTACATAAACATTGTGACGGTGCATTCCATTCGAAATATTCGTGCATGCCAGGCATCAAAATATTACAATGATGAATCATATTATTATATATGTGTTTTGATGCGTACAAATATATAAATACTTAAATAAATAAAAAGACATGTTTTACGAAAGGGTTGAGAGTTCAGACGGTCGTTGCAGATCGTACATACTCTAAAGACATCAAGCCAAGAAAAAACGGCGAATGAACGATGCAAGAAAATAATTCAATCACACATTGTTCGATGGACCCATAGGAATCGTGCCCACACCAATACTTTTTAAAGCGACAATGTTAACTTAGGCGGTGCGACAATCCCAGAGGAAGCCGTAATCGGATCGGCACACAACCCGGGCCGTCTCTTTGTCGGCGCGGACGACGCTCCTGCTCGTAGGCGCGGGGCGGGGCGGGGCGGGGCGGGGCGGGGAGGGGAGGGGGTTCGAGGGAGGAGGGGGCGGCGGCGGAGTTTGTACATAGTGCCTCCATTGGGCGAACGAGGCGGAGCCAGAGAGACTGTGACGGCAACGGAGGAACGCCTTTCTCTCCGAACGAAGTAGTTTCTATCCCCAAATTCGTAAATGCTGCAATTCTTACAAATACAATTAGTTTTTCATCGACTTCAGCATAATGCCAAATATTCGAGCAAGGGTACCAAATAATCGAACACAACTGTTCTGTATAATACTAACGCTTGTTGTAATAACATAATAGAATACCTTAAACTGGGATTTACTTTGTTAGGGATTTTGAGTTTTTACTTTGCATTGGCCGGTCGGATTTTATTTTAAAGTGAAAACATTTTGTTGCAAAATATATGTCAGCTCCTCTCCTAAACAGTGATTTATTTTAAGTTTCCGAATCTTTAATAACTATAGAGATATTTAAGTTAAAGGTTGTCACGAAGTTACCCCACCATGTGTGACTAAAATGTTCAAAAAACTTTGGGACGCGCTTCGGCAAACTTTGATGTTTGCATTTTGTGAGGGGCACACCCGTATGAACCACTTGGTTTCCATATTCCGGCGGCTTAATGCAGATCTTCGCTTCAGCAAAATTTCGGAGATCACGTGAACAGCGCAGGAGATTTTAACAAAATCGCCCCTAGTGTACAGAACTGGAAGACAGCTCCAGGTGAGAGTCTCTTAGTGGCGTGGGATTTTAGGCCGTAGTTAGTTTGCTTTCCTGGCCTCATGGTGGCGAGGCAAAATTTCACTACACGTCATGAAGTAAACCCTGCATTGACAGAGGAACAGGCACACACAAATACTCCGTTTACTCAGACTATTGGCACTATAGAAATTATCCTGAGCACCTTCATTCATCATTATCATTCGTAATTTACTCATATTACACTCATATTCCCGCTGCCGAACAATCTTTCATTCCAAACATAATGTGTATTCAAGACACAATGCGATTTCATACCCGGGAACATAGTACTAAAAATGAAATAGACAAAAACCGAAAACGGATAAAATTTTTCTCGTCAGTACCCACTTGTGTCTGTATCGATAGACCACATGAATAAAAACTTTTCCAAATTTCTTCTAATAAGCGAATACACAAATATTACCAAATATCACTACCAATCAATAGTAGTAATTATATATTCGTAATAATAATAATAATAATAATAATAATAATAATAATAATAACAAAAATAATAAAAAGAATTTCGTGAAATCTTCGCCCTTTCCCAGACTCTCTTGGTATTGCTAACCGGAGTGCTCTGTTGCACACGGTACTCTTGAGATGGAATCGGCCGTGGTGAGGCTTCCCGAGGCCGCGTGCCGCCTTTTGCCGCTAGCCGACTTTCACCTACTCAATCCCCCCAAATCCGCTCACGCTGCCCCATCCGCCCCCCAACCCCCCCTCCACAAGCAGAGTGGAAGAGATACACATCCGAAAAACTCGAGTCCGCTTCTCTGAAGCGATGACTCAAACTCAGTGACACGGCACGCTAGATTCGATGCACCGCCATAAATCCCATTCTTTAAAAAATATGTAGCTTTCTGAGCCAGAAAAAATGCTATTACTTATTCCATCTTTATTTACCTTTTTTTCTCTTCCTTTCTAACACATTCGTGTAATGGTTCCGTTGACATTACTGCCTTTTTCACTCGCAATTACATCGTCAACATTTTTGACATGTAAAAACACTATTCACAATGTACAATACATGTAAATGGTCGGTTTTTTATATTCTA
The DNA here is from genome assembly GCA_031308135.1 of Acheta domesticus. Taxonomy (NCBI): domain Eukaryota; kingdom Metazoa; phylum Arthropoda; class Insecta; order Orthoptera; family Gryllidae; genus Acheta; species Acheta domesticus. The sequence goes on from JAHLJT010009436.1 coordinate 221,462,287, forward strand.
TTTCCGTTTTTATATTCCGCTAAAATAACAGGAATTATGTCCGGCGTAATAACTGTTATTTTAGAATAGGATTTCTTATAATCATGATATTTTTATTTAAAAATCCTATTTTATTTAAAACGGACTTTTTTATTTAAATCCATTACATGATGTGTTTTAAGTCTTAGTTTTAATCGTTCCAGTGGACTTTTCTAAAAATGTGGTCTTTTTTTATCACTGTAATGCATGTTTTATGATATTCTTACTTGTACAGTAATTTTTAAAGCATGTTTCGCAAGACCAGAATTGATCGCTTTTAAGGGAAGGGGTAATAATCGTTAGGTAAAAAAATAATAGATTTTTTGAATTAAATATTGAAATTACTAAGCACAAAATTAGCTGCAATGATAAATCTGTTATTTCAATAACACAATTTAAATAATCGAAGCTCTTCTTTACAGTTAAGCAGTCGAAAGTCCCCTTTGTCCTTTTCATCCGCCACCGAACGACATAGAGTAATGCCCTTCAAATCCAAAAGAGGTATCTAGGAGGAACCGGAGCCTCCGTTACAGTAGTCATTCTCAGATTTACGTTCTAAAACGCCTAGACGAAGCACATTTTAACGAACTGGAATGTTACTCGCAGCACGCCATTCAAAATTTAGTGGAGTTTATTGTTTCTAAAGGCACTTTCCAGCCAAAGCTACTCTCTAATCCAAATATATAGAGTACAGAGTGTTGCATCTCCAACCATACAGTAGTTGCAACACGAACACAGTAAGTGGGCTCGAATCAGAGGGTATGACGCGACGAGGCGCTCCGCAACACAGCACAGCACAGGCGCAGGCTAGATTCAAACATCCTTGCTCACGTCGCGATTCGAACCCACGATACTTTGAAAAGAGGTATTCACCGTTACCATCTAGCCATCAGAAATTCATTAAATATAATACAATTTTCACTTTGCTTTATAGTAAAAATATGCTAATTAATCGTGAAGTTTTATATGTGCGAAGGGAAAAGCAAAATCAAATTTAAGTCTGGCGCATTGTAATGCCATCAAAATGCGGCCTTCCGAACCCCGTGCCACAGCTTTACCAGACCCGGGCAGCTATCCCCGAGGCTTTCGCCGACCTCGCGGAAGCAGCAGGCGAACGACATGACATCTAGGAGCAACGCTGAGAACTCCCCGCCGCCTCTGCCGCGACCGTCGGAAACAGCCGCCCACACGTCCTTTCGCTCTCGGAAATAGTATTAATAAATACACCAATTCTCCATGCATTATGCAAGACAAGGGAGGTGTGGCAAGGTCACGGACGTATGCAGACAATAGCGAAGGTAGCTCGACTCTTGTGCTTTATCGACTTCCTTGTTTGCAGAGTATCCCGTTATTCTTATAGAAGCTGTCCAGAACATCAGTCGTCTTGAAAGTAGCGACAATTTGTAAATAGCAACTAGATATTTCTTTTAAGAACTAAGTTGGTTGAACTAATAATAGGTTTCTGCCACGTGATGGCCCAGAAAATTAACCTTACATTATTTCATACTGGGTGCCCCTCTTTCAAATTACGATTCGGGCAATAGTTCGCAAAATATAGTTCAAAATTACAGTTGCAATTTCATGTAAAATTGAACTATATCCTCCTCCTGTATTTGCACTCATTAATGTGCACAAAAATTTTAAATGTTGCAGAATTTCACATTATCATTTCATTCACATAAGTCTCCTACCTTTTTTCCACTTGACAACTTAATCCGCTGTCTTTACTATTCGACCCACCATTTTCCACAAGTTCACATTATAGCATTCCAATTATGAAGTTTTTCTTCCGATATATTCTGTCCTTTCCACCTGCGTAGGGCAATGACACCTCATTTCCACTTACTAGGGTCATTGAGACTGAAAGCATTTAAGAAACTAGATGCTACAACAGCATACACTTTCTTGCATTAATTCTAAATTTGCAATTTTCGAAATTTAAGACCGTTCAAAGAAAATAAGACGAGAAATATTTTGCGCAAACTTAAAACGAAAGCTATTCATATTTAAAACAAATTGAACATGACTTTACTTCAAGATCCGTCTTCAAAAAACATATTTCATCAAGAAAAAATCTCTATCTTCGATATTGTAGATGTAGCACGACGCCCAAAAATGAGCACATTTGCGGTTTTCCAAACATTAGGTACTTTAACGAACATGAGAACTACACCATTCCCTTAAGCGTCCTTTACGCTATCCGAGGAGAAAATTTAATACAAACATTTGGAGCCATTTTTGAGCAAATTATCAAAATGTTTTTAAAGCCTCGTGTAAAATTCCGCCAAAAATTAAAATATCCGATTGAAACATCAATCCTCGAGTTTGTTGAGATCGGTCAGGGAATATCTATTTTGGAGAAAATCGGCTGTACGGTTTAGGCGCCAGCGTTGACCACAGACGGACAGACCATCAAATAATTTTTCGGCATCAAGGTTACCACGGGTAAGAGGAAGTAATCTATGTACCATACGGAACAGGATTAACTCAACTAATTCGTTACCGGTGCTCGTCAAAAAGAGATTTTCTTCAGAAAAATCACCGTTTCCCGGCGCGGGATTACGTAGGTTTCTCTTCTTACAAAGTAAGTGCGAAAAAATAAATAATAGTGGGAATGTGCGGCACACCGAAAGTTTTCCTCTTCTAGAATGTAATCAGGCACTGGCTTTTTCCATCCTCTTCGCGTTATGAAAGGTCTAATTTGGATATTGTAATGAAGACCAATGTTTGGGAGGTAACTACGTGTTGACAGTGACAATTCGTCATTCTAGCGGAAAATAGACTGAATGTGTTGCCTTCCCGCGTGAACAGACAGGCATGCCAACACACTGAAATTATTCATAGGAAATTTCATTTGGAAAAAAATGTCACTATTTCCTCCAAAATTACTGAACAACTACTTATACGTTTTTTTAATATTGTACGTTGTGTCACTTAAAGATCTAAAATTGAAGAAAATATTGCATTTAGAGAAATGTTGGCTCTCAAGGAAGTGCACGACAGATTCGAAAAATATTTGAAATTTTGCATTTTTAAAAATTCGTAGGTTTAAATGAAAATCAAAACGATGCAATATTTACAAATCACATTCCATCATTCCAGAAAAAAAATTGCAGCAATTTTTCAGAACATTTTGAATATGTCGAAGGGGCTTAACGTGTAAAGTATCCCCCAAAATTAAAACGTCATAATGATCCTGGAAACGGCACAACAGATTCCCATAAGTGTAACTTTTTTCTTACGTAGTGAACATCGGTAATATTGAATTAGACACAATGAGGCTCCACGAACTACAACTTTTATTTATCCCCTACTGCGCGGACAGCATACGAGAATGTCATCTGGAATCTTCTTAATGAGGAATGGCCCACCTTAAATGCAAACGCCAATAACGGCGCATATATTACAAGTTGCGCATTGCTTAGAGAGATGGCGAAGTTCAGCTGAATCAAATTCTTAGAATTCCTGCTAATTTGTGCTATCTTGCTCACAACTCTCTCTCCCTCATCACATCCACTCACTACTGTGGTACCGAGTTCTCACCAAATGTGAGAATCGGCGCTGTAGCACCCCTGGCTACAGCAATCGCCCACTCGCCCAAGCGATCGTCTCTAACGCAGGCTGGTGCTCCAATAAACGCATGTCTTTTGAACCAACTTTTATGAATTTACTTACGTAACCGAATTATCCCTTTCCTCCCCTAGCAAGCGAAATAGATACTACCCATTTCATAATTGTGAGGAAGGAGAAGAGTTGCTTGAGTGGTACGGTGCATCTGAACTTTTATGCGAATAAATTTGGCACAGGGCATGAAAAAAAAGGTTGGCCATCCTGCTCTACGACACGACGAAATTCAAGTTTGACAAAATTAAATGTACGTATTATTCAGAGCTTGTTTTCTTTCTTCTACCGCGGCGCGGCTCCCGAACGGCCCAAGGCTCCTGGGACGCAGCCTCCCCCCCCCCGTCCAACCCATGCCTCTAGCTGGCCCGGCCCACGTGCCAGCGACCTTGTCGCGCGCCCGCCAAAAGAAAATACGGTGCCGTACATTAGCAGAACGTATCGACCATTGTGACGCGGGCGGGCGGGCGGGCGGGCGGGCGGGCGGGCGGGCGGGCGGGCGGGCGGGCGGGCGGGCGGGCGGGCGGGCGGGCGGGCAGGAGCTCTCGCCTAATGAGGCCCGCGCGCATGGAAAGTACACGCGGCCGGAGACCATTACCGGAGGCTCTCGCGTCCATAAATCACGCGGACAAAAAAGTAACACGACCGGCAGACGACAGCTCGGAGATATTTTTTATGACTCCTACTCGGGTGAAAACACTTGAGAGAGCGCGCGCGACACACTGCACCGGAAGTGGACGCACCACCCACCCCGCACCCTTCCACCGTTTCATCGTCCCGCGAGCGCGCTACGTTGAGAACAACGCTGGTGGGTTGGACTTCACCGAGATGACCCCTGGTATTCACTTTCTGCAGGGAGACCAACAAATTCCTACACCGAAATTCCACATGTCTTTGTCTCTTCCTTAACTCTTCAATAACATTCCCATGAAACAAAACTGTTTCACGAGATTATTTCATATATATTGAGGCTCCGTTTCAATTCTTTAAACACTTCTTTGTACGATTTACTTTTTCGGAGTGGAAATTGCCTTATATGTTTCTCCAAAAATGCATTCTCTGCTTGAGTGAATCAACTGTGTGTTATTCTCGTCAAGTGATCCCAAAAAATCATATTATAGAGTTCTAACGCAACAGGCAAATTCACTGACCATTCCAAGCCTGGTTACAGAATTCTGGTATTAAGATAAAAAAAGACATCCCCATTCAATTGTTTCAAAATAAAAAATGCAAAAACGATTGAAACAGTTAAACCAATCTTGTAAAATAAGGGATTATTAATATCCTTGAATTTGACATTTTAAAAAATATGTATATTTTAGTGCTTTTGTATAAGAGTAGACACTTTTTATACTAGAGCTTCTGGTTCTTGCATATACGTCTTCTAATACTTACTCCATCACTTCTTCACTTTTCCTCTCACTGCTTTTTCTCGTAGAAGTAGAAAGAAAATATTGCAATCGTTCAAAAATAGTACCTTATGGGGGGGGACAATACTTCCATTACATTAAAAACAACCGTTTTCTTTACTACCTGAAGCAAGCCGGTTGGTTGGCATATCTTAAATTAGGGAAATAATCCCTTGCGAGACACACTCCACTACGCAGTCATGGACTTTAGCACTCTATTTCCAATGAAAATCAGTTCGTTTGTAGAAGGGAATGTAATAATAAAAAGGATTTACCGCAGCGTACCACGGGACATTTCCATTATGAATATTCAACAAGCACGTAATCTTACAAAAACAAAACACATGAATACGTAAATTGGAACCCGCTATATCTCAGTCGGTATTTATACAAATTCCCAGCAGAGGGGAGAAAAAAGAGGAAACTCGCTTCCTGTGTATAACGCTGCTGTGCTACATTCTAATCGAGGTTTTAGTTGAGTCAGGGTCAACAACAACCTCTCGAGAGTGTACTTGAGGATAATTTCCCTTAAAGAGTTCGAATTATTCACAGCTGGAAAGAAACGAAGCATTGAAAATATTTTCTTTATTCATTTGTAAGAGAATTTAATGATGGTAAGTTGAACACCCTTCCCTGTAGCACGACTATTCCGGGTACATATTTCTATGGTTCTCCTTCGTCATAATTCCTTTGTAATTTTATATCTCCTTTCTTCAAACTTCGAAATTTTAAACCATTTTATTTTTAATACTCTCCTTTTGTTTTTCAAACAACTATCTGGCATGGTTTCAGAAAAATGTATTCGTCCAAACAAAAGACGTAAACTTTCAAAGTTAAATATTCTTACTTTCTCCACAATTTAATATTTTTGTTTACTCATTTCCGCAGCTCTTTTTCACGCCTACTTGTGTATATCAGAAGATTGCCATGGCAGACTGCTAAAACAAACCGCTGAAGTTCTCTCTTATTTTGAAATTACAACATGCAATGAGTATTTCATATGTGAACGTACTGTCTGGCAATAAAATTTTCTTCAGGCATTGCAACTTTTTCCTCGATATATGATGGAGGCATTCATAACTTCGCCCCAGAAAAAAGTTCCACATGCGTTCAATGTCAAGGGGCCTAATAAGCAATGAGTCGCCAGTACTTGTGTACCTAAACTAAGATTTTGATTATTTAAATAGTTTAATTTAAATCACCAATAGTTTTATATCGAATGATTTTTTAAATCAACAATTTAAATCGTTTTTACAAACAGTTAAAATAACTACTTAATTTTTATTTAAAAGAACTAATAATTATAAAGTGCATTCAGAAATATGGGTATAAATAATACAGATATATAGCTAACATTTTTATTCAGAACAATTATAATTAGAAAAACCATATTTAATGGTCAACACAACAATGATAAACTTTTATAGATTATCTTACGGATCAAAGGTTTGTGTAAAAAAACGTTTGACAGCTCCAAAATGAGGCGTTCTTCATGGTGAACCCTGGAAAAGTGGTGGATACTGCTTTAACACACCGTCTGAGTTAATCCATACCCTGCTAGTAAGCACTAGCACGATATTTGTTGTACTTCCAGGTGTATGCAGTCTTTTTGCTAGTACAAACGCTCTAGCCGGATAAGATGGTAAAAAGTGCCCCCGCTTGAAATCGAAAAGTGAATCTTTCCTGAGTATTGGGACCACGAAAAACATTTTTTCATGGACTTTTAAATTCCTGCCCCCCTCACATCCGCTGTAATAACGAAAAACGTGTTTTTTTTAACTTTATTTTTTTCACTGACTCCGCCGCATGAATTTTCATGGAAAATAATGGGTATTTATGTAATATTTACTGAATTTTTCAAAAATAATTTTTAAAAATTTATTAGCAGCGAAATTTAACCTTTTAAATGGATTTGAAAATTTTGGAATTTTTTAAAGAAAGTTGTTTTTCCACCGGAATACGAGAAAATTCTCAAATGTTGCCCTAAAAATCATCCATCTTCTGGAATTTTTTCAGATTTTTATGATTGGTGCGCCATGTCTAAAAAAAATAAAATACGTATTTTCGTCACGGTTCAATGTTGGTTGACATGGAGCTGTTCCGAGCCGCAATACAATCCCCATATGGGTGAAGAAATTCAGATCGACAGGAAACATAATGGCTAAGAAGCCTGGCCTGAAAGCAGTGTAACGACACCAGATATAAAGGCTAAGGGAAGCGGTAGTCAGAAGCCCAGAACGGTCAGCTGGATGTCATGAAGGTGAACTACGAATCAATCGTGAATCGGTTAGAAGAATTTTGTGTAAAGAATTAAAATTCCATCCTTACAAAATGCTAAATCGCCCAAAATTGCCAAAATCGCCCAGATTTACCAAATAATCCCCCAATTTGCCGACGACACGGCGCTATTTTTCTCAGGACCTGATCTATACAAAATACGTAACACAATGCAGCTATATCTAAATCTAATTCATAGCTGAGCCGCTAAACTAAAAATCCAACTTAACTCATTAAAAACCGCTTCCAAAATATTTACCCTCAGAACTTACACGTCTCCAACTCCCTTCACATTAAACAACAAACCAATAATCTGTCATTCACAGAGCACAATTAAATATCTTGGACTCAACAGAAACACGAAAATTTACTGGAAAAAAACATTTACAAAGTTTGTCAAGTAAAAATAAAATTACAACTAAAACCTATTATCAACAAAAACTCATCACTACCACAGAGCACAGCCATAATAATATAGGCGTGCCTCATCTGCATTAAAGCCGCAAGAAACCAACATCCACCAAATACAAATTTTGCAAAATCAGTATCAAGAATAATCACTAACGTCCCTTGGTTTGTCACCAACGACCAACTCCACAAAAAATATCTATTGAACCACATTAGCCAACCATATTAATTACCTCGCCTCCAAATTCTATTTCAATAATGCACTCAACCTCGCCCGAAACCCAATACCACCAACCCAAATTCAAAACAAATTCCCGTTCCTGAAAAAATTCACTGAAATAGACAATAAACAGAAGTTCCTCGTCTCTGTATAGATGAAGCATAGCATGTGAGTTAGTAGTAAGCATCCTAAACATATTAGTCCTTGTCTAAAATGTAATATTCTATCTTCATTAATTACAGGATTTGTATCCTCGTATCCAAAAATAAAATTCAAAAATTCCGCTGGCCTTATTGTTTTTGCATTGTATCTTCCGTGAGACAAGTAATAAATTATGGCGGCAATGTGCAAGCAACATCAGATTGTACGAAGACAGTTTGCACAATCGCAACAATATTTTAATTTTCCTGAAGATCCAATGGTATGAGGTTTGTATTCCACAAAGTATTTATAGATTTTTCTTTTTATGTGCCGTGAACGGACTTCGAACTTGAGGATGGTTGGCTTTAATTTTAAATATTGTAAATCGATGTTGTTTTATGTAAACATTTCTGCTAAATATGAAATAGCCTGACCTAATTGATAAGTTTCAGAAAAAAAATAAAATCTTCTTTCGTGAGTTCTGGAAAATCAGGAATATCTGTTAGAGTTACATTTTGAAATCGACTTTTCGTCGGGCCCATCTTTGTTCTTCGACTTCGTTTGCCAGGGTATTAGTTGAAGGGTGTGGAAGTAACATTTGTTGAACAATATCTTTTATTCTGCTCATATCCGAAATCATTCTTGGACCAAAAGAATTATGCAAATAGCATGCTGTTTTACAATACAAGACTACCTGTGGTAATAATTTGTTGTCTAATTGGTGATGCAAGAGTTTATATTTTTTAGCAATGACTCCATGATCTGCTTCCACAACTAAGCGAATCTTCGTTACGAAACGAGAAGAATTAAATTCCTCAGTTGTTAATTGCTTTCGATTACCTTTCAGTGCAGGCATAAGAACGATGTACTTTTTTATCTTCTAAATATTTGTTGGCGTCTCTAAACCTCTGTCTACTATGCAAAAGTCTCCTTCCTGTACCGTAATAAGTTGTACTTCCTGTAATAAGTTGTTCAGACCATGTGGGTCGGATGTTACTTTTGTCATAATCGTAGCATCGTTTTCAGTGGCATAAAATGGTCCCAAAATATACGGGGATTTGAAAAATATTTTTTCTACAATTATAGCACAAAACATTATTTATCTTTACCTCGCCATTAATTTTCTTTTACAGTTCTGACTTCTCTTTCATTTCTAATTGTAGATTCGTTTCCACAAGTTTTGCGAATGAACTTCATAACTTTGATACATTTTCTATCGCCAGTAAACTTAACCTTTCTGCTAGGTTCACCATTCTTGTTATTCGATGATATCATTAAGCTCCAAATAAATTATAATTATAAATTATAGAGGCAATATTATAAAATTATATATTAATTTAAGTAACAATATTTTCAGTCACATTTTAAAATACATAAAAGAAGGAAATTCAAAGAATAAAATTTTGAACCTTTTTGAAAAAAAAATTGTATTAAATTTTTTTAATTGCCTGTGTTTCCAGCAAAATTAAAGATATGAAAGTAAAAATCGGACTTTAATGTTTTTTAATTAATGATTTTTAGAAACCCTAATTTGAATTTACTAATGTCCTAGAGTTTAGCAAACGTTGAACACCACTTAGTAAAAGATAAAAGCAGTTGTACTGCGACAATGGCAAGTTTTGTTTCCACTGAATTAAATGAGGAAAGGGGAGATACGAGTACTGACGATATTTGAATCTATATTTTACGGCAGTTCGCAGCCACTTCACTAGTCTCTCAGACTGCCAAGAAAATGACATCACCAGTGTTCGCTAAAGTGAATGTATTATTGATCTTCCCAACGTGCTGTCACTAATTACCTGGCCGTCCGGCGCGCATCTGGTGAGCTGCAAAAGCACGCGGCGGCTCTGAAGCGCCTGGCCGACTGTGTAATCATTTTCAGATCGCAACTCGGGGTCAGACCACAAACACAGGATTACCGAGAAACTGAGGGCTGAATTGCGAAAATTGGAAGCGACTGCGAGGATAAACCTGCCATCTATTTATGTCACGAGTACAAGGACTGATAAAGCCTTCATGTTCGTAGAAAACTTCGATCAGTTCGCGTATTAAAAGATAAAGCATTTCATTGAATTCTTCGGTAAATAAATGGTCCTTTATCCGACGTCGTGTTCAGCAGTAATGCACAGGAGAGAGGCACGAAGTCTATTAGCACAAAGACGGCTACACATACAACAAAAGTATTGCGCAAGCACCACGTTACATTAAACATCTACAACAGCAGAATGGAGACGAGAAATTTCAACAAAAAGCTGCGTAACTCATTCAAATAAATCCATATGAATTAGAGAAAAAAATTTTTGATTGACTTTTGCACAAAATCTATATTTTCGGCCTACTTTTCCGCCCCACAAGTGTGTTTGTAATAAATCCTTCGCTAAAAAATCTAGTAGAACACTCAATGATAAGTAAAATATAGGCGTCAGAAGTGAGGCGGACTAAAGAGATAAGTGGGGACGAATGACTACGCTTTCTAACTACATTTTGAATACAAACGAGCTTCGTAAACATGCTGTAAAAATTTAAAAGAAAAATACTTCTGCGAGTGAATATCAATGTACGTTCTAAGCGTCTACTCAAGAATCACTTCTAAAAATTAACCAGGTACAAACCCCAAAGGGATTCCACGAATCAAAAGCCATATAACGTTAAGCGCAATACACTTCCAAGAAGAAATCTAAAGTAACTAAATAAACACCCTAATCCTTCAGCGGATCTGGACCGTCATACTCACAAAATACAGAGCGAGCACACCAGCAACTCCAAGGCGGGAATTTCCAACTAAACGAAAAGTAGAATAGCAGACTCCAATCGATTTTAAAAAATCCACCGTCCTTCACTGACGGGCGGCGGAGGCAGCGCCCATTCGTCACGGCCTCTCGAGCGCAGGGGCGGACAGCCGTCGACGGGCAGCGTCGCGGCTGCGGGCGGAAATTGTAAAGCGCGCGGGCCCCGCGACGCGGGCTCCCGGGGCCTAATCGTTAAAAAGCGACCGGCGCTAGCCGCGCAGCGGCCGGGCAGGGCGGGGGGCGATTGGCTGGGTTTAGTGCGCTGGTTGATTGGTTGAAAGGGTTCGTTGGTTGGTTGTGGTGCTAGGGAAGATGGTTGGGTTCATAGGCACGTTCGTTGGGTTGGGTTCATAGGCAGGTTCATTGGGTCGGGTTCATAGGCAGGTTCATTGGGTCGGGTTCATAGGCAGGTTCGTTGGGTCGGGTTCATAGGCAGGTTCGTTGGGTCGGGTTCATAGGCAGGTTCGTTGGGTCGGGTTCATAGGCAGGTTCATTGGGTCGGGTTCATAGGCAGGTTCGTTGGGTCGGGTTCATAGGCAGGTTCATTGGGTCGGGTTCATAGGCAGGTTCGTTGGGTCGGGTTCATAGGCAGGTTCGTTGGGTCGGGTTCATAGGCAGGTTCGTTGGGTCGGGTTCATAGGCAGGTTCGTTGGGTCGGGTTCATAGGCAGGTTCGTTGGGTCGGGTTCATAGGCAAGTTCGTTGGGTTGGGTTCATAGGCAAGTTCGTTGGGTTGGGTTCATAGGCAGATTTGTTGGGTTGGGTGCGTTGGTGGGTTGGGTGCGTTGGTGGGTTGGGTGAGTGGCGAGAAGACTCCATGCATAAATGCCTGTAAAGTGTGTAACAGGTGCGGTGGGGGGTGGCAACGAGAAAACACCGAAGAGGACGCGGGTTAATAGTTCAAATCCTTAATGTTCAACTCCCTCCGCTGACCCCAAGTGGCGGGTGTATTCGAACGCCCGGGGTAGAAGCTCTAGCTAAGCCACAGTCGAGTGCAGGGGAGCAGCTGAGGGGGCATTTCGTCTGTGAGAGAAAGCGGAGACTCCAGCGTAAGTCGGAGAAGGGGACAAGAGGCCAGACAGGCACCTGTCTGGTGGGAGGAGGAAGTCGACGGTTGTTTCTGAGCTATCGAGAGAGAAGGTATACGGGAGTAGGAACGCACTGGGTGGGCGACTGACGCAGATAGCAGTTGGCTGACCCGAATGGTGACGCGTGACTCGGGGAGGTCGCGGGATACAAGTTGTCATTTGGAAACGAGGGGTGATTTGAACAAAGAATCAGTAGGATAACGAAATGTCAGCAAAGTAAGACAATGTAAAGCAAAGTATAGGCAAATCACAGGCAAAGGACAGACGAGCCGCTAGTTCGAACATGTCTGAGCTGGGTGAGATGTTAAGCGCGATTCAGCGCCGAAATGTCGTAAAGGAACCGCGTTGGCGACGGGAAATGTCGAGCGTTGAGCAGCCACCGGCGAATGAAGTCGTGGAGTAGTTGAGGATAGGGAAAGAGGAAAGCAGCGGCAGCAGGGAAGGGAGTGGGAGAGGGTATTGTGGTTGTGGATGTAGGCGCTCGGAGGTGGAGAGCCCTCAAATCCTCGAGGGAAAATCGGAGGCTTCAGAGCTGCACAGTTCCTGCAAAGCTCGCTGGTAATCGGACTGGCTGTGGCTAATGTCTCAAAATTTCCCGCCTCGAATCGAGATAAAAAAAAGCTGCTTCGCTAAACCGTATGTTCGAAAAAAGAGAACTGATGTACAGAATATCCAACAAAGGCACAGACGTTCATGCTGACGAATTGAAAAAATAATCTATCAGGAAATTTCTAAAATTCTTGACAGAAAATTAAGTTCAAAAAAAAAAGAAAGTAATCTAACATAATACTGAACAGTATGTGCATCACATGTAGTGTAAACGTAATAAAAAGTTATTCAGTAAAAAATCATGTTAATCACTGGTACGCGTACAAAGGGTTCAGAGAGTTCCAAATTACTCCAAATTACGTTTTACTCAACATGTTTGCTTTTGTTATTCAACGCGCTTGCTGTTCTTACTATCGTTTTATCTGTTTTGTTGGATTCATCTCCGCCTCGAATAGCAGAATAACTATTAAAATATTTTTAAAAAATGGCACTAGAATGTGCTGTTGAATAAAAACTAAATATTCATGTCAAATGCAACCAGCTAGGATTTTTGAATCTATACCGTTAAATAACTCCTAAACGAAGCGTTCTAGGGTCTAAAAAGTAAAATTTTGAGGCTATGTTTAGGATGAGTTCTTCTTGAACCACCTTTTACATTTTTGCTGGTCCGGCACATCTCAATATTACCCCACCTGTTCAGAGACGTGCAGAATTTGCAATTAAATGATGTCTGGGAGAGAGGGAGGCAGAGACTGAGATAGACACACACACAGTCAGACAGTATGAGACAGAGACAGAAAGAGAGACGGAGAAAGAATCGGTAAAAGGGAGAGGGACGGGGAAAGGGGAAAGAATAAAAAGCAGAACAACGTTTGCCGGTCTTTGCTAGTGTTTTAATAAAACAACAAGGCTAATTTCCGTATTGAAGTTTTCTAAAGGGTAATTGTCGAAGGGTACTAGAGAAAACAGAGGAACTCAGAACACAAATCCATTGAATTCAAAATACTGATCTGCCACGTTCACTTACCCCACGATAGAGGGAAGCGAAAACACTCCATACATAAATTCAGCCTCAATGTCTCACCGACCTTAATGCCAAGTGGTAATTAAGAAAGTAGTCTACATAACGAGCCAACCTATTTCTCAGGTTCTGCATTGAAAAAACTACAATTAGGCAGGGAGAAGTACCGACTGAATTGACTTGCCACTATAAAGTCGAAAAATTTGTACCATATTTTGTTTTGTACTCGACTTAAAACATTCTAATTTAACAAGTCTAAATCTTCTTGCTGCACATGGACACAAACCATGGAAGAAGACGAAGATTTCTCCGAATCAATTATTATACTAACCCGATTACGTATTATTCCGTTCTCTCCACATGCCTACCCGTTAGTGTTGTACGCATTTGCCAGCATGGTACAAATGCCCCACGAACGTAAGTTCCGACCGTTGTGCCACCATCCGTGAGCATTTACATTTCATCAGTTTCGAGTCCCAAACGTGCAATTACTCCATTACCAAAATTCACGCTCGATTTAATGAGCAGCTACAAAGTTGGACGGGCCGATCCCACCCACGTTCGCACTCCGCAGAGGCTCGCAGCGCGTTCGAGGAGGCGGCGGCGGCGACGGCTGGCACGCCCAACGCGCGCAGGACCCGGGAGCACGCAAAAAACGCGCGGAGCGGTGAGGCACGGCGCACAGTGGCCCACATGGGTGCTTGCCGTTTTTCTTCCTCTTAGTCATCATTTACAAATTACGAACTCACAACTATGATTTCGAGCTTTCTTTGCGATATTATTTGTAAGATTATTTCGACAGTTTGTCTGTTGCCCTAAAATTCGCAGATATTGTAAGGATTTTGTTCTACTCGAGAAAAAAGGTCATGTTTATGGAAGATTGACCATTGCGAATCGGCTCAATAGAAAAAAGAAACTGAAGATTTACGTAGACATACCAATTTCATAAAGATTAATATTCAGATCAAGGGCCGCTTTGGTTGTTGGTTAGTGTCGGGCATGTCAACTGCTTAGGTCATTAGTTCCGTAAGTTTAGGGTATGTTTTATCGCGGGAGGTGGCGGTGATCTTCCCCTGCTGGATAGCTGGATCCGGCGCTGACCTGCCGTCGGCTACCGGGGATGTCCTCAACTAAGTATCTCCCACCACTGGTGCACCGCTCCAGTCGGGACAAGCTCTACGCTCCCGACCGACCTCTCGGCATATACGGTAGTGTAGTGCATGTAAGTGCACGTATGTGCAAGTTAGGAGTAAGATAGGACAAAGAATGAGAAGGAAAGATCGTGCGCGATTAGTGGCCCGTTTGTTGCGGGCCTCTTTGACATTCTTAAAATCGTTCTACCTGTTCGTTCATAGAAGTTACAAGAATATAAGAACTAAATAATTATACAGTCCCGAAAAGAGAAAATAAGACGCTTCATGTATGTACCACTTATAGTTTATTTATACCCCATACGTACAAATAAAAATAAAACTTTACATTATAATGGAATAACTCTTCATTTCCCACAAGGCAATCAGACTAAGAGTAGTTTCAAAATTATCTCAGCGTAATTTCAAGCTTTTCGACCAAGAGCGCTTCTTTATGTATTCCGGACCTCTGTGGCGCGCGGCGCGACGGGCCGCGCCAACGATCGCCAGGACGAAAATACGCACGCGGCAGTGGCCGGGAAGCGCAGGGGACCGCGGCGCGGCGCGGCGCGGCGCGGCGCGGCGCGGCGCGGCGGCGGCAAATGGCACCGGACGGGACGGGCGCAGCAGGACGCGATCCGAGAAATAGGAAGCGAGAGAAGATCCATAGACCAAACCGGAGGCGTCGCTTAAGATGAGCCAGGGAAACATGCTACTTCCAGTTAATAATCCAAACGAGGGTGTTTCTAGGACGTGTACCCGTAATTGTCTCTGCAAATCTCGTCACTGCTCGTCGTGGACCGGTTATGATTTCCGCCAGTCACGTTTCTCCTAGCTTGTACGTAACAGGAGGAGCATTCAAATCGGCCTGATTCCGAAATAAAATTAATTTCATGGACAAAAAGTTCGCGAAATTCCATGTACCGGTAAATTAAAAAATAATCCATCTGGTCTTACCACAAATTAATGTATTTTTTTTGTCTGTTCTAATGAAACTTCCCAGCACATTTCATTCACATGACATTTTCTATACTATCACACCTGAACGTTGAAGAGTTAAACCCAACTCTGTCAAAATTCCATAAATGTCTAGCAAACTCTCATCTACATCAAGTAGTACATGTAGATGCAACCCGCAACACAGTGCCCGCATCGATCGGAATTTTCTTGATCTCTTCGTTCGCTGGAAAACTGGTGATTGTGCACCATGTCCTTGAAACTTCCGTGCATCTTTGATGATTCCTACAGTTTGCTAATTGTTTCCCATCCATTTCGTACAAAAACGTCCTCTGTGGTATGTTTTTACGAAACAAAAGGATACTGGAAAATACAAACGTTATCTTGCAGCTTGTGCACAATCTGCCAGCTCGAAGAGGCGCGATGCAGCAACAGTTACAAAGTGATCCCGCCACTTGTTCATTGCAAACTACGCGAAGCAACAGAGTAAACAAGCAACGCTAAAAGAAAAAACTAGTGGTGCTACAGAATGGCACAGACTTTCCCGTATTGGTTTTCTATTTCCTTGGGTCTTCGCTAGCTACTCGCAATTGCCACATACTCTTGCCAGCTGCCATCTATCATCGCCAAGTTAATTTTTTTTATTTTCTTAATTTTTCGGTTTCCTATTAGTAGAACGGAAATATTAATTTTAGAATATTAAAGAACACAAAAACCTAGTCCTAAATGCTAATTTTCTTCTAAAAATTATGTGCCGTTTAAGAGAAAATGGCGTTTTAGCGCCACTAAAAATGCGAAATTTGAAGCTCATATTCACAGATAAATTTTGAGTTTTCAAAATACTTCGTTTGAAGTTATTTGACGCAGGTACACTCACAAATATAATAATATTTACAAATTGCTGGTAATGCGCATATTAAAGATGTGAGAGATCTTTCAAAAAAATTACAATTGTGTAATTTAAAAAAATAACAAAACTAACTCAAATAAACTTTACGTCATATTAAAGAGTGTAATTATCACTATCCGTTACAAAAGTTTCAAGAAAAAATTTGCAGCCATATATGAGAAAATGGCGTTTGAGCATTTCTGAAAATGCCGAAATTTGAGCTACTTTTCACAGAAAACGGTAGTGTTTTTGAGAAACTTTACTTGACATTATTTAAAGCATATATACTCGTAAATATAATAATGTGAAAAAATCGCCGATAGTGTAAATATTAACGACGTGAGAAACATGCGCAAAAATTTACATTTTTGTAATTTTTGAAAAAAACAACCGATAGAGAAATATGGCTTATATGTCATCTGATAGAGTACATTTACCACTATCCCTACCAAAAGTTTAAAGAAAAAATTTGGAGCCGTTTTTGAGAAAATTTTGTTTTTGTAATTTTTTAAAATTGCACATATTGCACGCAATATTGCACGAAAACTACCAAAATTTTGAAAAGCATTTACATGACCTTGATGAAAGAACTCAATATGCAGAACAAATTTTATTTGAAGAAAAAAATCTCTATCTTCAATTTTGTAGTTGGAGAAAGACGCCGAAAAAAAGTCAAACTTTCACAATTTTCAAAAATTCAGAGCTGTACGTGAAAATCGGACCTATGCCATGTTAATAAGTGTATTTTACTCTATTCATACAAGAAATTTAAAGAAAAAATTTGGAGCCCTTTTTGAGAAAATTTTGAAAATCCCCGGGGGCTTCATATAAAGTACCCCCAAATTTTGAAGAATCTTTTTCAAAATCTCAAAGCTTCGACTAGAAGCAGATCGACCGGGGAATGTCCATTTTGAAAGAAATCGTACGTATGGTTTAGACGCTAGCAGTGTTAACGGACGGACGGACGGACGGACGGACAGACAGACGGACAGACGGACGTTTTCCTTTCAATTGGGTTTTCGGTAGCAAGGACCTAGAAAACAGGGTTTTTGGCTGCACCACGTGTTAGGGGACTTTTTTTCTTAATTTAGCAACTGGTCTTATCCACTTATATATTACAAGTTGGTCCTTCGTTCTTATCCACTTATTCCACGTTTTCACGGCCCGGCAATTAATTTTTTTCCGCCGAAAATTGGCCATTTTTTCGCGCAGCATTACATAACTTTCCCTATACTACGTATATCACTCCGTGTATACGTACGTATACGGGAAAGTAAAAACAGAGCCTTTCCACGCCTAGGATGAAGACTCCCCCAAACTAGCAACTGGGGCATATCTCTCGTTCAGAGAGGGAGTCCGCATCGGCCACCACTCGATAATGCATGTTCAATGGTCGCAATGTATTATCCCGGGGTGAAAGTTCAATCATTAGAATGAATTCATGGACAATCTAAAATTAAACATAAATGCAACAACAAAATTGTATCATTCCTGAACACGAATTAACCTACATTAACGACAATTGACTAACAGGCCGAAAGACAATATCCAAAATTAGATTACCCCAAGACAGAACTGAGGTATCGCTCGTTTTGGATTATGGTGTAAGGCTTTGAGACAGAAGTCGCAAGGAAGAGCTGTCACTCTAAACGCAAACATGTAAATGCATTGCCTTCCTAGAAAATACGCAAACGTGGCAATGTAGACGGGGGAGAGAAAAAATACCCCAGGGAGTGCTGATTTCCGCTCGCACATTACATATACGCGCTTTCTACAGCCTGCTTGCTAATGGGACAATGAGGTGCAATGAATGAGGTAACGGAAGTCCTACATAAAACCTGGCACTGCCCCGACAGTTTGGCAGGACGCCTGTCCGGTTATGCAATACGTCACGCGAGTTCACTCACCGATGCTACGTGTGGTGAGTTTTGCCCGATTGAGTTCGTAGGTTTTCTTTAGTCACCCAACTCCACTCAGATTTATCAGCGTTCATATCACATCATTGCTTTTCGAATGAGAGAGAATACAGCAAAATATTGGCAATTTCATAGTTATCTGCCGCAATGCTCAGCCATACGTGCTGTTCACGTACGAATGTGGGTTCTTGAGTTAATCATCGCACATTGAAATGCCTTTTCTGTAAAATGATGTGTAATTAAACGTACACAGCGAGATGATCACGTTAATTCGCTCGTATCTGGTGATGCAAGTCGGAAGGGTGCGAGCCCACATCTCTGAACAAAAGGCAATGGTTTACCTGCGACAAACTGTCGAGAGCAGAAGGATGTAGGTTCAGAATGAGATTCTCATCCACCGATTTTAACTTGCTTATATGCACAGAACCATAGTTCTTTATCTAAAGACATTTCACATTGACGTTTTCTTTATGAAATGCTGCTTCATAGTTTTTAATTTTAACGCACTCCTTTACAATTCTGAACACACAATACAGGTCAGAATCTATTAACATTAATGGAAGTATTATTTGTGTTTAAAGTACCACATTCTTATTGTTCCTGATTTTAGCTTGCAAAACCATTAGACGCTCCCTTTTCTCTCTCAAAATGCTTTGGCAATCGCTGCAACGAGGCTGATCAACGTATCTGATAAAAAACAAAGCAAAGATATAAACTACTGTCGTCTTGTCTCTTGTAAACGACACATTAAGCAATGAGAAATAAATATTTCGCAGATCAATCAAAACGAAGAAAATGCACAGAATTACAGAAACAAAGTAAAAATTCACTCATTGTATAGTCACTACAAACAATATGAAAACTTTCCTCAGTAATTTGATCAAACTTGCTAATCGAAACGATAATACACATTCCTGCTTCAAAGTTGAGAACATTTTAAAACTAAATTACCCAATTCTCTCCAGCAGTAAGATTCTGTCAATACCAAAAATTTTATATTACACTTTTCAGTTTTTACAGGAAGAAATATGATAAGGCACTGTTTCCTTCCAAAAAGCGCACTAATGCAGATTCGTTATTGCGATCTTTAAAGATTTTTCGTCTCCGTTTCCTTTCCAAAGTATCGCGGCTCCGCGTGAGATGACAATTTCCTCTCATACTCTCGCTCACGCGAAGCTGGGGGATCGTTTCAAAAAATCCGAAAGAACTTTCCGAAACGAGCAATATCGTTGACAAAAAAAAAAAGCGAGCTTAAAAAACGGGGTTCATTTGGCCGGGGCTGGCGAGGGAACACGGCGCGTGCTTCCTCAGCAAACGAAAAGTGATCAAAAAATCTCGTCTCGAGCTCTTAGCTTAATCAAACGAAACGAGATTACAGGAAGGTCATACCAGGGAACGGCGCCCGCCGATATTACACGGAAGCTGAACCCGCCAGAGCAACGCCGTCGCGCAGAGCTATGGCACGACTTCAATACGAATATTTAACCACGGCGCACGCAAAACGGCATATTCTTAACTACAAAGGAAAAAAAAAACTTCGTTCTAAAAGCAAGGCATGCGCATAAACGTACAGTTTCGTTCCTAAAAGCAAATACGAGCAGAAAGAGAAAAAGAAGACGCTATGAGTCAGAAGGGGATTTAACAAAAGCAGAAAAGGAACAGAAGGAATGACAGGGAGATATGAAGACCGGAAAGTTTAGGAAAGAGTTGAAAATAATTAAATAAAACCTTCAGGTATGGTGTCTGAAAAGGGGTAAAATCATTACACACGTTGCACACTGGTTCTTCTACCAGTGTTGTAGTAGTGATTACAGCGGTAATTTCAGTTCTTAAACATTAAACATTGAAAGTTCAAAAGTTTGAAGAGGGAGCACAAGTTAATTTTTCAAAACTTCATGCACGCAAAAATTAGAAATAACTGCCTGACAGGTTAACTTTCAGTTTACGCGGTTTCCTTGTTCGACTCGCCGGTGGTTTTAAAGGAAGGAATTGGTTCCGAGGCAGTTGTGACCAGTGCACTTGAAACGCTCGTCTGAATAGATGTACCGTCATCACGGGCTACTTCGACCCTTAGGGTACTACTTAAACCCACGCGAAAAATAGAAGAAGAAACATTCAGCGGTTGTGTATTGCAAGTCGCTTGTGCAATGCATTGACCAGTTAGTTTGCAATTGCTTCCGTGCGATGGCAACACAGAGCAGCATTAAACGCGTTTAGCATAATTCGGTGGTACACCTGCAGGAAAGTTACAGCACTATATTAAGTGTCTGGAGTCTTAATTGGCAGAATTTGAGCCCTGCAAACTTATCTCTACTCTCGATTTCAAGATAGTTGATCAAGGGATAAGTTTACATTTTAGTTATTATATATTTGTTAATAGAACGGCTACGATAACTTCGTCATTAGTAGAAAGCCTTCCACATTGTTTTCAGATTTCCTAATTGTGAGCAAATTACGAGTATATCAAAAATCGGCCTACTTGTACCCACGCTCACAGAGAGGTCAAGTAGCCCAAAACTTTCCTTTTTGTCTTTCTAAAACGTTAATCGTTTTATTTCGTTATTCAAAACTTCAATAATGATGGTTTTCTCTTGCTTTTATTGTAATCTGACCGTTATAGTACACAAATACAAAACATTTCCTGAAGCCAGCAATATGCGGATTATATGGACCATCTGCTTGAGGAATGTTTTGCAGCAATAGTAGTCGGGAATAATGTCACAAAGACAAGCTGAAGTTTCCTTTAAAATAAGTCGAACAACTATAAAAAGGGAACTGAAGATGAAATTCATTCAGGATCCGGGCCATCCAAAAATATTTACTGAAGACGAAAATTTAGTCTTTGCAAGGCACCGTGACCCATGAACTCTATTTCAGATTTATTGTGAAGCCTTACCGATCTATGGGCGGCAGAACTGGTACTGATTTCGAAGTTAATCTCCCAGGGCGAGAATGGATGAAATTATTTTTTAAGGCATCCGCAGTTAAGGATAAAAAATTGGATAATAAAACTTGTATTTCAGATTTTGAAGTTTTCTACGTGTTTGTAGTATATTTATAATCATGTTTGTACAAGAAAACCCAGAATATAGGGCCCAGTGCAAATCTCAGTGGTTTATGTACGAAAACATCGCGTGGGTTCAAGTAGCCCACTCAGCAGTATAACCCAATTTTCAAAAAAATACTTTGCGATTTGTGTTAAAAATATCTTATCAAACTATTCTCGAGCACTTCACAATAAGCCAGTATAAAATGTAGGAAAATATTACCAACATTTTGTTTAGTTTTTCATGGATTAGTAAAGAAAAAACTACGAAAGTATTGAAAAATTGGGTCCAAGGGGCCCGTGTTTATGGTAACATTTTGTAACAGATGCTTTTTACTTAACAGCATTCTGGAAAAATATTGGTTTCCACCTAAACCAGTATTTTTCCAGAATAGTCGTCCTCTTAGACGTACTACTTTCACAGTCTTGACAGGTAATGCCAAATGATTTGTACTTTCCACAGCAAATGGCATTGAAGTACCAGAATTTTTCTTTTTCAAAACATTAAATGGCCTAACAGATCGTCTCAAATAATACTTACACATTAGATTATAATTCAGTAACTTGTCGATTGATTCCTTATAATTCTGTTATATGAATTCAAAATGTTATATCATTCGATTACTTATGTTAAGATGGAGGGCATGTAAGCAATCCAAATTGATCATCATGGAAAAGTTTTACAATATTTTAATGCATAACACCTGAAACAACAGCAAGCGGGACAGACAGGAAGCAGCGAAAAATGCACAATTTAACTATACGTATAGGTACGATGAAACGACAATAAACGCTAGATACAAATTACGGAAATGGTAATTCGATCAGTAGCCTGACAAAGAAAATGATTACAAACAATATCAGACAAAAATGTTTCACTATTTATGTTAGAGAAAAAAACGTTAAGTAGGAATTCCCAGCGTGTCACATTACTGCACTCTGCGGTCATCATCGATATAATGAGCTATGAGTCATCACCGAAAGAAATACCAACCGACTAACGGGCGGCAGTTACGAAAAACAAGAAAATAAATTACGGAGCAGCAAGAACACCGCAGCTATCACGAGAAACAAAACCCTCAGAAATTAAAGAAGACTCGATGCGATTAGAAAGATGGATTCGCCCCTCTAACCCACGGCTCAAACTGGAAAGATTTCTTTCCACTCGTGTATCAGGTGGCGTTGCTCTTATTTCTAGTCGGCGCACCCCCACCCTTCTCCCTGCGCCCGCATGCCGGCGCGGGGCCGACCACCATGAAAGTCTCCGACGGAGGATGCATTCAAGAGCTGTGCACATCCGCGACTGCGCGCGCGAGAGGGAGTTGCATCACTGTCATGCAAAAAGCAACCGATGCTCTTGAGACTGATGCATTTGGCAGGATGGAAATCCCGGGCCGCGTCTGTGTATGTGAATAACAATCGAATAAAAAGTCGAATCTTGGTCGCTCGTGCATCCCTCGGAGGTGCGTATTGTCTCTTTAATCCAGTATGGCTCATCAACGTAACCTGACTCTTTGCATCAAATAGTGCTTCTTCGTTATGTATTCTTTTTATAGACGTCAACATGGAAAGAACTTTTTCAAAGGAATTCGAAGATGCTAAAGTTGGGAAAATAATCCAAAAAAATTACTTGTAGACCCTATAACTTTAAAAAAATCATCTACACAGCCGCCTAATCTTTTTTCTGATTTCATAATTTTTCCAGATCCTCTTTCACAGTACTTTAATTCTCCAGGCCACCTACGTACGTTTTTCACCCCTATGAAATTACCATTAGATACAATTTTGAATCAGGTTTAAAGATCGTATTTTCGACATCACGAGGAAAACATTCCAAACATTCCATAGCATAGGTGGTGTCATTGGTTTGCAGTAATGTGTGGAGTCACGTCAATATGCCCATCAAAATAATGCAAATGTACTTTCACAGTAAAATAGTTTCAATCATTTCTACGCACATTCCCCTTCATTTTTTCCTCTTAGTTGCCCGGTCAATATATTCCACACAGCTGTTGGCAAAAAAAGGATAGAGCCTATAATGTGCGTTGCAAGAACAGCGGGCGGGCGATCTCGGGCGCCAGCCTTCATTTCTCCCGAGGTGAGAAACTCCGTTATGTATCGAGGCCTCGCAGCAAACCTATTCATTTTCTTCAAAATCTCCCTACAAGACAGTGCGAAAAAAGTTAATGGAGTAATTTAAAGTCCTTCCTCTTCGTTTTCCTCAGCGGCGAAGGGCCACGTTTTAAATTTCAGAGGTTTCTTTGCGATGCAAATCGTCTATGTTTGTATTTGCGTGAATGTGTGTGCGAGTGCGAGCGTGAATGAAATGATGTGATGGTGTGCGCGTGCAGGCGAAGTGCGCGCTGGAGGTGGGTGCGTATGTGGGCAGGCACAACCCGAACCCTCGATTTAAAGGCGATCGCGACGTGCCGGCGTAGATAAGCATAGTCGTCCTATTTAATGGGATATTCGTTTTAAATCGACCGGCATGTTGCGGTTTAATGAAGAGCCCTTCAACAGAACCCACGTATCGCAACTTCTCCTTTCGCTTGTATTTATCTCTCTTCTCTTTTTGCTAGAGCGGTCGGGAGGTCTGCTATTCGCTTCGTTTCGTTTCGTCCTTTGGGCGGGTTGACGCGCGGTTTGCGAACTCTGCGCAAGTCTTCGTTTTTCTCTCTCTCTCGTCGCCTTCCTGTTCCCTTCTCCCGACCGCAGGCAGCCGATGCGGGCTAGCGGACAGGAGAGCGCGGAGAGGGAAGAGTTGTTCGGAACGGCGTTATTTACGGGGCCGAGTTCGACGCAGGGGGAAGCGGCGCGCGATGATTTGTTCGCACGCCGCGGCCGAATCAGCGTTTGTTCGGCGGGTGGCTGCCCCCGGCCAAACGGGCTTTTCTGGAATATCGAGCGCACTCAGACCAGAACTGGGGCTGGGGCTGGAGATGGAGTTCGAAAGGGAACAAGACTTCGCAAACTTTTCCAACGAGAACTTGAGAGTCCTTGAGCAAGTTAATTTTTCTTTCCACGCTTTTCGGAATTAAAACACAGTTACGTAATTTTTGTCATTTATTACTATGTTTCCTTGCCTACAATTACTCTGAACTTTTCCTTACCCATTTTTCCTAATAAATTCCCCTTCTTTATGGAGTCTCCGTGCTAGCTACGTGATTCACGTTTGCCAACTTTTAGTACTAAACTCACTATGGGATATGGAATCAGTGTGCACCCGTAGTGTTGCCGGAAAGTACACAACGCTTCAACGGATTGCGTACAAGGTACAAATCCCCGAGGGGAGAGGACACATGCAGTGTGAAACAGTGTCGAAAGTGTCGAAAGGCGAAAACCTACAAGATACCATATCCCCAGGGGGCACCACGCTTTCAGCACGCAAGCGCCGCGTCGGCGGCCCTGGCTGCTTCTGCGGCTGAAGAATCACGCCAAGCGTTGCCAGGATTGCCTTCTCCTGGGCGACACGTCAAGCGTCAACGTTCTCGTCACACAGTCCCGACACCGCACGAAAATCTCAGGCCAGCCACGAGTGAAGCAGACTAACCCAACGATCGATTCTGCAGAAGAAGAAAGAAACTTTTTTCTTTGTATAATGTAAATCCTAAACAGATAATTCGGTAGAAAACGGTGGAGGTGAGACTACTTGCATTCAAAATGACACAAAAAACAAAAACACTAACCACTCCCTTCCTGTTGCCGCGGTGTCAAAAAATAAATGCCGAGGAACACAAGATGCAGATATCGTTTCTTAATTAGCCATCTAATACAGCAGTAAGTTTAGTCGTCGTCTCGAAAAAAGTCGATGCCCTTCCTTGAACCATCTTCACTGTCACAGACTCTACTTTCCCATGGTCGCACTGACGCGATGCATAAAGTCTAATTTACAGTAATCATTCCGCCAAAGAAATATCAAACGTTCTCGTACCAAGCACGCTAGTATATGCGCAAGTTTTCTTGAACTCCGAAATATCTACCCGCACTTCTTTATTAACATTAGTTGAATTCAGAATAAATGATAGCAACGAGCATTGTTGGCAAATTCTAATAACAGGAATATTCTCTCCCTTGTTATAGAAACTATTTTGCATCGAAAAACGAGCTACAGTTTTGACACAAATCCTGTCGGCAAAATAATCCAACCCCACACTCCTCTCGCATCTAGCGAAATGAGGGCTCAAGAAAACGTGCGCGGATAATACACTTACCAAACTGCTACTCGTATTAAGCACTGGCGCCACATCCCAATGGAGATCCCCTCTGGACGAGCACGGAGTCCCTAGGGCGATGCAGCATCGCTCTCCTCTGTAGTAGTGCAACTTTACATTCAGGCAATGCAGAGCTTGGGATAACAGTTCCGTGGGGTGGAAAGTACAAAAAGTGGTAGTCGTTTTGGGACGCCGTATGCTTCTTGATACTCGAGAGCATAATGAGCTCTCAACCCCGAGATAGAGATACGGAACGCTGAAACAATTTCACACACGTCTCCTACATTGATATGTTCACATTTTCTTTTAATACGAGGGCAACCTGCGCAGCGTGCAAGGCAACCGATCCGAAATCTTTTGAGCCGATCGTGGTTTTAATCATTTTCTTGTGGAGCCCTTCCTGCTCGCACCCTCCACCTCAGCTGGTTGGCATATTCAGGCTGCAACCCCCTAGAGCCCACGCCCCTCTCAACCCTACCCTGGGCGGAAGTGCGGGCGAGCAGAAGGGCGACTGCGAGGCAGAAGTCCACAGACCTCGGAGGCCCGCGTCCTGCGCCCTCGCCTCGCCATGCCATGCCTTGCGCCCCGCCGCTCAGCTCCGCGCCGACCGCCAGCCAGCCACGAGGCCCCGCGCCGCGCCGCGCCGCGCCGCGCCGCGCCGCGCCGCCGATCGATGGTGACGCACGAGCGACGTCACGCCCCCGCAAGGCGGAGCCGCGCACTAATTTTACAGACGTTCGGGGGGGCGGAGATGGAGAGAGGGGCGGTGCAAGGACCCTCCGATTAACGGAACGCAATTTCTAACATTACCTGTCGAGGGCTCTCTGATTCGAAGGGACCACGATGTCGCTAATGACTCAGCACCTCGACGCGAACAATCAGGGTTTAAATTCCACCATTGGTCCTTGTGTACTAGAGAGAAAGGTAACCAGGGCCCTAACCGTATTTAATGAGTTACACAAATTCTGCTACTAATATTGTCTAAAGTAAGGAGTTCTGTATGAATGGACTGGTTTTAATAATAATAATAATAATAATAATAATAATAATAATAATAATTTAACATGTATTTTCGTACTTAAGAAACACATCCATGTACAATTCATGACACCAGGGATGGCCTTTATTGACATCTTTCAGCATCACCCGACAATCAAGGAATCGCGAATGTACAAGAAAAGACCATTCCATGAATTAATTCAAAGGACGATCCTCTCCTTCGACGACTCCTGTTTATTTACTGAAACGTTAAACCATTTTCACAACAATTTCATGTTACAAAATTCTTAAACCGAGTGAGTTTAGCCCAGGGCCAGCATTGCCGCTTCCTCAGCAGCTACAGTGACCGACAGGTCTTCGAGTTCCAGTCCCGACGATAGCGAAACCTAGATACAAAGCAGAATCGAATTCAGCCGCTGTCAGGCGGAGAATTGTAGCGGTTGGCTACTCTGACCGGTAATTTTCCGTAGTTTCGCCGTTCAATATCACGCGAATGACGGAGTAGTACCCTAACAAAAGGGCCACGGATCGCGCTCGATCTTTCCTTCTAATTCCTTCTCCTATCAACACTCCTTACGCACGCATGCACAGACAGACAGACAGACAGACATACACGCATGCACTACGCTACCACTACTGTCGGGAGCTTAGATTTTATTACGACCGTGGTGGTGTCCAGCTGGGGAGGTATTTGGAGTCAGAAATCCCTCGGAAGCCGAAATGTAGGTGGGCACAAGATCTCACCATCCAGCGGGAGAGGAACACCATCTCCTACGATAAAACATTCACTACACTAACGGGACTAATGACCATCGCTTTGATGTGCCCGGAAACATCAATCAATCATAAACCTTAGTTCCGAAATCAAGCAAAAGAAAGGCCGACGGATACAATGAAGGTTTCTCCCGGCTGCTTATTCCATCCACTGTGGCATTTTAGCAGAACACTTTTCAAACACTATTTCGGCTTCGTTCCACTGCTACGTTGATCTTTCCATTCATCAAATTTCTCTCCCAGGCCCTCAGCGATTGAGAACAAATAAAAACGCGACACACATAATTGAATTAATAAGAACATGAAAGCGTTTGGATGTACAAGAGGTTTACCAAGGAAATCTTTTGAAGTTGCTATTTACGCAATCTAAATTCCTTGTGAGGAGTACTAATGCACTAAACCTTTGCTTCTGAACGCGGACTGATCTTTAAAAGCTTGTTTTTGAAAAAAAGAAAAGAGATACATTCAACGGTACATGTACTACACATCGGAGAGAAATACAAACCAACAAAAGCAAAAACCAAAAACAATTATACTCTAATTATACTCTATATCAGAGTGCAATTCAGCTTATGTTTAAATAAAACATTACTAGCTGAAAAGTTACTACATTGTTCAAGGCGTCGAATAGGAATATATTAATAATAAAGATATAAATGTACAGACTTTATTACAGCAAAACTGACACGTACTTTATTTACACACAAAGAAAACCGAAGGAAACTATTTCAGTACATGAATATTTTCATCGAATAGAAACATGCGTGTCCTACAGTAGGTTTTAAACGGAAAAATAAGGGAAATCCGCACTCCAGTAGGAGCTGATCCAGAAATAATTTTAGGGAAGGGGGTAATAACAGTTCCAACTCCTCCCCAAATATTTTGGAAATAATATTTTTTGTTCTGTTTTATAGTTCGAAATTTCAAAAATGTTTATTTACAGAAGGGCCATTGGAATACGATGCCGTCAATTGGAGGTTATTGTTTTAAATATTTTACGGACAATTATTTTTAAAATGTTGAGTTTCTTGGGAGGGAGGGGAGAGTCCCAGCTCCCATGCCCCCCAACCACCCAATTCTTTTGGATCCAGCTCTGCGCTCCAAGCTTTGCCCGGTGCACCTCCAGCGCTGCGAAGGTAACAGCGACTTGGAAGCGAAGCACTGGCGGAGACTCGGAAACTCGCCATCGCGTCGCCCCCCCCCCCCCGCGCCATGTCACGCCACGCCACTCCGCCCACTTTTCCGTAGCTCCTCGAATTAATAGACGTCCCCCATAATTGGCGTATTGCGTGCCGGCGCGATTAAATAAAATATAGCGTACGCAACCTAATAAAAGACTTGTAACTTTGAAAACTACTCTCGTTAATCTCGGAGAGCAGAAGCGGGTGATACTTAATAACTTGGTTCGTTTCACGCGAGTAAGTACCGTGCGGCACAACCAGACGCGCGGTATGGGTGATGCATTAAACACTTATCCTTAGACAGAAAGCATTAAAATGATATTCTAAACGTTGTGTAGGTAATAATTATACAAACTGCAAACCTTTTCAATGGACACACTAAAATACCGGTTTCCTTGAAATACAATCAGAATCCATTAAGATCTATTTTTAAAATTGTACATATTTTAGATACATAGAAAAGGAGTTGACTGGGAATGGGAATGCCGGTGGATATATACTCTACTCTCTATACTTTACAGTTCGCTGATGATGAGGTCATCATGGCGCTCGACAACTTATAAAACACAATATACTGGGCATTAAATAGTAAAAATGAAAAAAAAAAACAATGGGCTCAGAAACAAAATGAAGAAAACTGAAGAAATAAAAATATTTAGGAGTGAAAATTGAGAAGCACGGACTTAATGAGATAGAGGTTTTGAAACGGATTAAACAAGGCAGAAAACTCGTTGGTTTCCTGAATTCTATCCTACGGGTAAGAATATAAGTAAAAGAACACAACTAATGATATATATATAGATATATCTATATATATATATATATATATATATAGATATATATATAGATATAGATATATATGTGTTGTGCTGTATAGTGCTGAGATATGGCCACTCTCAGAACAAATGAGAGCAAAGTTGAGGATCATGAAAATGGACTTAGGGGTCATCCACAAATTACGTAACGCTAAAGAGGGGGGGAGAGGTTCTGGGCAGCGTTACGTAGAGATAGGGAAGTGCGTTACAAGGGGGAGAAGGGGTATGGAAAATATTCGAAATTTGCGTTACGTAATTTATTGACGGCCCCTTTCTTAGAGGATCCGCTGGCATCTCAAGACGAGAGAATATGCCAAAGGAGAAAATTAAAGACATTATGGATTTGAAGCAGGATATACTGCACGAAATTGGAAGGAAACAACTTATGGTTTGGACATGTGCAGAAGATGCAGAGCAATAAGACTTCCAAAGAAGCTTTTGGATTGTCAACCGCAAGACAGAAGAAAAAAAGAGGTCGGCCGCGACCTGGTTCGAGAGGCAACGTAGAGAAGACAATAGATGGATGGCAGACACCTCCTGGGACTTGGAACAATAAAGAAGAATGGAAGAAGTCAGGGTAAGACCCACCTAAGGGTCAACCAAACGGCGAAGAAGAGATACATAGCAAGTCAGAAGGGCATCAACAAAACTCGGTTCTCGTATGTGAATTATACACCACTTAACAACTGAATTCAAGAACACTTATATTGAATTACAACTGTCGGAATGTTCATTAGAAGCAAGTTTATCAAAACATTTAAGCAACAAGAGGGAAAAACACTCTCGCCTGATCAATAAAATAAAACATATTTAACCTAGGTTTTTCTTAAGATATACAAATACAAAATACAATTTAAAACATTCCCAATACGATTACACGGAGCAGCCCGCTGCCAATCTCTCCGATATACGCTTTCATTTCAGCGTGCCAATAAAATTCTTGAACTAATGAAAATTTAAACTTAGAAATATATTATTTGAAATAACGAATTTTAAAATGTCTCCCTCCGCTCACCGATGAACTGCACCCATTTAAGTATCATTTACAGA
This sequence comes from Acheta domesticus, assembly GCA_031308135.1. Taxonomy (NCBI): domain Eukaryota; kingdom Metazoa; phylum Arthropoda; class Insecta; order Orthoptera; family Gryllidae; genus Acheta; species Acheta domesticus. The sequence continues at coordinate 221,492,795 of JAHLJT010009436.1, forward strand.
TAATTAAACACTACATCTCCATCCTGGCATCTTTTACGCCGAATATAATAAAACCCATCGCCATTTGTCCTGACAACACTACGGGATGTCTCTATCCCGTCGGTACATCACAACACGCTTATGGTTGTCGCCGCGAACACCAGCTCACCCACCCATTCAACCAACCCCCCCGCTCACCCAGGCGCCCGCCGGCGCCGCAGATCGCAGCGGGGAGGCGGAGCGGCAGGGGGGGGGGCGCCGAGACGAAGCCGTGTCTCCCGCACGCCAAGTGACGAATCCAAGGCCACGTGCCGCGCTCGCGCTCATCGCACGCTCCGCGCGAGGCGAGGCGAGGCCCGGCCAGGCCAGGCCGCCGCGACGCATTCCAAGCACGGGCTCCGCACGGGCCCCGCCCAACTCGTAAGGCGCTTCCACGCGGTGAGAGAAGAGCTGCGGCAGGTGCCGCTTAGGGGGCTGTCCAAAACCAACCACTACAAAGTATTTTTACAATTTTTAAAATTATTTTTAGCATTTATTGGGATGCAATATTTTTTAATTTCTGAATTTGATTGAAAGACCGTCGAATCGGTGATACGAGGGTGTCCGACGGAAATGCGAAGGTGTGCAGTTAATTCGCGTGTTTAATATGTAATATTCTCCTTCGCGAATCAATTGCATTGCTGACAAAAACAACATGCACCTTTTCCCTTGTTTATTAACATCAGAGTCTATCAATGAATTAATAATCTCTCTAATCACATATAGGGGTCGTCTCAGGTGGAGAAAAATTCACCACAGACTTTTTCAATTCCCATTATTTAAGAATGAAGAACCACCTATCTGCGTCTGCGGTAGAATTCTAACAGTGAAACATCTTCTAACAGACTGTGTAAATCTCCCAAAACTCCGAGACAGATGTGGTGTGAAAGGGGACCTAACGGAAGACCTCGGAACAGACAAGACGGCAATTGACAAAACACCAAAATTCCAGAAAGAGGAGAATCTTTTCTATAAAATGTAAATAGTACTTGTAACTGTATTTGTAATTGAACTTTTCACACTAATCAGTAAAAAAGGCTAAAGACCTTAGTTGCCAAGCCTTCAAACATTACTAAAAAAATCCCATTAATCTTTAACACACATTATTGCCAAAATTCCCTTCATCTTTAGCATGGCAATCGCATAAACAATACCCCAATCATAAAACATACCCTTCAAAATTATCCACGCAAACTTCAATAAACTTCAATCACAAACAAATAAACGTTAATTATCGTCAAATATAAAATTCAAATCCATCAACTAGTTCAAATGAAACATCCAACAAATTATATTACATACGTCGGCTGTGGATGGAATAATGAAGAAAAATCCATTCGTTCGGTTAACTCGTTCACATGGGTTCCGCCACCTCACATTTCGAACTTACATCGTGCACTAGCTGCTTTGCCTAGCTCTGGTCGCATGCTAGACCTGCCAGGCGTGTGACATCGCCCACGCCACATGATTTTATCTAGTTGAAGGAGATGTCTATAGAGGACGGTTGAAGAGAGGAAGAGCTCTTTCTTCCATTAAAACACTTTCCTCTTCTGGCAACAGGAGCGCTGTAATATATGAACGATAAACACACGAGAAGAGGAAATTTTTATCGTCTTCGCATTACTGAAAAGAGGTCATTGTTTAGTACAAAGTAAAAAGAGTTCATTGTTTTGTCAAAGTAAATTTTCCCGTAGTTATCAACTAAAAAATTATAGTACATTTTGCCTCAAAAATCAAAGTAAACTTTTGATTTGGCAGTAAAACGAAGAAGAAAAGAAGAAGAAGAAGAAGAAGAAGAAGAAGAAGAAGAAGAAGAAGAAGAAGAAGAAGAAGAAGAAGAACATACCCAAAAGAGGAATTGTCTGCCACTGGCAACACTTAAACGACTTGTTGGATGTATCGCCTTTCATCGCTGCCAAAATGATCATTTACAAAATTAAGTTCAATTGACATGAAAGATAAAATGGATTCAATAGCTCACTCGGTTAGAGCATCTCGTCAGGCTAATAAAAGATCTCCGCTCGGAAATATTTGCTCTTCGAGACAAGCCTTTTTCAAAATTAAGTTCAATTCAATTATTCCGATTATCGTTATTTTATTCGCAAGCAAAAACTTCATTCAATTACTTGAACAATCGAGGAGCAAAATTTTCCTTTTAATCGTAAAAATAAAATTAAAATTTTGCTCCGCGATTGCTCTCCACGAAAACACCGTTCTCACATCGTTGTTTTCGGTCAACCTTTTGCCACAGACGATTCTCATTTGCTTATCGCTCCAATTGCATTATACGAGTATTATTATTGTGACCTGAAATTTAGGGGTTTCATTAGTTGATACACATTTTACCCCTATTCATCTTGTTAATACTATAAAATGGCAATTATTTAAAGCAGTGGTCTTTTCATCACACGTACCTGACATTTACTTGTTACTACAAAAATGTATTGACACATTTCACATAAGAAGCGCCTACCAATAATCTTATGTTCATTAAGGCATTCGATTTCTCCGGTCATTTTTTTTTTCTTGATAGACAAAGAAAGAAATTTTTAATTCTTAATTCTAGTTCCATTTTACAGACGATACAATCTTCTTATGACCTTAGATTTTCAAAAGACACCCGGGTTTGACCAAGGAACAGATATTAATTACTAAGGAAACCCTTGTACTAATATTACTATAGATAGTACGCACCAAAGATGCTGCTGAACAAAATCACACAAAACAGATTACCAGAAAGCATTCACAGTGCTCAAAATCGACATATAAAATACTCTCATACAATATTGCAACAAATTAAATATTTTTAAAAAAAATAGTATTTACGAATACTACAATAACCAGTACATCAGTTCTTAACATAGCAAGAATATCAAAAGGTAATTTTTCATAGCACAACTCCTGAATATTAAATGTTTAAGGCCAGGCGATTTCTTCCTTGGAGCCTTGCTATCACACAACTTTAGCAGTGTCGTAAGCTGTGAAAATTCAGTCTGTACACGCAGTATGAGAATATGCAGAATAAAAAAGTATTGTTGCATTTTTCTATCAAAATCGAAACTATTTCAGTTTTTGGATTTCCTGTATCCTTGGGTACCTAACGGAACCACAAAAACCTCACACATGGCTGGAAAAATCCTTAGTTTGCTTTCTATTTCTGCGCGAATTCAAATAAATTAGTAATTTAGATACATAATTACGTATCTAATATAAGAAATGGTAGTAATTTTACCCCTCACTTATTCTTCCCACAAAAATGTGAAAATTTCTAATCTTTTCACTCAAAGTTTTTCTCTTTTATTGTACAACAGGATTTTAAAATTAAATAATAATAATTTCCGCTTTCAAAGAGACTTTTCTTTATTATTATTATTATTATTATTATTATTATTATTATTATTATTATTATTATTCTGAAAAGGAACAAGTGAGGCAGAGAAGACGCTGGATATACGTTTATTTTAAGATGCATAGGCCGTACAAATTCTTCACTCGGACACCCATTCACCCATTTGCATTGGTGTGCACGTTAGTCGGATTTCATAAGAGTTATTCGTCAAGAAAGACCACGTGCACTGTAGTGTACAAGATGGCACCTGATCGTAAAAACGTAGTGGTTGTGAGATTTTTTGGAACATTTCCAGTTAATATTGACTTTCATATTTTCACTCAATTCTATTAAAACTCCTCTATTCCAATAGGCCAACTAATATTCAATATTGATCTAGGTTCGTGTATGGATGGACACTCACTGGAATAGATTACTCAATTAATTTTACCAGGACTGTTACGATAGTATTCGCCAAGTTTGACGTTGCTCTGGTGTCTCGCTGAAAGAATATACAGAAAATGAAAAGTATTTTCCCGTCAGAAAACAAATTTTATTACAGAGAGAAAAAACATAGCATAATATTGTACATTATCTAAAATTCCAAAGGACCAATTGAAGCAGAACTTCATTTATTTTTAACATAATCTTAAATTAATTAAATCCCCAAATAACTAAAATAAATTAATAACTTCACGTTAATAGTGGGAAGTTTATAATTTTACATTCTTTCAAGTTTCAAATAAAAACACGTCACCAACGAGCCATCATTCAAGTTAATTTGTTACTCTCCCAACATTTATGCTAATTCGCCTTCAACGCCCAAATGCGAACAAGACCAACTACGCCTTTCATTGGCCAACTCGTACTCCATCTTACTTCTTCGAGCACTTCAGTAATTCCGCTTGTTCCATCACAGGGATTACGGTTGTGCATGTGAAGAGGCGCACCCAGGATTTTTCTCGGGAGGGGGAGGGGCGGTCCACATGTACGAATGACAAGTCGACTTTAATGATTTCGGAGATTTAACTGAACTGAGCTTGAACTTGCGTTAGTATACAAAATTAGTAAAGGTTATTTTCTTAACATGTATTCTGCTTTGGGGAGGGGGGATGAAGCCCCACGAGCTCGACTCCCCTTCGGTGCACCATTATGCATCTCTCATCATGTTATTCACTCCCTAACTCTTCCGACAAATAGCATTTTTCTTCCCGTTAGACGTAAGTAATTGTTTAATATAATTTGCAAGGTGACGAATATGCCAACGAAACTGTATTCCCGGAAAAATGATCTAGGTAAAAATATATTTCAATTGAATGTTCAGAAACCTGTTGAACTCTGTTCACAAAGAATGGGGACTGCATATTGTTCTAGAATTTCTTGGCCTCTCTACGTTCATCAGCTTCGAGATTAACATCGACATTTTCTTGGGTGGGGAAGGGGTCGATTTTCCTTCTGCAATAAGTTGTTCTTTTCAATTGAAACTTTTCTACAGTTCCTTTGTTCAATGTAATCGCAGGGCTACAGCTAGTTTCCTTATGTCTTATATGAGATTGTCATTTACATACTAAGGCATCAATGAGATTGACGTAGCTACAATCTTTCGAAAAGTTTATTTCATTATGGAACCAAGGTGGGGGTTGATCGTATTAGTTTTGTCACAATTTGTTCCACGTTACTTTGCTGAAGGAAACCACTAAGATGAGGAAATCAATATCTCAAACAAGACTGATTGAACATTTCAGTATATTATTTTTTACGTTTTGGTTATTATTTGTCTCTCCTTTCATTACCAATTCCCCGAATATTTCCTCTGAAATAATCTAAAAGACACTCCTATTTTTCACCGATGTACAGCTGATCAACTAGCGAATAAACACTTCCATCTTTGCACGAAATCTAGTCACATCAGGAAATGCAATTGTCAAGTACTCATATGAAACACGATTACGTAATTTAGGAGCTATTTCAGAAACAAAACAAAAATAGTGATAGATTTGTATTCATTTTTTTTTTTTCAAGAAAAAAAAATTCGCACAAATATTTGGTTACCAAGAAAGGTCAATTCATCTGTTCATATTCTTTTCTGTCCATCTTTTCCAAATTATGTACCCTTCTTACTCAAATTTATCCCACCACGTTATGCTTACGAAGATGAAAACTGAGCTAGTCAGGTTCCATCGGGCCTTCTAGTAATGTCTGTTTCGCATATTTTCATCACTGATGGAAATGAAAGAAATTCCCAGTATCACCAGTCTGCATCGCTTGCAGCTTAGTCGAGTAACTTGCGTGTTCCATCACTCGCTGTTAACCCCTTTTAGCTCCACAAATTGAGGCGCACCGAGGAGTCGCTGGATAGGTCTCGGCCTCTTGGTAGGAAACTGATCTTTTATTTTGTTTCTTCTTGCCGATCCATACAGAGAAATATAAGAAAATTCTCGGAACAACAACATTTTTTCCAACACCAACTACGCAACTAAAATTAATTTCGGTCAACTTTCGGCACCTGCAGAAGTGATCAATAGCTGATTCGATTCTTCTCGACAAGACAAATCGATTGGCACCACTCTTAGCCGATTCATTCTAAAATATTCCTGAATACTCTAATTAAACCTAATTTTGTAATGAAATAAAATTTTGAACAGAAAATTATAAATCTAACGTTTTTAAACAACTTTCTATTTCCGAAAATGGGCCACTCTAATATGTTAAGAATTATTTTTATTAAGAACTTGCAGAGTACAAATAAAACCGCCGTTGGTGTCTCGTTAAAATACATCACAAATATTCGAATCTCCAATTTAAGACATGTTTAATAATTTTCTGCCGTATTCATAATCTTATCGACACCAGTTTCGACAGACTTTCTTCAAGACTGAACATTTCGCCCTCCATTTGCCCAAGTGGAAGCAGCGAACATTTCATGACAAAACTCAATACAAAACTTTCACGATTGATTTCAAGCAACAGCGAGAAAACATGGTCACAAAATTGCTTCCTCACACATCGTTCTCGAGGGCCAATAAATCTGTAAAACACTACAACCACTGCGTGAAATCAGATAATGCACCTAGAGGCCTTCATCCGACCTTCACCTACATAGTTACAGCACTAAAAAATAAATCGGATAACCTACCTTCCCACGAGGGGACACGTGTGTTCGAAATCCAAATAGATCAGGCACTTTTCTTCATGGATTTTGTGAAAGTCGCAACTGAGGAAGGAAAGTCACAATTGCCAAAGATTGTACATAATAGTGGAGCTACAATACATACTTTCTCATATTAATTGAAACTTCTGTAATTTTGAAAATTCACAGATTTGCGAAAATCGCACCGAATTCACCGAGAACTTACTTCACCTACTTCAGATACCTTGTGTTGATTAATGCCAATTTCATCCCGCTGAAGTCTAAGTAAGTTTCGAGACTGTACCTACTTCGAATTTTATCCACCAACTTTTTGAATTCTGTGATAATTAAACAGCTAATTCGTGATTTAGCCAGATCAGAATATTATCCATAACATAAAAAAATAAAAAATGTCAATCAAAAATGTTTCACAGTAGTAGTAATAAGTACGTAAGTACCGTTTCTATCATTCATTTCACGAAATGTGTTTGACGGAAATGTCTCCTTTACTCGGTGTAACAATGAAAGGATTTTTCACCACACAAAGGAATCTTAATTAAGGATTCCAATCGCTAAAAAAAAGAGTTATGCTCGGAATCTATATGCGCATCTTTCGCCCATGGAACTCAACCTCTGGAGAAAAGAGGGAGGGGGGGAGGGAAGGCTAGAAAGAACCGCCAGTCGAGTGGCACGCCTGCGCGCCGCGCGGTCAAAACGCTGGCGAGGGCAGCAAGGACGACCACCAGCCAGCCGGGCGCCCGCCCTGCCCCCCTTTCTCACCGACAGCCGCCCGCGCCCGCCCAGCTGACTTCGATCTCCGACCGGCGGCGCGGTGGCCGGGGGCGCACGAGGGGAAGGGGGAGGGGGGCTGTGGTTCCAGCCGCGGCAACCCAGCCAGCCGGTCGGCTAGCTGGCTGGTTCGTCCGCTGCACGTCGCTGCCCCCGCCTCCGCGCCGCCTCCACACCTCCAGGAGAAAACCCGTTCTAAAAACACACCTCCGGCGGGCGGGCGGGCGGCCGGGCGGCGCGCTGCCGCAGACTGGGACGACGTCGACGACGAGCTTCGCTACGCTATATACCTTGGGAAGCCTTCCCCTTTGTTAGCCCCGAGAGAGATATTGCTGTTGCGGTACTTCGCCGTTTGGAAATCGCCGTCAGGAGGGCTTTTCCAATTAACAAAGCAAAGGAGCAAAACTATAAAATGAATGTACGCCCAAATATTTATCAATATTGCGTGTACTTCAAAGTCGACTACTTCACCACCGCGTGCTACACTTTTTTTTTCTTCATACAGTCGTAGTAAGTAATATTCACTCGCAATCAACGCACGTCAGTAACTCGTGTTAAGAGTTTCTTACTTATTTTGTTCGAACTCGGCCAAACAGAACTCCTCTAAAAGCTCATACGCTTCCCCCTTCAATGTCCCTAATTACGGATTGGTCTAAATGAATTGTCAATCGAAATTGGCTATTCATTCCTCTATTACTTCAATGCAATCGCTTTGTTTAACCTTAATGATACTTAGAAGAGTATTATAGAGCAAGAAGAATGCCTAACAAATTCGGAGTTCATGCATTAGGGTTGTGGGGGAATATTAAAAATCGATTTTAAAAGTCGCGAACAGTACACACAAGTTTTAAGATATATTTTATAACACTTCTTAAATGTAAAACAAAAAGACACCCGATTTCGATTTATCAATTAAAACATCACCTATGAAGCGTACATGTTCGAACATGTATGTATTTAAAAAAAATTCATTTATCAAATTGGCAACATTTGTTATGTTTTCAATAAATTTTCCAAAATGAAAAATCGCGTTTCTTCGCAAGTCAGAATATTAAAATTGTCATACTTTCTGCCCATTACATCTGCTCGTATCATAACATTATTTCACATTTAGAATACTTGCCTTGTCTCGTTTATTGACTTCGCGTAACAGCAAAGTTCTCGCGAAATAGTATTAAACATATTTTTGTGATATTTTCGATTAGGTTCTTTAGGTAAACAAAATTAAAAATTGCTACTCAATTTTAGAGACCACAATGTGACAAGCATTTAACAGTTTTTAATCACAAAAACATGTTCGAAATGAGAGTTCTGTGCTCTCCATATTTTACTTATAACAAGAAACTATTTTAAATTCGATTGATGGGTTTGAGTACTTGTTTGCTGAATTCTATTACACGAATAATAATGTATTAAAATATACATATATAATAACAAACAATACTATCTAAAAATATTCCCGTTAACATTAATTAGACTACAACATGCTAACATTTAATGCTGGGCTGCTTTTCACGACGAATGCAGAAATTAACACTTTCAGAATCTTAGTATTCTTGCACCTTTGAAACAAAGTTATATTTTTTGCGAGAAGAGATATGCACCTTAGTTGTTTTATATCCATCAAGAAGAAAATTCTAGTGTTTCGGCTCGTCAAGATTTCGCTATTCTCACCATCTCCCTAATTGTATCCATGATTTCTGCAGTAATTTAGAAATCAATATTTTCTCCAAAAAATTAATGAAAACGATGAAACCACAGACGTCATAATATTTTCCACGATAAAATTTATTTCTAAATAATATCCGAAAAAATTCGTTACGTATGTCAGTATACATGTTATAATGAACTGCATCCCGCAGACACTACTTTCGATCCCGAGAATTATTTGGGATTATTATTTGTCTAAAAAATCTCCCATTAACATTAATAAGATAATAACATGCGGACATTTGCTGCTGAACTGCTTTTCGCGACGAATCCATCAATCACTACTTTCAGAATCTTTCGTGTTCTGGCACGTTTGAGAAACTATGTTGAATTTTTGTGAAGAGAGACATGCATCCTTGTATTAAATCGATCAAGAAGTCCTTTTCGTTCCTACACTTCCTTTGTTTTGTTCTTTGATTTACTATTAACATTACCGAAAAATTGTACAAACTGATATTTGGGGAGAAATTTAATGTTTTCTTGAGATCCAGAATCTTTACCCCCTTCTTGTGTATCACATTTGAATTTTGCAAGGGGGAGGGGTCGACGAGTGTGGTTGGGGCATTTCAACACTAGTTTTCTGAGGATACTTTCAACCACGTTTATTTCTTGTTTCAAGATCTAGTTTTAGAATAATCAAGTAGCAAGCTAGTATCAATTATTACTATTCAATTAACACTAGTTTCCTGGAGGTTTCAGTTTTTGGAGGCATATTAAAAATACCTATTTTTCCACATTCCTTTTCCATCTTGTTTTTCCACATCCACAATTAACTTCTATTGCTGACCAATTTTTCGATACAAAATACGCAAAAAGGCATTGCCAAATACTAAGGAGCTCGGTCGAGATCTTTACCTCGAAGAACCTAAGTGAAAACAATATAATAAATTAATAATTCGTTTTTTAACCGATTTTCAAGTTTTCTTGTGGGAAACAAATTATTTATAGGAAGAAAAAACAGTCATGACAATAAGCATGTGGTTTTTTAGCAAGGACGCGGCACCTCAAATTCTCAGTCAAAAATGAAAATTAATTATAAAATGTATGCCCGATTAACTCCGATTTTGCTAAATACAGATAAATAAGTAAATAAGATGTTTTTATTTGTAGAGACGAAAATAAATTAACAATAAATGTGATGTACATAAAAGATCCACGGAAGGGGAGAAATTTATTTCCACAGAAGTCGCTAATTCAGATAAGTTATCCATATTCATTAAGACTTCGTTTACGAAGAACACCAAGCACTTTCATTCCAAGAGAACAATGCTCGATATGATTTGATTTATTTTGTCAAAGAACAGTAAAAGCTGTATGCGGCATATGGGGAAGAAGAAAAATACTCGTGCTCATTCTTTTCCAGTGCAATCAAACTTCAAAGAAAAGTAATTTGTCGTAACAAATCTTGAAATAAAAATTAAAAGAAAATATTTTAACGAAGCTTACAATATTTAAGAAATTCGCAAGGGTTAAACATAAAACAAAAAACAAAAATAATTCGGTCGTTGCACGCGCGGGACAAGACCGCGATTACGATCATTCCCTTTGTTCTCCTGAAGAAATGATAACACTGAAACGTCTTTTGACAGTCCGCGCACTTTGCATTTTCCAACCAACGTTACTAATAAAATAAATGCCATCACTAGTATTTGATGGTTTTCTACAACGCTAACGGACTCTATTTTTCGGTTAAAAATAATGACATGCTAGTTCGCAATAGAAAACTGTGAATACTGCATTAATTCTCTTCAATACAGATACGTACTAGTAGACACGCCATTGAATATTACTTCAATTCCCTGAAAATTGAAGAAATATTTATTTTAAAGTAAACAAAAACATTGACGGCATCAAACTGGGGGCTTTACAATAGTATGAGTTTGATGTGCTATTATGTATAGTGGGTTATTATGTCAAAATTATAATTGGAAACAAATGCTAATTGCAAACAACAAATATTACAAAAAATTAAACAAGTGAATTGTCACGTTTCGAGGTTACTTTCACTGAATGGTGTACATGGACTCTTAATGCTAGCATTCTGAATACACACGTCATATACATGAATACATACAAATAGCTTGTCAAAAACTTACCTTCTGTTGATCTCTTCGACGATCCAAAGGTGCCTGATCCTAGCGTAGGCCTCTTCCATCCTCTCCAGTTGTTGTACACAGATTCTGGTTCACTGCTCCAACTACATAATGAATCTCCATCAAATCTATCCGAATCTTCAAACGAAAATCTATCTCCTTCTTCCCAATCCAACATTGTACGGGGGTCATCCCCTATCGCAGGGCTCCCAGCCAGGTTGGACGCTGGTTCCTAACAAAACAAAGACACAAAACCTGGCATCTACCTTGACCCAGGAACGATGGGTCACTCGCGGTCGCGATCTAGAGGCCACGGACCCTCTTCCCTATATATATATGTATATATATATAAGACAACTGAAAATCAACTTCTAACACTAAATCAAACGCTGCCAAACTAAACTCATGACAGACAAGTTCAAACCACGACCATAACTGTCACTCCTAAGAACACAGCTTCTTCGCGATACACCTCCTCTCAAACCCTACCCCGCACAACCTCCAATCCCAGCACTTTGTGATCTAGTCTACCCCATCGACGACAACAACAAATATGGCGGAGAGCGCTGCCGCTGATCTTTTCATACCAATGATTGTACATGAATCTGTATTGCAACATAAACCACCCTGCTGATTTACAAAGTTAATGCTTCTTGACGTAAGTGACTATATTGTTGTAAAATCCAATATTGTGGGCTGTAAATACCACAGTCTTTCAATCATTATTTAAATCAGCAATGAGAAAGGTATAAATTACTTTAAGATAGGTGTCAAACGTTTCACTCTCTGAAATCTCATAGTATCTATTCATATTAGAGTTCTGAATTCCTGAGTTTCTAAGAGTGCAGTACATTGCGAAACATTTTTTAAGTTGATATGCATAAGGAATTAAAGAAGTGCACAAGAAACATTTCATATTACAGAAACTTGATACTAGCGCTATCTGTTAATGATTTTATGAGGAACAATCGCACATCTGTTACATTACATTTTCATTTACTTTTTCAGGATATGTATATACCGCTTCAGCAAAGCTTTAATATACAATTTTAAAAAAATCATAGAGACTTAAGGGTTTTAAGAGTAGATTTATGAATTAAACTGAGGAGAAATGTTTTGATTGCCACCTTGCACTCGCGCGCTGCTATACGTGTGGCAACTATTAGAACTACGTGTTCACCACTCGCAACGTTTCACTCGCATCTACCGGAAACCACTCACTGAAGAAACTCCAATCGATCTCTTTAGTTCCGTTGTTTTCGTGCTGGCAGAGAGTGTTTGCGGTGCGTTTTGAAGATTCGTAATTTTAATCCATAAGTATTTTTTAATTTGTGAGGTAGTTTAATCATATATTTTTGTGGTAATACTTCGTTTCTGTGTATATATTCATATCAATAGATGTTTTTCATGCATTGTGATATCGATGGATAAAAATTTGCAACGTGGAGCTTGCATCTTTATTGTTTTCCTAATTCCACTTTCTGCAGGAATGTAAATTGAAATTATTCATCGTTTGCAGTGCATGAAGTGCACAGAATTAGGCTTTAGGAGTTCAAGGCAACATGAGTTTTACGAAACGTTTTTACATCAATTTTTTTGTGTTATAGGTTAAAGAATGGCTCCCCGAAAGGGTAAAGTTCAACAAGAACAAGTCCAAGTATCACTTGGCCCTCAAGTCCGAGAGGGTGAAATTGTATTTGGTGTAGCACACATTTTTGCTAGTTTCAATGACACCTTTGTACACGTCACGGATTTGTCTGGCAGGTGAGTTTTGAGTTCATGATTTTCAGTTTGTACATGTTATAAAATTGATGGACAGTCATAGATTCAATATGATATCTTCAGGCCGTCACTCGAGTATTGTGTTCATATAACAGGTAAATATTTACTTCAAAATTAATAACTTCTTTAGTAGTACATATCCTTAGTAATTTTGCATATAGTGCCATGTTTGGTTAGCCATATTTTGTTTGGCAGTTAGTGTTGAAATGGGAGAGAAATTCATTTTAGCATTACTTGTAGCATATTATAATGAAAAAATTCAGAATAAAACATTTTATGTGTATAGACTTTTTGCAGTGTATAATCCCAGTGAATGTTTTTTTTTTTTTTGTGTAGGGAAACAATTGCACGTGTTACTGGTGGAATGAAAGTGAAGGCTGACAGAGATGAAGCCTCTCCATATGCTGCTATGTTAGCAGCTCAGGTGAGTTTCATTTTAGTGAAAGTCGAACCGAATGTGAAGTGCATGGCTATTTGTATCATATGTTAAAACTCGATGAAACTTCTTAACATTGTGATCATGTTTAGTATGTCATATTTCTCAAAAGGGTTGCTAACATCAGAGCTTGGCAATAACTGCTTTCTGTCAACGTTATTTAATTATGGGGTCACCAGTGCTAGCTCCTTGTTTCAGTTAAGTGTGCCAGACATTTTTGTCTTTGAACACTTGATGTTACATCACAAGTAAACTGTGACAAACTCTAAAACTACTGAAATTATTTTGTGGTTTTATTCAGTCTTTTTATACTTCTATCTCTACATTACATCATATTAATTTTCTTTTGAGACACATTTAGCGAGATTGTTTTAAGCAAGAGGCATTAACTGCACACTTTTTGTTCATGCTCCATAGCAGGGTGAGGTGGGTTCTATGTTCTGACAATGCTGTACTGTCCTGTCAGTATCATTTACAGGAAACTGTAATGGCATGTGTTGACCAGATAGCAGTGAGAAACAATGCAAGGTTTTCTAAGATTCTGAAGAAATGATAATTATAGAAACTATTGAGCAACAAGTAGTTTGGTATGCAGATGTTGTTAGAGAAAGTGAAAACTGATCCAGTGTTGTAAAGGGGCCGTTCATAATAAGGTTGCAAAGGGTTTAGTGATATATATTGATCTATTATTCAAAATTAGTGTTTTTTTGAAAAAGTTGCTGAAAATTTCATTTAAACATCAGAAATTCTGTGGTACATTATTTGTAACATTGTTAGGTTTGCAAACTTAGTTACAACGGAGAGGAGATCTGTAAATATAATTAGTAGAATTCTCTACTAATAATTCATTGGGGACCTAAAATGCCTCGTGTAATTCAAGGATCTGAAGACAAATTAAGTAGCAGATGCAGATCTATACAAGTTGGTGCGTAGAATTGGTTTATGTAAATCTGCAAAATTAATTTACCTGTAACATGGGTTCTACTAACTGATATGGGTAAAACAGTTCATAGTTTGAATTACTTATTATCTAAGGTTAAAGTAGGGTGTACGGTACACCCTCAGAGAAGCGATGTGGCGGGGGGGGGAATGGGAGGGGTAGGGAGGGAAGGGGAAGCGGTGGGAGAGGGCGGAGGAGGACGATAGGAGTCCCCATAAGCCCTCCATCAAATTACGCCACACGCTCTGATAGAAATGAATAAAACTTACCGAAAGGTGGTTTTTAAGGTAGGCGCCATCAAGGAAAGACAAAAATTGATACCTGAATCACTCAACGTGCTTCCCGCAACCATGACCCCTTCCGCACGGAACACTTTCGCGCATGAGAAGTGGCCACTTTCTTGCTGCACTTCCACTCGAAAACATCACTCCATTACTTTCGCTTGGCAAACCTCATCGGACACTTACATAACGGACACGAAAAGCCTGCAGCAATCAAACCACGTTCTTGCGCCCATTCAATTACAGCCACACACCCTTTTCGGCGCAACGCGAAAAAAAGCCACATTTATTCTCACATTCGTAGCACAAACACTCGACACTCAAAAACATAAATCACGAAGAATTTGAAGAATGCAAGAAACGTAACTGCACAGCAGCTACCCCAACACAGAAAATCAGTTGCACACCCACCATGTTCCAACCAGTATTTCGGAATGAAACTCAGACAAGAAATTGCCTCCCCTAACTTATGACGTCACATCCGTGACCAATTACGAACCATTAAAATTATTTCAATAGTGTATTTATTACAATTTATTTAAATCGCCCACACTTTCCTTTTTATAAGTATGTACAGTAATAAGTTATGCTTGTTGCTCTCCACCCCTCCCTGCCGAATGGTTCCCCTCATAATCCCCCAAATACCCCTCGTCCCCTCCACCGTGGCTTTTCCCCTCGCCGGAGCGGCGCGAAGGGCCGGGTTGAACGACTTCCTTAGGTTGCACCGTACACAAGACTTCAGCCTTATCTAAATGTGTTCCATGGATTCTATTCAAGAATAATTATCAGGAACTTTGTATTCCTCATGTAATTAAATGGTCGTCACAGAGAAACTATGTAGCAAATGCGGTTCCATTCAAGTTGTTGCTTAGAATTGTCTTATGTAAATCTGCAAGATTAATTTACCCTCAACCATGAAGTAACCTGTGACATGGGTTGTACTAACCCAAATGGGTAAAACAGTTTGTTGCAATTACTTACTATCTAAATATGTTTCATGGATTCTCTTCAAGAATAATTATCGGGAACATTGTATTCCTCATGTAATTCAATGGTCGTCACAGAGAAACTATGTAGCAGATGTAGATCCATTCAAGTTGTTGCTTAGAATTGGCTTTTGTAAATCTGCAAGATTAATTTACCCTGAACCATGAAGTAACCTGTGATATGGGTTCTACTATCCGAAATGGGTAAAACAGTTTACATTTTGAATTGCTTATTATCTAAATATGTTTCATGGATTCTCTTCAAGAATAATTATCGGGAACATTGTATTCCTCATGTAATTCAATGGTCGTCACAGAGAAACTATGTAGCAGATGTAGATCCATTCAAGTTGTTGCTTAGAATTGGCTTTTGTAAATCTGCAAGATTAATTTACCCTGAACCATGAAGTAACCTATGATATGGGTTCTACTATCCGAAATGGGTAAAACAGTTTACATTTTGAATAGCTTATTATCTAAATATGTTTCATGGATTCTCTTCAAGAATAATTATCGGGAACATTGTATTCCTCATGTAATTCAATGGTCGTCACAGAGAAACTATGTAGCAGATGCGGTTCCATTCAAGTTGTTGCTTAGAATTGTCTTATGTAAATCTGCAAGATTAATTTACCCTCAACCATGAAGTAACCTGTGACATGGGTTCTACTAACCGAAATGTGTAAAACAGTTTGTTGCAATTACTTACTATCTAAATATGTTTCATGGATTCTCTTCAAGAATAATTATCGGGAACATTGTATTCCTCATGTAATTCAATGGTCGTCACAGAGAAACTATGTAGCAGATGTAGATCCATTCAAGTTGTTGCTTAGAATTGGCTTTTGTAAATCTGCAAGATTAATTTACCCTGAACCATGAAGTAACCTGTGATATGGGTTCTACTATCCGAAATGGGTAAAACAGTTTACATTTTGAATTGCTTATTATCTAAATATGTTTCATGGATTCTCTTCAAGAATAATTATCGGGAACATTGTATTCCTCATGTAATTCAATGGTCTTCACAGAGAAACTATGTAGCAGATGTACATCCATTCAAGTTGTTGCTTAGAATTGGCTTTTGTAAATCTGCAAGATTAATTTACCCTGAACCATAGAGTAACCTGTGATATGGGTTCTACTAACCGATATGGGTAAAACAGTTTACATTTTGAATTGCTTACTATCTAAATATGTTTCATGGATTCTCTTCAAGAATAATTATCAGGAACATTGTATTCCTCATGTAATTAAATGATCATCACAGAGAAACTATGTAGCAGATGCGGTTCCATTCAAGTTGTTGCTTAGAATTGTCTTATGTAAATCTGCAAGATTAATTTACCCTCAACCATGAAGTAACCTGTGACATGGGTTCTACTAACCGAAATGGGTAAAACAGTTTGTTGCAATTACTTACTATCTAAATATGTTTCATGGATTCTCTTCAAGAATAATTATCGGGAACATTGTATTCCTCGTGTAATTCAATGGTCGTCACAGAGAAACTATGTAGCAGATGCGGTTCCATTCAAGTTGTTGCTTAGAATTGTCTTATGTAAATCTGCAAGATTAATTTACTCTCAACCATGAAGTAACCTGTGACATGGGTTCTACTAACCGAAATGTGTAAAACAGTTTGTTGCAATTACTTACTATCTAAATATGTTTCATGGATTCTTTTCAAGAATAATTATCGGGAACATTGTATTCCTCATGTAATTCAATGGTCGTCACAGAGAAACTATGTAGCAGATGTAGATCCATTCAAGTTGTTGCTTAGAATTGGCTTTTGTAAATCTGCAAGATTAATTTACCCTGAACCATGAAGTAACCTGTGATATGGGTTCTACTATCCGAAATGGGTAAAACAGTTTACATTTTGAATTGCTTATTATCTAAATATGTTTCATGGATTCTCTTCAAGAATAATTATCGGGAACATTGTATTCCTCATGTAATTCAATGGTCGTCACAGAGAAACTATGTAGCAGATGTAGAGCCATTCAAGTTGTTGCTTAGAATTGGCTTTTGTAAATCTGCAAGATTAATTTACCCTGAACCATAGAGTAACCTGTGATATGGGTTCTACTAACCGATATGGGTAAAACAGTTTACATTTTGAATTGCTTACTATCTAAATATGTTTCATGGATTCTCTTCAAGAATAATTATCGGGAACATTGTATTCCTCATGTAATTAAATGATCATCACAGAGAAACTATGTAGCAGATGCGGTTCCATTCAAGTTGTTGCTTAGAATTGTCTTATGTAAATCTGCAAGATTAATTTACCCTCAACCATGAAGTAACCTGTGACATGGGTTCTACTAACCGAAATGTGTAAAACAGTTTGTTGCAATTACTTACTATCTAAATATGTTTCATGGATTCTCTTCAAGAATAATTATCGGGAACATTGTATTCCTCATGTAATTCAATGGTCGTCACAGAGAAACTATGTAGCAGATGTACATCCATTCAAGTTGTTGCTTAGAATTGGCTTTTGTAAATCTGCAAGATTAATTTACCCTGAACCATAGAGTAACCTGTGATATGGGTTCTACTAACCGATATGGGTAAAACAGTTTACATTTTGAATTGCTTACTATCTAAATATGTTTCATGGATTCTCTTCAAGAATAATTATCGGGAACATTGTATTCCTCATGTAATTAAATGATCATCACAGAGAAACTATGTAGCAGATGCGGTTCCATTCAAGTTGTTGCTTAGAATTGTCTTATGTAAATCTGAAAGATTAATTTACCCTCAACCATGAAGTAACCTGTGACATGGGTTCTACTAACCGAAATGGGTAAAACAGTTTGTTGCAATTACTTACTATCTAAATATGTTTCATGGATTCTCTTCAAGAATAATTATCGGGAACATTGTATTCCTCATGTAATTCAATGGTCGTCACAGAGAAACTATGTAGCAGATGCGGTTCCATTCAAGTTGTTGCTTAGAATTGTCTTATGTAAATCTGCAAGATTAATTTACTCTCAACCATGAAGTAACCTGTGACATGGGTTCTACTAACCGAAATGTGTAAAACAGTTTGTTGCAATTACTTACTATCTAAATATGTTTCATGGATTCTCTTCAAGAATAATTATCGGGAACATTGTATTCCTCATGTAATTCAATGGTCGTCACAGAGAAACTATGTAGCAGATGTACATCCATTCAAGTTGTTGCTTAGAATTGGCTTTTGTAAATCTGCAAGATTAATTTACCCTGAACCATAGAGTAACCTGTGATATGGGTTCTACTAACCGATATGGGTAAAACAGTTTACATTTTGAATTGCTTATTATCTAAATATGTTTCATGGATTCTCTTCAAGAATAATTATCGGGAACATTGTATTCCTCATGTAATTCAATGGTCTTCACAGAGAAACTATGTAGCAGATGTAGATCCATTCAAGTTGTTGCTTAGAATTGGCTTTTGTAAATCTGCAAGATTAATTTACCCTGAACCATAGATTAACCTGTGACATGGGTTCTACTATCCGAAATGGGTAAAACAGTTTACATTTTGAATTGCTTACTATCTAAATATGTTTCATGGATTCTCTTCATGAATAATTATCGGGAACATTGTATTCCTCATGTAATTAAATGGTCATCACAGAGAAACTATGTAGCAGATGCGGTTCCATTCAAGTTGTTGCTTAGAATTGTCTTATGTAAATCTGCAAGATTAATTTACCCTCAACAATGAAGTAACCTGTGACATGGGTTCTACTAACCGAAATGTGTAAAACAGTTTACATTTTGAATTGCTTACTATCTAAATATGTTTCATGGATTCTCTTCAAGAATAATTATCGGGAACATTGTATTCCTCATGTAATTAAATGATCATCACAGAGAAACTATGTAGCAGATGCGGTTCCATTCAAGTTGTTGCTTAGAATTGTCTTATGTAAATCTGCAAGATTAATTTACCCTCAACCATGAAGTAACCTGTGACATGGGTTCTACTAACCGAAATGTGTAAAACAGTTTGTTGCAATTACTTACTATCTAAATATGTTTCATGGATTCTCTTCAAGAATAATTATCGGGAACATTGTATTCCTCATGTAATTCAATGGTCGTCACAGAGAAACTATGTAGCAGATGTACATCCATTCAAGTTGTTGCTTAGAATTGGCTTTTGTAAATCTGCAAGATTAATTTACCCTGAACCATAGAGTAACCTGTGATATGGGTTCTACTAACCGATATGGGTAAAACAGTTTACATTTTGAATTGCTTACTATCTAAATATGTTTCATGGATTCTCTTCAAGAATAATTATCGGGAACATTGTATTCCTCATGTAATTAAATGATCATCACAGAGAAACTATGTAGCAGATGCGGTTCCATTCAAGTTGTTGCTTAGAATTGTCTTATGTAAATCTGAAAGATTAATTTACCCTCAACCATGAAGTAACCTGTGACATGGGTTCTACTAACCGAAATGGGTAAAACAGTTTGTTGCAATTACTTACTATCTAAATATGTTTCATGGATTCTCTTCAAGAATAATTATCGGGAACATTGTATTCCTCATGTAATTCAATGGTCGTCACAGAGAAACTATGTAGCAGATGCGGTTCCATTCAAGTTGTTGCTTAGAATTGTCTTATGTAAATCTGCAAGATTAATTTACTCTCAACCATGAAGTAACCTGTGACATGGGTTCTACTAACCGAAATGTGTAAAACAGTTTGTTGCAATTACTTACTATCTAAATATGTTTCATGGATTCTCTTCAAGAATAATTATCGGGAACATTGTATTCCTCATGTAATTCAATGGTCGTCACAGAGAAACTATGTAGCAGATGTACATCCATTCAAGTTGTTGCTTAGAATTGGCTTTTGTAAATCTGCAAGATTAATTTACCCTGAACCATAGAGTAACCTGTGATATGGGTTCTACTAACCGATATGGGTAAAACAGTTTACATTTTGAATTGCTTATTATCTAAATATGTTTCATGGATTCTCTTCAAGAATAATTATCGGGAACATTGTATTCCTCATGTAATTCAATGGTCTTCACAGAGAAACTATGTAGCAGATGTAGATCCATTCAAGTTGTTGCTTAGAATTGGCTTTTGTAAATCTGCAAGATTAATTTACCCTGAACCATAGATTAACCTGTGACATGGGTTCTACTATCCGAAATGGGTAAAACAGTTTACATTTTGAATTGCTTACTATCTAAATATGTTTCATGGATTCTCTTCATGAATAATTATCGGGAACATTGTATTCCTCATGTAATTAAATGGTCATCACAGAGAAACTATGTAGCAGATGCGGTTCCATTCAAGTTGTTGCTTAGAATTGTCTTATGTAAATCTGCAAGATTAATTTACCCTCAACAATGAAGTAACCTGTGACATGGGTTCTACTAACCGAAATGTGTAAAACAGTTTGTTGCAATTACTTACTATCTAAATATGTTTCATGGATTCTCTTCAAGAATAATTATCGGGAACATTGTATTCCTCATGTAATTCAATGGTCGTCACAGAGAAACTATGTAGCAGATGTACATCCATTCAAGTTGTTGCTTAGAATTGGCTTTTGTAAATCTGCAAGATTAATTTACCCTGAACCATAGAGTAACCTGTGATATGGGTTCTACTAACCGATATGGGTAAAACAGTTTACATTTTGAATTGCTTACTATCTAAATATGTTTCATGGATTCTCTTCAAGAATAATTATCGGGAACATTGTATTCCTCATGTAATTCAATGGTCTTCACAGAGAAACTATGTAGCAGATGTAGATCCATTCAAGTTGTTGCTTAGAATTGGCTTTTGTAAATCTGCAAGATTAATTTACCCTGAACCATAGATTAACCTGTGACATGGGTTCTACTATCCGAAATGGGTAAAACAGTTTACATTTTGAATTGCTTACTATCTAAATATGTTTCATGGATTCTCTTCATGAATAATTATCGGGAACATTGTATTCCTCATGTAATTAAATGGTCATCACAGAGAAACTATGTAGCAGATGCGGTTCCATTCAAGTTGTTGCTTAGAATTGTCTTATGTAAATCTGCAAGATTAATTTACCCTCAACAATGAAGTAACCTGTGACATGGGTTCTACTAACCGAAATGTGTAAAACAGTTTGTTGCAATTACTTACTATCTAAATATGTTTCATGGATTCTCTTCAAGAATAATTATCGGGAACATTGTATTCCTCATGTAATTCAATGGTCGTCACAGAGAAACTATGTAGCAGATGTACATCCATTCAAGTTGTTGCTTAGAATTGGCTTTTGTAAATCTGCAAGATTAATTTACCCTGAACCATAGAGTAACCTGTGATATGGGTTCTACTAACCGATATGGGTAAAACAGTTTACATTTTGAATTGCTTACTATCTAACTATGTTTCATGGATTCTCTTCAAGAATAATTATCGGGAACATTGTATTCCTCATGTAATTCAATGGTCTTCACAGAGAAACTATGTAGCAGATGTAGATCCATTCAAGTTGTTGCTTAGAATTGGCTTTTGTAAATCTGCAAGATTAATTTACCCTGAACCATAGATTAACCTGTGACATGGGTTCTACTATCCGAAATGGGTAAAACAGTTTACATTTTGAATTGCTTACTATCTAAATATGTTTCATGGATTCTCTTCAAGAATAATTATCGGGAACATTGTATTCCTCATGTAATTCAATGGTCGTCACAGAGAAACTATGTAGCAGATGTAGATCCATTCAAGTTGTTGCTTAGAATTGGCTTTTGTAAATCTGCAAGATTAATTTACCCGAACCATGAAGTAACCTGTGATATGGGTTCTACTATCCGAAATGGGTAAAACAGTTTACATTTTGAATTGCTTATTATCTAAATATGTTTCATGGATTCTCTTCAAGAATAATTATCGGGAACATTGTATTCCTCATGTAATTCAATGGTCGTCACAGAGAAACTATGTAGCAGATGTACATCCATTCAAGTTGTTGCTTAGAATTGGCTTTTGTAAATCTGCAAGATTAATTTACCCTCAACCATAGAGTAACCTGTGATATGGGTTCTACTAACCGATATGGGTAAAACAGTTTACATTTTGAATTGCTTACTATCTAAATATGTTTCATGGATTCTCTTCAAGAATAATTATCGGGAACATTGTATTCCTCATGTAATTAAATGATCATCACAGAGAAACTATGTAGCAGATGCGGTTCCATTCAAGTTGTTGCTTAGAATTGTCTTATGTAAATCTGCAAGATTAATTTACCCTCAACCATGAAGTAACCTGTGACATGGGTTCTACTAACCGAAATGGGTAAAACAGTTTGTTGCAATTACTTACTATCTAAATATGTTTCATGGATTCTCTTCAAGAATAATTATCGGGAACATTGTATTCCTCATGTAATTCAATGGTCGTCACTGAGAAACTATGTAGCAGATGCAGATCCATTCAAGTTGTTGCTTAGAATTGGCTTTTGTAAATCTGCAAGATTAATTTACCCTGAACCATAGAGTAACCTGTGATATGGGTTCTACTAACCGATATGGGTAAAACAGTTTACATTTTGAATTGCTTACTATCTAAATATGTTTCATGGATTCTCTTCAAGAATAATTATCGGGAACATTGTATTCCTCATGTAATTCAATGGTCGTCACAGAGAAACTATGTAGCAGATGAGGTTCCATTCAAGTTGTTGCTTAGAATTGGCTTAAGTAAACCAGTTTTATTAATATACCACGAACCACAGAGTAACCTGTATCTTGAGTTCTACTAACAGATATGGGCACTACAGTGTATAATTTCAGTCGGTTATGTGAATAATAGAAGCAGATAAAATTTCACCTTATAATAAATGATACATTACACACAATTCATCACATAATTTAGCTGTCGTTATAAAACTTGCATCTATGGCAGAGGTGGTAGTCATTCTAAGTTGTTGCCCCGAATATTTCTCTCTTCACCTGCTGTAATAATTTGTCCTGAACCATTTTGTAATACATTGCTAATATTATAACTGATTCGGTTAAAACTGTTTCTAGTGACTTCAGTTTTGGAAAGTGTTATGAACAGTATTGTTTTATGTAATTATGGTAGCCTTGTATTGCATTCATTTCTATGCATAGAAGGTGTCTTTGGGGCTTCTGTACTTCTGGTGTGGTTACTATTGACACTGATTTTCTATTTGTTTCTTCAGTTCTGCGATAATTCACATAGATGTTTAAAATATCCTGCCACTTTGGTTGTAATTACTGCTGCCATGAAGACCATTCAAAACTATTCTTGGTTAATTTTGACAATTTTTAATTCTGAAGGTAGATTTGAAATTCACTACAATGAAACCATTTGAGGTGTTGCCATTCTATCCTCATTTTGCTTATCTAATAGAAATCACAGCAACTAGATTTAATGTAATTTACATATAAGTTGCATTAAAGTGAAGAATGTTCCCTATTGTGAGCCCTACTTTATGTTCAGTACATACCCTTTTGTTTCTTACTGTTTTGTAAATGGTGCTTTCAATTTTGTTTCAACTGTACACAAAAAGTACTGTTACATGTAATTTCTTTGTATCGCAGATCTAAACACGACTCAGGTTGTGATCTGAGATCACTTGGCGGTCTGCAATATTAATCTGCTAGGAAATGCAATAAGACCTAAAAGTGGTTTTTATTGGCGAATGATGGCAGAACAGATTTTTCTGGGGACTTGATCTTACATCGGTGGTGGTGGTGGTGATGTTGAATAGTACACTAATTGGGCAATGTGGATAAATAACACCTTTTGTCAAATTTTGATCTGCTATCTCTTTCACTATTTCTTATTGTATCTAAAAAGTAAAGAGAATTAAACAGAAATGTTGAGAGTTACATATACATATATATTGAAATATAGATTGCATCTTTTGAATGGAATTGTTTTCCATTAATTACAACCATATTGTAATTTCTAGGTGTACTGTTCAATTTTGAGTTTTTAAAGTAACTATTTGCATCATTGATTTTAGGATGTTGCTGAAAAATGCAAATCTTTGGGCATAACTGCTTTGCATATCAAGTTAAGAGCAACAGGAGGTAACAAGACCAAAACACCTGGCCCAGGAGCTCAGTCAGCGCTTCGAGCTCTGGCTCGATCCAACATGAAGATTGGTCGAATTGAAGATGTGACTCCCATTCCTTCAGATTCTACACGTAGGAAGGGTGGACGAAGAGGTCGCCGATTGTAAAAACATATATTGTGTGCTGTTTGTGTAAAACATGCAATAAAAATCTATTTGGGTAACATCAGTAGATTTCTATTCTGTTCCTCAATTTATTTATACATTTCCACAAGAAACAGGTGTCAAATATTAATTGTTGTATAACAAAGTTATTTCATTTGTGTTATGCGTTTTGTTATCTGCAGATCTTCTAGAAAAGTTTGGTGTTTTTGGTCTCTGGGTTAAATGTAAATATAAATTGGAATTAAAGACTTATCTTTTACTAATGTAAAATAGCACAATTTTTTAATTTTTTCTATGCGTCCACCATGGGGTTTAGGAACATCTGTCTATAGCTGCACACTCTTGTACACCAGTTTCCTTTATTAGACCGTTTCATAAAGAGTTTAGTGACATGTTTTAAAACTAGTGGTGCTACAGAATGGCACAGACTTTCCCATATTAGTTTTCTATTTTCCTGGGTCTTCGCTAGCTATTCGGATTTGCCACATACTCTTTCTTGCCAGCTACCATCTGTCACCGCCAAAAGCACATTTTTTTTGGATTTTCTTAATTTTTTTGGTTTCCTATTGGTAGAACGATAATATTAATTTTAGAATATTAAAGAACACAAAAACCTAGTCATAAATAGCAATTTTCTTTTAAAAATTATGTGCCGTTTAAGAGAAAATGGCGTTTTAGCGCTACTAAAATTGCGAAATTTGAAGCTCATTTTCACAGACAATTTTTGAGTTTTCAAAATACTTTATTTGAAGTTATTTGAAGCACTTACACTCACAAATATAATAATGTTTACAAATTGCTGGTAATGTGCATATTAAAGATGTGAGAGATCTTTCAAAAAATTACAATTATGTAATTTTTGAAAAAACAAAAAAAACTCAAAATAAACTTTATGCCATACTAAAGAGTGTAATTAGCACTATCCGTGACAAAAGTTTCAAGAAAAAATTTGCAGCCATATGTGAGAAAATGGCGTTTGAGCGTTTCTGAAAATGCGAAATTTTTAGCTTTCACAGAAAACGGTTGTGTTTTCGCGAAACTTTACTTGACATTATTTAAAGCACATGTACTCGTAAATATAATAATATGAAAAAATCGCCGCTAATGTAAATATCGACGTGAGAAACATGTGAAAAAATTTACATTTTCGTAATTTTTGGAAAAAACAACCTATAGAGCAATATGGCTTTTATGTCATTTGATAGAGTATATTTACCACTATCCCTACCAAAAGTTAAAAGAAAAAAATTGTAGCCGTTTTTAAGAAAATCTTGTTTTTGTAATTTTTTAAAAGTGCACATATTGCAGGCACGAAATTAATTGCAGGAAAACTACTAAAATTTTGAAAAACATTTACATGACCTTTATGAAAGAACTCAATATGCAGAACAAATTTCTCGAAGAAAAATCTCTATCTTCAATTTTGTAGTTGGAGAAAGACGCCGAAAACAATTCAAACTTTCACAATTTTCGAAAATTCAGAGTTATTCGAGAGAATCGCACATATGCCACGTTAATAAGTGTATTTTACTCTATTCATACAAGAAATTTAAAGAAAAAAATTGGAGCCCTTTGAGAAAATTTTGAAAATCCCGGGGGGAGCTTCACATAAAGTACCTCCAAATTTTGAAGAATCGTTTTCAAAATCTCAAAGCTTCGACTAGAATCAAATCGACCGGGGAATATCCATTTTGGAAGAAATCGTACGTATGGTTTAGGCGCTAGCAGTGTTCACAGACGGACGGAGTACAATATTATTTATTGTGGTACAAAATTAGTAGACAAATAGAAGATAATAATTGGCTAGTTAGGTTTGAATTTGTGACTAGTGTGGGTGGCTTGGCAGGCACTTTTGTTTCATGCCACACGCAATTTTTTTCTGTTTTTCGATTGCATTATCTCCGTTGGGGGACCAGATAAATTTTTGAAACAAATACTCCTGAAAGGTCACTATAGTAGCAAACCGCTGTATACATTTCAACTTCGAAGTGTGACTCCAAGGGGATTTAAAAAATTCGTCAATATGTGCAAAAAGTGTATCTTTTGCAACCGTTTTTTAATTGGTTATAGGTGAGTACAAAATTTTTTATCTTGGTACAAAATTAGTACATAGTTCAGGCTAGTTAATTTTGAATTTCTGACAAGTGGGGGTTGCAGCTTGACGGAGGTCCGGCTCTTGCTGAGTCGGCAATGCCGACGGCCCTTTGCTCTCGACTAGTCTTTTTGATGAACCCTGATTTACAGTTTAGTACAAAAGGCGTTTAATAAAAGTAAATATATTCCATTTTAATAAACGAAAATACATTAAGCGAGAGAACAAATGGCCATCTTACAAGACGCCGACTACTCAGCCCATTCACTACGTTCATGTGCACGAATAAAGTTACAGGAAGTAAATCGATTCAAGCGAAAACAATCGACCCAATTCTGGACAAAAACCTGTAATATAAGCCGGTAGTTCTTAGCGATCTCGCACCGAAGGATCGCGGGTTCGACTCCCGCCTTGGGCATGGTTGCATTTCTATTCGTCCTTTCACCCCCTATCATCACCATATCATTTCATCTTCACAGTTACCAAAACGTCACAGTTAACGAATAACAAAAAACAGACATGAAATTCCATGAAATCCCGCGGTCTAGTTATTAGAATCGAATAAAGATACATAATTATTAATGTCAAATTTTGTGTGACGGTACACTTAAACTTTACACATTAATATATTTTTTGACAAAACATATGTAAAAATTTTGCTTTCACTGTTTTGTTTGTGTTTCTGAATAAAATAATTACATGAATGTAGCAATTTTTCACATGTTAAGTATAAAATTGAATATTGAAATTAAATTATTTGAGGAAAGTGACGATCAAATAATTTTCTTTACAAATAATGATCAGTGTTAAGTATTAGAATTAAATGATTGAAGTATTTGAATTGTAATTAAAATTTACAGTTTTAATGACATACAAATTGCGTGCATTAAAGTACATAAATATTAGCTACGCAATGTTAAATCGACGAGATAAAAACATTCGACATTCTGGAAAGTGGACAAAACTGTCAGTTTGCCGAACATTACCATGCACGAACTTTAACGATTCATAGCAATAACAAACCTTTTTTTAAATTATCTTAGTAAAAGTTGCTCTGTTGTCCAAAAAAGAATCAAAAAACTTTTTTGTTATAAAAACCTTTTTGTTATAATAATACAACCGACATTAGATTAAAACAACAGATTCTCATTTATAATAAGAGAGAAGGGAAGTTATTATCAGTGGCCTAGCGTGATCATTTTTCCTGGGTAGGCTGCAAAGCAGATTAACGTATTATTTGACACTCCTCTGTCGTCATTAACGAAGAGATGTTATTCTCTCGATTACCCAGGGGATACTAGAATAACGTGAGTCAATGGCCACCGAAGTTTGCTATTTTGCTATAACTTCTAGGAGAACAAAGTATCTATGAGATTGTCGTCTGGTAAAGTCACATTTCCTTCAGTAAACAATAACACTTGTATTATTCATCAGCTATTGATTAAATTCTAATTTGAACTAAACGCGATGAACTAACATTAATTTCTCACCTGTCAGATACAAGAGCTGAAATCTTCTTACTTTCTTGATCTGGCTCGTTTCACTATAATAAAAGCTCGTGCGTTCGCCAGTACTGCAAGAACTCAACTGAGCTCTTATTCTTATGACGTCGCAGAGATGTCATCGTCACCTACACCGAAAGCCCTCTGACTGAGGACTAGGACAGTGGTCCGCATTCATGTTGGACAAACATTTATTTCACAGCCCGCAAAAACAATTTAAAAATGAGAGAACCAAATGGGTGGACAACAGGCTTATTATAATTAACGATTGATTTATTTTGCTCTCTTTTGTCCCTGTCACTCACGGCTGTCGTTAAGACATTTTTAATTTTATTATTAATAATAAGAGTATTTATTTTGGTTTATAAGAAAAATCCTAAGAATCAACTTTCCACGCCATTTACAAGACATTTCTCATCACAAGTGTGAATTAAATGAAATACGTGTGAATAGTACCGATTATAATGAATCGTACCGCAAGCCGCCCACTGTTTCCTGACACCTCTTTCAGCGCCTGTGAGGTTGGTCATTCCGATAAGCTGGGCTGATTTATGGGGGGGGGGGGTGAGTGAGTGTCGTGGCGTGAGAAAGCCCGCCACTGACCCCACTGATCTACAGTGCCGAAAGGACACGTACTGTGGATGCGTTGAGGGCTCCGAAAGAACAGAGACTTCGTTCTCTCTTTCGCGTAAGTTCGAAACTGAGTAGGAAGTACAAGATGTCAAACCTACCATGATTTTACGCATGAAACTAAGTAAATATCATTTAAAAGTAAAATATAATTGAAAGATGTTTTTTTTAATACGGGATATTCACAGTAACGCTGAACATTATCCCGCGCGTTTTATAATATTGAACTAAAGTTTGCCAATTTATTTAAGCAGTATGGTATTATCTTAGCTTAATAAAATTATTATTCCCTTAATTATTATTAAAATTCTTCTGAAAATACAGAAAAAAGTAAATCTTTTTTTACATAAACTTGAATGCAATGTCTAAATATATTTTTTTACATATGTCCCAACATTGGGGGGGCAGTTGCCCCCCCTTGCCCCCCCCCCGAATCCCGCCTCTGTTGAGTAGTTTAGTTTTTATGAGGAATTGTATGACTTGAATTGTGTTGTTTCTTGAAAGTAGTGTAAAGAATTATTATTATTCATAAGGAATATTAAATGTTGAATATTTCGAAACAACATTGTTGGATAGAGAATTGTTTTGTGGTTATTTTTGTGTCAAGAAAATCTAATTTTGATGGATAGTTTTTTTCTACGAGTAGTTTTCTTACGCGTAGTTGTTGCGCCTGCCGGGCATTTCGAAAATTCGTTTTTTCTAAATTTTCGAAAAACGCTAAGAGCAAAAAAATTAATGTTTATATATTTGAAAAGCAAAAAAATAGCACAATATTTTGTGTATAAAGAAAATTTGTTTTAGCTAATTGGCTTTGCCAGCTTAATATTAAGCCGGCAAAGCCACCCATTTTTGGAAAAACCGTTGGAGCAAAAAAATTAATTTTTGGATATTTGGAAAGCACAAAAATAGCACAAAATTCTGGGTATAGAGAAAATGTGTTTTTTGAAAATGGCTTTGCCAGCTTAACGGACGTAGGAGCGCCGGCCCCTTACTCGCGCTACACACGCCGCGCACCCACTCACGCACGACTCGCCGCGACCGGACCTGTGAGAAATTGGAGCACGAGACGCTTGCTCTCGTTGCTTATATACCCGCTGGGCTCGTCTGACGGAACTACGTCACATAGCCGCAACCGCCAGCCGAATTCTAACCCCAGCTTCCTTTCGGGGTTCTCAACTCTGGCGCCATGACAACGCGCGTCACAACCGCCACCCTAGGAATGTCTCACCCCCGACTTGCACTGCTGGATTTCCCCGTCTTCCAAAAATACCCCTTTTGTTCTGCGAGGTCAGGTGCGCGTCACCTCGACGCGCCCGCCGTTTCTGCTCTTCCCTGTGTGCAATTCAGTTCTCTGAATGCACGTACTGAATTTAATATTGGGCGTCTCATATGACGCCACACTAGCACATCAGTGTGTGACGATCTCAGAGTCGAAATGATGAATTTCAGAATCTGTGTGTCTCTTAGGCATTGTATCATTACATATTATTATAATTAGCCAACTAAGATTACATGAAGGGCAAGGGTCTCGTACCACTTTACAGGGAATACTACTGAATGAAGTGATAGGGTGATGATGAGGGGGGATGTGAACAAGGAATGCTTATCTGCAGATCTGAATATCACTATCAGTTGCGTGTGGTAAAACTTTTTTCTCAAGAACGCAATTACATTTCACATGGAAGATTTTTAATTTTTCATATAGATATGACGACAGTTGGATAATTTAAACTAGTTGTATATGCCTTATTTGTGCGATTCTTCTGTCTTGCTTCGCAAAATCACCGATGACACTGTCTTAAAATTTAGGATTTTCACTCAGTCTTTTAATAAATGAATTTTCAACACTGAAAATTCATTCAAAATTGAAAAGTCTACTGTCTTGAATTGTAAAATTTCTCAATTCCTTTTTAAACGTATAAATGTCGAAAAGTTACATTAAACGGATCCAATTGTTGCCGGAATAAACATAAGTTCGCATAGTTTCAACACTCCTGAGTTTGCTTTTTTTCAGTTTATTTTCCCGAACAAAGCAATTCTTGAGCACTTCGTTTCTAAATACCATCAGTCACACTGTACAGAACACTCAATTCCGAGCGCTAAGGAACTACATCGAAAAATGTTCCATATCTCTGTATTAACGAATCTAGGGCATCTTGTGGGAAGGGCGCTTGGTTATTGTTCTCGAAATTAGTGAGTTCTAAACTCTTCAGGGTTTTAGAATTGCAGAACGTTGAGTTCAGTTGCTCTACAATGGCAATTATTTCGCAGAAAATTCTGCGATAACTCTGTTTTATATCGCCAGTATTATCAAAAATTATTTTTGATATGTCTCGAATGCCTACAGCTTTATTCCGCACTTCAAAACAATCCCTTTTTGCTTTTATTTTCTGAAACTTGTTTATTTGTTCTACACAGTAACCAAAGATTTTACTCTTACTTTGAAAAATATTGAATAGGTTTTCTATTATGTGATGTGTCACCGTGCTTCGCATGCTCAGCTCGTGCAACAACATCATGTGAGTTCGTTTCCCCCTTCAATATCTTAGCCCTCTGTAGCACACCTAGTCAAAATGAGGGCTGCCCGGCCGCTCTCCTTGACTTCTGTTCGCTCACACTTGTAACTATTTATTCCGTTTACCTTTACTTTTATTTTTAAATTACTTGTTCACATGCTGGGATCTGGAATTTCATCTAGGCAACTACTTATTACAAATAATACACCTTTGAAATTATAATTTAGATACAATAATTTTGCCGAAAATTCTCTTAATGCTAAACATTTTACTTTGGAATAATCATTACAAATTAAACAACTGTTCTTCTTTTCTTCTTATCTCACACATGAAGAAATAATAGTTCTGGTGCACATACCATGGTCCTTTTTTCGTCTTACTTGGTAACAGCCAGGGAGCCGACCGCCGATCTCCGCTCGCAGCCTGGAGAGACTGGCCCAACCGAAAAACATCGGCTGGCGCCACCGCGTCGTATGTTCCTCAGCTAGTCTGCCCCCGCGAAGCTAAGTGTCGAGATGCTCAAACTCCGTTTCGCCGCCAGTACATGCTCCACACAGACGTCATTGTTACACAATGTTCGTTCTCCGCGAGAGGTGCGATTGGATTATTTCACGGTCTAATTATCACGACTTGCGTCAGAGGCATGAATTGTACGGACTTAACCTTATGTCTCTCTTTGAAAATCGAATGTTGATAACACTTTTTCGCCACCGCCTTTGACCGATTCACTCGCCTTCTCTCGCTAATAATTGACTGCCCTCGCCATCGCTCTTAATCACTGAATGCCGGGTGGTAGAGATTACGGAGTTCAAGAAAATTTGCTGATGTACAACTTCTCCCTTATACGTCACTTAACTTCCTGTTTTTTTACATTAAATAATGATTTGTATGCAATGTAGTAATGTGTTTCTCTCTAGGTAATTCGAACTCGTTGAACAAATGGTTTACGATTATTGTAACAAAACAAGGATATAACGAGTTAAAATTACATAGCATTTAATAAAACAAGAAATGGGACTCTCAGATGATCTCACAGCTAAAACTGCTGCCTTCACTCTCGGCTTGTGGCACATAAGAGGCATTTCGAGACATCGAATAACCTCTTTGTAGTGTGTGGACGCAGCCTCGCCAGCCTCTTTCCACATTTCTCGTCGCACATTTCTCGCAACGCATTCCTCGGTGTAGTCTGTTGCGGGCCTTACTCATTGAATGCTCCCGCGATCGCTCGAATGCCCTCACCATGGCTCCTCCCATCTCCTGCTGCCGGAAATCCCTTCCAAATCTCAATTTTGGCTCCACCCCTTTTTCTCCACCTCCAATCGCCGCCACTGCTACTTTTCTCAAATGGAAGTCCAATTTACATTGGGCCGCTAACATCTTTTTCCAGAAATTTCGTACAACGTTCGCCCTCGGCCGCTTCTGGGGAGAACACGTGCGCGAGTCTAAATAGCTCTTTTATTTGTTAAACGCTAAGACATTTTTATCACAAATTATATGATCTCGCACGCCGACCGCTTGCCTGGTCACGGCTGATTTTCGCGAGAAGGGGTCTTTCTAAAGAGCAAAGAAAAAATCGGGGGATACCCTTCTGAGTGCCCTCACGTCGTAAATCTGTCTAGCTGAACCGCTGTCCCCGACTGCAACTGTCAGAAAAAGGTTCTTTTCAGAACACAATACACAGGCCCCTCTGCCGGCCTCTCGTGACCTACATATCTCGCCCTTTCTATCACGTTCTCGTTCTGCGTCTGCGCTTTTATAATGTGATACATCACAATTAAGAGAAAAATTTCATTAAAAACAATAAGAAAATTGAAACTGAAATCTCTTTTCAGTAACTAAATATCTCATCTTGCTGCACAAGAAAACAAGAACTCGAAGAAAAAATAATTTATAGTACTGAACCGATGAGCACTTGCGGGGCCCACCACACGCGCGCAGTCACGGTGTATGCAACTGGCGGATTGCTTCGAAAGGCGACCTCGACCGAACGAGCCCACTCGCGCCACCGTATCTGCTGATCATAGCGTTTCCCTATGCGGTGCGAAGCACTCAGCCCAGTGCTTCCGACGAGCTTTACACACGAAATGTACCCTATCTGTTGGTGACAATAATAAATACGTGTTCATTTGGAAAGATAAGATTGTCGCGCCCAATTTAAAATGTTTTTACTTGGAATACAAGTAAATGATTATAAATTACTAGTCAAGTGGTATTTAAATGTAAGATATCCTTGGAAATAATAGGGGAAGCAATGCTTCCCTTGCTTTCATGGAATAAACGTCCCTGACACAATTTTGTACTGTAACGTCTTAGAACGCGGCTCGACCGAACGCCCAAGTCATGCAGGGGGGAGGGGTTGGTCCTCTAGCACCGGGTTGGCGGCGGCCGGACCTCCGGGGGTATCTCGGAGGGAGCGAGCCGGGGGCATGTCTTGGGAGGCGGGTGTCAGTTCGCGCAAGGGATGATGTGTGGCGGCAGAACTCGGCCTGCAATTGGGGCCAGGCCCCAAAAACCCAGTATTGAGATGACGCCTTCAGCGTGGGTGGTCGGCCACGTGATGCTTCACAAGAGAGGCAGGTAGGGATAGCTGCCTGGCATTCGAGGTGCGGATGCACATTGTGAGGGGGGTTAATCGCGAGCAGCGTTTTGCGAGGCGTGACTTTCGACACGGGACAAAAGGTCAGGGCGGCGCTAGTGTTAGCGAGCTGAGGTTCTCTTGGGTGAGACTGAGGCGGCTCGTCTCAGGAGTCGGAGTGCAGCGTAAAATGTTCCTTAGGAGTGTAAATACCAGTCGCGGCTCGTGGTTTTATAAATGGGGAAGGCTGCAAACGCATTGCATTACATTACAGTGCATTGCATTACCTGCACTGTTTGTATTTCTATTAATAATAAGCTTGATACAGACGATTGAGAACGACGCGAAATACCATGAGATACGGGGCCAGTTTCACAACGGTTACAAGTTACTAGTACTAGAAATCACAAGCACTCGTAATTTCTGTTTCACAAAGATTTTACCGGGCCCCAGAATACAAGACCTCATGCGTCAAGAAAGAAAAACCCAAGTATAGCGCTCCTACCGCATGCTGGGAAAACTAGTTGAAGCGCAATGCTACTCGCGGAGCTGCACAGTAATGCTATCTGGTGAGCCCGCCGTTCTTCAGACCCTAGGCTCGACCGAAGGCTGTCTCGCCGCAGCCTTCGTCCGCTGGTAAGCGTCTGCAGTGAATGCATGACGTCACGCCTCCTCGTTTTATACAGGCCTTATGGGAGAATAAAGTGGGAGCCTAACGCTTCTCTCTTCCCTGTCAACAGCTTTAAATGCGTTACGGACGGCCGTTAACGAACCGACAAAGAAAAAAATTGATATGATTGTAACATAATACAACTCAGAATTCCATTATTAATTAATAAATACATTTGCAAACATATTTTTAAATTTCTTTTGGACGGCGATTTCTCTAGGAGAGGCTCCGCCTTACAGCCTTTAATGACGAGCCGCGCCTGGTAAATACTGTATAGCGAATGATTGTAAATAAATATGTACAGAAAACTCCGTGTCTGTGTTCTTCCTCAGCTCATGATGTCACAGAACTCACAAAGGGGAGTCAATAAGTTCTTAAGCATTTTTAAGTTTTCCTGCCGATTTATAATTTCCAGAAGAACTATATTAGAATAACTTGTATGTGTTCGGGATGTGTATCGTTCCATGGAATGAAATTACATTAATTTGAAAGTCGTAGAATATTGTTTTTAGAGCATTTTCCTATCTAAACCACATTTCTTAAAACATATACAAGTGGCAGAAGAGCACGTAGCACCGATAGGACGAACGGTTTAAGAGGTATTCGATTTTGTCATCTCCTGTAAAAGTTGGAATATGTCGCTTACAATGTGGTACCAGCCAATGATTCAATTGAGAGGGAAAAAACCTACTTTTTTTAATCACGATATTGAATTGTCTCTAAGTCTTTAGTACAAAATTGGCTCTTTAAAAAAGGCCTTGTACAATTATTTGAAGAAACAAGTAGTTTTTGCGTAACTTGCGCATCGAATGTACGAATCTTTTACTCAAAATCCGCTCTAAATTTTTTTCTTTAAATTTCCTGGTGGCTAAATGGTGCTAGTCCCATGTTCGGGTATCGCTCAGTTCACCGGGATCCATTTTTGGAAAATTTGTATTTATTACCCAAGGTATGTAGAAACAGAATATTTTTTGGAAAATCGTCTAAACAAGTTTTTAACGATGCCACGTACTCAAAAACTTTATTTTTTATTCCCATTCTTTTGAGTAATTCAAAACCAAGAGTGAAGGTCTCAGATTGAAATGAGACAATTGTAGAAAGAGCAAGAGCATCTGAAGATCGACTGCAATTGACAGAAATTACCAGTCACATAATATGAAAATAACTGGTGGTTGGCGTATGTTCTGGCAAAAGGTGAAAGCAAGGATGAAGTTAATATGTCGTTTTTAACACCAGTTGGCCAACAAATTCTTTCTCATATCTTAGAAAACAAGATATGCTATGGCTCCCTGTGAACCTTCTCTTGCGAACAGTTAATCCGATGACAACAGGGAGAGTCTACCATTTGTCAGCGGAAGAAACTACCAACTACTGAAGCTTTTAAAAACTAAACAACTAGAGTTCTAATGTAATTTCATCTTATGTTTATAAATAAAGTAAGTCATAACCAGAAACGCTATTGTATGGTTTATTATGTATGCAGATTGTAATTTGCAGTGGCGTAGCGTGACTCATACTTTTGGGGATGCTCAACAATAACACACAAAATGTCACTATCAACTACTTCATCTAACAGGCGAACGCAACACAAGGCAGATACACTGGGACTACTTCCACGATCTCGATTGCTTACGACGGTGTAGGCGCTTCCCACAAAATCCTCACAGCAGTCAGGGCTGCCGATGTCTTGAAAGCAAATTATACAATGGCTCAGCTTTAATTCTTATACGCGAATGGCAATAACACCATTTGTTAATTTATACATTGCAGACTTAAATAATATGTAATCTATTTAAGAGATAATACAATTTCTTGGATATTAATTAAGAAATAGTAGTCAGGCACTATTTCTACAATTTGTACCCATGACCCAGCGGGGACTCCCGAGTGAGAGAGAGAAAGATAATTTACTGACCGCCTGAAGTGTGCTGCGCTCTCGTGCACAAACGAGCTTCTTTCCGCAGTAGACGCTAGCGTAAAGCAGTCGGGTTTCTCTGGGCCAGGGGTGAAGAGGAGAGAGGGGAACCTCGCCATCTGCGCATGCGTCATTGCTCGTCGCAATCTGGCGGCAGACTCTAGAAGTATTTTAGCTTCCAAGCAATCAGAGGCCAGCTTCAACAGCCCGCCGAATTCAATCATAGGAAATCAATTTAAAATTAATACAAAACGTGTTTCGCTCAGCAGACCACTAGTAAGATTATCAATTCAGTATTTAAGGTTCTTATATACGGGGATGCTCAGCATCTCAGCGTCCCCTGACGCTACGCCACTGGTAATTTGAACTCACTACAGTCTCATGTTTAAACTTACACTATCTGTCTGGAAACATATACGATTGTTTTAGAATTTTTACTTTCCCCGTATACGTACGTATATACGGAGTAATATACGTAGTATAGGGAAAGTTATGTAATGCTGCGCGAAAAAACGGCGGATTTTCGGCAGAAAAAAATTAATTGCCGGGCCGTAAAAACGAAAAAGTGGATAAAACCAGTTGCTAAATTAAGAAAAAAATCCCCTAACACGTGGTGTAGCCAGAAACCCTCTTTTGTGGGTCCTTGATACCGAAAAAACAATTGAAAGGAAAACGTCCGCCCGTGAACACTACTAGCGCCTAAACTATAGGTACGGTTTCTTCCAAAATGGATATTCCCCGGTCGATCTGGTTCTAGTCAAAGCTTTGAGATTTTGAAAAAGGTTCTTCAAAATTTGGGGGTACCTTACATGAAGCCCCCCGGACATTTTCAAAATTTTCTCAAAAACGGCCCCAAATTGTTTCTTTAAATTTCTTGTAAGAACAGAGTAAAATACACTTATAAAGGTGGCATAGGTCCAATTTTCACAAATAACTCTGAATTTTCGAAAATTGTCAAAGTTTGAATTTTTTTCGGCGTCTTTCTCCAAGTACAAAATTGAAGATAGAAATATTTCCTTCAAATGAAATTTGTTCTCCAAAATTAGTTCTTTGTTTAAGGTCATGTACATTGTCTTGAAAATTTTAGTAGTTTTCGCGCAATATTGCATGCAATATTTGCAATTTTAAAAGATTACATAAACAAAATTTTCTCAAAAGCGGCTCTAAATATTTTGTTTTACCTTTTGGTAGGGATAGTGCTAATTGTACTCTTTGAAATGACATAATTGCCATTTTATTCTTTTGTTTTTTCAAAAATTACATTTAACTTGTTTTACTTGTCTCCCACGTCGTTAATATTTACATTAGCTGCTATTTGTTCACATTATTATATTTACGAGTACATGTGATTTAAATAATGTCAAGTAAAGTGCCTCGAGAACTCAACCGTTTTCTGTGAAAAGTAGCTCAAAATTCCGTATTTTCAGAAACACTCAAACGCCATTTTCTCATAAATGGCTCAAAATGTTTTCTTGAAACTTTTGGAACAGATAGGGGTAATTGCACTCTTTTATATGACGTAAAGTTCAATTTGGGGCATTTTTTTGTTTTTGCAAAAATTACTTAAATGTCTTTTTTTTAATCTCTCGCACCTTTAATATGCACATTTCGAGCAACTTGTAAACACTATTGTATTTATGAGTGTAAGTGCTTTAAATGAAGTTTTTCGAAAACTCAAAAGTTTTCTGTGAAAAAGAGCTTCAAATTTCGCATTTTTAGTAGCGCTTAAACGTTATTTTTTTTTAAAACGGCTCCAAACTTTTCAAGAAAATTGACATTTAGGACAAGGTTTTACTGTTCTTTAAAATTTTAAAATCAATGTTTCCGTTCTACCATTAGGAAACCGTAAAATTAAGAAAATGTCAAAAAACTATACTTTGGGCGGCGATAGATGGCAGCTGGCACGGGTATGTGGTAATTCCGAACACTTAGCCCACTAGTTAGCTTTTTCCCAGGAAAAAGAAAACTAATACGGGAAAGTCTGTGCCATTCTGTAGCGCCACTAGTTAGAACTGAATTGATATAAGTTGTTGAAGTTGGATCCACGTGGCAACATGTTAGCCTGCCACTTGCCACTGGCAGTGAGTGTGTTTGAACAAGTGACTCATTCTTTCAAATAGAAACAAGCAGCTTTGATTGAAACCAAACCTGGAAAATATCCCTTCTGTTTGCTGGATCACAAAATAAATTTAATTTTTGTCAATGGTGTCAGAGACATTCTATTGTAAAATTATTTTAAATTGATAATTGACAATAAAATAAAATGTTAATAATAATAACAATAATAATAAACCCTACACACTCTCCAACAAAAACACTAAATTAATAATTTGTTTATATTAAGGCTTATAATTTGAAATGAAATGCATTTTAATTCAGTGAAATCTAGTGTAAGTAAATGTGCATTGTAAGTAAAGATTACCATATGAACCCATAATAATCCCAAATTTATACTTACATGGTGTTCAAAAACATATAAGAATTGTTTTAGACTTTTTTCAAAAATTTTGAAGATAAGCATTTTGAAAAATCTCTTGTTGAGTTGTATATCATATAAAAGTCCATAAAGAAAACTGCAAAATGGCACCTTTTCCAGCTATCGTAATTTGCAGAGATTTAATTAAGAACAACAGAAATGGGTTATTGGCGACGTTGTTGTCAGCTCACGATTCAGGACAGAATAAGGAATGAAGATGTGTTAGCAAGACTAAACATAGGGACCACAATTTTAGACATTGTGGAGGCAAAATGCCTACGATAGTATGGGCATGTGCGTCGAATGGATGAGGGAAGGTGGCCAAAAAAATGATCGAATGGACCCCTGCTGAAAGAGGGAGACCGAGGACACATTGGTAGGATGCAGTAAATGAAGCGATGGACAGAAGAAACCTGCAAGAAAATGACAGGATAGATCGTAGCAAATGGAAGCTAGGATACGATAAGCGACTCTTAAGTTGTAATAAATTCGCAAAAAAAAAAACTACAAAGGTGACCTTGGTAAACTTGGCATTGAATTGAGTAATGACCTCATACCTTATCAACAAAACTATTTGAAGCATTTGAGGGATGAGCTGGCCAGACGCTCAGAGGAGGGATAGAAAGGTCTGAGAATAAAATACTTCAATGGTAACCTTAAGAATTTTCGAACTGTGAACGATTTGGATTGGAGGCATAAAAAACTGATATCTCAGGGATGTTCTTCTACTTCTTCACGCAGTAATTTGAAGATTTCCTACCAGAATGTGCGAGTATTGATGACGGAAGTATCGGACCTGCGGGATGCTGTGTTGTCTTCCACTCTCCCCTTTGATGTCATCATCTTGGTGGAAACTTGACTCTCAACTGTGAACTAGATGAAAACATGACATATAGAAGAGAACGAGACTCTTCGCCTAGCCAATGTAGAAGAAATGGTGGAGTTCTCATTGCTGTTAAGGACTCCATTCACTGCATCGAAATTAACGCGAATTAACACGAGTATGATATTGAACAACACTTTCTTAAACTCTCTTTGGTGGACGGTGAGGTGCTGTTGGGGTCGGTTAACTTTCCTTCAGCGTGAGGTCCTGAGAAATATGCCAGCTATGCTGAGTGTCATATGGGAGTTCTTGGGACACATGGACCTCAATCCTTGCTGATTACTGGCACTTCAATCTTCCGGGGCCTGTTGGAATGATCTTCTGGTCGGATCCACAGTACTGTCTTCATCTTCACGGATTGCTAAAGTTGCCTGGTTATTGCTGGATGCTTTACTGTTGCCGATGTTCATCAGCACAATAATGTGAACTCACGTGGTGCACTACTCGACTTAATTTTATCCAAGTAAGAATCTGTTGTCACCGAGTGTATTGGTGGCCTGTTAACGTTGATTGATTGATTGATTAGGTTTATAGGGCGCTTCAACTGCTAAGGTCATTGGCGCCCATGTCAAAGTTTTCTAAAAACAAATATATTAAACTTCTAATAAAAGTGTAATTGGTGCACTTGCTTACTAATTTAAAAGAACATGTATACCTTAAACAAGAACATTACAATTATACTTAAAATAATTAAGCAGGCAGAATAAAACAGAATTTGGGGCCAGTAAAACATGTCCCTATGTCATATAAAATTGTATATTCCGCATTCTCTCAAAAAACAAAAAAGCTTTGAGAGCGCGGAATCGTCATCTCCGAGCACCTCTCCTAGAGATTTGCCCAGAGCATGTCTACGTCGGCTGCCATCAAATCTCAAACAATGCAGGAGGACGTGTTCCACAGAGAGAGCCGCCCTGCACGAGTCACAGGTAGGAGGAGATTCTCCTCGAATGAGGAAACTGTGGGAGAAGTGACAGTGTCCGATACGCAGACGGGTTAAAATAACTTCCTCGCGCCTAGAAGGTCGGGATGAGGAGCGCCAGGGATTAACAGTATCCTTTATTACGCTTAGTTTAAAGGTGGTATTGTGCCACTCTGTTTGCCACGCTCTAAAGATCAGTCGTTTTAAAGAAGCTTTAACATCGGACGATGGTACGAAAGGAATGTCAACATGAGTATTCTCCGTTGCCGATTTTGCCGCCTGGTCAGCCAACTCGTTCCCTATAATTCCCACATGGCCTGGGACCCAACTCAGTATTAGATCGTAGTGGCGAGACAGAAGGCGATGAATGATGTTTTGAATAGATTCCGTCAGGTAGTCTGAGGAAGAACGGGAGACAGCTTGTAACGAGCTAAGAGAATCGGAACAAAGAACTACTTGACGTAAGGTCGTTGACTCGATGTATTTTAGGGCTTCAAGAATTGCATACATTTCAGCAGTGAAGGTACTGCACTGAGAATGTAGCCGATATGATTTTGTGACCCTGATACAATAAAAACTACAAGCCACCGCATCATTGCACGATGAGCCGTCTGTATATAAGAATACATGATCTGGGTAGGCTGCCCTCATTTCCTGAAAATGTATCTGGTAAGCAAGAGGACTAGTCGTTTGTTTAGGCAGGTTGGATAGTCGGAAATCAATATTCGGGCGGAGGAGTTTCCATGGAGGAATGGAGTGACTTGGGGGTTTCATGGGTGTCGGAAGATCAACATTAAGGTCCCGCAGAAGATTTTGCAATCTAATACCTGGAGGCTGAGGCAGCGATGTTCGAAGAATATATGATGTTTCATATTCAGGATGGATAATTATTTGGCGGCAAGGATGATTAGGGAGTCCTGATACTTTAGCTCCGTAAGATGCTAATAAAATATCCCGCCTTCGTTTTAAGGAAGGCTCGCCAGCCTCGGATAGAAGGCACTCAATTCGGCTGGTGCGGTATGCGCCTGTTGCTAGACGGATACCCGCGTGGTGTATACTATTGATGGGTCGCAGAGTGGAGGGAGCTGCTGAGCCATACACTTCACTACCGTAGTCCAAAACTGAGCGGATGAGTGATCTATACAGACGTAAAAGGGTAGTGCGGTCGGCACCCCATGATGTACCATTCAGCATTCGGAGAAGATTAAGGGGAGAGACACATCTGGTTTGTAGTCCACGGATGTGAGCGCGCCAGGTGAGAGA
The DNA here is from genome assembly GCA_031308135.1 of Acheta domesticus. NCBI lineage: Eukaryota > Metazoa > Arthropoda > Insecta > Orthoptera > Gryllidae > Acheta > Acheta domesticus. The sequence continues at coordinate 221,534,984 of JAHLJT010009436.1, forward strand.
CTTGTCAAATGTAAGCCCCAGGAACCTGGCAGATTCTGCAAATGGAAGCGGGTTTCCTGCCAAGTGAAGGGCTGGATTACTATGCAAATGGTATATCCTACAGAAATGCAAACCGATACATTTAGTAGAAGAGAATTTAAAGCCCGTTGACGTACTCCATTCGTGGAGCTTGTTGAGCACCATTTGGAGTTGCCTCTGGATCACGCTGATGCTGCTGGAGGAACAGAAGATGGCAAAGTCATCCACAAATAACGATGCCTTAACAGGTTCTCGTACAGTCGACGCTATACCATTGATGGCGATGGCAAACAGAGTGACACTCAGCACTGATCCTTGAGGGATACCATTTTCAAGGGGGTGACTAGGAGAAAGTCTATCACCCACACGAACACGGAAGGATCTATTCAATAAGAAGTTTTGGAGGAATAGCGGAAGCTTCCCCTTAAATCCCCAGGAGTGCAGGGTTTGCAGAATGCCGTACCTCCAGGTGGTGTCGTAGGCCTTTTCTATATCAAATAATATAGCCACTAGATGTTGTTTCAAGACGAACGATGTAGAGATAGCTGTTGCCAGCGACACGAGGTGGTCCAAGGTAGATCGGTTTTGTCTAAACCCGCTTTGGATTGGCGTCAACAGATTTTTATGCTCCAAGGTCCAGGCTAGACGCTGATTCACCATGCGTTCCAGCACTTTGCTTACACAGCTTGTGAGGGAAATAGGTCGATAACTTGATGGCAGTGATCGATCTTTCCCCACTTTGGGAACTGGGACGATGATAGCTTCTCGCCACATGGTAGGGATAGTATGCTCTTCCCAGATACGGTTAAAGAGCCGGAGAAGAAATTCCATGGCAGTTTCGGGAAGATGCTGCAACATTAAGTTGTGGATTTCGTCTGGACCTGGAGTGGTTCTTTTGGCAAGCTTCAGAGCAGAACGCATTTCATGCATAGAGAAAGGGGTATTATAATCCTCATGTGCTCTGCTCGAAAAATCCAAAGCGCGATTTTCCATTCTTTCTTTAAACGAAAGGAAGTTTGGAGAGTAGTTTGCCGAACTCGACATCTTTTCATAGTGAGTGGCAAGTTCCTCTACAACGGCGTCTCGATCTGTGATTATCTGACCATTTTTTCTAAGGCCTGGCACTGAGTATGAGGAAGGGTACCCTTTAATTAGTCGCACCTTCCTCCATACTAGACGTGGTGGCGTGTGGCAATTCAAGGAGGACACGTATGCCTTCCATGATGCATTCTTGCTTTCTAATATGGTTCTCCTCGCCTTAGCTCTGCACCTCTTGTAATCAATAAGGTTATCCGCGGTTGGATAATGTTTAAGTCGAGCCAACGCTTTCTTCCGAGCACCGACAGCCCTTGAGCAATCCAAGTTCCACCACGGTACAAAGGGGTGTCGCGAATTACCGGTCGACTTGGGGATTGCAGTGCCCGCAGCTTGCAATATTGCAGTGTTAAAATGAGCAGCCATATCCTCCACACTAACAAATTCACCCTCTGATAAATTCACATTCGCTTGGAATGTCGGCCAGTCAGCACGAAGGACGCACCATTGAGGGGGGCGCGCCAAACCACCCGCAAGTCTATCAATGTGGACGATAATGGGATAGTGGTCGCTACCATATAGGTCGTCTAGGATGGACCATTGCAGGTCGGTTGAAAGAGAAGGGCTGCAAAGAACTAAATCAATACACGTGCTCGAGTTTGTGGCGACGGCAAAATGAGTTGCTTCACCAGAGTTCAGAATAACCAAGTCCGCTGTGTCTATTACTGATTCAAAGATACTGCCTCTCGGACACGTGCGGGAAGAACCCCAGAGAGGACTGTGGGCATTCACATCGCCGACTATCATAAATGGAGAAGGCAGTTGATTTATCAACCCTAAGAGTTCGTCTGCTGATATAGTCAGACCTGGAGGGATATAAATGTTGCACACAGTAAGTGTGAGGGATGGGAGGTGCACCTGCACACATACTGTTTGAAAGTCAGTCTGAAGAGGTACCTCTGTAGATAGCAGCGAATCATGCACCAGTGAAGCAACTCCGCCATGAGCGCGGAGACCATCATCCACATCGAACCTGTACGAAGAAAATCCGCGAAAAGATAGAGGGCGAAGTGGGGTAAGGTGTGTCTCTTGAAGACAAATCACCATAGGATTGTGACGGGACACCAACAGTTTAAGGTCGTCCCGTCGCGAGGAGAAACCATTTGCGTTCCATGACATTAGAGCCATGGTAGAATTAACTTTCTTTTTTCTTCCGACGTTGGGAGCCGGATGCACGAGACTCCTCCCCAACGGGAGCCTCCCCCAAAACAGAAACCTCCTGGGTGTTGCCAGGGGGGCTGGATGCTCGCTCAGAGCTAGTTTCAAAAGTTGTAGTCGGTCGCGACTTCGAAGGTCCTTTTATGTTGGGGTTTGGTGTCCGTCTGACGTCAACTTCCGTCGATACAGTTTTTGTTGTCGATTTCGTGGACTGTGCTGGTTGGACTTTTTTGTGTACCTTATATTTTGTGGGGATTATTATTCTCCCACCCTCAAGGGGAGATGTATCCCCAGGGAGGTCTACTGGTGACACTTGGCAACCAAAACTCACTACTTGCGGGGCAGCGCGTTCTGTTTGGCAGCCCGCTGCTACCCTCGGAGATTTCGCTTTCACAGTGGCAGAAAACGAGCGCGAGAGGTCGACTGGGTTCCTCGCATGGAACCGACGTTTGGCTTCAGGGAAAGACACTTTTTCCACGACTCTTATCTTTTGGATGTCACGCTCTTTCAAAAAGGTGGGGCATTGATTATAATTTGCCGGGTGGGCACCTTTGCAGTTTACGCAATGCGGTGTAGTGGTGCAAGGTCCAGGTTCGTGAGATGGTTTACCACAGTTACCGCACACTGGGGTATCTGCCATGCACCGCTGTTGTGTATGGCCATATCGTTGGCACTTGAAGCACCGCAAAGGATTGGGCACATACTGTCGCACGCGGAGGTTATAAAAACCGCACGAGATATTCCGGGGCAAAGTAGGGAGGTTGAATGTTAGGATAAGAGTGGAAGTGGGGATTTCTCGCCCATGCTCCCTCCTCTTAATTCTATAAACATCTGTCACACCCTGACTCTTGAAGAAAGCAACCAGATCTTCCTCGCTCTCTGTTGAGAAGTCAACATGATTGACCACTCCCTTACAAAGATTGAGTGTTGGGTGAGTGGTCACCTCCACCTGGAGGCCGGCAATCTGCTTCGTCTTCATAATTCTATCAATCTGTTCATCCGTTAGCGCTTCAAAAAGAATGGTGCCATTCCTTTGACGCACTACGACTTGCAATTTTCCATATTTTTCCTCTATTGCTCGCGCCAAACGCACAGCACTAACCATTTTAAATGATTTACCTTCCTCTGCGCATGCCATGAGGAGGAATCTAGGTTTCTTTGGTCTATCTTCTTCATTGAAAAAGAAACTATTCAAATCAAGGTTTCTTTCCGGACATCTCCTCTTCCTTGCGAAAGAGGGCGGGGGAGAAGGTTTAGTTTCCATAAAGATGGATCAGGTTCATCCTCGTGGTCCCCACCCACCACGGAGCCCAACAAGGGGACACTCCATCGGAGTGCCAGGGTTGCCACGAGGATATAGTGGGGGAATAACACAGCGCTGCACCGCCGTGTATCCCCCCGCTCACCCTGGAGTTCAGTACAACACCTAGTCCAAGCCGATTGATCGGGAGTGGGTTAGCTCCCGACCGCCCGTCTAGAAGAGTCCGAGGCCAAAGCAAGCGTATTGAGGCCTACAGGGAATGTTCCCAAAAATACGTACACAACGTATCCCTCAGTGCAAGCCGAACGTAGCACAAGGTGAGTGTTTGGGAAACAAACAGACCCCTCAACCGCCAGGACACACATTCCCTCCGACACGGGTCGCCATGCACGGCAAACACATGGGTGGGCGTTCAGCATACAGAGAAGGCCAGTGAGGAAGAAAAAGGAGTGAAAAGAACGTACATGACATGAAATGAGAAGCAAGAAGATGAAAAAAATGGAGAAAGGAACACTTGAGAGCCTTCTCTGCATCCCCCCGTCAGGACGTGGACCAACCCACCTCGACGGGCCTGTTAACGTGCAATGCACACCATCCTGCTGTGGGTTTTGAGCTCCCATCGGTGATCAATTCATCTTCTTCAATTTTGCCGACGATGGTTTACAATTTTCGGAGGGGAGATTATTGCTGTATACGTTATTGTCTAAATTGTCCTGATTGGGACTTGTGCTTTAAAAAGCGATATTAACGAAAATGTAGATCAGTTTTATGACATTTTATATTTTTTGATAGATATATTACTAAACGTATAATTCGTGAATCAAACTGTCATGGTAGAACGCTGAATTGAAAACTTTGATAAGCGAAAAGAAAAATTGTCACAAACAATTTAAAATTTACAGAACTACGGCTCTATGCAACAAATTTTCAGCACTGAGATCAGAGTGCAAATCGCTGCAAAGAGAGGTACATAAAAATTTTATTCCTTCGACTGAATTGTCCATCACTGATGATTCTCGGGCTATTTGGAGACACGTCAGAAACACTACCTTACAAAATAAATTACCTCGTACCATGCTACTAGAATCACGAAAACGATGTGCAACGCATAGCTTTCTTGTTCGCTAAATACTTCGGTAAACAATTCTCCGACTACGACTTCCCAGATTATTCAATTGTTTCTGATTTGACTCTAATTGCGTGAATAATTTTCATTCTATTGAAATTAGTGGCGAGTCCTTCATGTAACGCAATGTACGTACTGCGTACCCTATTACTTAGAAGAAGAAAAAATTACTTTATTTTTAACAGAAAATTAATCTTACTTTATTTATAACATATATCTTCTAATTTATCGAAAGCGTGGAGTCACTTTACACTAGCCCGCGCTTGCCAAGCATCGGTGTGTGCGAGGCGCACGGGCTGTCAGGGAGCTCCGGTGTGCTCGGTGCATTTCGCGAGGCCTGCAACCGGCTGAGTTGCGGGACCTAGCTTGCATGAAAGCAGTGTTTCGAACGAAAATCCTGGCTTTTCATGATAAATCCGTATATGCGTATGTACATTGAAGTGCGTAATTCTACGGGTAATATATGTTTATGTCTATACTTTCTATTTTAGATGTTAGTTTATCGAGCTACCATGTGAATTGTATCCTAGGTATTGTATCCTATTGTATCCCAGTAAGATTGCGTCCGTTATATAGTGTGTCGGCAGGAAGAGCATGAACATAGATCTTTCTATGAAAGCAACTATTACAAACTTGGCAGTTTTTAGAAACTTGCATTTGAGGATGGATACCAGACGCAATTTATACTGATTTTACTAAAACCTTCGATAGAGTTAATTGTACCATTTTGACTCGTAAAAATTGTCCAGGATAGGCGCGGACGAACCTCTTCTGTTCGGGATAAATTCTTGACCCGTAGATCACAGTGTCTATAAATGGCTTTTGTTTCCGGTGGTATTGGGTTTTCATATGGGTCCTATTCTCATTATACTTATTGATGAATTACCATCTGTCTTTTCCTATAACCGTGCCTTATTATACGCTAACGACACCAAGATATATTCCAGGTTCTCAGATGTGAACGACGATAGGCATTTGCAGCAAGATCTCTATAACTTGGACCCGCGGTGCACTGCTAATGCGATGCACAGATAAATGTTTTGCCTTAACTGTTTCTCGTCTTAGAAATCCTACACATTATCAGTATTCCTTGAACGATTGTCCGCTGAAACACTGTTGAGAACATTAAAGATCTTGGAGTAATATTTGACAGCAAACTGAATTTTAATTTAGGGGCCGTCCATAAAATACGTAACGCAAATTTGGAGTATTTTGAGTACTCCCTCTCCCCCTGTCACGCACCCATACCACGCCCTTGACACCCCCCCCAAATAATTACATAACGCTTGCGACAACACCCCCCTCTGAATGGAAGAAGTGGGTGCAAGTTGTGTGAAGGAAGGACATATAGGTGAGTAAATGTTTGATCACAAGCCATGCACACGCCGTCATGGGCGAGAGTCTACTGCGCCAATTCAAATGGATTTTAGAATAAACTACATACCAGTTTTGAATATTTTCTTCGCAATCTTACAGATTCAATAAAAAGTTGATAAAAAAGTCTCCATTTGTCACATTTTACATCTTATAGCTTTAATGTGTTTTTGTTTTTAAATTAATTACTGAATATTTTAATGTTTTAGTACAAGTCTCAAAAAAGAATTATTTCAGCAAATGCTGAAAAATATTAAAAAAAAATAAATATCAATGTTACGTAACATTAAACTAAGACCCCCTACCCCTAAGTAACGCAGCGTAACGTTGCCTCACCCCCCCCCACTTTAGCGTTACTTAATTTATGGACGACCCCTTACGTGTCGACGGCCGCCAACAATGCAATGAGAACTAATTATGAGAAACACTCGTGACGTTAACATTAGAAGCTTCAAGATCAGAGGCGGAATTGATTGATTGATTAATTAAGGTTTAGAGGGCGCTTCAACTGCCAAGGTCATTGGCGCCCATGTCGAAGTATTTTAAAAAAGGGAATAGGTTCAGTATGTGTTACAGATGGAACCTACCCCGTGATTAAAAGCATATACATAAAAAGAGACTTGAATTCTACATCGAGTATTCAAGTAGTATGACAAAAAGGATATATAACAAACACGTAAAATTCATAGTAAAACTAAATTGGCTGTAAAGGGGCCAAAAATAAAACAACAAAAAAGTAAAACACTATTCTTATCTCTCAAATAAGATTATATATTCCGCTTTCCCTCAAGAAGCAAAAAAGTTTTGAGAGCGCGGAATCGTCATCCCCGAGCACCTCCCTTAGCGAGTTGCCCAGGCCATGTCTTCGTCGGTTACCAACATATTTCCTACAGTTCAGGAGGACGTGTTCCACAGACAGAACCGTCCCGCATGAGTCACAAAGGGGAGGAGTTTCTCCTCGAAGGAGGAAACCGTGAGAAAAATGGCAGTGTCCAATACGAAGACGTGTTAAAATTACTTCCTCACGCCTAGAGGAGCGAGATGAGGAACGCCAGGGAATTACAGAATTCTTTATCCCACTTAGTTTAAAAGTGGTATTGTGCAACTCTGTTTGCCACGCTCTAAACAAAGATCGTTTCAAGTAAGCCTTAACATCGGACAATGGTACAGCAGGAACGTCGATACGAGTATTACCAGTAGCTGTTTTCGCCGCCAGGTCGGCCAGCTCATTCCCTGTGATTCCCACATGGCCTGGAACCCAACTAAGAACCAGGTCATAGTTGCGGGACATGAGACTATGAATCAGGTTTTGAACTGATTTTGTCAGGTAGTCTGACGAAGGCCGGGAGACAGCCTGAAGAGAACTGAGAGAGTCAGAACAGAGAACTACTCGCTGCAGCGTCGTTGACTCGATGTACTTTAGGGCTTTGAGTATTGCATATATTTCAGCAGTGAATGTACTGCACTGTGAATGAAGACGATATGATTTGGTGGCCCAGATGCAATGAAAACTACACGCCACTGCGTCATTGTGCGATGACCCGTCCGTGTACAAGAATAGATGATCCGGATAGGCTTCCCTCACACCCTGAAACTACTTCTGGTAAACCAGAGGACTAGTATTTTGTTTGAAAAGATTGGAGAGTCTGAGGTCAATATTGGGGAGAAGGAGTTTCCAAGGGGGATCAGGTCATTTGGGGGTTTCACAGGAGTGGGAAGATCGACATTAAGTCCCCGCAAAAGATTTCGCAATCGAATGCCTGGGGGCTGGGGTAGCGATGTTCGAAGAATATAAGAAGATTCATATTTTGGGCGAGTGATTATTCGGCGACAAGGATGATTAAAGAGTCCTGACACTTTAGCACCATAAGACACTAATAGAATATCTCGCCTTATTTTTAAGGATGGCTCCCCAGCGTCAGCTAGAATGCACTCGATTCGGCTGGTGCGATACGCACCTGTTGAGAGGCGAATACCAGCGTGGTGTATGCTGTTGATGGGTCGAAGGGTGGAAGGAGCTGCAGAACCATACACTTCACTACCGTAATCCAATGCTGAGCGAATGAGTGCTCTGTATAACCGCAGTAGGGTAATGCGGTCGGCTCCCCATGAAGTACCACTAAGCATTCGAAGAAGATTGAGGGGGGAGACGCCTCTGGTTTGCAATGTGCGGATATGAGAGCGCCACGTGAGGGACTTGTCAAACGTCAGCCCCAGAAACCTGGCAGAGTCAGTGAATGGAAGCTGATTTCCTCCCAAGTACAGGATTGGATCGCTATGCAAGTGGTGTATTCTGCAGAAGTGCACTCCAGTACATTTAGTAGGTGAGAACTTAAAACCTGTCGACATGCTCCATTCATGCAGCTTGTTGAGCACCAGTTGGAGTTGCCTCTGGATCACACTTATGCAGCTGGATGAACAAAAAATGGCAAAATCATCTACAAACAGCGATGCCTTCACAGGTTCCCTCACGACCGACGCTATACTATTTATGGCTGTGGCAAACAGAGTGACACCTAGCACCGAGCCTTGGGGGATGCCTTTTTCAAGGGGGTGACTGTTAGACAGTTTGTCACCAATGCGAACTCTGAAAGATCTGTCCGATAAGAAATTTTGGAGGAATAAGGGGAGCTTCCCCCTGAATCCCCACGAGTGCAAGGTTCGCAGAATGCCATACCTCCAAGTGGTGTCATACGCCTTTTCTGTATCGAATAGTACGGCGACAAGGTGTTGTCTCAGAACGAATGAGGTTGAAATTTCCGTTGCCAAAGCGACGAGATGGTCAAGGGTTGACCGGTGTTTCCTGAAACCACACTGAATTGGTGCGAGTAAGTTTCTGCACTCCAAGGTCCAGACCAAGCGCTGGTTTACCACCCGTTCCAGCACTTTGCAAACGCAGCTGCTGAGAGCGAGAGGTCGGTAGCTCGATGACAGCGACCGATCCTTTCCCTCATTCAGAGCTGGGATAACTATGGCTTCTCGCCATACAGCAGGGATGGTGTGCTCTTCCCAGATGCGATTATAAAGGCGGAGGAGAAATTGCATCGCCACATCAGGAAGATGTTGTAACATTAGGTTGTGTATTTCATGAGGACCTGGGGCAGTTCTTCTGGCCAATGCAAGAGCAGAGCGCAATTCCAATATGGAGAAAGGTGTGTTGTAATCCTCAGACCCTCTGCAGAAGAAATCCAACGGACGGCTCTCCATCCTTTCTTTGATCAAAAGAAAGTCAGGAGAGTAGTTCGCCGAACTTGACATGACTTCATAGTGCGCGGCGAGTTCCTCTACAATCATATCTGGAGATGTGATCATTTCTCCGTTTTTCAAGAGACCTTGGACCGTATTTGGTGAAGAGTGTCCTTTTATCTGTCGAATTTTTCTCCATACCAGGCGTGGTGGCGTGTGACAATTGAGACGAAACGTACGCTCTCCACGATGCATTTTTGCTCTCTAAGATAGTTCTTCTAGCCTTCGCCCTGCATCTTTTATAGTCGATTAAGTTATCCACTGTTGGATAGTGTCTGAGACGTGCCAGTGCCTTTTTTCGAGCACTGACCGAGGTTTATTAGACTTAGGAGGTCATCAACCGACACCGTTTGTCTTGGGGGAATATAGATATTACATACGGTGAGTGAGACGGACGGCAGATACATCTGCACACAAACTGTTTGAAGGTCGGTGTGAACAGGGATTTTTGCAGAATGCAGCGGATCCTGGACCAAAGTAGTAACTCCGCCATGAGCGCGGAGGCCGTCATCGACATCAACCCTATAAGGAGTGAAACCGCGAAAGTGTATGGACCGTGGTGGAGAAAGATGCGTTTCCTGTAAACAGGAAATTGAGGGTGTATAACGGGACAATAAGAGTTTTAATTCGTTCCGTCGGAGAGAAAATCAGTTCAGATTCCAGGATAGGAGAGCCGTTGTTTAAGAAGTTAAGAGGATTTCTTCTTTTCCTTTTTTCGCCTCTGCCGCCCGAAGGAGCGAGTGTCCACCCCGGCTGAAGTTTCCTCCGAGGCAGACTCATCCTGACCACTGCTCGACAGGCTGAGAGATCGCTCAGAGCGAGTTTCAGGAGTCGGGGTAGGTGGTCGGAGTTTGGAGGATCTATCATTTTTCTTGTCCAGGCCAGCAGGCCGTGAGACATCAGCCTTCTTGCGCGGCTGAGAAGTGGATTCTTGTTCTGTCTTCGTCAGTGTTGCCTTCTTGGGTGGTGTTTTGTATTTTGTGGGAATTATTATTTTCCCACCTTGTAAAGGCGATGTCTCCTCAGGGAAGTCCACTGGGGATACCTGGCAACAGAGAAGAAGGAGAGAACAAAAAGGAGAGAAGTTCGTCCTCACTTTCAAGCGCAAAGTCTTCGTGATTGACCACTCCCTTACATAAGTTAAGGGTAGGGTGAGTGGTCACTTCCACTTGGAGGCCGGCAATCTGCTTGGTTTTTTGGATCTTGTCAATCTGCTCGTCGGTGCGCGCTTCGAAAAGAATGGTACCATTCCTCTGTCGCACGACCGCTTGCAGCTTTCCAAAACAGTCTTCAATGGCTCGCGCGAGGTGGACCGCACCAACACTTTTGAAGGATTTTTCAACTTCAACACACGACATTATAAGAAACCGAGGTTTCTTTGGTTTGTTCTCCTCCCGAAGGAAGAAGCTATTCAAGTCTACCGTCTCACATCGCCTCTTCCTTGCGGAAGAGGTCAAGGGGTTTGTTTTGGGCTCCATACGATTGAAGCAGATTCGTCTCCGTGCTCCCCACCCACCATGGAGCCCAACAAGGGGACACCCCACTGGTGTGCCAGGGCTGACACGGAGATATAGTAGGGGAATGTCACAGCGCTGCACCGCCGTGGATCCCCCCGCTCACCCTGGAGTTCAGTGCAAGACCTAGTCCGAGCCGATTGATCGGGAGTGGGTTAGCTCCCGACCGCCCGTCTAGAAGAGTCCGAGGCCAAAGCGAGTGTATTGACACCTACAAGGAATGTTCCCCCAAAATACGTAAACATACCCCTTAGTGCAAGCCAAAAAACGTAGCACCAGGACTAGTTGGGAAACAAACAAGTCTCTCAACTCTCAGGACACACATTCCCTCCGACACGGGAAACACATGGGTGCACATGCACGGCAAACACATGGGTGGGCGTTCAGCATACAGAGAAGGCCAGTGAGGAAGAAAAAGGAGTGAAAAGAATATACGTGACATGAAATGAAAAGCAAGACGATGAAACAAATGGAGAAAGGAACACTTGAGAGCCTTCTCTGCATCCCCCCGTCAGGACGTGGACCAACCCACCTCGACGGGAGAGGCGGAATTCAAGGGGGGCAACTGCCCCCCCCAATCTTGGGACAAATTTAAAAAAGTTATATTTAATTTTGTTTCGCGGATCTTCAAATTTATATATAAGAGATTTATTTGTTTCTGTATTTTGAGAAGAATAAGTATTTTAACTTGTCACGAAACTTTAATCATAATAATTAATCCAACAATAATTTTATTAACCTGATCTAATAACATACATTAATAAATTGGCGAAATTTAGTTCAGTATTATAAAACACGTGGGATAATGTTTAGCGTTATTTTGAATATCCCTTATTAATACATCCTCTTTCAATTACGTTTTGCTTTGAAACGTTATTTACTTGGAAATTAAACAGTTTCATGCCTAAAATCATGTCATAACTAGACCTTGGATTTTAGGACAAATGCCTATTTAGTTCCTTTAGGATGTTGTGAAAAGTAATTACAGATGTTTACGAATCGTGAGAGAATAGATCTACTGAAAGCGTCAAATAGTATCTAAAATGTCCTAAAAGGGCGATTTGATGCCTATTTTATTATGTTTTTGCCTAAAACTGCTTCAAACAAGTGATTTTCATGAACGATCATATTTTAAATGCTAAATTTTGTAAATTTGTTTTACGGAAAAGCAAAAACTATTCAGATATACAAATATTGTGTGATCGAATACGCAATCGACATCGAACCGAAATCTTTCACCCAAAATACCGAACAAAAGGAGCCCTGCAAGTCAACATAATTAAGATGTTTCACGTTCCTCCGATCAACACGCACTTCTTGGGCAATTGCACCCATTCCTGGTGCAGCTGCGCTGTTGACAGGTTGCCGCAGCGCGTCGTCTGCAAAATGAAATACGTTTTAACCCTTTGACTGCCCTCTCAAAATTACGCTGCCAGGCCACAACTGTTTTTTCGCTACTCTAAACTGCATAAGTTGTGCATCATAATTATGCATGTGGCCTCTCCTTGCGGGACAAATCTGTATCAATTTAATACTTATGGTAGTCTTAAACATTTTATTTATGCATGTCATCTGTAATTTCTAACTATCAAAGACCGGTTTTAGTTTGCAGAATTTTAATACGACGATGATTTTAAAATGAGCCCCAAACTTTAACTGGCACTACAATTTGTGTTCTTACTATTTTTGTTTTAGATGCCACCAAGGATCTAGGGCCAAAACAAAAAGGAAGTAGTGGAGCTACGGAATGGCACAGACTTTCTCATACTAGTTAGTTTCCTAATTTCTTAGGTCGGGGCTAACTTTTCGGTCGTGCCCCATCCTTTTGCCAGCTAGCATCTATCGCCGCCCGAACATTTTTTCACATTTGCTCAATTTGTCGATTTCCTAATGGCAGAATCGGAAAACTACTTTAAGAATATTATTGAAGAGTAAACCCTTGTCCTATATGGAAATTTTCGTTGAAAAATTTGGTGTCGTTTTTACGAAAATGGTGTTTAAGTGTTACTGTAAATGCTGAATACTGAAATTTAAAGCTCTTGCTCAAAGAAAACTATTGCGATATCGAAAAACTTTATTGGAAGTCGTTTAAATCACTTTCACTCACAAATGCAATAATGTATACAAATCGCCGAAAATGTACATATTAACAGCGTGAGAGGTATTTCAAAAAAATTGCATTTGTGTAAGTTTTGAAGAAATAAAATAATACAGCAAAATGAATTTTCTGTCATCTTAAAATATGCAATTAGCATTATGCATAAAAAAGTTTGAAGAAAAAATTTTGAGCCGTTTATGCGAAAATGGTGTTTGAGTGTGTCTGAAAATGCGGAAATTTGAGCTCATTTTCACAAAAAAATGTTGAGTTTTCCAGAAACTTTATTTGACATAATATAATGCACATGCACGCATAAATACAATAATCTGAACAAATTGTCACTAATGTAAATATTAACGACGTAAGAGACAAGTAAAAAATACATTAGTGTAATTTTTGAAAAAAACAACAACAAACAACAGCAAAAGCATAGAGCAAAATAGCGTCTATGTCATCTTATAGAGTAAATTTAACACTAATCCGTTCCAAAAGTGTAAAGAAAAAATCTAGAGTCGTTTTAGAAAAAATATTTTTGATATTTTTTTAATATTACACATATTGGACGCAATAATGCGGGAAAACTAATACAATTTTCAAAAAAATGTTCATGACTTAAACGAAAACTAATTATGAAGAAACAATTTACTTGAAAGAAAAATCTCTGTATTAATTGTTGTAGGTATACGCCGCAAAAAATCCACTCTTGTAACTTTCAAAAATACAGATTTATCAGTGAAAATCGGACCTATGCCATCTTTATAAATGTATTTCACTTTCTTTTTACAAGAAATTTAAAGAAACGATTTGGAGCCATTTTTGAGAAAAGTTTGAAGATGTCCCGAGAACTTCATGTAAAGTACCCCCAAAAATTAATGAATGATTTTCAAAATCACAGAGCTTCAACTCAGGCCAGATCGACAAGGGTTAATTCAGTTTGGAAAAAACGTACCCTTAGTTTAGGGGCAAGTGTTGTTCACATACCAGAAGGACGGATGGACGTTTTGGAGGGGAAAAAATATTCGGCATCAGGGGTCACCCAAAACGTGTTTTTCCGTCGAAATCTCGAAATAGATTTTCCGCAACATTACATAACATTCTGAATACTACGTATATTACTCTGTGTATACATACGTATACGAAAAAATAACTAGTGCTATAGAATGGCACAGACTTTCTCGTACTATTTAGTTTTTTAATTTCGTTGGTCTGGACACACTTACATTGTCCCACCCTTTTTCCACCTATCATCTATCTCGGTCCAAAGTATATTTTAAAAAAAATGTCCGATGTTGAAGATGGAGTTTTATTTCATCATTTAATTCATTTTTTAAAAGTCGAAATAAAACTGGGGGCTCATATTATCACCTTGTACAGTAGATTGCATTTTAATTAAAACAGTTTATTAATGTAGATTTTTAAATATATATCCTACAGTTATGTGTAAACAATTGTCAGCATAATAAATAATAAATATTTTCGATATACGATTCACTGAAAAAAATGCATCGTTGAATTTACAGTTCGGACTGTTCAAATAACAATGAGGATCGTCACCTCTGTGTGCAACCAATCTAATAACATTCAATAATATTCAATGAAATAATTAACAAAATTGAAAACGTTGTATATAATTACAGCACAACAAATTGTGCTTATTAACTGCAAATTAACTTAAACAATTAATATGAACGAATATGTTCGTGTCTATAATAGCGCCCAAATTTGCCCCCCCAACGAAAGATCCGAAATCCCGCCTCTGTTTAAGATCTTGACTTTTTCCTTCACTAGACCTCTTTTGGAATGTGTGTCCGTGACCTGGTGCCCTTATGCACAATTTTGTGTTGATATTATTGAGAGCGTTCAAAACAGATTCCTTCGTCAGATTGCGTATATAAACCATCCATTTATTCAAGGGCCTTCGGTTGCGAATCAGTTTAATATTGAAGTAAACGTTCTATGGAATAAAGTAAAGTCAATGAAAAATGCTAAGTCAAGGGGTCCAGACGACATTTCTACGGATTTAATTAAACTAGCAGGAAAGGCAATATTACCGTACCTAATTAGAATTTTTCACGTCTTTGAATAATTCAAAAGTACCGGAAGATTGGAAATTAGCCTTTGTCGTACCAATTTTTAAAAGTGGTGACAAAACTAAATTATGCAATTATAGGCCGGTAAGTCTTACGTCAGTGGTGTGCAAGCTTATGGAGCATCTAGTTGGGAGTTACATTAAGAAAGAATGGGAAATTAAAAAATGGCTCTACGATGGGCAACACGGGTTCAGGAGTGGTTATTCATGCGAAAGTCAGGTAGTCACGCTATTTCAGGATCTAGCAGATGAAATTGACGCGGGCGGGAGAGTAGATGCAGTAGTTATAGATTTTGCTAAAGCATTTGATGTCGTTCCACACGATCGGCTTGTACAGAAATTAATGAATTCAGGCATAGATCCCAGGGTGGTGGCGTGGATTAGCGAGTTTCTGCGAGATAGAAAACAGAAAGTCCGAATTGGACAAGAGCTATCTTCCGGGGCAAGCGTTACGTCAGGAATACCGCAGGGGAGTGTCATTGGACCCCTTCTATTTCTAGCTTTCGTCAATGATCTGCCGGCGCAATTAACCTCAAATGTTCGGCTATTTGCAGACGATTGCATAATATATCGTAGTATTAACTCGAAAAGAGATGAAGAAATACTGCAAAAGGATCTTGATGCGTTACATTACTGGGCGGAAAATAACGGAATGTCCATAAATAGCTCTAAAAGTAAATCCATCACTTTTGGCAGGGTTCATAATTACAGTGAAACACATTACCGTTTAAATAATGACATTATTCCGAGAGTTTCCTCGTGCAAGTACCTAGGAATTCATTTCGATAGTAAATTAAGTTGGAAAAAACACGTAGATTTTGTTGTAGGGAAAGCCTGGAGATCTCTTCACTTTGTAATGCGCATCCTAAAAAAGAGTACGGCAAACGCGAGGGAAATTGCTTATTTATCTCTTGTTCGTCCAATAATGGAATATGGAACAATTTGTTGGGATCCGCACAAGATTATGCAGTGTAAACACTTGGAAAGGATTCAGCATAGGGCAGCCAAATTTACTTTCAGGGACAAGAAAACGGCAGGGTGGGATTCACTCAAAACAGGCGATCAGCAGCAAGACTCTGCGCCTTGTATAAAGCTTATAATGGTCATCCAGCTTGGAAAGAAATTAATCGGCGGCTATGTGTTCCTACATACATCAGTAGAGTGGATCACAGGCACAAAATAAATTTAAGACAGCAGAGAACGGATGCCGGGAAAATTTCTTTTACAAATCGAACGATTACGGAATGGAATAGATTGCCTGCAAAAACCTTTGAACCCTTTCCTCAAAGTGTTCAACAGTTTAGGAAATTAATTTAGGGTATTATTAAGTAAATGAGGGAGAATAGTGGGTTATATAGCGATGCATAAGTGTTCTATTGTGAAGTGAGGTGTAGTGCAGTGTATAGCAGAGAAATAAAGAAGGAAATGTTTTCAGGTCTTAGTGAAGTGAAGTGCAGTGTGCTACTAATGCAGTGTGTGTGTGTGTGTGTTTTCTCTCTTAATGTAATTTAATGAATCAGTCAGTTTTTATATTATTATCATTATTTTACCATTATTATTACTACAATTAGTATATAATTTGCTTCTTGTTGTTGTTGTTATTGTTATTATTATTATTATTATTATTATTATTATTGGTTTTAGAGTTCTATATTACAGAAAGGCTGTGTATATTTATGTTTTTGTAATTAGCTGCCACCGGGTTATGCCCAATTGCAGTTTAAATAAATCTAATCTAATCTAAACAACCCCCCTCCATATAAATGTGTCTAGTTCCATATAAACAACCTCCCCCCCCCCCAAGGTCTGCGATGATTATACTCGGGTCCGCGAAATATTCGATATGCCTTCATTATCCTACAAAAGAGACTTGTTATTTTTGATTAATGTCATTAACAATCATATTGATTGTAGTGACATATTATCTAATGTTTTTCTGTACTCCTAAGAGATTTACCAGAAATCAAATATTGTTTAGCACTAAATTTTGTAGATCCAATTACGTCCCCAACAATATCATTAACAGAATCTGTACACTTGTGAACGATTTTTGACTTTGAACTGAACATTTTAGACTTCTTTGGGCCTAACTCAATACGCTTTAAAGATCACGTGAAAAAAGTCTTGTCTATATCTTACCCATGATATTTTATTTTACTTGATGTATTTGACAATTCTTATTTTATCCCTTTTAATGTCTAATAATTTTTTGTATTCATTATAGTGTGTACTAATTTTTGTAAAGGGTTCATCCCGTTGAATAAATAAATATTTGTTTGCAACAAGGCTGATTATTCATATTTAGTTGCAATCATAGAATTTTTTAGCTAACAAAACTTCCAGAAATCACTGGTCTATACGGATGGTTTGTCTACATACAATAAGGTGAGCTATAGTTTGTTGTATGTTGATACCCACAGTCGCATAGCTTGATTTTTCGCTTAGGTAAACCAAGAAATTATATAATAATTTAAAACTCTTTAATATTCCTCATTCACCAATACCATTTCTGCCACTTTGGTCAATCAGAGCACATAAATAATTTGTATATTTGAAATAAACACTAATCCAGTAGAAGTAATAATGGTTTATGTACTTCATGTACTGGTTGAAGTTTACCAAAAGTTGACTGAAGTTGACTGAACTACACGACCTAGCAAAATATAAATGTGTGCCCTCATACTTTAATGATAAGAGCACTCTCAAATTCAATTATTTTCAAAATTGTCAAATTCATATCATTTCGGACCCATTAGGATTGGCATAATTTAAACTAGTGTGCTCCCATGGCACATACTTTTCCGTGTTATAGGAAACAGCTACAAAGGATTGAAATATTGCACTTTCTGCGCTGCTAACATCTTAGCTATTATTTGAAAACGTCCAATTCAAACCAGAAGCGATCACCTCATTGTTTCCATTGCAGGTTTGTCAAAACTAAGTGAATTCTACAACTGCATAAAAATATAATACAAAAGATTTGTAAACTTGTATTGGGAAAAGAAGCCTGATATCAAGTCATAACAATGACATGTAATTCATAGAAATTCGTGACAGCGGAAAGGAATTCCATTGTTGCATTCCCTGAATTGTCGATACTCCCTGAAAGAGCTAGCAACTTTTATTTGAAATACCTCAAAATAAATAATTTCTAAATGATTAATGTGTAAATCTATAACAAACGGTCGAATGTAAGAACGAACAAAGAAATAATATACAAATTTGCAAATTCTAATTACGACGCATCTGACTGTCTAAGGAGCAGTAAATTCACAGCGGGCTATTATGTTTGTCACAAAATTATAGAACACTATTTGTATTTTCAAAAAATTAAGTATGACCATATTTGAATATGTATTTTTGATTATTATTTATTTTGATACATACATTTGATAAATATATTTCATGGAGGAAACCAGCTGCCATCTATCACCAACCAAATTACATTTTTTTGACATTTTCTCAATTTTTCGGTTTCCTAATCGTAGAACAGAAATATTAATTTTAGAATATTAAGGAACACAAAAACCTCGTCCTAAATGGCAATTTTCTTTTAAAAATTTGTAGCCATTTTTAAGAAAATGGCATTTAGGCGAAAAAATGCAAAATTTGAAGCTACCGAGATAATACCTTCTTTCTCCGCTAGGTGAAAGGAGCGTAGCGAAATTTGCGTGGTCAGACGGAAGAGAGGGCCTGATGGCCCGAGTCTCGCCATGTAAAATAAGGCATTAACGATTAACGAACTTTTTGTAGAAAATTTTTGAGTGTTCAAAAACTTTCATTTGAAGCCATTTGAAGCACTTAAACCCACAAGTATATTAATGCTAACAAATTGTTTACTAAATTACATTTGTGTAATTTGTGGAAGAAAACAAAATAGAAATGAACTTTACATCATATTAAAGAGTGCAATTAGCACTATCCATTCGACAAGTTTTAAGAAGAAATTTGGAGCCATTTATGAGAAAATGGCATTTGAGCATTTCTGTAAATGAGGAATTTTGAGATAGTTTTCACAGAAAATGGTTGAGTTCTCGAGAAACTTTATATGACATTATTTACAGTGCACGCACTCTTAAATATAATAATGTGAATAGTCACACTAATGTTGTAACGAAAAACCCCTCTCTCACTTGTACTGATATCGATCACGCCCACTAAACAGGCGCCAATGCAACGAAAAAACCCCCTTTCCTATTTACTAAAACGCCCTACGAACTGGGCACTAATGTAATGAAAATCTCCCCTCTCAACTCCTATTGTTGATCACGAAAAACTTCCTTGCTGATCACCTGTAATATCTACAATGCACACCACTGTGCCCCCCCTTTTTACTATCCGGAGTTTTCCTGTTTACATAAATTTATCAGGGCGGGCCGTGATTTGTTCTCTACAGAACACAAGCGCCACGCCAATGCAGGGACCAGGATCAGCTAGCTATGTGATAAAAACACCGGTTACGTAACATCAAAACGAGAACTCAAAATCTCGTTTGTTTATTTTCTTTTAACCAACAGAAACATTAATACCCTCATAAAAGAATCAATACCACACAACATCAACAAAACACGATATCATAAAAATCACAAAAATCAATAAACATATTATACCCAAATGTTATTACGAAATAATGAGCTCAATACTGTGGCCACACCCATTACATTGCAATCCCCCCAAAATGTTTCCAGTTTTGGCTTTGTAAACCATTTATTCTTCCCAAGAGCAAAGAAATCAAAGTCATTGACTTCACTGGAGTGTTGCAAAACAAAAAAAAAAATATTCCACTTCCCTTGCGTTGTTAACCAAGCGGCGACCAGGTCCACACACACACGATCTCACGCCGTCATGCGTAAGAACTCTGCTCCACTGCTGCCTGCTAGCGCCGAATTACCAGTGCCCCCCAAATTGGCACTGACCACGGCGACGATATGTAAAGACGCGCTCGAGTCTGCTGCACCTCGGCACACCTCGTTCGGCGACACCCGCTTCGATTTTTCAATGGTCGAAGTAACACCAGTTCCAAACATTAGTGGAAAAACTTTCAAAATTCACAAAACTCAAAATTAGGATCGCGCGTGGCATAGCTTTATATATTACCACTAAAATAGTTCACATCACACGGCATACAGTTCCGCCACCTTGCGAATACAAGTCCGAAGGAGCAACACCTTCTCGAAATTTTATAAGTTCGCGTGTTAAAATAATATCACGAGTGACGCGGAGTACAACTCGCCACGAAGTTATTCACTCCTCTCACAGTTTATAATAGTTCACTAGTACGAGTCCAGAAGAGAACACTTCATCAAAAATTACAAATCCAAATTTTTTAAAATTATTCTTGCAACAAGCGACGCGGATTCTGCCTCTCGCTACCAAGCTATTCCCTCGTCTCTCTCCCATTGTTGTCCTAAAGCATTTATAGCTTTTTTCCGAACAAAACAATAGCGCCTCTACTGTCTTCTGCTTTATAACTTATAAAAATAGTTTATTATTAATTTCTAACACTTCCTGGATTGTCTTATTATATTGTAAAATTCCCAATTAAAATTTCGTATCCATTCCACTTCTTAGACATCACTTTTCTCGCTTCATTTTGTTAAAAGAATGCTTTTTCGTGCGTCTCATGCCTACAAACATCGCTCGTTTATTTCTCAATTAACTCATGTAACATAATGTTTATCTATTAATGTTCGGCGTCCTAAAATTGTGTCACCACGTTTATAATTTGGCCCGTATTCTACGGAATACTTTGGTATATGCCAAATCTCGGTAGACACACTAGTTTTCGTTTAATTTATTAATATATCCAAACTTTTCTGAAGGGACGTCACGACCATTGTTGTTTTAGTTCTGTAACATGTTAAAATCAATGTCATGATCACAAAACTCGCGATATTATGCGTTTCTGTGACCCGATTTAGCTGAAACAAACTTTATTGTGTTCCTTATAATTTTGTGCGTTGACTAGTAACATGCAACCATTAATTAACCACGGCGTTCACATGCTCGCCTGAAATACTCGTTTTCTCTTAGATCACCTTCACTTGTTTTTCTATATTCCGCTCTGGAAGTTTCTACATAAAGTTCTATACCCGGTTCATAAACCAATGGTCACTTCATGTTATCTACCTATTTCATTTGTAATAGATGGCTAAACTATTACAACTTCCCCTCCCTAGACGTCGGTCACTCGCTGACGTAGTCACGATGTACCGACTTCTACTACTCTAACTCAGCAAACTCGTCATGTCTTGATCAATTGTTGGCCCCAGTGGCACCTGCTACGCTTCACACTTGCGGTCTTAACCCCTGCCTATCGTACGTGCACCTGTTGCACCACCTTGACCGTAGCACTACCTATTGTACATTCACCTGACACAAATTCGCGAGTTGTCACCTGTCGCACTTTCACTCACTCACTATTCCAATCTTGCTTTCTTGCTTATAAACATGACTTACATACTAAAACTACAACTAAAATACACTTACATACTTAACACAACAAAATATACACTTAACAACCGTTCTTCTATCCCCCTTGACTTCTATCGTTCAACCATTTCTTTATACGGTTTAATATTAAACCAGTTTTGGACCCCACAATCATGTCCTTGGTTCGACAAAACAACACTGTTATTGTCTAGTACCTTTTCAATTACGTATGGGCCTTCAAAGATAGGAAAGAACTTCCGAAACAATTTCCGCTCGGACGATGACGAGTGAGGCGACTTCACCAGAACTTTGTCACCTACGCGATACACCCCCCGATAGAACTGCCCTTGAGCCCCTTTTCCACGACTGGCTGCCTTCTTCAATTGGTCATAGATAATTTGATGGTTTCCCGTAATCGCCCACTTGAAACAGGACTGCGCCCAGCGCCGATCCGCTACTGTCCGTCTGCAAGTACATTCGCCTACGGAAGTCGGGGTAACGTACCACGTACGTCTCTTCAAAAGCCCGTAGCAGCTGTTCGTAAGCTTCCTGGCATTGTTGCGTCCAATTCCACCTGTTCCCCTTGCGAAGCAAGTATAACAGCGGCACTACCTTCTGTGAGTAGTTCTTAACAAATCGAGAGTAATAGTTTAAAATACCGAATAATCGGCGAAGTCCACGGATATTCTTAGGCGGTGGCAACTTTTGAATCATTTCCTTTTTACATTCCTGAATCGCGATTCCCTCACCGGAAATTCGTGTCCCATAAATTGTACTTTAAGTTGACAAAACTTACATTTTTCTATATTTAATTTCAGGTTGTAGGTTCGAAAAATCTCAAACAATTGCCTTAAATCTCGCAAATGCGCCTTTAAATCTGGTGAAAATAACACGATGTCATCCACATACGTTATTAACGTCTCCTTCAACTCAGCCGGGATGACGTCATCCAAGTAGCGGATTAACGCCGCCCCCGAGTTCTTCAATCCGAATGGCAACCGTGTAAATGAATATACAGTTCCCTCGAACCTAAAACTGATATATTTCTGGGATCCGGATTCAACTGCAATTTGCCAATACGCTGACGAAAAATCAAGGGCGCTAAAGATAGCCGCCCCTCCTAACTTCACGATCATATCATTAATGGTGGGTGGTGCTTCGTAGCGGGGAATCGTTACGGCATTCAACTTTCGTGCGTCGAGGCAAATCCTTATACTGCCATTCTTCTTTGCCACGACTACTAATGGACTTACATATGGAGTGATAGCCCTCTTAATGATGCCCTTCTGTTCCATTTCAGCTATCAATTGTCGCACTTGTGCCCGGTGCGCGTATGGGATAGGGTATTGCTTCGTCACAAACGGTGTAGCATCACTGATCTCCAACCGAAATTTATAACCTCTCACTGCCTCTGATGACTCGTGAAACACGTCTACAAACCTTTCCAAGAGTTGCCGAATTTCTTCCGGGCCGTTCTCTTTGTCAACGACACCTTCCACAGCACGTTCCACGCCCTGGAGAACCTCTTCCATCGAAGCCTGCACTTCGTCCCCATCGACCGCCGCCTCATCATCTTCAGCGACCACTAAGCCACCACCAATACAACCTCGTAACCGTAATGTAATTACACCTGTGCTTACGTCTACGACGGCTTGGTAGGCCCTTAATGCGTCCATTCCGATGATAATCTCGCGTACGAGTCCTCGGACCACTATTGCCGCTACCTCGATGGTCAGTCCCTCCACGCAGAATTCCAACCAAACTTGTCTTCCCGTGGTACTTGCTGCCTTCCGGTTCGCCATCACGACCCTTAGCTTCCGCGTTGGTAATTCAACCAGCTCTTGTCCATCCCTCTTCAACTCCTCACACAATTCTTCAGATATTGCACTGATGCTACTTCCCGTATCTACCAACGCATACACCTGTCTCCCATAGCACGTGCCCTTCAACACTAAACACTTGCTCGGCTTCGCACCTTCCATTGTTTCTTCACGAAGCAATTCATCTCCCGCGACCATTACACTTGTTGTTGCTAGTACCGTAACCTGATTCCCTTCCACGTCATTTGGTTCGGGCCACCCTCCCGCACCAAAGCTATCTAGTTTTCCGGCCTTCTGTCTACATTCCTCTTTGCTTCCGATTCACCTTGGTTCATATCTTGACGACCCCCACCATTTTCTTTTGGTTTTGGTTGCTGTTGTGACGGCCCACCTTGTGGCTTACCTTGTCTTGGCGCTTTCTCTCCCGTGCGCACTTCAACCGCGCATACATTTTCCTGTCGGTACTTCGTGCCGTTATATCCATTCGTACCGCCCCCATTATTACCAAAGCGTGACCTCTCATTTGGGGAATCTTGGTCATTTCCATCATTCGTCTGATCGAACCGACTAACACGCTCGATCAGCTCATCTATTGTTTCCGGCATATTATTCCATAACAAGTTACGGACGTTACCCGGCATCTGTCGTATCAATATTCTAATAATTTCAGCGGGATCGAAATTCTCGCTACAAATCTTGAACGCACTTACTTTGCGCGTCACGAAATCGCACATGCTTTCTGCACTTCCTTTCCGGTACTTTTCCGACATCAAGCGATATCTTAACTCGAACCGATGATGCTGGTTCCAATAACGCTCTAAGAATTTCCCCCTCCACTCTTCATAACTTCTCGGAGTCGGTGTAAGAGCCTGCCACCAATACTGGCCTTCGAACTTAACGCCTCCTCCACGAATCTTAATTTCATCGTCTCAGGCGTACCGTTCACAAGAAAATAATTTTCTAACGCCGTTAGAAAAGAATACGGCTGTTCCTTGCTTTCTCCGTGGAAGCGTAAATAATTCGGGAGTGCCGCGTGACTGACAACGTTCCCAACATTCGCAGACCTCTGCGCCGCGTACATACGTTCTTCTAACTCAGTTACCTTTTTGGAGAGCATTTCATTGACACTTCTTGTTTGTTCTAATTCATCCGGCCTCAGATTACTGATTTCTCTTTGAACTGTTGACATAATGTTCTCGCCTATCCCGTTCATGGAATCCTCGAGTAATATTAATCGCGCGTCCTGCCGTTGTGTTGTTTCTTTAACGACCTGCAAATTTTTGTTAATGTCATCGAACTGGCGGTGATGTCCGTCTACCACCTGTTGGACGGCTAATACGGACGACTTGACTTTGCCCACTTCTGCGCTAAATTGCATATTAACGGATTCCTGGACTGCGAACCGCGATTCTATCTTTTCTTCAGCGATCTTCGCGTCGTTTTCCAACTTGGAAATCTTCGCAAACGTCTCGGTTCTCAAGCCACTGACGTCGTTCCGGATTGCCAATAATGCAGAATCTAATGACTCCATTCTGCCCTCTAATTTACTCTCCAAACTGATATTATTCTCTACCATTTGCTGGCGCAAATTAACATTACTTTCTTCTATCTTGGCTTGCAAATTGTTTTCTCGACGGGCATTATCCGATTTTATTTCTGCCATTAACAACTGTAACATAGCATTCAGACTCGACTCTGTAACGCCTCGTTCTTCAGCTGTGGTACGCGCTACTTCACCGGGATCATGACCCCCATCCCCCACTACCTGACCAACAGCCATTTCATTCGCGACTAACGCGACATTATCTTCCCCTTCGACCTCCAAATTTGGTAACCGCTGATAATCCTCACCATCGTCACAAGCAGATATCGTCTCGGAATCAGATCCTTCCCTGATGCTAATTAGTTTGCCACTT
Organism: Acheta domesticus; assembly: GCA_031308135.1. NCBI lineage: Eukaryota > Metazoa > Arthropoda > Insecta > Orthoptera > Gryllidae > Acheta > Acheta domesticus. The sequence continues at coordinate 221,560,131 of JAHLJT010009436.1, forward strand.
CGTGTTTCCATTTTTGTTATATTTCTTTATCACGTGCTAGCTATTAACAACCTGTCCTGGTTTCCTACCCCGGCGTTGCGTTTGCTAATCACGCCCCACGAATTGGGCGCCAATGTAACGAAAAACCCCTCTCTCACTTGTACTGATATCGATCACGCCCACTAAACAGGCGCCAATGCAACGAAAAAACCCCCTTTCCTATTTACTAAAACGCCCTACGAACTGGGCACTAATGTAATGAAAATCTCCCCTCTCAACTCCTATTGTTGATCACGAAAAACTTCCTTGCTGATCACCTGTAATATCTACAATGCACACCACTGTGCCCCCCCTTTTTACTATCCGGAGTTTTCCTGTTTACATAAATTTATCAGGGCGGGCCGTGATTTGTTCTCTACAGAACACAAGCGCCACGCCAATGCAGGGACCAGGATCAGCTAGCTATGTGATAAAAACACCGGTTACGTAACATCAAAACGAGAACTCAAAATCTCGTTTGTTTATTTTCTTTTAACCAACAGAAACATTAATACCCTCATAAAAGAATCAATACCACACAACATCAACAAAACACGATATCATAAAAATCACAAAAATCAATAAACATATTATACCCAAATGTTATTACGAAATAATGAGCTCAATACTGTGGCCACACCCATTACATTGCAATCCCCCCAAAATGTTTCCAGTTTTGGCTTTGTAAACCATTTATTCTTCCCAAGAGCAAAGAAATCAAAGTCATTGACTTCACTGGAGTGTTGCAAAACAAAAAAAAAATATTCCACTTCCCTTGCGTTGTTAACCAAGCGGCGACCAGGTCCACACACACACGATCTCACGCCGTCATGCGTAAGAACTCTGCTCCACTGCTGCCTGCTAGCGCCGAATTACCAGTGCCCCCCAAATTGGCACTGACCACGGCGACGATATGTAAAGACGCGCTCGAGTCTGCTGCACCTCGGCACACCTCGTTCGGCGACACCCGCTTCGATTTTTCAATGGTCGAAGTAACACCAGTTCCAAACATTAGTGGAAAAACTTTCAAAATTCACAAAACTCAAAATTAGGATCGCGCGTGGCATAGCTTTATATATTACCACTAAAATAGTTCACATCACACGGCATACAGTTCCGCCACCTTGCGAATACAAGTCCGAAGGAGCAACACCTTCTCGAAATTTTATAAGTTCGCGTGTTAAAATAATATCACGAGTGACGCGGAGTACAACTCGCCACGAAGTTATTCACTCCTCTCACAGTTTATAATAGTTCACTAGTACGAGTCCAGAAGAGAACACTTCATCAAAAATTACAAATCCAAATTTTTTAAAATTATTCTTGCAACAAGCGACGCGGATTCTGCCTCTCGCTACCAAGCTATTCCCTCGTCTCTCTCCCATTGTTGTCCTAAAGCATTTATAGCTTTTTTCCGAACAAAACAATAGCGCCTCTACTGTCTTCTGCTTTATAACTTATAAAAATAGTTTATTATTAATTTCTAACACTTCCTGGATTGTCTTATTATATTGTAAAATTCCCAATTAAAATTTCGTATCCATTCCACTTCTTAGACATCACTTTTCTCGCTTCATTTTGTTAAAAGAATGCTTTTTCGTGCGTCTCATGCCTACAAACATCGCTCGTTTATTTCTCAATTAACTCATGTAACATAATGTTTATCTATTAATGTTCGGCGTCCTAAAATTGTGTCACCACGTTTATAATTTGGCCCGTATTCTACGGAATACTTTGGTATATGCCAAATCTCGGTAGACACACTAGTTTTCGTTTAATTTATTAATACAGTCAAACCTGGATAAGCGAGAGTTCAAGGGAGCACAATCTCATTCTCGCTTATAGAGGTTTCTCACTAACCCGAGTTTCTCGCTAATGCAGGTACATAGGTAGCGTTTCTCTCTTATATGGGTACGCAGCAATAACAAGTCACAGCAAGTACGAATGTAGTAAATATTTATTATGATAAAATAACAACAATAAAGTTATTTAGTTCCACGAAATAGAATAGGAACAATATTGACGAGAATACAAAAACAATGGTAGGAAGTTCCACGAAAGTTAAGAATGAGTCATAAAATAGCACATGTTAAATTTGTAAATAAAGCTCGACTGTCGCTTATAGAGGTATAGATAAGTAGCAGTCTCACTTACGGAGGTCTATGAGGGAAAATGACTCTCTCTTACAGAGGTTTCTGTTTCTCGCTAATAGAGGTTTTGGGAGCTTAAAATGACGGGTCCTGGCTATTACTCTCACTTATAGAGTTTTCTCACTTATCCAGTTTTCACTTATCCAGGTTTGACTGTATATCCAACTTTTCTGAAGGGACGTCACGACCATTGTTGTTTTAGTTCTGTAACATGTTAAAATCAATGTCATGATCACAAAACTCGCGATATTATGCGTTTCTGTGACCCGATTTAGCTGAAACAAACTTTATTGTGTTCCTTATAATTTTGTGCGTTGACTAGTAACATGCAACCATTAATTAACCACGGCGTTCACATGCTCGCCTGAAATACTCGTTTTCTCTTAGATCACCTTCACTTGTTTTTCTATATTCCGCTCTGGAAGTTTCTACATAAAGTTCTATACCCGGTTCATAAACCAATGGTCACTTCATGTTATCTACCTATTTCATTTGTAATAGATGGCTAAACTATTACAATGTAAATAGTGGACAAGTAAAAAAAAATTACCTTTTTGTAATTTTTGAAAAAACAAAAAAATAGAGCATTATGGCGTTTATGTCATCTCATAGAGTACATTAGGCACTATCCTTACCAAAAGTTTAAAGAAAAAATTTGGAGTTGTTTTTGAGAAAATCTTGTTTTTGTTATTTTTTAAAATTTCATATATTGCACACAATACTGCACAAAAACTGCAAAAATTTCCAAAAAAATGTACATGACCTTAAAGAAAGAACTAAATTATTTGAGAACAAATTTCATTTGCGGAAAAATCTCTATCTTTAATTTTGTAGTTGGAGGAAGATGCCGAAAAATATTCAAACTATGGCTATTTTTGAAAATACAGAATTAACCGTGAAAATTGGACCTATGCCACTTTAATATGTGCATTTTACTCTATTCTTACAAGATATTTAAAGAAAAAATTGGAGCCCTTTTTGAGAACGTTTTGAAAATGGCTTCATGTAAAGAACCACCAAATTTTGAAGAAAGTTTTTCAAAATCGCGGCGCCTCGAAGCAGATGGACTGGGGAATATTCATTTTGGAAGAAATCACACTTATGGTTTAGGCGTTAGTCACAGATACAGGACGGATGGACGTTTTGCTTTCAATTGTTTTTTTGGTATAAAGGATGCAAAAATCAGTGATTCTGGCTAAATCATCTATTCTGATCATGGACACGAAATGCAAGCCCTCGTCTCCCAAAAAAGTATACAACTCGATTGAAGTATGTTAATCATGAAATAAGGACATGAGCAGAGCAAGGCAAATTGAAATTATATAAACGACAAATATAAATATTAGTATTGGCGTGAAGCAATTGCGTGCATGTACACAGATTTAATTATAAATAACAACTAAAGAATTGCAGGTTAATTTCAATATAATTCATACTTATTGTTTCTGCAATAACTGTTTTCCTACAACAATTTTGAATAGAAAACATGAACATTACTGTAAATTATTTATGAAAAATTATACCATCCCATAATTACACAATTTATTATAAAAATAAAGGTACAAATGCATATTTTCTAGATAAAAGCACAAAAACATTCATAATATTGTTTTGATAATGTATGATTTACAAATTACCATATCACGTTAATTTAAATATTTAAAAGAATTATAAAACAATTGTTTTCATATTCATTTCTTTTAACAAATGAAGTTTGTAAAACATGTTAATCAGGAACAGCAGAGAAACAAAAAAAATCCAAAGACCAAATCCTAGTGAAGGAAGTAATAAAAACAAAAATTGTGAAGCTTGCTTCCAAAACTAGTGCACAAGTGTATAGAAAGCAGTAATAACTATCTATATCCATTTTGCCCACAAAACATTTTAATAAAACCTAGATACCAATTTTTGTTGGTATATAGCATGATTTGCTATATGTATAATGATGAAAATACTGCCTGAAAAACTGGAAACAATAGAAAACAAAAAGTTCACCTTCAGATTAAATTAAGTCTCTTCTTAGATCTCCCTTGAAATTCAAATGTGTCTTGCCGAAACAAAAGAATACAAACAAATTGCCTTTAAATCAAACTAACATCATATCCAATATACAGGTGAGTCGCATAACTTTAGCACTTCACAAATTTTTAACGGTTGAAGTTATCGCAGTGTAATTTTCACAGAAGTGCATGAAGGAATGGGGCTAACTGACATTTGTATTTATTTCTATTTTATTGCTTGTATTTTACGATATATTTGATGAAACTTTGTTTTTTCAAATGGAAATATACATATTTTTTCAGTCTATCATGACAGGCGTAAAAAGACATATTCAATGATACATATATTGTCATATGTGAGATAAGCATTTCTCTTTAATAATTTTGATTTATTAGCGACTAGTGTTTAACAGATATTTTCAATGTAACAGTCCTCCACACGCAAGGTCGTGCAGCGCTCCACCAACAAATGAGCGGTGAAGGGAAGAGAAGGATCTTAGTATTTGAAGATAAGAAACATTTTTCAAATATTCGAAAAACTATTGCAGTTTTATTCCTGAATTCTGCTTTCCATCCTTCCACATTTTCTGATTTTTTGTATTACTTAAGGATTGAAAATATTGATTTGTCATAAGTAGTATGTGTTGATATAAGATTGTTTCTATCCTTGTGTTATTACTATATGCTTATTAACATTGAAATTGTTTGCTCAAAATATGCAATATTTTTTGTGAAGTCTTAATTATATATTCTTATACTGCTTTACTTCAAGATCCCATTAAAATCCAGAGACAAAAAAAAAAAAAAAACATTAAATGGAGTTGAAGTAATAAACAATTTTATTACAATACATACTTATGACAAATCCTTATTTTCAATTCTTCAATAGTCAATCTAGCCGAATAAAAGAAAGACAAAAAATCTGAAAATGCGGAAGGATGGAAAGCAGAGTTCATGAATAAAACTGCAACAGTTTTGTGAATATTTGGAATATGTTTTGTATCTTCAAATACTGAAACTCCTTCCCTTCCCTGCATTGCTGGTGGAGAGCCGCGTAACCTTGTGGAAGACTGTTGGATTGAAAATCTCCATTAAACACTAGTCACTAAAAAATCAAAATAACTCAAAAAAATGCTTATGGGTCATTACATGCAAAATTTCAGGTTTTCTGACAGTGAGTCAGATTTTTTCATATTTTATTACATTAATCTACTAATGATGAACAGTTAAAAGACAATTTATGGAATTAATATCTTTAGCAGTTTAGCAACAATTACGGGTTAAACATGGACAATGACAATATACTCAATAATGAAAATAATTATGACTTTTGTAAAATGAATAAAACTTTAAAAACAGGTACACTATTTTGAAGATAAATGATTATATTTTAAGCAGTTGATAATATATTAAGGATTGAGGTATTTGTTTATAATAAAAAATGCTAATAAATTAAACAAATACATTTTTCTTCAAAAGTAATATTTTCTTTTCTTTCATATTTTACACACTACAAGAAGAACCAATAAATAACCATTCTGCAAACTGTCGCGATGGAATCTTAAAAAATGCCTAAGTTATTAAATAAAAAGTATACACGCATTTTGCTCTTACGGTTGAAAGTCGCGTGCCCTTGCCCAGTGAGGGGTGAGTCAAGGGAAGGGATCCTGACACCAGTTTACGGGATTAGTTTTCGCATGTTACTGTTCAATGATACATCGCGAAAGAAAATGCCAAAGGTTGTCAATACGTTTAACAGGCTTTGGTGCTGCAATCCATTCGGACTTGAGAAGCACAAAAGTCGGGAGGGTAAAAGAAAGATAACAGAGGCGATGCGGAAGAAAATATCAAATTTAGTGATAAGAGAAGCAATATGCGATCTGTGCCGTCACAAAATATCCAAAATGTCCAATGCAGATCTTAGTGACTCAACTGAAACAGACAGTGAAGTGAAAACGTCAAGTGAAGAGGAGTATGTAGCCCCAGGAGTTGCAGAGGAAGCCACTATCAGTAATGTAAACATTTTGAATCCTCTGGGTCAATCATCATTGTCATTGCGAAAACAAACCCGAGAGAAATCGTACGCAAGGAGAAAGGTGAGTGCCGTAAATAAATCAGTTTTCCGAATTATTTCATGTGAGTACAGAAAGCAATGAAGGAGAAGAAACATTGACACAATTCAAAGAAAAAGTTTCAAACGTGAAAACAGCCAATGAGAAATATATGATTTTAACATGTTTACCAAAAAGTTGGAGTCAACAAAAAATAATGGTCGAATTTGGCGTATCTCTTCATGTAGCTCATACAGCAAAATTAACACCTCGAGAAGTAGTTTTGCAAAATACACCAGGGCGCCTTGGAGGAAATAAGTAACGCCAAGTGCTGACGAAGAGCGCTGGGGCGCGGCGGCTCTAGCAGCTGAGATGACGTCGTTTACAGAGTGCCGGTAAGATACTTTTATTCATAACTTTAAAACCATTCAAGATTCCATGATGAAATTTACAGAGTAGCTTGAAAGTAGTTTCAGCAATTTTTCTTCCAAAATTCAAGAATTTAAAAATATTACATTTCCATTTATTGCATTTTTTTAGAATTTGTTTACTTCCTAATTGTTAAAGACTCACGGTAAAAAAAGTATCTTTAGCGTAAAATTATCCTTTACATTTCTTCTACAAATAGTGTCACTTTCATATTTGTTTCTTGTTTGCATATCATCGGAAAAAAATCATAACGGAATGTCTACAGACAGCTAACCTAATATTTCAAGTGCCCATTGTTGCTAAACAATGGCTGATGAGACACAAATACTGTATCTGGTTCATGCAGGTATCATGACAAGTAAGGTGGCAAAATATTTTTAAATTCTGAGATGTAGTGTCAGATTTCCTACTATTTTGCATGGAATGACCCTTATCTAATACTGTATATGACAATATGTATATCATCAGTTTTGTCTTTTTACGCTTGTCATGATAGACTGAAAAAATATATATATAGTTCCATTTGAAAAAACAAAGTTACCTGAAATATCTCGTAAAACACAAGTGATAAAATAGAAATGAATACATTAGCCCCATTCCCTCATGCACTTTCGTGAAAACTGCATTGCAATAACTTCAACTGTTCAAGTATTATAGGAGGTACTAAAGTTACGTGACTCACCCTGTATATTTAAATAATTTCAACCTTCTTTAAGAAACTATTATTTTAGAAAATTTCAAGTCAAACACTTATTACATGATTTGTATTGCTCTTCAAAATAAAATTCCGGAAAGACAAGTTAAAAGGATCAGAAATGGAAGGAGTCATGTGTTAATGAAAGTAGAAAATTACAACTGAACTTCACATTTATTCTACGACACATTACAAATATCACTGGTGTCATACAATCGGCACACCAAGTCGAACTATCAATCATCTCATGTTCAACTCTCCCTGAATTCAAATTTCACTATAATTCTATGAAGGAAAATTAGCAAATAGTAAAAATATTATTACATAAATTCAAATTTCCTTACTAGCAAACAATTAAAACCCTTCATTGAGTTACTGAAACTCAATAATTTTGTACGCAAAATCATCTTCATACTTTTCTGTATCATATCCTCCATTCTGAAAAGATACCTCTTTTACATATTATTCAAATTCACGTGGAAATAAAACAAGATTAAATCCCACATAACTATGGGACTGCAATAAAAATAATGAAGTAAAAAATTTATAATCCGTAGAGTTTGAGAGTTCTGTCCATACTAGTGGATGCTATGTATTGAGCATGGCGACCGAATCTCACTCCTGTTGCCATTGCAGTATGATCATTGAATACCTTCAGTTCTTGCCACTGCTTACATAGATAAACCCTAAAAAATAAATTAAATTAATATAACTAAGAATGAAATGATACTATCACGAAAAGACTTGGGTAATTCTGACTTACCGAACATCTGTGCCAGCAACTGCTAGGTACGTTCCACTTTGATCAAAACACAAATCACGAATTTCATAACCTTCATCCATTTGCAGAGTCTTAAAATTTTTAAGTTTACGCAAATCCCAGAGTTTTACACAGGCATCATCAGCAGCCGTTGCAAGATAATAACCATTCTCAGAGAATGAAATAGCAGTGATAGGTCCAGAATGCCCTGCAGACACATAAAATATAGAACATTTAATAGAAACATTTTAGGAGATGCATCGGTCTGGCAGATGCAGGAACATCAGATCAAGGCAAAGATCCTGGTAAACATGGATACCCTTTCTCAAGACGACCAAAAGATACACTGAATGTACCATGTAGTGTAATAGACAATAAGCAATTATGATTTAGAAAACAATGTAGGAAAGTTATACTGATATTTGCATCATTCCAAAAAGAAGACAAACCATCCAAGACACTTCTTTTGAGTCCACCTCTATGCTGGGAAAAAGGCAAGTAGGGGTGTGGGAAGTTCAGTATTGTTTCCCAGGCATCCCTACAGTTTGAAGAAATACCCCTTTATAACCCCTTTATAAGAGACACCTGGGGGAATGGAATTTTGTCTCTTATAAGCGGGAACTCTTATAAGTGGGAAATGCGTTTTTGACGTGTTTAATGAGATATTACCATATTTTTAGTGGATTAGTATGATTTGTACACTTATTTTAAACTTGAGGAAACATTAATTAGTTGATTCCAGAGCCCATTTAACCAGATCTATTGAGTGAACTTTATAACATTTAAAGCACATGTGCTCATAAATGGATTATGTGAACAAATCGCCTCTAATGTAAATATTGACACGAGAGTTATAAAAAAATTACATTTGTGTAATTTTTGAAAGAACAAAAGAATAGAGCAAAATGATGTTAAGAGTCTTATAATGTACCTTTATAAATATCACTACCAAAAGTTTAAAGAAAAAATTTGGAGCTGTTTTTGAGAAAATCTTGTTTTTGTAAATGTTTATTATGTCACTCAATATTACGTGAAAACTTTTTTTAAGTACATAATGTTAATGAAAGACCTAATTATAGAGAAAAAAATTTATTATAAAAAAAATTCTATCTTCAATTTTGTAGCTCTAGAAAAACATCGAAAAAACTGCAAACTTTTCCAATTTTCGAAAATTTAGTTAACAGTGAAAATCCTAACAATGTCACCTCTGAAAGTGAATTTCACACTATTCTTACAAGAAATTTAAAGAAAAAATTTGGGGCCATTTTTGGGGAAATGTCCCATGGGCTTCACGTACAGTACCCACAAAAATTTAGAATGTTTTTCAAAACCGCAGTGTTTCGAGCGGAACCAAATCGATCGCGGAATATTCATTTTGGAAAAAAATATACAAATAGTTTTGGCGCTAGTGTTATTCACGGACGGACGAAGGGAAGTTTTGAAAGAAAAAACGAACCTTTTTCAGTATCTGGGATCAAGGGACTCCAAAACATGCATTCTGTTAAAATCTCGTAGTCGATTTTATGCAGCATTACATTAATTTCTCTATGTTACGTATACATGTACGTATACGAGAAAGTAACAATTGGAAACACTGGTCAAAACACTAAAAGCAAAATAGTGTGATTTATTCAACTCTGCCTCTGGCAGGTATCAGCTGCTGATGGTTTCATCCAATCGGGAGCTTGAAAGTCACCATCGTGACGTCACTAGCGACACAAGCTTCCGATTGGATGAAACCGTAAACAGCTGATACCTTCTAGAGGCACGGTTACAAAAGTCGCACTATAGGCGTCTTCCTTGTTGCCAAGACACGAAGCTGAACTGAACCGAATGAGCTTTGTTCACGAGAACTTCGCACACACACACACCCTGCGGGCACAGGTGTTGCAAACCCCTGCTCCAGCCTATTTTAAGCACGTGTCCCAACCCTTACCAGGCTGAGGAAATTCCTGATTCATCTGGAGGAAAATCCCACGCTTTGTCTCTTACAAGCGAGAAGAAACGCATGGCGGGGAATAAAATCTTGTCCACTATACGCGGGAATCTCTTATAACGGGGTCTCTTAAAAGCGGGAAACAAATGCATTGTTTATATACAACTGACCTCGGGACCGTGAATTTTGTCTCCTATAAGCAGGATTCTCTTATAACGGGGTCTCTTATAGCGGGGTTTTACTGTAGCAGGAACTCTGTACTGGTACTCATCTAAGAATGCTGTATTAGGTAGTAACACGCAGATTATTGATGATCATTGAAGTAGAATCTCCCTCTGGAACCCATGAAGGTAGGCATTGAAATCTGGATGAGAAATAACTCAAAAGGTGGGTACACTTATGAGATGAATGATAGCAAAGAAACGTTGTAGCAAAGAAAAAATGCTGAAGTCTCTTTGGGTGAATGAGTTGTTATGGAACTACTTTGTAGCATTCTCTGATATTTTTTTGACATTTGACAGATTTGAACCTTCTTACCCTTATTTCATTGAAAAAGAAAATATAATTCTGACTGAACTTGACTTTCTGATTGAAATGACTGAATTTTCAACAGAAAAATTATTGTCAGGCTCTGGAAACGAAAAAGTGGATAAATCATGTTACTCTAATAATAAATTAATTCTTCTAACACAAGGTGTAGCCAGAATCCATGTTTTAAGGATCCTTGACACTGAAAAATCAATTGATGGCTATACATCTGTCTGTGTCCAATGTTAGCGCCCAAACTGTTCAGCCTTTTTTTTCAAAATTGATATTCCTCAATCAATCTGAACAAAATCGAGATTTTGGGAATTTCTATTGGAGTTGTCGACTGGGCAATCCATTTCCATCTCAGGGCGCCTATCAACAGGCCGAGCTTCTGTCGCTTCTGTATGACTTGAGCTGTACTGCATGGGTGGCCGTCAATGTGAACGTGTGTGCTTGGTGTGTGCTTGTGCGTTCATAACGAGTTGCAGTGTGGTTACCAGACAGGGGAGCACCTGTGTGTCAACAGCCTAGTGTGCACGCTGTCAATAGTTCCAACACGTTATGGGCCCAGCATGCATCCATTGAGCGAGGTCAGTTACCCATTTCCTTTGTCTTCAAACACACTGAGAAGATGAACATGTCCAGTGTAAGGTTTGAGGCTTTGAGCTAGGAAAACTATGACACATGGAAGATGCAGATGCATGCTATCCTAATCAAAAACAATGCTTAGGGTTATGTGAGCGGCACGAAGGTAAAGCTGGAATCATCAGTGCAGGAACAAAGGGGTTCAGAATATGGATCCCAAGTGAGGGGAAGATCGAAGTATCCAGGGACATCAAGTTCCTGACACAGCAGTTGATGGAATCTAACACAGATTCCGAAGACTTCCGACCGGAGGAACACTATGCTCAGAAGCTCCCAAGGAAGCTGAAGAGTGATGAGGTAGAGACCAATGTAAATCCCTTCAGTGAATTGAACCTCAGTTGGGATATTCCCGCATGTCCAGGTCAGAACAGCGGAAGCAGAGTAAGATTCAGTAGAGGATGATTCAGACGAAGAAGATTTTTGTGGGTTCGCGCCACAGGAGGCAGTCAGACGGCGAAGATTTTCGTGGATTCTCGCAAGAGGCTGCGGTCAGGTGACCACCGGAAGACCTCGCAAAATCTACACTGGATGGCCAGGAAGACCTCGTTTGGACTGTCTGGGAGGCAGTTGCAGAAGCAAGCCTGAGGAGGAATGGTTTGAGGTTGTAAACTTAGCTGAGGTTTCAATCAAGCAAACTCTTTCAGGTGAGAACTCACAGGAATGGTTGGAGGCTATGGCTAGAGAAGTAAAATCAATACTAGAGAAGAGGACCTGGGAGATGGTGCCCAGACCAGATAAAAGAGACGTGATAGGGAGCAGATTTGTTTTGAGAAACAAGTATGGAATGAACGGAGTGTTAGAGAGGCGAAAGGCAAGGATCGTGGTGAAATGGTACTCTCAACAATATGTAAAGGATTACCATGAGACCAATGCCCCGGTCGCTCAACTGGACTCCATTCACCTGATGCTTTCCCTAGTGGTGCGAAATGGCATGCAGATCCAACAGTTTGATGTGGCCATGGCTTACCTCAATGGGACTCTAGATGAGGACGTGCTCATGGAGGTCTCTAATGAAATGAGCCATGCTCTCAAGTTCATCGTCGCTAATGAGAATCAGTCACCTGGTTGATGAAGCCAAATCTATGCTGAGGGAGCTGTTGAATGGAGGGAAGGTTTGTCAGAAAAAGGTCTGAAACAGGTCAGGCAGGCGTGGCACAAGTGACTTGACAAGGAACTAAGGAACCTCGGAGCTCTTCCTTCCACGGGTGACATGGGTGTGTGCCTCAAGGATGGCAGTAACGACAATGTTCATTGTAATTTATGTTGACATACTGGTGATGTTTCGAAAGTCCGAGAGAATAGGCTCTTTTAGAAGTGATCTGGGAAGGTGAAGGATCTAGGAAATCAAGAGTGCTGCTTGGGGATAGAATTCAAGGTGAGTGAGGAGTCTATCTTCATGAATCAGAAGACGTATAAAGAGGGCCTTTTGCATCAATTCAACATGTGTGAGTGCCATCCGGTTTCCACATCAATTGCACTTGCCTCAAACCTCACCAAGGCCGATGTGTGGAGTGACTGACGGTGACAAACCACCCTATCGTGAACTCATTAGATGTCTCCTGTACCGGTTGGTGGCAATGCACCCGGACATCGCTCACGCCATGAATGCGCTCGCCCAGTACAATGACTCCTTTGGGAAATCCCACTAGCAAGCATCAAAGAGGGTGATGTGATACCTGAAAGGCGTGGTGGGTCTGGCAATCAGACATGAGGTAGGAGGCTCTACCATTGTGGGGTATGTGGATGCAGACTATGCCGGGTCATCGATAGATGTCAGGCGGTCATTCACCAGATATGCGTTTTAAATGAGTGGTGGGTCTGTGACATGGGACTCTAGAAAGCAGAGGACAGTTGCAATTCCCACCACAGAGGCCGAGTACATGATCCTCAGCAAGGCTGCCAAGAAGGCCACACATCTTCGGAGCTTCCTGGCTAAGCTGGGAGAGGATGAGCTCAAGGTGTGACCCTGTACAACGACAACTGCAGTGCCCAGAGACTGGCAACAAACCCAGTCTTTCATTCTTGGACAAAGCACATAGATGCTTGTCATCACTTTGTCTGGGAAGTCATGGAGTCAGGGCAACTCAAGTTGGAGCATCTGGCATCGATGGACATGCCGGATGACATCCTTACCAAGGCCATGACTAGGTCGAAGCATGAGAGGTGCTTGGGGTTGCTTGGACTGGTGAAGATCAGGTTGAGCAATCGACTGTCACTTCTGTGTTCTGACTTAGAGCTGTACTGCGTGGGTGGCCATTGATGTGAACACATGTGCTTGTGTTGCGAGCGTGCTTAACGAGTTGCAGTGTGGTTACCAGACAGGGGAGCGCCAGTGAGTCAACAGCCTAGCGAGTATGCTGTCAATAGTTCCAAAAGTTTCAAACATATTTTGATTAAAATTGTGGAGGTGTATAATCATTTGCCCACTTTCCAGTTGGCATTTGGCAGCACAAATGTAATCAATTCCTGTACTCTGTAAGGCTAATGAATTTTCCCCTACAAGCTTCTTCACATGTTAATCACAGGTTCCTACATGTTCCCCCAAATATTCTCCAAGTATTTCACTCTAAGCAGCAGTGCCACCATTGCCAAATGCAGTCACAGCAAGTACGGCATATTTCACTTTTCGACTCATTCAAGACAATTTCACCCACTGTGCCTACAGAAGTCACTTCAAAAACCTCAGGACGCCTGCTCACAATTTGGAGGTTGTCTTAAATATGACTCTTTCAGAAAATATTTTCAGATAAATATGGAACTATATACAGCACTACAGGTAGTGAAAAGAGTTAATTCAATTCAAAAACCCTTTTATGCAGTGCTATCAAAGTAGCATTTGCAGCTCTGCATTGCAGAGGCATTAGTTTCAAGGGTGGAGGCTAATTCTGCAAAAAGGGTTTACATTGAATAGGTTAACTCTGGATATCTTCTATAACCAATATGCACAAAGTTAAGGTCTGCTTGTCCTCTGCAATAATCTGCTACTTCATACTTCACAAAGAAGTAAAGATTTTTTGTAGTGAACTTATACAAATGCAGTAGAGCAAATCAGCCTGAATCAGATGAACGGTTCTCACTGTGGCTGCATATGACACTAGTTAGTCTACTGCGGGAAGCAATTCACTAGCAAAACACTTTGGGGGAACATGTGGGAACCTGTAATGGTCATGAGGAAACAAAAGGGAAACTACTGTGGACTTATTAAGGACAGGTATTGAGGACATGTGCTCTCTTACGAGAATATTATCTATTCTTAGACAGTACACAATGGCAAGTTATGGGTTTTTTTTTCTTCTCCATTTTTTAGAAAAATGCTTCTTTAAAATCATATTTGTGCAAGACAGTTTTGTGACTCACAACATAGAAACAAACAAGTATAATCACCAGTACTGCTGGATTTGGTAGAATCCACAAATCATCCAAAATATACAAAACAAACAATACAAAACAACAACAATAATAATAAAGGGAGCAAAATTATGCTTATCAAACCAATGGTGCTCATCGCTTCCAGAAAAAAACTAAGGAAAGGAAAGAGAAACACCAGGAAAGAATGAAAATATATGGGGAAATAAGAAAGGAAAGCATCAAACCAGTTGATACAAACCTAACCCGCATAGGCTCATACAAATATCAATAATATTTAAAATAATAATAATAAAAATAATAAAAGGATGTAATAAATTATAATGAATAAATGTTACCTGGGAAATTGGCCACATTAGATTGTTCTTTTAAATCCCAGATTTTTATTTCTGAATCAGATGTTCCAGTTCCAAAAATGAGACCATCCGGATGGAATTGTGCTGTTGTCAAAGCTATGCCAGGTGAATCTTGATCTGCAACCTATAATACAAACTTCAACTTTATTTTGAATAATGTACAAGTTGAACATTTTATTGGATATAATTTTGGAAAAATTTGTACAAGAAGTTATATTTAAAAAAAAACTCCCTATTCAATAAGGTTTTAATGCTTTAGTCCCAATAACTATGCGAGAAAATCACAACAAAACTTCATTTGACCAATATCCAACCCAAATAGAAGATAAAATTTGAATCCCTTAATTTTCATCAAAAATTTGAATCAATTATATATTAGTAGCATAAAAAGGAAATATGAAGTTTAAGAAATAATAGAAAGTGGGACTAGGATAATATATCCAATTAAAATACACTTCAATTAATCACAAATACATAATTTTAAGAGACCATGAGAATTTTAAATTGTGGGTTGATAAAATTATGATTATTTTTAATATAAAAGACATTTGGAAAGCAATTCCACTCTCAACTTGATGTTGGAGGAATAATAATAATATTAATAATAATAATAACAATAATAATAAGAATATACTAAGAATATAATAAGATAATAATAAGAAGAAGAACCAAAAACTATGAAAAACATATTTTAAAAACAAATGATATCGATAAATGTAGAAGATGTAACAATGGAGAGTCTATTGAACACATGGCTGGGTGCAGTACTTTGTCAGAGAGTGCCCATTTAGGCAGAGATAATCAAGTGGCAAAACTCATTCACTGAGAAGTAGGAATGAAACTTGGAATGTTGGGGAATAATGCTCCAGCATATTACAAGTATGAACCAGATGCTGTGCTCGAGATGAAGACACACGTCTTATACTGGGATTGGCCTATTATGATGGATAAAACAGTGGATCATAAGCACCCTGATATCCTCATAATGGACAAAGAAAAGAAAACAGCTTCTATAATTGATGTCGCAATCCCTTGGACTCGCAACTTGTGGAAGTCCGAAGCAGAAAAATTAAGAAAATATGAGAACTTGGCAATTGAATTAAAAAACATTTGGAAGTTGCATGAGGTCTCCCATTTCCCCATGGTTATATCGGTTGAAGGAGTTGTCACCAGGAACTTTAAAAGAAATCTGGAGAAATAAGATATCAAAAATATCTTTGTCGAAGCCCAGAAAGCCACCCTCCTTCAAACATATCATGTTGTTAGAAAATTTTTAAACAAGTGACATTCATGTAGATCAGGATGAATTTCCTTCCTGCGCAGTCCGAGCCTTGTCCTATCACATTAATTGGACAGGTGAAAGTTTTCCCTGCTAAAGCAGAGAAAGTGTGAAAAATCGGAAATAATAATAAAAGATAAAACTGAAGGGAAATTTTTATGCGACTGCAAAGAATGTTTTAAATTAAGAAATGATATGGAGAAATAAGAGAAGAAAATAAATACATTAGATCAAAAATATTATTTTAGTTAAATCACCCCCCCCCACACACACACACACACACACACACACACAAACAACTACATGCAATTGGCAGGTTTCCAAAATAACTGTTCAGTGTTCTGCAGTCATCTTCACATTTTTATGAGTACCAATTGGTGTTTTCAATAGTAAAGCAGTGTCATGCTAGTATCAATCACATACACACGCAGTTCTAGTTCTCCAACTTTCACAGTTTTGTCACAAATGTATGCAAATATAGCTGATCAGAAATCAGTACCTTTGTCAGTAAACGTCCAGTTCTTATGTCAGAGAAAGCCCAGTGCTGATCAGTTGAAGTGGAGAGTACATAATCTCCGGTTGGATGCAATGAGAGCCCAGTAACTGGTCCTTCATGTGCCCTCAACATCTGGGTTGTCTGTGATGTAGGTACATTCCAAACTCTGATAGTTGCATCTGGTGAGGCAGTGATAACTAAATCCTGGAAATCAAAATAAAGCATTGGCAAAAAAAACAGGAAATAATTCAAAATTGGTCAAATAAGTACTGATCATACCTCATCAGGATGATATATCACACGTGTTACTTTCTTAGTATGTCCTTTCAGAATAGCTACAACTTGTTCTGTATCTTTGTTGAACACTGTAGCATTACGATCGTTACCTCCTGTGAGAATCTTACTTGTATCTGCATTATGAATATCAAGAGAGAGAATTCCTGGAATACTGGCACTATGCAGAGCCTGAACAGAAAAAAAATTAATGTAAAAATGAATAAGTGGAAGTAATTTTTCCAGTTACTACAACTGATGCTTTGAATCATAACACTATTGAAGAGGAAGAGTTATTGATATTACTGTTAATTTATTATCGTCCCTTAAAACACATTGACAGATTACTTAAAACCCAAACACTGATGAAATCTAGAGAGACAAAATATAACATTTATAACATAACATTATCTCATAACATTTATTAAGTACCACTAGTAATAACGACCATTATTCTCCCGACCAGCAGTGACCTCTTAGGACAGGTTTCACTATGTATCATTTGTTTTAAAACAATTTTAATAATAATTATCTTATTTGTTATCAAAATTAAAACAATGAAATACAAATGGGTACACAATAATCCTGCAAGATTCTTTACATGGAAAACAAACTCTGTGCAACTGATACACTAAAAGCACTAAAAACCTTGAAGCAATCATGTCACATGCAGGAACATTAAATCTCTAAACAAACTTGGCTTTTCCAAAGTATGAATTTCAAGGGATAATGCAAAGAGTAATATGTACACATATTCTATTCATTTTCTCACTGAAATGAACACTCACTGGATGTGATGCTAAAGTATGGAAAGTACGAATGGAGTCAGAGGAAACCAAATCTTCTGGAACTGTTCTACCACGTTTCTTGCGTTCTTGAGTAAGAACAGTTGCTTTCTCCTGTAGTTTTTGAAGAACTTCAGCACTCATTCCTGCTTGTTCTGTAGGTTGATTTGCAACACCACCAGCCTCCACAGCAATTGCCTAAAAGAACAAGAAATAATTTTATTACATGATTCATTTCATACATCCTCAAAATTACAGAAAAGTACTCACAGGTTGAGGTATTCCTGCTGGATTGGTGGTGATACCAGCTTGTGGTTTCAAAGTTGCCAAAGCTTCACGAGCTGCTGTTACTTCCTTTGTCAATCTAGCTATCACACGACACGCTGCATCATGTTGATATAAAGCGTGACTGGAGAAATTCAAAGTAATATTGTTGAAGCACGTCATAAACAAAACGTTGGAGAACTGTCAGTCGATTTTCATCTTTCACAAAGTTTGGTTATATTTGAAAGGGTACTTCCACAGCCCATATTGGCAGTCATAATGGAGGGAATTCCTTAACAATGTGGTTCTACTATATTGTATTGTATTTGTAAAGTAGAAAAATACTGGTGTGAAACAAATGCCTGTAGTCAAAGCAGCATTTCACATATTTTGGGTGCAATATAAATTTGTAATTTATAAAATTAGTGCAGAATTTTTCTGAAGGGCTACATTCTCTTTTACCAACAGAATATAATTGCACACAAAATTTCTTTAAAGGAGTGTTATGTTGTATTTCAATTTCCAGGAGAGACAACCAAAGGATAAAGAGGATTTTTAACATGTTTATAATATATGGATTTTGAATATTTAAAAAACAAAAAATTTGAAAACGACAGTAAGCGTATATCTGAAGCAAATTTCTTCAGTACATAGAACAAAACTGTTCCAACACTTGAATGACAAGCAAATAGTAAAAATTTACGCTAAATTGGAACATGAAAGAACAATTGTTCCATACACACACACACACATACACAAATTACACAGTGATAAAACAACTACACAAGCATAAATGTACCTCAATTCTTGCCGAGCTGTTTGCAATTGCTGCCTCTGGGTAAAACTATGAAGCATTACAGCATCCCATTCATCCTGAAGAGTTTTTAAAATAGCTGGTATACTGGTAGCTGACGGCGGCTTAGGTTTCACAATAGGGGTTGCTATAACAAGAATGCCACTTGTGTATTTTTTTTTACTGAATCTTGAAATGTTATCAAAAAATTAAACTCACGTAGACATACTTTTCACATCTATGAGCATGTCAACAGTCAAATCTTTGCCAGTAATAGGATCAACTCCATTTTCCACAACATATTTTTCAATCAGGCGTCTTTCGAAGATAGCTCCTGACACAGGTGATATCACTGGATGCTCCGGTACTTCATTGGAAACTATAAAATAAATTTACAAAAATTGTAAAATCAATCTATTTAATTTTTATTACACCTCAAATGTCATTTACCAAAATATCGGCATGAACTCTTTATAATCAACCAGTTAAAGGCAGAAGAAGAAGTAACTATACCGTACATAACCTCAAAAGTCACTTATCAATGTAAGTGTTAACAATAATGTAAACATTGCAGTTCCACAAACAATACGCATGTAGTTAACTGTGGCTTGTATTATTACACCATCAAAAAAAAATACTTCATTAGATCTATAGAAATGTGCATTAGAGAACTGTGTTCAGATAAACAGTTTAACACATTCACACTTCGTAAATCATAGGCTATTGTGTCCCACAAAGTTTTAAAACATATTGTTATTCAAAAAATATTCACACACTGAATAAATTCATTATACTTACTAGCACAACACAACGCCATTTTCACAACAACTACCGGCACCAAATACAAATAATCAACGATTCAAACGCATCAGATCAGAATTCTACAAGTACTGCAAAACATAAACGTCGCGCACAAGGTAGCAGCGACCAGAGAATATTATAAGCGACTCCCTCCGCGCAACGCCAGGCGAGTCCTATGAGGCAAGGTCAAAGAAAGAAAGATTTCTAATCTATAGTTTCTAACAATTCAATAAGATTCATTAAATGAATAACAGCTCAGATAATACAGGGAAATATATCAGAATCCCAATCTGAAGTACCCATTAAGGCGTGAACAGGTATCAACTTTACAAAGCTTTAGCAAAGATTTACAGAAAGAGCGGGAATTTGAATGATTGCACAAACTCCGTTTTTTATATTGAACTTGGAGTGATTTTGTTTCATTTATTTTTCGTCAAAAAACAGTAAAAACTGTATGTGACGTATGGGGAAGAAGTATAATGTGCATAGGCTTGTGAATGGGGGGGAGCTTACGAATGGAGGGCCGTCCCCTTAAAATTTTGAGGGGGTCCGTGGGCTCACATAATAAATTTTATTTCCGTGAATGTGTGAAGTCCCTTATAAAAATTACGTATGGGTACATTTTAAAATTCATAGTGATATCTAACGGATGGTCTCAGTCTACGCACATATTATTACCTAATCTATATTAAATTTTATTAATTTCACATGTTAGTAAGAATAAAATAATTAATAAAAGATTAGAACTCTATCTCGAAAGAGAATTGGCTGTAGAACAGGCTGGATTTTGAAAAGAAAGAGGCACAAGAGATCAAATAGCTAAACTGAACTAGATCATGGAAGAAACTTGGGAATTTCAAAAACAAATATCCATGTGCTTTTTGGACTACTCAAAGGCGTTTGACTGCGTTGACCGTGAATTAATGTGAGTGACTCTACAATAGACGGAAGTGCCAATACATCTCGTTGTACTTATCAAGTCACTACACACGAATGAAGAAGCGAAAGTACGAACAAGCGAAAGAGAAATAAATTGGTTCCAAGCAGAGGCGTATCTAGGTATTCAGGCGCCCATGGCAAGCATAGAATTTGCGCCCCTGTGGGGATGCTTGAAATTAAGGTTGTTATTAGTATTAACAGGTATACTGTAAATAGCGTCCCTAGTGAGTGGCGCCCATGGCACGTGCCATGCCTGCCATACCGTAGATACGCCACTGGTTCCAAGTCAACAAAGGAGTGAGAAGAATTCATAGACTGTCAGCAAGATTGTTCGACCTATATATAGGGCATTTATGAGAAAGGCAAACTTAGAGGAAATGGACATAGGCGTCAGAATAGGGGGAAGGGAAATCAACAACTTAAGATATGCTGATGATATCACGCTTATTACTGATAACAGAGAAAATCTTGAAAGATTAGTAATTAAAGAAGCGGAAGAGAGCAGGAAAGTGAGACTAAAACTACATTTAAAGAAAATAGTACAGTTGATAAATCATATTGCCTTGCAAACGGTGAGGTAGAAGATTTTTTTTGTTTATATTGTTATTAGAAAGAAAGCCATAAGTTTTTCACCTCGAAATACGCCGAAAAATGTTTTGGTAGTCAAAAACCAAAAACTTTCGGCCATTTTTTGGCTTTTGCGTCATAACCTTTTAATAGTTGATCTTAGCGCAAGAATAGTTTCCTACAATTTTAAAGGCCGAACAATTCTCTAGAAATTTCCTTTACAAATTATTTTTCTCAAGTCAATAGTTACAGAGCTAGGAGATTTCAAATGTTCACCAAATTTTTATTTTTATTCTGGTTGCCCGAAGTTACTAATAGTTTCTCTAATGCAGTTCTAATGCAGGGTACTTTACATGAAGCCCCCCGGACATTTTCAAAATTTTCTCAAAAACGGCTCCAAATTTTTTATTAAAATTTCTTGTAAGAATAGAGTAAAATACACTTATTAAAGCGACATAGGTCCCATTTTAACGGTTAACTCTGAATTTCCGAAAATTGCTAAAGTTTGAATGTTTTTTCGGCGTCTTCCTAGAACTACAAAATTGAAGATGGAGATTTTTCCTTCAAATAAAATTTGTTGTCCATAGTGAGTTCTTTCATTAAGGTCATGCACATTTTTTTTGAAAATTTTACTAGTTTTTGCTCAATATTGCACGGAATATTTGAAATTTTAAAAAATTACAAAACCCAGATTTTCTCAAAAACGGATCCAAATTTTTTCTTTAAAATTTTTGTAGGAATAGTGCTAAATGTGCTCTATGAGATGACAATTACGCCATATTGCTGAATTCTGTTTTTTCCAAAACTGGAAAAATATAATTTTTTTATTTGTCTCTCACGTTAATATTTACATTAGCGGCGATTTGTTCACATTATTATGTTAATGAGTACATGTAATTTAAATAATGTCAAATAAAGTTACTCGAAAATTGAATAGTTTTTTGTGAAAACTGTAGTGTCCGCCTGTGCCGGCACTACAAAAGTCCGCCAGCAACGCCAGAGGCCAGCACAGGCGCCGCAGAGAGCGCCTGCAGAAGCGATACGCCTCACCGCCCCAGGAGAGCGGCCAAGGCGTGGAAGGCGCCCCCCCTCCCTCCTCCTGTAGAAGAGGGGGCACGAGCCGACTCCTTTCCCCTGCGAAGGGGTGGAAAAGCCGACGAGGCAGCCGCGGGGCGAGGGCCCCGCCATTCCGTCACCGACCGCATTTTGTAGAGCATCAACTGGACTTAAACATTGTACCTGGCATACTCACTTGTGATTCTTGGTTAACGGCTTTCTGTAATTTGTATAACGACCCGGCTACGAAACATCTCCTTGATATTGTGACTCCTGGCACCGTTTATTGGATATTCTTTTGGGATTTTGGTTAATAATAAATTGTTGTTACAGACAGAAGAGGGTTGTTTTCATTTGGTATACAACAAAAACTAGCTCAAAATTGCGCATTTTCAGAAACGCTCAAACGCTATTTTCTCAAAAGTGGTTTCAAATTTTTTGTTCAAACTTTTGGAACGTATAGTGCTAATTGCACTCTTTAATATGGCGTAAATTTAATTTGAGGGTATTTTTTGTTTTTTCAAAAATTACAAAACTGCAATTTTTTTGAAAGATCTCTCATACGGTTAAAATGCATATTTCCAGCAATTTGTAAACACTACTGAATTTGTGAGTGTTAGTGCTTCAAATTAAAATTTTCGAAAACTCAAAAATTTTCTGTAAAAAGAGCTTCAAATTTCGCATTTACAGTAGAGCTAAACGCCATTTTCTTGAAAACGGCTCCAAATTTTTCAACGAAAATTGCCATTTAGGGCTAGGTTTAACTGTTTTTTAAAATTTTCTTAAAAATAATAGTTTTGTTCTACTACTGGGAAACCGAAAAATTAATAAAATGTCAAAAAAAATGTAGTTTGGGCGGCGATAGATGGCAGCTGTCAAGAGTATTGGTAAGTCCGAAAAGCTAGCCGTGACCAAACGAAACAGAAAACTAATACGGGGAAGTCTGTGCCATTCTGTAGCACCACTAGTTGTATTTGTTATTGCCCGGAAAATTCAGAATTAACCGTGAAAATCGGACATATGCCACCTTTATATTTGATTTTTACTCTATTCTTACAAGATATTTGAAGGAAAAAAAAATTGGAACCGTTCCTGAGAATTTTTTTTTAAATTTAAAAACTGCCTGTTTCACGCAAAATTTCGCAAATATAGTAATATTTTCGAAAAATTAAATGTGACCTTATTTGATTATGTGTATATGATGAATATATTTCTTTAAGAAAAAAATATCTTTGTAATTATAGTTACAAGAAGACGCCGAAAAAAATGAATTTGTCGTAATTTTCGAAAAACCAGTGATTTCAACGAAAATGAGGTCTGCACCATTCTCTTAAGCGTCTATTACGCTATACCCGACGAAAATTTAATCAAAAATATTTGTGGCGTTTTTGAGAAAATAATTGTTTAAATTGATTTTAAAAGCGCCTTCATTTACAAAATCACGCAAAAATTATAAAAATTTTCAAGAAATTGAACTTGACCTTATTTGAAGATCTTTTTTCTGATGAACTCATTTCATTACGAAAAAAAGCTTCATAATTGTAGTTGTAGGAAGATACAGAAACATTTTTGAATTTTTGAAAAATCAAGGATTTCATCAAAAATGAAGCATCTCAAGCGTCTTTTATGCTATCCAAGGTCAAATTGTAATCAGAGAATTCGGTGCGATTTTTTTGAACGTTTTCAAAATGTTCCAAGGGCTTTATGTAAAGTAACCCCCAAATTTAAAATATCGGTTTTAAATTCAAGTTGCTGCGTTGTCACCCAGATCGATGAGGGAATATCAATTTTGATAAAAATCCTACTTAGGGTTTAGCTTTCAGCGTTGTTCACTGACAGGCGGACAGATGTTTTCCTTCGATCAATTTTTTGGTAACAAGGGCCCGGAAAACATGATTTCTGATTACACAATGTGTTAGAGGAAGTAATTTACTATATATTGGAATATAATTTATCAACTTTTTGGTTTATCCACCAGGGCCTAGGAATAAGATATTTTGTGTCGAAAATTCGCCCTTTTTTCTCGCAGCATACAATACAATCTCTATAGACTACTGCGTAAGTTGTAACGAGAAAGAAACAAGTGAAGCTACTTTTTTTTAAAGCTCTTTTTCATAAAAAACTTTTGTGTTTTCAAGCAACTTCATTGGAAGTCATTTGAAGCAATTATTTCACTCAAAAATTGTTGGAAATGTGCATGTTAATGATGGAAGAGATGTTCAAAAAACACATTTGCGTAATAAAATGAAAGAATACTTCAAAATGGCTTTTATATCACTTTATACAGTGCATTTAACACTATCTGTACAATAAGTACATACAAAAATTGGAGCTGTTTTTGAAAGTATGGTGTTTATGCATTTCTGAAAATGCTAAAATTTGAGCTTGTTTTTTAAAGGAACTTGTCTTGTAAATCCAAATCCAACGCAAAACCATGTCTTGTAAATGTTCATGACCTTAAGGAAATAACTAATTATGGAGAAGAAATTTATTTAGGGGAAAATTTTTCGTCTTCAGTTTTTTAGTTGTAAGATGATGGCGAAAAAAATTACAACTCTTGCAATTTTCAAAATTTCAGAGTTACCAGGGAATACACAAACCATTTGTATAAGAGTATTTTTCTCTCTTCTTACACAAAATTTAAAGAAAAATTTGGATTCATTTTAAAGAAATTTTTGAAAATGTTCCAGAAACTTCATTTATAGTATCCCCAAAAATTAATGAATTCTTTTCAAAATTGTAGGGCTTCAAGTGGGCCCAGATCATCAGGGCTATTTGATAAATATTTTTTTTGAAACTCTTGATTTCCACAAAAATGCCATTTCTTTGATTCTCCTTTATCTTTCCAACACACATTAAGCTTTATTTTATAGTAGTAAGCTCTCAAAAACTGAGATCAATGGTGTTCCAGAAAGCTTTTACTTGGATTCCTGCTCATGACTATTTACATTTATAATATTTTTAAATCTCAAATTGAGACCAATCTCTTTCAGATTGTGAACAAACACATTAATAATAAGTCCAAGCATGTTCAAATTGAGAATAAACAGTGTACTATAGGAAATTAAGTAAATGTAACATTTATTGGTTTACTGAATGGTTGAAAAATAAAGGAAATTGAAATATCTTTCCTTCTTCTTTCTCCTCATACTCCCCTATACTTCTCATCCTCTTCACTCTGTCCATTATTCTCATATTTCTTATATTTATTCATATATCTCACTCTGTCTTCTTCCTCATATTTTTCTTGTTTTGAATTATTTATTTTTATTAACTTTTGTTTTTCTCACCTTCCTCTTCATCTGCTGCAAGTTAAAAGACATGACAACAGTCTGTTCCTGTTGTCAGGTAAACTTGATGGCTAATCCTATATATTCCTAACTGAACAATTTTAATTATAATCTCCCCACATCACATCATTCTCATATTTTTATACCTCATCACTGCTAATGATAGTCTTTCCTCCTTTTTTCTGCTGATGTGAGAGTCTTTTCCTCTTACCTTTGTTTTTAATATTTCAATTCTTAATTTTTTGTAAATAAATCATCATTTTTATGTCCCTTATTAAAAACAATTATACTGTAGAAACAAACTAGTTTGAACATACAATTTCTCCTGGGCGGATCTGATCATCAACGATGCAGGTCTTGGTAGCAGGTTTTGTCCTGTTTCCTAGCAATCCCAATAGCAAATGCTGAGAAGTTTCCCAATAGTAAACACAAGTTTAATTCACCCCAAATGAAAATACTATTTGATTTATTTATTACCTTAACCAATTATCATTATTGCATTAATTAATTAAAAGAGGATCTCTACTTTATTGCTTTATTAAACATTAGATTTGTGGTTACAGAAGGAAAGGTGTAGGAAAATAAATTTATTGACAGCCACTTGAGAATATTTATTTGAATAGTACAGTAATCATTCAAGTATGATTGGTACCTTAATATAAGATACTTTGGGGACATTTTATTCTGATAGTATTTAACATTTTGGGTAGTTACCATAATAATAAAAGATTTTAATCAAATGCAATTAGTCTACTTTTCTGACATTATTCTTTTGTACAAAAGTGAACATAAGTGACATTTTTCAAAATATACATACAAAACATAAATAAAAATATGTACAAATGTCAGAGATTGTACTGCTAAACTCTTATGATCAAACCACATTATTAATTTTATTGCAGACAACTCCTAAAAAGTTTATTATAATATTGCAAGCAAGAAGCTTGAGCACAGTAGCATGAGAGTCAATCAAATTAATTTAATATCTTTTCTAGTTCAAGCTGTTTATAAATATGTCTGTAATTATTTGCAAAAGCAATTGCAACATCTCGTTGTTAACATTATGAGTCTCTTTGATTTGTTTGAAAACCATTATAGTTCTTTATTTCAACAGACTTTTTTTCCATCTTCATTTTGGAGGTGGATTATACAAAGTATATTCTTCCTACGAAAATATTTTTTTACAAAATAATTAGGCCTATAATTATTGTAATTACTAACAATGGTTCTACCAAAAAGTTTCCATCTCAAATAGTATTGAGCATGATCATGTGGCAGAAAATGTAAAAGGAAATGCTGTATTTGGAAATCTACCATTGTCAATCAACAGTCTTGAATAAAAAAGGAGAAGAAAGAAAATGTGGAACCATTATAAATATGCTCAGCTCTCCTAGACTTTATATACATTTAATAGTTCAATGTTTATTGTAGCCCTGTAATAAATAAAATCTTTGATATTTTAGAATAAAACAATTACAATGTAATCCATTAAACAACTGTTGTTGGTATTTATTTAAATTCTGGTGCTTCATTAAATTTCAATCAAAATGGAATCTTCACTTCTTTAATTTATATTCTCCATCATCATTTAAATAATTAATTTAAATTTCTCATTTGACTTATCGTGCCAACAGATACTATCTACTTTACTTACAAATACATTCAATTCTTGGTTCAATGGTTATTAATAATTCAATGACTATGAAATGTAATAGGAACATTGTGAATATCTGCTTAATTGTTTTTTCTTGAGTTTTTTCTCAACATACAGAAGATTATTTAGGTTGAAATATATTCCAATGTAACATTGAAAATATTGCACTAATTTTTCCAATTCCTTTTTATACAATTAGTATTTCTCTCCTATTATAATTCCAATGTTCAGTAGTTGGAGAAATAACTTCTCCTCTTGCTTAACTTTTTGCAAACCAAAACTCTGACTCGGGGTTCCATCACAAATATTATGAAGATAACTACTCCCTGAAGGACGTTGAAAGCATCTGTAACAGCCCAAACAAATGGTGGTCCTCCAACAGCCCAAGATATAATTTCCATGATCCAGCTAATGCCCATTGCAAGGAAGAGCACCAAGCACATGCGTGCCCTGAAAAGAAATTGGAATGAAAAAAACAGTATAATATTAATATTGAAAATATTCAAACATTTTGCAAAATAAAGCATGTCAATCATAATGCACCCAAGCTGGAAG
The DNA here is from genome assembly GCA_031308135.1 of Acheta domesticus. Classification (NCBI taxonomy): domain Eukaryota; kingdom Metazoa; phylum Arthropoda; class Insecta; order Orthoptera; family Gryllidae; genus Acheta; species Acheta domesticus. Next base: position 221,587,816 of record JAHLJT010009436.1, read on the forward strand.
GGGGAGGGCCTCATGCGGCTTCAGTTCCCCCTCCCGTGTATACTAATGAAAATTATTGAATATATCAGTTGTTTACATTATAAGTATTAATCATAAATTAACAAATAAAAATTAATTTTATATTTAGTGTAAATGAAAATTTCTTTATACGAAAATATCCAGTCAGCTGTACACCTATAACAGATACTCTCTCACAAAAATACTGGGTGATCCTCTGATGTAAATTAAAGTATTTGTTTTAAACCAATTCGAATGTTTATTCTTTGGTTCTAAGTGCTTTTTGTAGTGTTACTCTGAAAGTTCAGGTCTATTCCTCCTTATGGATTTTTACTGCAAGGGCTTTTTGAAAAAATAATTGAGACTTTTTAGCATTGAAATGTGAAGTATTGATTTAATTCATTAAGCAATGTTTAAAAATAGTTTCTTAAAAAAATCCATTTTAAATGTTCAAATTAATCATTTTTTCTAAAACTCAGAATTCATTGCTCATTGCTTTTGGTTCCTTTGAAAGAATGTACAGGAAATTTAACTGAACTGAATGAGAGTACAAAAAACAGATGAATCATAGAAATTGCACTTATTATCATGAGGGATGATGCAAGAATGAAGAAAGAATTTACAATTATGAAAATAATGAAGTACATACATTAAGAAAATGTACTTTGAATTACCAATTAATTTCAATCCATTCATACAACAATTTATATTTAACTATAATTGACATAGACACAATTGTAACCTCTGCCAAAGACACAGCTACACAGATTGAATGTATGGAATTAATTTGAGTCCTTAAAGTATCTCTTAAATGGAGGCATCAAATGAAAGAAAGAAAAAAATTGGTGCTATAATTAATTATAACTAGGTTATGATGTGAGAACAAAGAGAGAATTTACAATTAATAAAAATAATGAAATACATAATTAAGAAAATGTGCTTTGAATTACCAATTAATTTACCAACTAGCATTGCAAACAACGCTCGTTGTTATCTTTATTCATAAACCAACCAGAAGTGCCTTGAGACTTTACAAATTGGAAGTTCACAAAACAGTTATACAAGATTTCCACAAGTCTCTGTTATTGAATCCGGTTATATCTGAAGGCTTTGCGGATCTATACTCTGCCGATCACACAAAGCAGCCAAGAACTTCCAATGATTAAATGGGAATAATGGCGTTCACTTCGTCACAGAAGAAATATATTATTAGTTTTCTTAATTTTTGTGAGACGAGCAACCGAAATTCGTATGCTCTCAATTTAAATGTTTAAGAAATATGAACGCGTTACTGAGCACAATTCAGTTTTATCATAAAATTAGCTCATCACTTCCATCTTTGCTCAGTCCTGCTCTCTCTTTGGGATCTTGTCACACGCCCGCCCACGGAGAACGCCGTGAGCATGAAAGTGATCTGCTAGTCATTCACGTGTTCATTGGGCTGACGGACTTTATCTCCAGATTTTTGAGATAGATCTAAATACTACTAAGACCATGGCTACCTGAACATGGACCCCATCTGCTCCCCCTCCGCGGTCTCCGCCCCCCCCATGGTCCCCCACACGACCTCCCCCCTCCTGTTTCAGCGCATTTCCCTCCTATTTTCCCTCATACATTCGCTCTTCTCATTCTATCTCATTCTCATATAGTGATTCGCATGTTTACCGTATCTAGTAGTAGTAGTAAAGCGAGTTTTCTACAGCTGTCGCCGTTTCTCGCTGCCTAATCTCCATTTCTTTCGATCTTCCCAAGCATCATCTTCTAAATCTCTCGCCGCCATCATTGATCTTATATCTTCCTCCCACTTCCTTCTTGGTCTTCCTCTATATCTTCTTTCTTCAGGATGGTATTCCCACATCATCTTTGGCAGTCGCTCACTGTCCAACCTTCTTAAATGCCCGTACCATAGCAAAGCCTTTGTTTCTATGAGTTCTAAGGTTGATTTTCCAGGTTTCATTATTTCTTTTATTCTTTGATTTTTCATTTTTTTCCTTTCTTGTAACCTGACAACACCGCCTCCAGTATTCCATTTCTGTTCCTTGAATCCTACTTCTATCCCTGGCATTAATAGTCCATAACTCAGCTCCATATGTGAATAGACTTTCAACAATTGTTTTATACAATGTAATTTTTGTGTTTCTTTTTACGTTTGAATTCCATATCAATGGATGTAAAGATCTTATTACTTGCCTACCTCTGTTCGTTTTGTTTAAAACATCTTTGCTATCACGACCATCACTTCTTAAGGTTACACCCAGATAGTTGAATTCCTTTACACATTTAATGACACCCCTATGGGTTAACAGATCCTGGCCATTTCCTCCCACTACCATATATTTTGTTTTAGATGTATTAATTTCAAGTCCCCACTTTCCATATTCTTCAATTAATTTTCGAGTCATGTAGTGGATATCATCCTCGTCACTTGCCAGGACCACTTGGTCTTCTGCATACATCAATGTATATAGGAAATCTCCACCAATAGGTATTCCCATGCCCTTACATTTTCTTTTCCATGTGTGAAGAACTCGTTTAATGTACATTTTAAATAGAGTTGGGGAAATATAACAACCTTGCCTTAGGCCTTTATTTATTTTAAAAGCTAATGAACTATTTGCACCAATTTTTACGCAGCTTTGACAATTTGCATATAGACGCTTTATAGCATTTATATATAACTCTATTTTCTCTTCTACCATAGTATCCCACAGTTTGGATAGGGGTACTGAGTCAAATGCTTTTCTCAGATCCACAAATACTATATGAATCTCTCTGCCTACACTCATTCGTTTTTCAATAATTTGTTTTAGACAGAATATGTTATCAATGCAAGATTTCCCTGCGCAAAAACCGCTCTGTTCCTCCATTTCCTCCATCTCTATTTCCAACCTTTCCCTTAATATCCGGCCGTACAGTCTCCCAATTGTACTGGTAACACTAATGCCCCTATAATTTTCACATTCATTTTTGTTGCCTTTTTTATAAATAGATGAAATGTGTGCCATTTTCCATTCTTCGGGAACTAAATCTCCTTCCAAACATTTATTGAAGATCTGTGCCATGAAATCAAAGGCACTTGAAGGGGCAGTTTTAATTAATTCAATTGGAATACCTCCAGGTTCCGGAGCTCTACCACTTTTCATTGCCATGAGGGCCTTACTGACTTCTCTTGTTGTTATTTGTGGAACATTTTCCTCAGTTTCATGAGTTTCATATGAAATGTTCATATACTCTGTTCTATTCTCAGTTAGTAAATGTTCGTAGTAGCTTTTCCATTTTTCCAGGCCTATTGGATCCACTTTCCAATGCTCTTTTTTATTCTTCCGGACTGTATTGACAAATTTCCATGCTTCTCTTGACCTTGTACTCCCCATTAGGTTACTTACTTCTGTACATCTATTTCGCCAGTATTCATTTTTTATTCTAGACACATTTCTTTTAACCTCTACTCTGCATCTTACATATATTTGTCTATCTTGATAACATCCTGTAGACAACCATCTTTCGTAAGCTTTTTCTCTTTTCTTTAACCATTTCCTCGAGTTCCTCATTCCACCATTCACATCTTTTCTGTACCTTTCCTTTGATGCCGATAGTTAATTCTGCAGAATTCTTTAAAATGATTTTAAAATTTTGGTACATTACGTTGGCATTTCCCATTGGCATGGTACTTATACTGCGATTTTTGTAGGAAGAGCTCTCAAGATAACTCAAATCCCATCTTCGCGATGGAATATGTCACGGCATTTCATATCATTCACAGTCGTTCCGCTAGATTTCGCACGATCGCGACCGTATGAAGCAGTGCTTGCGATCATGCGACTTCTACCCGCAAGACCGAGAAAAGACGCGAAATGCCGTGACATATTCCATCGCGAAGATGGGATTTGAGTTATCTTGAGAGCTCTTCCTACAAAAATCGCAGTATATACCTTGAGCTACATATAATTGGTATTTTAAACCTTGTTGAAGCATTCTGAAGCTTACATACATTAAAAACATTCTGTTTGGGAATACTATTTTCTTGTCTACGATCTTCATCTACATAATTTACATACTTAAAAAGGACAGAGGGTCTTAATAGATAATGATCTGAGCCAGAATCTGCTCCCCTATACACCCTTGTATCTAGAATTTTAGCTTTCGTTTGCTGTTTTACCACCACGTAATCTATAATTGATGATAAATTTCTTCTTGGTTGAAACCATGTATTTTTGTGTATATCTTGATGTTGAAAGAATCCATTTGTTATACGGAGAGAGAACTGATTACAGATTTCAATTAGATTCTCCGTTATCATTAAGAGTATCCTCCCCATAAGGTCCCACAATCTTATCACCTACTTTTTTGCCAATTCGTGCATTAAAGTCGCCCATCATAAAAATTTCTTTCCGGTCACTAATTTCACTTAATGCCGTTGTCAATTCCTGCATAAAATCATCTTTAAATTGCACATTAGCATCATCAGTTGGGGCGTACACTTCTACAATTACCACACGTAGACTATATAATTTCATTTTCACTTTTACTATTCTGGGAGAAATAGCGTCCCAATTTGTATTATATTTTTATACTTGTTATGGACTGCGATAGAAACCCCACATTTTGCTCTCTGATTTTTATCTCCCCCACTGTAGAAATGGATATATTGTTCTTGGATTTCACTTCCCTGTCCTTTCTTTTTTGTTTCAGTGAGTACTGCCACATCTAGATGTAATCTGCTTAACTCCTTTACCGTATCTTCCCCGAATATATCCCACATTGTTCCCGCACGATCTCCCATTTATTTCCCGCGTTTTTAACTGAATATTCAGACATTTATTTTAAGATTTTTATTACGAAATTCTTCCCGAAACCTTTTGGCGGCGGGCATTAAGAGACTCCGAGGCCGATGAAAAAGGAATGCTGATTAGATAATTACCTAGGAGAGTCAAAGCTCCAAAAATGAGATAGAAAGGCCCAAACGATTTCATTGGAGAATGCTGATTAAGAAACTTACTCGAAACTTCTGGCGAAAGAGAAAAGTTAGATCTGAAGTAGGGTAAAAAAACAGTTCGTAATCCTTAGTAAAACAATATACCTACTATAGATAGAAGCTATGTTTATGTTTAGGAAATTTAAATGTTATGTAACGTTCATACTGTCGCTGTTTTTATTAATAAAATACTTAATAACCAACCAATTTTGATACTAAGTGGTTCGCGATATTAAAAAGAACGCGACTATACTGCGATTTTTCTAAGAGCGACTCTCAAGGAAACTCAAATCCCATCTTCGCGATGGAATATGTCACAGCATTTCGCGTCTTTCTCAGTCGTTCCGCTAGATTTCGCACGATCGCGACCGTAGGAAGCAGTGTTTGCGATCATGCGACTTCTACTGGCAAGACCGAGAAAAGACGCGAAATGCCGTGACATATTCCATCGCGAAGATGGGATTTGAGTTTCCTTGAGAGTCGCTCTTACAAAAATCGCAGTATAGCTTGCTGCTCTCGCAAGGTCCTCGCAACCTCTCGCTTAGGCGACCGTCTATCGACTTAAGCACAATCTTTGTTAGCAAACTGCTGTGCATTAAAACGAAACGCATCTAAGAAAATAACAAACAAACAAAATTTTCACTCCTCGTAATGTGCAGAACACACTGAAAAATGTGTACGCACGAAATGAGTTATCCAATGCAAAGTATATTAAATCGACTTTTTCTTACCTCTGCCTTGGCTTCCTATGAGGACCTCTGCTATTCCAGTTATGTTTTGCAACTCGATACATAGTTATACAAAATAATACCACATTTACTGCCAGGATACAGCCAATTGGTCCATAAAAATAATGTAGTGCTCCTTGTTCATCTACAAAATTCAAGTTACTTACTGTGGATGTTTTTAAATCTGCCACGAACTATCCAATTTCAAAATTTGTTTTCAATGTGATTGAAAAATATTATGTTAATATTACATATATTAATTTAATTAGTGAACAAATTTGACGGGTCGTACTTACTACTAAACCAGCACACAAGATCCCCCATACTTGGTTTAAGATAAGATACAGGCAAGGCCGGATTTAAATCAAGAGCTATGACAATAATTAACAGAATAATCGGCAATCCACATGCATAAGTGGCATATCCATAGAACACTTTTCTTGCAAAAAGTTGCTCTTGGTATCTGTTAATGTTTTCATCTTCTACACGCAGCCACCCTCTTGTATCCCAAAATTGCCATTGTGGTAGGCAAGGATAATAACCAATAGCGCCAGTAAACGCTCTGAAAAAATAATATACAAAATAATATTTACAGTTTCAAGTATCTTGCAAAATACAACAGAAATTACAAAAGATTTCGAAACATACGATATACTTACAGAATATACCAGCAGACATCAATGCACAAGATGTTTAGCCAGAAGAAACACATGACGAATGAAAACTGGATAATATATGCTGAAAAAGGAGAGAAAAAATAATTTCAGTCAGTTTACTAAAAAAATACCTGCATAAAATTCTTCTCTTCTTATTACTTCTATAAAAACAAATCAATTACTTTCAGAGAAACAAATCCAATTCACTTCCAGTAACACTGCCAAAATCAGAAATACTAAAAGAACTTCTGTATTATTAATGTGTTTCAAATGTAAAGTTCTAAGTACTATGCATTTTTTAGTAAGAACTCCTTGAGAACAAATATTAAACTTCCATTTGAGAAAAAGTGATGAATAGAACGTTCCTTTTTATATCACCATCATCATCATCATAAATAGGGAATTAAACGCCTACTCTAACCTTCCGGTTATACGCTGACGCTCCCTATGCCTCCCTCTTCATTTCTGTTGTGCCTCGACAGCCCAGCCCGACCGAATTTTCTCTTAACGCTGGTGACTTGTGAGCCTATGGCGACTCCTGAAACTTGTTACACACACTCAGCTTCAGGCAGAGAGAAGACTGGGAAGGAACAGAGTTGCCAAGGTGTTACATGGTGGTGGGGATAAACAACATAATAAAACAAATATCCATACCCTGGGCAGATCCTGCAGCATGCAGCTGCCGTCCCAGCCTTAACATCACGGCAATCGAGAGGGGAATGGCACATTTGTGGACGTAAATACACGTGACGATGATTGAGGCAACGTTCGCGGTTGTATTCACCGATAATTTTAAAAGGATTTATAATACTTTCCATAAATAATTATTGCAGAATCATAACTTTTTGCGTTAAGTTACTTTAACAAGAGAGTGCTTTAAATTCGTAGAACGATGTTCGAAAGTCGTTCAGAATCTTGCTTTACTTTCTCACTACGGCTTACGCAGTAGAGATACAGAGTTATTATAATGGTGCAAGAAAAAAAAACAACTTTTGAATTCTCGACAGAAAAACTATTATTGCCCTGTCAACGAAAAAAAGGATAAATTCTGTCCCTACATATAGTAAATTACTTTCTCTAACATATGTTGAGAGAATCCGTGTTTTATGGGTCTTTGATACCGAAAAATCGATTAACGTCAAAATGTCTGTCCGTCTGCGAACAACGCTAGCGGTTAAACCAGACGGAGGACGGGGGACCGACAGACGGACGGGCGGAGCGACAGACGGACGGGCGGAGCGACAGACGGACGGGCGGACCGACAGACGGACGGGCGGACCGACAGACGGACGGGCGGAGCGACAGACGGACGGGCGGAGCGACAGACGGACGGGCGGAGCGACAGACGGACGGGCGGAGCGACAGACGGAAGGGCGGAGCGACAGACGGACGGGCGGAGCGACGGACGGGCGGAGCGACAGACGGACGGGCGGAGCGACAGACGGACGGGCGGCCCGACAGACGGACGGGCGGCCCGACAGACGGACGGGCGGACCGACAGACGGACGGGCGGACCGACAGACGGACGGGCGGACCGACAGACGGACGGGCGGACCGACAGACGGACGGGCGGACCGACAGACGGACGGGCGGACCGACAGACGGACGGGCGGACCGACAGACGGACGGACGGACGGACGGACGGACGGACGGACGGACGGACGGATGGGCGGACGGATCGACAGACGAACCATTTTTCAGAATCCACAAAGCGTGAATTCTGACTACATGAGTTAGAAGAATAAATTTACTACAAATTGGAACAAGATTTATCCACTTTTCTTTAAGCGTGCCCTACTATACGAGTTTTTCTGTTGAAAAATTGCGGAGTTTGCCGCAGAATTACAACACGTTCTCTATACCACGTAAGTAGCATGCGAGAAAATAAACATTCTTGAGTGATTTTTTTCTTTGGAGGAAGAATTACATGTATATTTACCAGCAAATTCGTCCCAGAATTGAAATATTGAATAAAAGTAAGCAAAACTTCATTTCTCATTAAATTTCACATGATAATTTGAATCGGTCAGCTCCTAATTCAATTGAATTTTATTAAACGCCTCAATTTTTAAAATGGTTATATTTGTCTTATTTTATTATTTTCGCAGCACACCCACGTAATTTTGCGACACATTGCTTTGCAATTTCCCTCCCACTGAGAATCACTGTACCAGATCTAGAGAATGATGATGCAAAGAAAGTTTATATTGATGGTCGTATGTAATAAAAGGAGGAGGTTAGGCCTTTAAGTAAACATGAAAAGAAGTCTACTGGCGGAAAGTGAATTTGAACGAAATATTAATAAATCTAATACATATTTTTCAAATATGTGAGCATTTTTCAATATATCATTATTTGAATGTACGTGATCCATTAATCTTACAATACATATTCACAAATATATATTCATAAATCGTGAATCGACTACTATCGTTTGTGAATATATATTCACAAACGATAGTAGAATTTTTCATTATTCAGGATATCATAAGTCCGCTCCGCAGCCGCTCTCTGCAAGAATTACACCACGAAGTCCTGTTACCCGTTCTCAGATTTGTGTCCTTTGGTAAGAAATGCTCCCGTCGCGAATTATGGAGGGCTTAGCTCTCAAGTGGTCACTCGCCTTCAAGATGGCCACGCGCTTGCCAGCGATTTCTTGGAACGCAGCGCGCGAAAGCGCAGCACGCAGGCTCGATCTGAGGAAACAGGTTCTCGAACGAGAACGGCGAGTGCGTTGTGAGCAAACGCATGTTACAAGAAGAAGGGTGATTGGGAGTCGCTAGTGTTTTGTGCTAGAGAGGATGCTAAGGGAACAAGATCTTCCCTACGTACTCACAAAACGCTAAGGAAATATGGAGGTTCTGTACCTTTATAAAAACACAATGACCCAAATAACTGAGCTATTTCTGGTAGGTAATTACCCCTCCCTCCCGCTTCCTCAATAAATCTTTAAGACTCAGAAAATCGACATTCGCAGATTATGGTACAAGGAACACAGCTGCGAACAAACAATCCTGAGTCCACCTTTCGCTGCAACACATTTATCATCGCGCCTAACGAGAAGTCCAAGATCAAAAAAATGTTATGTTAATCCAATGATTTTAATAACTAAATTTTACCAACATTGTATTTCATAACCATATTTCGTAAATTTTGCCTTTATTTCGTTTTTCATACTTCTTACCTAATGTATTGGAGGATGAAGGTGCCCATTACTACCTTAGAACTACACCCATGGAAAGGTGTAACATTGCGCATCTCCTTTCGACGCTGTCAACAAGCAATCAGAGTCTGCATGACCCATGAAAGACGAGTGAGAGGAAATTTTAAAAGTGATCAAGGAGGGTATTCAAGGAGGGTATTGTAACAGCTCCAATTTTGGAGCATCGTTAGGGACAAAGTTTTATGTGGGAACTGGTAGTTTTCTGCCTTGAGTCACAATACTCTGTCATTAACCTTCCGCTAGTTAGTCGTACTAAAATATTACGTTCGTTGTGTAGGGTCTCGTTTTACTTTCTCACCGTGCTTCGTACGTACGTAGTAAAGATAAGTATTGTAATGCTCTGTCGCTACTGTATTCCCCTATCTATTTACCCAAAATTAAGTCCCTGCAAGTTTAAAATGGATATTTAGATGTTCTGAGTACCTTACATAAAGCCTTTATAATTTCAAAAATTTTCTAAAAAGTGTCCCAAGTATTTTGATTAAACTTTTTCCTGAAATACAGGACGCTTATATGAAAACAACACGGCGCAGGTGTAAGTTCCTTTAAACTCTTGAATTTTCGAAAATCGCAAAAGTTCAAACTTTTTTCGACGTTTTCTTACAACTCCATTAATGAAGATTTTTTCTTCATTGTCTGTTCTTCAAACACTTATTTAATTAATTTCAGGAACAATGTTTCGAAAATATGAGTAGTTTTCGCTGTTTGTTAAAATACAGGCAATTATTTTTTTATCAAAAACTGTTCTAATTTTTTTTCGCAAAGTGCAAAGAACCATGGTCTCATTTTTGGTGCACTCTATATTTTCGAAAGTTGCAAAATTGTATCATTACAAAAGTGCAATATTGATGATAGTGAATTTTTTCCTTAATGTAATCTGTTCTAAGAAAAAGATCTTAAAGTAAGGTCGTTTCAGTTTTTTGAAAATACGCGTAGTTAGCTTTCGCGTAACTTTTGCACGTAGTAATATCAATAAAAGCATTCTCAGAAACGGCTCAAAATTGTTTCTTTACATTATTCATCATAGCAAACGCACTTAAAAAACGACACATTCTGAATTTCGTTGAAATTTGTGAGTTTCCGAAAATTGCAGAAGTTACAAATAATGCGAGAAAGTATGCGATTTACCACCCACTAGTTATCCGAATAATGAGTATTACAAATAAAAGAACATACGTTCTTTCCAAATCTGTACAATCGACACAATATGCACCAAACACCGAAACCTTTATTTCTAACAGTTTGAGAAATGGTACTACGAACTGTAAAATTTATAGGAGCGTTTCTTGTGTGTATGACACGTATAAAACTGACATATTTTTGGAACTTCATTCTTGGTTTTCTAATAGAATTTCACGGACATATGTACAAATTACTTCGTTATGGAGAAATCTAGGCAACTTCAATCGTTGCGCATCTGAGAAAATCAAGCTCATACTCGCGCGGAATCTTCCAGTACACAGGTATTCGATGCACGGTCGGAAACGTGCTGATGACTGACCAATGAGGACTTTACGATTTACAAAGCTGACGGATCGCCTGAAGTGGCGCAAGGTATCATCTATTCCAACAGCAGTGTCTCTGACCGGTTCGAGTCTTAACGGAGGCGGTAGCTAGAGAGAAAGGTCAAATTCAGTCGCTGTCGGGCGGAGACTTCTAATCTGCAACCGGCTGATCTGATCGGTCGTTAAGCGTGGTTTCTCCGATCAATATCGGGCGAATCCGGTGCTGCACTACCACGCGAACTTTTTTTCTCATTTTTGTCCTCTACTCTCCCTCTTTAACACACACTTACATGCATTACACTGTCCCGCATGAAAGTTGGGAGCTTTGAGCTTGTCCAGGCTGAGGCGGTACTGTGATATTTTATTATCATAATGTTTTTAATTAAAGGACACGTGAGTAAATTCCGTGGGAGGAGTAAAATAAATTGTAAATTAAGTTGACCAATCAGAAAATTGGACAGTGTGCGATTAATCGAATGAGAGAGGCGGCGGAAGCAAAAATAAACGTATTTGGGTTACAGTTCGCGCATGAAGCTGAAACAAATGACACGCGCTAAAGATAAACAGAGGGAGAGATGATGTTTAGGCGTGCTGGTGATGGACGTAAAATGTTGATCTCGTGGTGGTGCTGAAAAAGATTCGAAACCTTAACGGGAATTATTAATGTTAGCGATCAGAACGCGAATGGAAGTGTCGTAGACTAGTTACAACTGTTTAGAGAACTCTCCGTGAATTTTGGAAGTATCGCTGGTAAATATAGAAGTGCGTGTCTAAACACGGACATTATTGGTATGGACTAATTGGAAAACGGAGATGGAACGAATTCACGTCTTGGAGTAACGTCGGTCAAGTGTGCTGTTCGACTATTACAGGGAAGTAACCGATGGGGAATTGTTCAAAATTAATAAATCTAGGAAGATCAAGTTATGTTTAAATTTTAAGAATTAATTTAATATTTGAAGGAAGAAAAATTGGCCATGCATGCATTCAGGGAGGGAATGAACAAAACATAAGTTGTAAAGCAACTTATGTTTTGGCAGGCACCACCAGACAACTGGATATTTTTACACAACACATCAACTCATTACACCCCGAGATAAAATTCACCACTGAAATAGAAAATGAACACAAATCTTTAAATTTTCTTGATCTTACCATCACGCTAGTAGAGGACCATCATGAATTTAACATATATAGAAAACCCACCCACACAGACACAGTTATAAACAACACGTCACAACACCCGCCCACACACAAACATGCTGCCTTCCATACCATGGTACATCGGTTAATTTCCATACTCATGTCTCCAGAAAACACAAAAAAAGAATTAAACATCATAAAACATATAGCCAGGGCGAATGGATATGACAATAATTTTATTGATAAATTAGTAATCAAAAAAACCAACACACTCAACATCCGCAAACACACCAACCTCACCCCAATTGGCAAGAACACTACACCCACATACCTCTCTATCCCTTATGTAGGATCACTTTCTCTAAAAATAGCTTCCACACTCAATAAATTCGGTCTAATAACTACATTTCACAACACTCATACATTACAAAAAACACTAGCCAGCACTAAAGACCCAATCCCACCCACCTCTTTATGCGGGGTGTATGCTCTCACTTTTAACAACTGCAATGCTATATACATAGGACAAACCGGCCGGAAATTTACACAGAGGATAAAAGAACACGAGCAAGCTTGGAAAAACACCACAACAATCTCACACTTCGTTGATCACTTGAATCTAAACAAACACACATTCAACCAACACACTAATTTCCGTATTTTAGAAATTGAAAATAGGTACTGGCACAGAATAAAATTAGAATCCATCCATATACACAACCACATAAAAAAACAGAACATAACTTGTCTCAACCAACAGATCCCTGAACTCTCGTCACCTCTACTAAAATTAGCTCAATCTGTACACCCCTAACTCTACCCCCCCCCCCTTCGCCCGCCCGTCGGCTCCTGACGCCTCCGCCGGCGGGCGTATGTAAATTGAGGACCAAATAATCCCTTCATCTTATCTCGTGAAGCTTATTTCTTAATCCTATATGTAATTTGAGGACCAAACCATCTCAGGTAAGGAACGGACTGAGGAGGCACGAAGTGCAGGTAGGCGTGTTAAGAGGGCCGCCGCCGCCGCGCTGCTGGCCAGCATTTCCTTGTTCCTTTCCCTTCACTTGCCCGGCAGAGATCCTTCGAGAGGTCCAGTGATGACAATAGTCTTATTCGAGCTTTGAAGTAGCAACAGCGTTTACGTTTTTTCAAAGATGGAAGTGAAACCTGGTGTTATGCAGAAAGGGAAAGAACTGGTGACAGACGGATCTTTTGATGACATTTGATGGATGATTTTTTTTACTTGTGTCCTTGTATATTTATATTAGCGGCAATTTGTTCACATGATTACATTTATGAGTGCTTTAAATAATGCCAAGTAATTTTTCTCGAAATCTCAACCGTTTTCTATGAAAACTAACTCAAATTCCGCATTTTCAGAAACGCTCAAACGGCATTTTCTCATAAATGGCTCCAAATGTTTTCTTCAAACATTTCAGACGGATAGTGCAAATTGCACTCTTTGATGTGACGTTAAGTTCATTTTATGGTACTTTTTGTTTTTAAAAATTAGACAAATGTATTTTTTAAGATTTCTAACACAGTTAATATGCACTTTTCCACCAATTTGTAAACACTGTTCTATTTATTGAGTTAAAGTGCTTCAAATGACTTCCAGTGAAGTTTTTCGAAAACTCAAAGAAAATTGCCATTTAGGACAAAGTTTCACTGTGTTTTAATGTCCTTAAAATAATATTTCCGTTCTACTATTAGTAAACCGAAAACTTAAGAAAATTTAAAAAAAAGTACTTTGGGCGGCGATAGATGGCAGCTGGCAGGAGTTTGTGGCAAGCCCACTGGCAGATCTGCTGATTTCGGAATAGCTAAGGACAGATATCCTGCTAAAGAAGAGTGCAATCCAATAGTTTAAAAGCTGAGTTCACTTGAACTTCAGAAGTCTGGATTACATCAGTAACATATCCGACAGCTTGATTTGTTCGTGGGAACTGGTTTTGATCACATCTTTTATGTCATTTTTCTTTGCTTTCAGGGCATTCTTATAACATTTTAAAATCATTTTATTGATTTTTTGGCGATGCTTCAAGTCATCAAAAGCAGCTCCCTACTCATGATTATACCTTGCCGAACGACAAGATTCAGTTATTAGCGAATCGAAAATAAAACACCAATTTCCAATTAGAACTATAAAGATAGCGATGCCATTTATATTTTTATTGAAAATAAAATAATTGTTAGAATTAAAAACAAAACTTCTAACTTTAACTTCAACTTTAATCATCTACATTTTAATAATTCTATTAAATAAAATATTTAACACTCACGTAGTCGAATATATACGTACACGCACAATACAATTTTTCAACAAAGTTCAATAATTTAACAATCACTACAAGCACTTATGAGCACTAAAATCAGTTTGGAAACGCATACATAGGCCTATATTCGCTTAAGTTAATGTGAATTGAATGATTGACGATTCATAAATGAAAATTTCTTAGAATTGTCGAAGCTTCAGTCATGGACTTTCCTGAAGGGTCTTTTCCGTACTGTAATCTAATTTGCAGGTGTTATTATGCATTGAACACTATGCTTTATAGTAAAGGAGTCATTCTCGCTGAATATTAGCCATAAACAATCCACGCACAAAATAAAATTCAGGAAATCCAAACAAGTCAGTACAGACTGTTGCCAGTCGCTACAATTAGGAGTATTTCATTATAATACACTAATTTAAAGAATTCGTCACAGAGTAAGTAATGAAAGATTCCGTGCTCATTTCAATGAGTCCGAATCGTAGGTGCGACAAAAATATGAGATGTTAAAACTTTTACAATATATTATTATTGTTGTTATTAATATTATTATTCCCCTAAATCACGGTTAAATATGAATTATTATTATTTATTATGAAATTTTGCTGCCTGGAGCCGGCCGCCCCTACTGTTGAACACTATGCTACGCCAATGGTCACCTTTCATTTTTACCTGGAATGCCAGGTAGTCGGTCCTCAACTTACGTATACCCTTTTCTGGGTCGGTCCTCAAATTACATATAGGCTTAACTCTTATTCCCCTTCCGGTCCCCATTTTACATACCCCGCCGCCGGCCACCAACCTGCCGCGCCCCTCCGGCCGCGCCGCCCCCACCACGCCCTTCATGCTTTCGACCGGCCTTCTGTCCTCTTTAAGCGAGAGACACACAAAAATATTCGCAGAACTTCGTTTTCCGCCCAGAGGCTGTAAGGTAACGATCCAGCTTCCTTACGCATCTGGCACCAACAATTTTTTACGAAAACTTAAATTTGTTAAAAACCTTTTGTAATGCAACTTTCGTTTCAAAATTTTGCAATTTTTTTCAGATAGCTCTGATGATGATAGCTAAGCTATCGAAAAAGATCTTTTAGCTCTAAATAAAAACATTGATACCAGACAACATCAGTGTCTCATCCTTGTAAAGCAACAATGAAACAGTGAGGATAATATTTTGTCAATGTTTTGGGTTCAAATTTTGTCATAAATTGGATATTTGTATGTTTATGAGCATTTACAGTATTTAAATAGCAAATGTTGCAGAAGTGAGTATTGTTGTTATTAGTCTAATAGTAAGGACAAGTCCCGATCACGACATAAACAAATACGTACGTAAATATTACATGTCGAGAGCCTGTATAGACGGCCTATCAAACCCGCCCAAATAAATTTTTCTATTGACCGGACGACCTCATATAATGTTGTTATTTCAATATAATAAATAATGACATGATAGAGAAAGAGTAAGAGAAAGAGTAAAAAAGAGGGAAAATTCGGATCATTGTATCCAGCTAGTGGAGATACTTGAAGGAGGAAGCCCGCAAGGCGATGGTCGCTACCGGATCTCACGTTCCAGAAGAGGACGAACACCGCCATCTACCTGGATATAACACGTCTACACTTACGAGACTAATTTTCGCGCCCGGAAAAACACCCACATGCACGAACTCCGACACAGATAAAATAAAAAATGCTAATGGGAAATCGGCAACTGTTGAGAACTGCCAAGAAATCTAAAAGACCTGCGCGGACCAGGCGGAAAATCGTTTATCATGCACCAATTCTCTCTCGTCTTTAGTCTTAATTAATTAGGAATTAATTAACATATGTACTGATGCTACAGTACAATGGAGCCGTTTAATAAATATTTAGCTCATAACAATAAAACACTCATTGCCATGTGAACATATAAAATGTTTATTAGTTACATATTTTTCAGGAAATCAAGATTGACGCACTATCCGGAGCTGAACAAGTCGAAGTCTTAAGTTTGTAACAACAAGGGTACAACAAATTTGTAATACTATTGTTAATATTGCATGATTAAAAGAATATAATATAGAAGTTCTTGAATTTTTTTGAAACTAAAACGAGACGAAAGCACTTCAACATATTTATTTTATTGATTTCTCTAGTCCGCCTTTTGCTTTGGAGTTTGTGATACCTCCTTTCCCGGGTAGGGTATTTACAGGAACCTTTACAATAAATTATTTTATTGCAACGTAATCCAATTTGAATCCTGTGTCAAATTGAAGGTTGTTGTGGTGGGTTGAAGTTCTTAGGAAATGGGCCGCCCCCACATCGCGCCACCCTTGCCAGGAAATTGCCTGCATCAATGCTCTGAAAATTGTCGCTATCGTTGCTCCTGAAAAATATTGATTCACGGAGTGACTTGGGAATGCTGCAACAGTGAGCATGAAAAAAGAGTATGCAATTCAGGTTTTGATTCATTATTTCCAGTTTCAGGGGCGTTAACTGCTAAGGTCATTAGCCCCGTAAGAGTAGAGTTTGTTATATTTCGGAAGCTTTATTGCTCGCCATTGGTCGTAACGAAAAGTACTTCAAAAAATTGCAAGTAATTTTTGTTGTTTTAAAATTGCAAATAATTGTAAGAAAAGGAAAATGTACGATAATTTCTTATTTCTTTCCCTTTATTTCCTTATTGCCATCCAAGAACATTGAACTCCGTCCCAAAGTGGCGCTCAGGGCATGTACCCTGGCTATCCACCCTAGTCACGCCAATGCATCTACTTTGAAATGTGTAATTTTGTGCGATTTTTAATGAAGTAGGAAAGCGGACTGATTATGTAAGTTTTTTCAGATTTAATTTGGGAAATGTTCATCCCTCTCTTCCTCAACTTTTTCAGTTCAAGTAAATTTCATTATTCATAAATCATATGAAATTAGTTCAGTTCAAAATAATCTCATACCATTTTGGGGTACTTTAATATCAAACGTAAAAGCAAGCTTCCGGCTCGAGACTAGGACATCTTGGCTGTCCTGATGACCGCCGCGTCGTTGGCTGAGAGGCCGACGTTTCGCCTGACATGTCGCAGGCTTCCTCACTGCCCTGAAGTCATACTTGAATATCAGCAGCATGTGTACTTAGAATGGTTTGAAGTTTCGTCTTCAATGTTGACGGATAAGCTCACGTCCGAAATATTTGAATCCGAACTTGAGAATATTATACTAAATAACTGAAACGTAACAAAGTGAGAGGGAGTTTCAACTAAATGAACTCCCCGCCTGCCTATGCCCTAACCCTGTTCTAGTGTTAAGAAATTAAAATGTCTGTAAAATCAATGGATTGAACAGATAGAAAATAAAGCTGTTAAAAAAAATTGTTGACAAACTTGATAATGGTCGTGCAATTGTTTTCGCGTATTTATTTATTTATTTATTTATTGCTTTATTTATTTATTTATTGCTTTATTTATTTATTTATTTATTTATTTATTTATTTATTGCTTTATCAAAATCCTAAGATATTTCTAAATCTTAGCTTTGGTCCTAGAAAATTCTTGAAACTTCTTATGCCTTCAGTCTAAATTAATAGGCTCGCGCTGAGGGAAATCACATGAGCTGTAAATTTTGAATTTATCTAGAAACTTCAAAGCTTTCTGAACACTTGAGTGCTTTATCCAAACTCCAGGTCTTGAATTACGTTAAACCAATAAAAAAAATTAGGATTTTATTTCAGCACACAGCTTTGAAGAATATATTTTTACGCTCGGCATACAATTTTTCTATCGACCCCCGAAACATTGATACAGCTAATATGTTCCACTCGCTTGGAGAGAGAAAGTGGGATTGAATCTGGAACATGAGAAGACGGAAGGGTGTCATAAACCACAGAAACGTGACTCATCGTTTCGCAGAATGTAGTGAAAATTGAATTAACGTGATTGACGTGAAGTATCTGGGATTTTCTGAAGGCTGAAAATACGAAGGTTCTTACAGTCAAGCTCTGTCGGAATCGTCATTTAATTAGATTTCCGAGTTCGTCCTCGCTCATTCATTACAAAGGAATGAAATGTCTGCAGACATTACCAAATCGAGTTCTCTTTAGGTTGCTTGAAGAAATTCTCAGAAGACCCATAGTGATGGTTGTGGTTTCATTCGAGCATGGGCAAAGTAGGTCAGATCAGCCATTTCGAGTGTAGTGCACGATCTCTTTCATGGAAAGTTAATCTCCTGCATGATGATAGTAATACTTCTAAGCGTTACATGTCAAACTATTCGTCCTCATTACATGATGTAATTGCTGTCGTTTGCAAAAAATGTATCTTGGTAGCTAAGAGTTATCTCAATTGCGGTTAGCATTCATCATTATGATAAACGAGGCAACAGACTGTCACATACAAGGTCCACACAACTGAAACTTCTCAAAGACGCAGGGGACAGGGGAAGCCGATGGGACAGCCCTCGACGCGAAATTCTTGCATTGTAGAGCGTCTGGCAAGATATTCAACGAACAAAGACGAATGAATCAAGTCGTTGCAGTTAGGTGAATATTGTGACTAAGAATTTTCAAAACATTATTGATTATTATGCACTGAGCAGTTTCACTTGCGTCATGATTAAGGTTTGTTGAGAACATTCCTGTCAACACATGTGCAAAACAACGTATGGTATCTCTATGATTTCGCAAGTATGCTTTTGTAAGAGTGATGGTAAAGAAGTCAATGTTCGTGGGTATTTGTAGACGTTTCCTTCTCAATTCGAGTAACCTTGTTTGTGATCTTCAGAAACGCCGATGATCTCACAAGTGATAAGTTCTTTAGTACAAAAGATGCACTAACTTATTTGCAAGTCTCCTGTAAGTATTTTACACAAATGTGGCTCATCTAATTTGTGAATACAAATCAAGAGTATATTTTAAAATATAGTTAGATGCGTTACTCAAGTACTTAAATAACTAATACTCTTTTCCCCAGGCACGGTTCATTCTAATAAGTAATCAAGTGGCCATCATTCTTTGTGAACACCGAGTGAAACAAGTTTCTGAAAGTGTATTTGAAATGTACAGGTAAAATGTAAATGAAATTGCAAATATCAATACTAGCATAAAAGGTTTGTATATTACTGTCAGTTTACTTTGTTTTATACTTTTGTGGTTCTTCATACTTATTTGTATGCGTTTGTTGAAATAAAATTTGAATTATCAATTATAATTTGGATACATAAAATTATAAGTTTTGTTATTTCACTTGAAATCATTTTAAAAAAACCTTAAATATGTCCGTGTTTCTTATGAACCTTTCAAAAGTTTTTTTACGTGTTGGGGGGGGGGCGGTTTACCTACTTAGGTAAAATTTACCTAATTCCGATCCCCTGTGTTATTTAAGGTATACTAATTCTGATAATTCTGACTTTATCCGGTCATAAACAGTCAGATATCTTGGGCGCTCGGTGGAAACATACACAGCCACACTGCCAACCATTTTACACTTTGCCTTTGCGCAGTTGGGTAATAAAGTTTCGGTTTTACTAATAAGATTATTTTGTACGTGTGTTGTTTTTGTATTTGTTTGTTGTGATTAAATTGGAGTTTTAAATACTAACAAGTGAAGCTTATATTTAATTAGCAATTTATTTTTATTTTTTTACTCGTTTTCTGGGTTTGACGTTATTAAATTTGAACTTTGAATGAATATTTCGATACGTAAAATTATAAATTTTGTTATTTTATTTGAACAATTTTCTAAAAACTAAAATACTTTGGTTTTATACAATTTTTGTTTTTTTACGAGGGTTTAAAAAGAACCGGTTGTTTTTTTGGGGGGGGGGCTGGGGAACTTTCTTCTTTTATCAAATTGCATCGTTCGTATGCTCAAGGGGTTTGTTATATTTTATTTATAGTATCAATATAATTAAGCACTCAGAAAAATCCTTCGGACTGGAAGCATAGACAACCTTCTAAAAAACAGCAACAACAATCAAAAGGGTGTAGTAATCGTTCCCTATCCTTTTTATGCCCCAACCTTTTTCTGCAAATAGAAGTGGCCACGGAATGACAACAGTGATAAATATTCGACTACAGTGAAGCGAGGGATGAAGTGTTTGCATGTGTGAATGCGCAGCATACCGGAACTTTTCCTCCTCTTGGTCTTATTACTTAACAATTACTCAGACTTTTTTCAAAAATAGTGCATGACATAATTTAAAGATCTATAATTATATAAAGTTATGGAGAAAACATATCTTAAATATTCGAGCAGCGAGGATGCACACCAAAAATGAGATGTGTGGAATGTGGTTATAAAAAAAGTTAGAAAATTTTTACATATTCACTAAACGGAAAACAGAACCTCTCCAAAAAACAACATTGTTTAATGTCGTTCAATATTAAGTTTCGGAAACTAATAAAATGAGGGAGGGTTTGAAATCCTAGAACAATATAATCATTTTTCACTGTGAAGACTGAGTTTAACGTGATTCAGAAGCTTTCATTCTATTAATTTTATTATTTCATTAAATTTACTGTTTACACTCTAAAACCAGTTAATAATAAAAAGCGATAAAATATATAGGGCTCAATACCTTTCATTTAAAGCAAAAATCATTAAATTGGGTTGAGTACAAAGCTCAAACTTCTTTCCAAATAAAAACCCTAGGAGTTTTAAATTTTAAAAAATGTTTGCAATTTTTTAAATTTCAAAGGTTTTAACCAAAATCGACAATGTATCATAGTTATAAATGAACTTTCTATCATTTGAAGAAAACAATTCCAGAAAAAATGTTCGGCGATTTTCCAGAAAGTTTTGAAAGTGTCATAGGGTGTCACAGCCAAAAATTAAATATCTTAAATGGTTGTCGGAACACCAAAACTAGATCTTACTCCTGGCGAATTTACCAAGTTTCGGCTCAAAAGCTTCATATCTGTTAGAGTGATGGGCGACACATATCCATCCATCCAGACATCCCCATTTTCGGGTACAAAATTCGGTGTACCAGTCTTAACCTGCACCAGTCTTCACTATCTTTGGAACAGCTCTGATAGACCTTTCTCCTAAAGTGGTAACAAAGTTTCATGTCAAAAGTACCTTAAACACACATTTTAAGACCGGAAATTCTAAATCATATACCTCGTAAAAAACACTACCGTAGGTAAAACCATTTTAAAAAATCAGTTGACACAAATAATGGAGCAGATGCATTTCTTCAGCGAAAATATACCAAACTGCTGTAGACTCCTGGATCTATAAATCTCAGGATCGCTAACCAGAGCTCGTCAGCTTTCTGTCACTTCTTTATCAAATGAAGCCATTTCATGCTCTTCCTGCGTTACAGGATATCGAGGTCAAAGACTGTACTATACGCTAGGCTGGCAGTAGTTTTTCTGAATATTAACCTCATTCTATTTATGTAACTTTTGTTTCTGCTTGGATTATGTAAAAAAAAATGTTCATTAGGTTCGATGGAAATTTTCACAGTTCGAGTCGTTCAAACATACTTTACATACTAAGTTCGTTATAGTTGAGTGCACGTTCTGTCGTAAAGGCAGAAAAAGTGGGTATTTTATAATAAGAATAATTCGTCGATACTTGGTACACTGTGGAAAATATTTGGTGCATTAGCAAGCATTTTTACTATACAGCGGGGAAAATAAGTCCAAATACAAATCAGAAAATAGTAAAAATTAAAACGATAAACAGTGGCGACAATTACTTCACGTTGGAATAGAGAATTTGTACGTTTTCTGGGCCATATCATACAATTAACGGCATTTTGTATAAAATAATTTTGTTTCCAAACTACCACCGCCACTTAAAGGTAAACATAAGTGTGTAGTATTATAAAAAAATACACATACTGTACGGTAGGATCTACCCAGATTTAATATGAAAAAAGTTAATTAATTCAAACATTTATATTTTCATTTTGACTAACAACCATAATTAAAACGTAAATTAATATTCGATTTCTCCTTGCTTCACTACCGCTAATATTGTGTGGTTTGCGCGATTCAGGCAATGAACACCTTCCCTATCAACTTCTTAGGGAACTGCGCGCCTTGCTCTTAGGATTGGAGTTTGGTCTTTAAGATTATTCTTCAGAGATTTTCATCCTCCAGAAAATGAGAAGCAATAGACCAAAACTTATAAACTCCAAGAACAAATTTGTATTTTTTAATAACTACGTTATCAAAATGATTATTAATGTTTTTAAGACAGTTTTATTCGAACATTCAATAAAATATCACCACAATTTATACAAAAGTATTTATATTACTGTCTTCTAATTATGTATGCTAATTAATCTATTAGAGGTAAATACCAATAAAGGAATTATTTTGAGACGTTTTAAACCGAATTTTCAATCCATTTTCAATTGATTGATTGATTCGTGTTTTCGGGCGCGTCAACTAAGATCATTAGTCCCTTACGTGTAGTGTGTGTTGGTGATGTTTTCCCCGCTGGATGGCGAGATCTGGCGCCGACCTACCGTCGACTAGCGGGGTTTTCCCCTATCCAGGTATCTCCCACCAGCGGGGCACCGCCCCAGCCGGGACAAGCTGTAAGCTCCCGACTGGTCTCCCGGCATGTGTGGTAGTGTAGTGCATGTTAGTGTATGTGTGTGTGTGTAAGGTGTGAGGATAGGACAAGGAAGAAGAAGGAAAGATCGCGCGCGCTCCGTGGCCCGTTTGTTAGGGTACTGCTCCGGCATTCGCCTGGTGTTGATCGGAGAAACCACGGAAAACTACCGATCAGAGCAGCCGGCCACTAGAATTCTCCTCCAGACAGCGACTGAATTCGACCTAGCTCACAAGCTAGTGTCGAAAATGGACCTCCTGGTCAGAGGGACTGCAGTGATGCACCGAGCCATCCATTTTCAAGAGCCTAGGGTTGTGGTTATGATTAGTCAGGGATGTTGGTCATCTATATTGGTCAGGTAGATCCCCCAACTAGATTTTGTTTTCTTTCTTTTCTTTCTTTCTTTCTTCTTTTCTTTCTTTCTTTCTTTCTTTCTTTCTTTCTTTCTTTCTTTCTTTCTTTCTTTCTTTCTTTCTTTCTTTCTTTCTTTCTTTCTTTCTTTCTTTCTTTCTTTCTTTCTTTCTTTCTTTCTTTCTTCTTTCTTTCTTTCTTTCTTTCTTTCTTTCTTTCTTTCTTTCTTTCTTTCTTTCTTTCTTTCTTTCTTTCTTTCTTTCTTTCTTTCTTTCTTTCTTTCTTTCTTTCTTTCTTTCTTTCTTTCTTTCTTTTCTTTCTTTCTTTCTTTCTTTCTTTCTTTCTTTCTTTCTTTCTTTCTTTCTTCTTTCTTTCTTTCTTTCTTTCTTTCTTTCTTTCTTTCTTTCTTTCTTTCTTTCTTTCTTTCTTTCTTCTTTCTTTCTTTCTTTCTTTCTTTCTTTCTTTCTTTCTTTCTTTCTTTCTTTCTTTCTTTCTTTCTTTCTTTCTTTCTTTCTTTCTTTCTTTCTTTCTTTCTTTCTTTCTTTCTTTCTTTCTTTCTTTCTTTCTTTCTTTCTTTTTCTTCTTTCAATCGACTGACATATTTAAACAATTCAATAATTTTCATCAAAATCGGGCACGAATTTACGTGACATGGAGGGAAGCATCATTAGGGTGCGCGTTCATTGCAACGGCTGGCCCGCGTGAATGGAAAGATTCTTTAAACCATGAATCGCCACCCGAATGGGCACGTGAGAGCAAAGCGCCTCCGCCAGCCCGCCCGCTCGCTCGCCCCCCCCTCACCACGCGAAGCTCGAGGAACCATGCGTGGATGACGCGTCGCCAATGCAACGGCCCGGCGCCAAAGTGCAACCAAAATAGACGAATAAACGCGATGTTTGGCAATGAGGAGCCACTCTCACATCGTCGATGCGATAGGCACTCCTTACCACATGTTGGTGATATATTGTTGGCATTGTGAATATTTGAAGAGAAGTTGTTACCATTATCAATATTTGTAGTTATTATAATTCAAGCCTTCAGCAGCTTTGCCATCATCATCAGATCTGGTACATAACGTACAATTAAAACATTAAATAATAAAACAAAATAATAGATAAAGTATAATAGAAAATATTATTGATATAAAATGTTTCACATTAAATCCAAAATATTGTCAAGTATTTTCACTAAAATATACTCTTATCTATTTATATTGTTTTGTTACTTAATGTTTTAAATCTGTCTTTTGTATCAGATCTGCTGAAAATGGTTAAACCGTCGAAAGGTGTTGGTCTAATAAATAAAATATTATTTAAATAAAATGTTGGTGATGCTAACGCCTTTTTTTTCAAAAACTCCCTAACCCTTCAACGGCACGCTGCACAGCACAAGTTCCGAGCGGAGTGGGTGATGCCTTCCTTCGACGCCGCAAAACTTTAAGACCATAGTCTTGTGATTAAATTGTTATTTTTATTATTAAGAAAGACTTCCATTTCTCATAAGAAGAAGCGATCTATAGGAAGTCTATGACGTATCCATGACTCTCTGTCGATTGAGACGTTGGAGCGTAGACATTTCCGATAGATGCTTCATTTTAATGTTATTAAATAGGGAAGTTCACAGAAAATATTTTCGTATTCTCTGTAGCAATAAAATAAAGTTTTTTGTTAAAGTCATTGATAAATTAATTCATATTTCAACTGAGTAGATATTTACTTCTTCGTGAGTCTTGAAGGGGTATATTTACATGCTATTTGATAATGGAAAGTATTCTTATAGTAAAAAATTTTTTAGAAAATCATCCTAAAATGAATGCTCTGAATAACTTTCCACATCGGTATCCTCCGTCAATTTTCGTGAACTTTGTGAGAGTAGGCACATGCACCAGTTTCTTATCATTTCACTTTTATTATTCAACTTTCTTCAACATTTCTTATTATTCATCGTCTTACTTTCGAGGAAGTTCTAGTCGGATGACATCCTACACCTCCCCTCAACGAAATTTTGTGGTGTTTCATTTTCCGAATGTCCTCCCATGAAACAAGGAATTAATAAAACCGCGTACGGATTATGCAAAGTTAATTTCATGATATACTTTTATACATTCATTTGAAATGTGCAAATTTAACAGGATATTCACCCAAATGACTGCTTCCAGTGTTTTTTTAGGGTTCTTTGTTTGCAGAAGAAAAGGGAATAGCAATAGCCTTCACTTGGATCACGTGGCAGAGCGAGTTGCTCAGACAATGGTCATATAACTAATCAGAAGAAACATTTTTTTTAGGCCAGGCGGCACGCCTCTTGTGCCGAGCTAATTAAGGCCACATTTCTAGCTGCTGACACGCGCCTACGGCGTCTTTGGGTTCCAGATTGAAGAACAGCTTTTTTGCCGGAATGCTCGCTCAATTTTGCTTACGAGAACATACCATTGTAGATTCGTATATTTGAAGTCGGATCAGTCGCATTTGCTTCGCGATCTAGCAGTGCCTTCATGTCTCTGAGGTATTTAATTATACTCAAAAACGTTTCCTTGGCGGCAATACTAATAACTGAAGAAGTGATTCGTCTGCTTGTCGTTTCTATCAAGTCTCTTTGGGAATCATTTTATGTTTCTCCGCTCTTTTCATTAATTCTCATTTACTGAGATTATTTTGTTGCATTGGGCGTTATTCTGTAAAAACTAGTCTTTTGTAGCAATTACAATTACATTCATTGATACTAGAGTTTATGTGAAGCTGTTGTCAATTAGACTTTCTTATGTACTCGTAATGTTTTCTCATATCGTTTGTGGATGTGGATTTGTTATGATTTGTCTTTAATTTTGAGAAGTTAATTATGTCAATCGTAGTTATTATGATGCTCTCTGTAAAAAAGAGGACTTCAGAGCATAACAAATGAAATTACTAATTAAAAACTATAATCGCTGACTCAAGGTTACCTACCTATAGACACAACATCAAATTTCAGAAAAGTTATTGCTCAAAGATAAAATTTACCAAAGCCATTCCTTTCTGTACAAGACAAGATCTGGGGTAATTTTTATCTATTTGATTACATATCCTTAAAATTATTGTAATTATTTTAATTTTTCTTCGCTTTTTAATAAGTTATTCTGATGATGAGACATTCCTGATATAGTGGAAGAAAACTAAATTAATATTAAAAAGTTCCGCAATTTTTGTCGTGTCTAAGATACATAAAACAAAGGAACTGAAAATGAAGTACTTATAATTAGAGCGTAGGCGGATCTTCACGAGTAACGACTATGTATTGCAAGGTCAGATAAGAAAACAAGAGGAATTCAAATAGATGAAACTGTTAAAATAGCAGTAATTTCAATTTTCTTATTCCAAGAAAACATGTTTAAGACTAGGTTCTGGTTACCACCTAGGGATTGTCGATTGGATAATGAATGTCGCCCCGATTCTCTCAATGGAGCTTCCACGATATACGTAGTCACCCTGAGATTAGTCAAAGGAAGTATTGCCGCACACGCGTTCACTGTTTCTTGCCTCAGAATGATAACGGCTCTTGATAAATACGTCACAAAAATTCTGCCGTAAATTTTTTCCAGGGCGTTTTGGGCGTGAGTCACCTGCGCGAGATAAGCACTGGAGGCTGCATGTGTACGTCTGTGCCCTCAATGACGCCGTACGTAATGGAACGCAAAACGTTGCAAAAAATGGTTCATTAAAAAGCACGACTAGTCCATTCTGTTTCCAAGTGTTTCAAGGGGAATGCAATGGATGGCTACTATTAAACAGACTGGTAGTTGCTCATAGTTTTACGTTAGGACAGAGCGTAGGAATGATTCTGCCAAAAATCCTATTTGTGAGAGAATTCAAATTTGCTTCCAAATGCCACATGCTAACAGCGTGGTGGCTCCGT
Organism: Acheta domesticus; assembly: GCA_031308135.1. Lineage (NCBI taxonomy): Eukaryota > Metazoa > Arthropoda > Insecta > Orthoptera > Gryllidae > Acheta > Acheta domesticus. The sequence continues at coordinate 221,615,089 of JAHLJT010009436.1, forward strand.
CGGCTATCTTCATGTTAAAATGTTTTATTTGTGATTTGCAAGTTCATGGTAAAAATAAATTTTAAACATACTCAAAAACTCTTCGAAATACAACAATCATTCTACAACAAGAAACATTCTGAACAACTTGCTCAGCTAATCCATTTTTAGGAGTAGAAAGTAACAAAAAGTTTTGATGAAACACAAAATGAAGTTTTTACTCAGAAAATTAGGTTTAATTACAGCCAATCTGAAGAATAAAGTCCTAAGGATTCATGTAAATGCCGCAAAAAGATTGTAGAATATCGCAGTGCTTCAACAATGTGCTCGTAGGCGCATTCAAACCATAAAAAACACGTATTTTCTAGAATTCTTCCAGAATATACTGGAAGGATTTGGCTAAAAATTGTGCCAATCGATTTATTACCTAGAACAGACCTGCACAACGCCTGCTCCCGCGGGCATTCTGCACTTGCGAGCCGATCGTCTGCCCGTGGCAGCGCCGAAAGTGCAAGTTAGGGGGGAGTAGGAAGCTTTGCGGGGAGGGGAGAAGTCTGACGTAGCACGACGCGGCGCGTAGATTGAATGCCTGGGCGTCTAATAATGATCCATGCTTCAAAATTAAATGCCCATTTGTTTAAATGGATTATGTCTAGTATTTCAAGTTACCAGTGTTATAATTCACTGTTTACGTTCTGTGCACTACTGTATATCCACCTTTGTATCCACCACTGTATCTATTTTCATTTTCTATTTTTTTAAAGAAAATAACATGCTCATTGTGACTCTTAAGCAATATTTTAAAGCAATAGATTTAAAATATATGCTTATATATAAGAAAAACAAATTATTTAATTCTATCTAACACAAAATTGCAATTTAATAATTGATTGTTCACCAGGAATTTTATAATCCCCAAACCATAGAAAAATGAACAAAATCATGAGAGCAATCTCTCACATCAAGATTGACATAAAAATAGAATATGTGACAATTCCAAGAAGGGTAATGTTTAATAGCACATTTGTGACCATTTTTCTCCATTATGAAACTGAATAAAAGAGATTAACGAGCAAATTTCTTTGACGATATGTTACGGACAATCATAAGATAATCATGGGTATTGGTTAAATAGAATGGGAAGGGCTTTATATTTTTATACGACTTCGTAAACGGCTCTATTCTCTTGTCAGAAATTAGAACAGAAAATAATCATGATTTTTTTAAGAACAATATGTTTTGCTTTGAGAGAACCGTCTTATTCAATTAAACATAGTTAATAAAAATAGTTTATTGCTGTCATCATCAAACAAAAACAATTCAGTATCAAAATGTTTTGTTTAGCACAACACTAAATTTGTGATTACATCGTAGCAAAGCGAATTACATTATAAGCCCTACAAGCAATTATAATACTTGGTGTCGAAATCTAATATGTATAATTCGTTGTAGTTTCATATTTCGCCCTGTCATATACCGAGAACAATCATTTGCAATATAATACAAAAGACAATATTACTTGAACTGTATATGACCGTCATGTTCTTGCCGATTGCTCTTTAAATTTACGCGCTATCTTTTGAGTTGCGCATTCTGATTGGTGGTCCCCACTCCTAGATTTGGTCTCATCCCCACCCTTCATCGATTTTCTCATTTGCACCCGAGTTGCCCGCACGCAGCTCCTGAGGTCAGTGAAAGTGCAAAATGTTGTGCAGATCTGATCTAGAAGAATCGAATGTGCTAGCTATTACAACTGTACGTGGTCTAAGTAACCCCCAAACACGTTTTAGTTGCTTAAAAAACAGAACATTTTTTAGAGAAATTTCTCAGAATTTTTTGAATAGATCCGCAAATGCTCAGCTTCCCACCAGACCGGCTTGCGTCGAATGACATCTCATTGATGGGCTGAAGTGGTCTAACCGTGAGTGGCGGACGGACGGACGGACGAACGGACGGACGTTACTCCATTATTATATAACGATGCTTGAAGAATGCCCTTTTCTCGATACACATTGAAAGCTAAAAACTTTTAGTTTTCTACATAAATTAGGTATTCATATAGTTACACTGTAAATTATTTGGGTGTGCAATTGAATGACTAGAATTATTCTTAGTGCAGTGTGAAGTTCTTACAAGATCGTTTGGCAGCATCTGTTCTCTGATTTGTGATACCATTTAAATTATGCAAGCAGTATATTACATTATTTTAACTGGAGAAGAAAGAAAGTTAAAACATTTGGGGTAACAATGCAGCCCACAGCTCACTGCTATGCCAATATTGTTGTGCTTCACGCCCGGGGTCGCTGAAGCGGATTTCAGGGGTATGGCGCGCGATAATTTCGCCAACATTAACTTTCGCGGACCCTGTAAATAGAAGCAGCATTTGTCCGTCTACGGTAGTCGTAAATCAGTGTCTGTTATAACACGCCATAAATTTATGTAGAACTTCATTTCCTGAGAAAATCTGGGTAGCATCAACGCTAAAAAAATTCAGGTAGTTCGGTTTCTTAGGATCTTAAAGAAAACACCTTGGACCATTATAATTATCTTCTCAGGAAAGTCAAAAACAATAATCAATTACATAAAGCCGAAGGTGGGTGGGAGTTACATTTCGGCAATATATAAATACTGTGTAAGTGATTTTCCAGGATGCCATTATTTATGGCAGTGAATAAGAGCAGCTTACTGTTGTGAAAGAAGCAGATTCCTCTTATTTTGTGAGAGGAGAGGTTATTTGACATTTGAAAATGATCACTTTTTGTCAATGAATATGTCTGAAATTCCATAAAACGGAATTACACATGTAAGTTTTTACGCTCATTTTTGAGCAACTTCTTATCCCAGATGTTCGGGAAGTCATTTTCTGATGCCATCAAGGAGATTTCAGAAACCACCGAACATCTGTGCACATGGGATTACGTTTGTATGAAAGACCTTGTTTCAATGTATAAGGCTCCATTATAACACATTCCTGGTAGATTCCTTGAGAATTTTCTAAGATTTCTCCTTGGAAAACGACTTTCATTAATCGAAATTGACGGAGCTTAGTGTTGATGGAAACGCGATTATACTATACTATAGAATACTATAGAATATATTTATACTATAGAATATAGATATACTATAGAATAACAATGAACACAGATCTTTATCGTGGAATTTTATAACAATCTGACATTAACACATAAGCGCTTTTTTAGCAACCTGCAACTCTGTTACATACCCACATCTCTAACACTCTCACCCTCTAATGACTACAGTCTGGACTAACATCGGCGACCTCACAACTCTGACAGAACGTGGAGGATAATTTGATACGGAAATGAGAATCAGAATATTGTCCGATCTTAAAAAAGGGAAAAGAAGGATTGTCCACGTTTCTTAGGCCATTGTGTGAGGCACTACTATCCAAGTAGAGGTATTTTCTGACTTAGCTACATACAATCGGCGTTGAATATACATAACGGTCGAGACGTTTTAATATTTGCAGTTGCAACCTACGAAGATCGAATGGGAAACCGCAGCTCGAAGTAGTGTTAACTTTGTGATGTCCGAACTGCCAGAGCATCGTTCGTGCCTTTTCGAAGTATACAAATTCATAGAGGACGTGTACTTGCGGCATGTAAAACAGCGCTAGTTAAAAGCCCGGAAACATTAAATCCTCCGATAATTACCGTCCTAGTCGGATTTCATATTCGTTTAGTCGGGGAACGCCGTAAGTAATGGATAAACCGATAATGTGGTTCTACCAAGCGGTTAATACACGAGTCGCAATTTACTGGAAAAGCTAGAAGCATATAGGCAACCACCTAGAAAATTTCCTGCAATTTCTCCATTTCGAGCTGGGCGGAGAGTTTGGCCTGCGAGTGTCAGGCATTACTACCAAAGAAACAAACCAATCAATCACTCTAATCAACGATGCGTTACTTTACGCAGCGAGGCTCAGACCATAAAACCTGCCATTCCGTCTGAACACGAACATTTCGTTACGCTCCTTTCGGCATCTAGCAGAAAAAGAAGGTATCACTAGGGTGACGAAACAGGAGATTTGAATTGAGCCCAGAGGCTTATTTTAGGAAATCTTATGCATGCAGTAAATATATAACACTCGACAGTCAGCTTCACTTCCCATCGGAGGACTGGTTACGAAGTATTTTCCACCCAAAAACTCCACGGCTGCGATCTGGTTTGTACTCGCAAACTTGGGTACAGCAACCCAAAACAGTAACCGAACCAGCGAAGGGAAACAAACAACGCCCGCTAACATTGCGGCACTAACGCACCGCACACAGCTCCGCTCACCAGTGCGTCCCCGTCCAATTGTCTCCCGCGCATATCGCACTCTTCGTGCGCGTTCGTTTCCCCCACCAGCACGCCCGCTGTGTGTGGGTGGCGCTGAGAACGCCGGGCCGAACCGGCGCGGCGCGGTAGAAGCACGCGCTGCAACGAGGAAGCTGTGCACGGCGCGTGACCTTCAACCATCTCCACAGGCGCAGGGTCACGGCCCCCGCGACCTCCCACTGCTGACCCCTGATCGACGCGCCCGGCGAACGGCCGCGCCCTATACTCACGCCGTGTGCGCCTTGAATACTTGCAATCGCCTGAAGTACCGAGCGAAGTGCCTCAGGGCGTAGCGCGCTGACTTCGCAATCGGGAGGCGCGGGTTCAATCCCCGTGCCGGTTCACTTCACCAAGGTTTTCGTGGTTTCCCTCTGTCATCCGGGCGGGTGCTGGGTCCTACTGAAAGGGCAAGACCGCGAAATTGGCGTCGCTTGACAAATCCGTTAACTACGAATCCGTTAAGTCACGAAGGTGAAGTGAATTCGAGATATCGCGTGTTCCTTGTTGGATGACCAACTAGGCACCCCGGGATCCAACGACTCTGAGGCCAATTGCCCTTTACGGCATATATAATGGCTAAATACAAATACAAAAATCTCATAAAGTCCCATAACATCAGAATGCGATTGATCGTTCTTTCAACCTTATTTACGACTGTATTAATTAAATTAGATTTATTTAAGTAATAAAAGTCCCTCATTCTGAAATACGCATTTTAGTACCCGAACTTTCAGTTTTGGGATATGAAGGAATGAGGGAAACTGCTCTTTCACTTCAAATTGTACGTTTCAGTCATAGAATTCTGAATACTTAGGCAGTTTAAAAAATAAAGCAGTAATATGTACCGGTTAGAATGACAATCTGTGTTCAACAACTTCAGAATTATAAATGTAATCGATGGCTTCTGCATCGAAGGCAGTGCACAATAGATCCGGAACGGTAATTTTCAAGTAATCAAAACACGACTCTAAAACCTGTTACTCACTTTACACTCAGACCGCTCCCCCATGAGTTACATGTTACGAGCGTCGAAAGTATGCCATCGGAGACAGAACGTGGCATTCCACCTCATATGACTGAGTGCACCACACACTGGGCCGCAGTGAGGCAAAGGCAAAGCATACAAATTTGAAGAAGATAAAATCAGTTCATCTCAATTCGTGAAAAAACTAATGTCTACAAATTTTGAGACAACCAATGATATACTAAAAAGTGCTTTGCGAGATGAAAATTTCAATTAATGTAATTCCGAAACAGTACGTTCGTTGCCAATAAGAAATAACAACACAAAATTGGTCGCAGTACTCAATATCACATAATTGCTGGCCTTTTAATTACGTCAAATCTGAAATGTTATAGTATGTACATGAGCCAATTACACTAAAATACAACTACATTGCCAATTGAAAATTCAGTACCATCCATAAAAATGTTTTTTTCAGTTTTTCAGATATCAATGTAAATGTCCCGTCCTATACTCAAACACATTTAAGGAGGAATTTATTTAAATTATTTCTTTCTTGCGAAAATGAATATCTTTTAATAATACTTTCTTTACGTTTTTAAAAAACATAATTGTAATTTTTTATAATTTTTAATTTGGTGACAATGGTCCCCATCTCATTCATTTTTTTTGTGATTTCGTTTGCTTTTAGTTTCCCTTCCTCGAGCAAATGCTCAGATGCTACCTAGTTGTGCTTCTGAAAAAATCCACCCACCAATCGTGACGGAGTGTTCACAGTTTTTGACGCCTTCAAAGTAAAAATGAGCTCAAAATTACAGTGAAAGGTTAAAAAATCATCGCACTCATTTTGGTATTATATAGATACAGATAATTCGCAATTTCTTTCGAACCTCGCAAAGTCAGCTGCACCATGATACTATAATCCGTGTGTGATATTGTCTTCTTCTTCTTGGGATTTTTTGCCAGCTACACGGGGTGCCAATTACGACTATCCGCGCCGGGTATCCACTATGTCCCTCATGGGATACATATTCACCTTTACACTAGACACATTTGCGGACTCCCCGGTCTATGCTCAGCAGACTCGCAAGGCTTTCCGTGACAAAACACACACACACACATATATACATGAAAGACCAAGGAGAAACAACCATGCCCACTGCGGGACTCGAACTCGCGACCCTTCGGACCGTGGCGCTGAGTCGGCACACGCTCTAGCCACCTTGGCTGTCCAGGTCGGCCGAGTGTGATCTTGCGAAGTTCTATGCGTACTCGCGCCAACGAAGAGAAATGACATGCCTCATGATGTCAAAATTTTGGACGCACGCGGATAAAGACCGCCAGCTCGGCATTGCGAAGGAGAAAACTTCACCGCACGAAAGCGATGGCTCCGTCGAAACAGCAAAGGTGACACGTGTTGCCACATTTTCATTGGGCGCGAATGTCTCCCGTATCACTTACACGTACACTTACGTGTTACACATACAATTTCAGCAAGTTAATATGGACAATGTTTTGTGTCGTACGGTTTTGTTACGTAATCTTTGACTGTTGGTAATGGCAGTATAATCTTTCTTTGATAAGTTCTAAACGACTGTGATTTCCAAATTTCTTTTCCTAGAAATTATACAGGTATTATCATGAATAGCAGAAGCTCTACCTTGCGAGTCCGAAGACAATTTTGAATCACCGAACATTATACTTCACAAGTTGTCGACCGAAATACTTCATTAAAGAAAACGCATCCTCCGCCCGATTTGGACCTCATTTCGTCCCACTGTCCACCGATCGTACCTCGTCCCTGAGGCTGGCTTCATGGCTTGTAATTCGCGTGATTCGCCAGCCAGAGGAACTGGATTTCAGCGCGGGTGGTTGTGTTTTGCAAGGCATGTCGATGGCAAGTCAGTTGTTGCAAGCCGCACATCACAACACGGATAGATTTTAGTGTCTGAAAATGTAAAGTATTTTAGTAACCACTATAGGAAGTAAAATAAAATAAAACCTGCCACCATTTTAAACAACTTACTGATTAAATTGCGTAAATGGCGTCGGAGCAAATATTTCAGGAGAGGCATTGAGAAAACATCAGATTATGCTACAATCTCTGGATCACAGGACAATCTGCTTACGTGTCCCATTGTCCTACTCAGTTTTGCACAACCGGAAATATTCCAGTTAAATTTAATGTCTTATTTTCACAAATAAACCAAATAAAAATCAGACATTATATGAATTGCAAAACATATTTAAAATAAAACTAACACATTTTATTAACAGGAACAAACTTCTCGGACGCTGTCTAAAACCCTTTTTTATACCCTTAGCTCATTGTTCCAATAGAGACAAATGAGCTGATCAACTATATATAATATCCCGCTATATCTAGATACTTTTTAATTAAATATAACATGAGACACGACGACCGGAAGAGCTCAGAGCAACAACTATTGCCACTGCAGCTACTCAGCTACTCTGACCGGAAAGGTTCCAGTCAGAGTAGGGCCCTAGATAGGTAACAAGTTTGCAGATCCATATATCGATACAAATCGATAGATAACAAGTAACAGCCGCTGCCTGGTAATTCCTCTCTCTCTCTCTCTCTCTTTCTTTCTCTCTCTCTCTCTCTCTCTCACACACACACACACACACACTCACACACACGACGTTTTGGTTGGCGGCAGACTCATTATCCACCTAGGGAAGAACATTGCCTCATTCCGAGATAAACATGCACTATACTTACGGAACTATTGAACGGTGATGTTGCGGCGCCCGGAAACGAAATAATCAATCAAATCATGAGACACGACAGAGGAGTTCTAAATCTTTACGTTCAACTGAAAATGCTAATTTTGTGCTGGCCACACCCTGTCTCTAATCGATTTATCATAGGCTCAAAACTCGTGTTTCTGTGACGTGAGTCCTGAAGTGTTACTATTTGTATTAATATACTTCTCTCAAGAACTGGATACATTCTTAACTGACTTATTTGGTTTTCACAATTCATGTGGATATCTTGCTTAAAATCCAAATTCAAGCCAAATTGAGTCTTCCATTACCAAATTGTTAAAATGGCTGCAGAAAATTACACTTGTGCAAAGTGTAATCTCTTGACATCAACAGAGATTTTCCAAGTTTATTTATTGCAGATGTAAGACATTTTTGTGACCAGTATGCAAATGCTCGCTTAAAGTTACGAGAGGCGCAGCAAAGATACACACGAGAACAGCGAATATAAACAAAACATTCATTAGTATGCATAGGCAATTCAGCAATGGATTCTCACCGCACAGATACTCGTGCCCCTTAACTTGTTACAAAACACGTCCACCATTTTCGTCTACTTTGGAGAGAGGGGGAAGAAAAAATATAGAAATCTAGAAGCTTAACACATAGGTCACAGGAAGAAAGTACTTCATCATAAAGAAGTAATTTTTATTCCGTAGAATAAATCTTCTATATCGAATGAATATTCATTAACTTTTAAGAAAAACTTATTATTCCTTAATAAATTATTCAAGTTAGAACCATCATTTGACGAGGGTTAGAACCAAATGTGAGAATCCATTACTTTGTATACGATTCAAAATATGAGATCAGTACATACACATATTACTGGCCAGTGTTAGAGAAATGGCATACGAAAAAAATAATTGTTAAAAAGTATGTAACATTTTGTAATATTTATATCAAAGAACTTGTAAACTTCTATGAGTGTATTCAATATTGATGTTTTATCCCCATCAGAAAATGAATAAAAAGGTAGTCGAATTCATGTACACCAAATCTTCACTGACGTGCTTTAAGCTCAGACTTAGAATAATGTTATTTTCAGTACACTCAAATCATTAAAGTCAATATATTATATTTTGTAGTTTTATTAATTTGAGGTATGATCCACCTTTTGCCGTTTTTGACGAGGATATTAATTTAGTATGGAATATTACTTTATAAACATTAGATAAAATGAATTTTCGGGGAATGACTACAATGTTAAACTTTCTAATTATCGCGATGATGATGATGGGTAGTATATTGGCAAATTATGAAGGCCAAGGACGCACTCCGCGAACTGCTTGATATGCTCCAGGAGTATCTCTTAGAAACCAAAGCACTCCGGCATGTTAAAATGCTGCTCAAGGTCTCACTTCCGTCTAATTATCACTAACTAGTTGTCTAATGAAGCTCACGCAGTCCCAGAAGTAGTGATTCGATCAATCTAACAAATCCAACTCTTTACGTTATGTATCGAATGTTTTGTTACTTTTATCAATATCAGTAGACCTGTAATTTCAGAGGTATGTTGTGTTCGTTTGGTTGTTTTCAATGCTGAAAAATATGTTTTAAATGATATTATAATGAATATAATTAATATTTATTTTCTGCGTAGTTCACTAGTATTTTCACTACTTCTTTTTCACTTTAAATGAATCCATCCCAGTCAATCGGTTATGGAAGAGGAAAATTCGCTTGTTTCGCGAAACGATAAGTAATAAGAATGATGATGATAATAATAATAACAATAATAATAATTTATTATAATGACTGTTGTTATTTTTATAATGCTAATAACGATGGAGTGAATGAAAAATCAATACGGACATGAGAGATGGAAGAACGGAAACATATTCTACGAAAACCACTTTCTCTATTACTAATTACGTACGCGAAGGCTTGAAGCTAACGCGATGATTAACGCAACCTTGAAGTTTGATTGCACGTAATCTGAAGAAAGAGAAAGTGGAAGACTTCCTCTGACATATCCTCTCTAGGAAACTCATCAAATGTTTTCGTCGTCCAGCTAACGTCATATCTCTCGGAAACTGAGGAAACAAGCGAATGCAGTGGCCGGCCGCTGCTCACGGTCACAGCACAAGGGCAAGCGACTTCCACAGATTCCGCATCCGACGGAATGGGGTCAAATAATCCGAAGCGAACGACTCTCTCATAAGTGCGATTCCTTGAAAGAGATTCGCCGCAAGTGCGTGACCTCGGGGGAAGCCCGATTACGCAAAATCTCAAAGTCAGCCCGCGCACGCATCCACGCGGGGTAAGCGCGCCCATCGATCTCCATTTGGCTCCTGAGCGACATGTGAATGAAAAGCCTCCCACTTGGTGTGCTCTCTCGCCCCTTTGCATTTCACCGCTTTAAGGAGCGAGGTTGCTCTACATCTTTTGGTTTCTTATTCATATTAAGAAGGCTGTTACCGTTTAGTGTCGATCTATGTGGAAGTTAATTTCAGAGTCAATTGGGTTATTACACATGCTTGATTGTATCGTTACACGACATTATTCATAATTAGTGCTGATTTGAATAATACGATACCCGTATTCAGAGCAGGTTCTATTTTCATTGCAGCGAGACTTGTCGGAACGAATGAAAGTAAATGAAGGGTAAAGAGTTGCAGTACAGTTTTTGTTTTCCAAATAAGTAATTGCACACGTCATTGTAAATAACATTTTTCAGTTTGCTAAGGTGCAACATTTTTGGTCTTCAATGAAACATCAAAATGGATGCCCATTGAACTAAATTCGATAAATTATGTTTATGATGTTTCTTTTTCGAATTTCTTGCAAACTCTGGGCACTGAAATATAGCCTAATATATACATGTCTTTCTCGCAATTTATAAAACGACACTTATACAGTTATTGTTTTCACCTATTCAATTGTGGTAGCAAAAACAATCCTCCATTGTCTCAATATCAAAACAATTTTAAAAAATGTTACAAAAAAGAAAACAAAATTTTATTTACGCCATATCTTCAACAACTTGGTGGAAACGGCAACCGGTACGTGAAACCATTTCGAAGATATTCGCTGTGGGCAACTTCGGTAGTCCATCCTGTAGTGGCTGACTATGCTTCTGAATACTAAATGTCGATTTTTCGTTTTCTCTTCACTTCAAGCAAGGGGCAGTAGCACATAAATTGCATGGTTTATGGTGTATTGTTTTACACCTGTATTATACACTTCTCATTGTATTCATAGTTCTACGAACAATTTAATATGTCTAAACCTACACAAGCTAATCCTAACAAAACCATGGTCCCGTGCATTACTAAAGAGGAGAGATCCGGGGCTCACCGATTAAATTATGATATTATTAGTGTCTTTGATTTTGCTAAATTAATAAAGTGATGTAAATAATAATAAGCACGTGCATTAATTTGAACAAAAAATTGATTAAATTTAAAGCTCTGCAAGTGAATAGCAATCTACTTGCGAGCATCAATATTTGTGTCAAAACCTGTTACATAGTGATGCCAAGTAAAGACTTGTATCTTCATAAAAATATGAATTAAATTAAGACTAAATTAAGACAATTAATTAAATTAAGACTAAAAATACTGTAAATATTTCCAGAAAGTATTCTGAATTTTCAGTTTTCCTACATATAGTCTCTAATTTCTTTACCCACAGTCAAAAGCGCTGTAATAAATCGAATTCAAGAAAATACTTCTGATAAATTGCATCAAATTTCAAATATAAAAAGCAAGTCATAAACAATATCAATTATTTTTCGCGCCATAAAAATTGAAATCTACATAAAAATTGAAATCTACATAAAATTGAAATCTACATAAAATTGAAATCTACATAAAATTGAAATCTACATAAAATTGAAATCTACATAAAATTGAAATCTACATAAAATTGAAATCTACATAAAATTGAAATCTACATAAAATTGAAATCTACATAAAATTGAAATCTACATAAAACTGAAATCTACATAAAATTGAAATCTACATAAAAATGGAAATCTACATAAAATTGAAATCTACATAAAATTGAAATCTACTTAAATTGAAATCTACATAAAAACTGAAAATCCAAAGAAACAATCATCTATGGACCTCCCCTTGCTAGGGTTAGTAACCCACTGGCCCGTTTCCGGTCATGAACGGGGCTTGCCGTCGCTTACCAAAGACGGTGCACGGGGTCTGGCCGAGGCCCTGGCCGCTGAGCTGCACGACGGCCAGCGCCAGGTAGGCGACGGCCATGCAGCCGGCGTAGCAGCACAGCGCGCGCCCGTGCAGGTCGCGCAGCTCACGGATCCACTGGTACACGCACACCGTCGCCAGCAGGAACGGCACCGACACCAGCAGCCCTACCGACACACATGCGCCAACGCACCTCACACACGCGCACAAGAACAGGGCGACAGGGGAGAGGGAAAGTAGAAATAATGTAACCGGTGCAAAAGAGAAATGGCACATCCCTCTTCCCCAATATCAACACAACACAAAAACTGTCGCTTTCCGGAAAATGTATTGGATTATTATTATTATTATCATTATTATTATTATTATTATTATTATTATTATTATTCCATTACATCACGACTAAAGATGTTATGAGTCGGCTGAATATAAAATCTACTCCAGGTTGCAACCAGCTACCTAAGGAGCAGATCCGGTGACTATCAGTGCCTCTACAATACTTTACGCAAAATGTGGGCTGTTCCAAATAAAGCAATTTCTTGCACTTCCCAGTCTTTTGAATTACCTGGGAGTTTAGATAAGTTCTTACTCAAATTTTGCGGAACAAATCCCAGAGCTCCGATAACTATCGGGACGACCTGTGCTTTTACGCCCCACATTCGGCTGATCTCGATTTCCAAACTCTTGTATTTAAGACGTTTCTCTGCCTCCTTGGTAACGACGTTTTGATCGCAAGGTACAGCAACATCGATAAGTAAACACGATTTTTTCGCCAAATCCCGGATAACTATATCCGGTTTGTTTGCCGCTATCGTGCGATCAGTTTGAATTTGTTGGTCGTACAATATCGTACACAATCCAACAGACGTCACCGGTTTTGGTGAGTGTTCGTACCACTTGGGGCATGTGTTTGGAACTTCGAGGGCGGTACAGATCTGCCAGTGGAGGTAGCTACACACCGTCATGTCTTTTCAGGTATTCCGTCTTTGCTAGGAGGACTAGAGATTCTAGAAACTAGATATGAATTTATTATTATTATTATTATTATTATTATTATTATTATTATTTATATGCATTGGAATATATCTCAATTATCACATTCACACATTTTCATTCTGTAATCTTCGATGTTAGCCTCATGTGGTTAAAAACACCAAAGATCGCCGAATGACCCAAACAACAGAAACATTTTTGAGTTATAACGATATTCCATTGAATGAAACATCTCAAAATTATCATTTATGAGTGAAGTTAAAAAATATTTAAAAATATAATATTTTAGCTTATAAAACTTCAATAAAAATATCTGAGGAATCGGCCGAGATATAATGTAAAACTCTTTGTCTTAGTCTGCCGAGTAAACAATACCGCTCTGATTACAACGTTCTCCTGTGTACAGACAAGGTTTCTTTTATAATTGATCTTAACGACCACATACAAAATTTCTCGGATTAATGTGAATTACTATCATTTTAACTAACTTTCCATCGTCCGTCATCTTATATTTACATCACCATTAAAAGTCTGCTACGGCAGTAATGCTATAGCTGCAATATAGATATCAGAATTAATTAGCAGCATACCTTGATAATGGAATAATCAATTTTACGTACGTACATACGGAGTATACCTAGTATAGGAAAAGTTATGTAATGCTGCGCGAAAAAATGGCGAATTTTCGGCAGAAATAAATTCGTTGCCGGGTCCGAATAACGAAAAAGTGGATAAATCCAGTTGCCAAATTATGAAAAAATAATCCCCTAACATGTGATGTAGCCAGAATCCCTGGTTAATCCCAGTCCTTGTTGTAAATGAAAGCTGACATCCGCAGTCTTTGTACTATCAACACCAGTTAATCTGTTAAATCTTTCTTTTCCGTTGAGGAACCGTCAATGAAAAGCAATCATAACACTATTCGTTGTTTTGCATTAATTCTCACCTTTATAAATTTCGAAAACTAAAGAACGAAATAGTTCTGGCTCAATATGTTTTTAAGTACCAATGCAAAAATTCTCACCTAATTGTAACAAACTGTAGGAAATGATAAATAGGATGTCTTTTGAAATCTTTCAGCCCTTTAAGAAAGATAATTACAGCTACTCTAAAAAGTGTCATATTTTGGAGGATTGAATATTAATTCAATTTTTATACAAAATGAATAAATCTATGTTTCTGTTTTGTTCTTAAAACTATTTATATCAGCACCAGCGATATGAGAGTACAATCTGTTATAAATGCCATGAACTACTCAATTCTCCAGGTTACATGATCTTAATTTATTAAAATGTCAGAATATCCATGCTTTAAAAATGTAAGAGACTCAGTGGATTCAAAAACTATTTTGTCCTCAGGGTTTCCAAATTCAAGATCAAATCAATGGGATTGGTCTCACCATTTTCCCTGGGATTATTCGCATGCCAACTGCCCCAGGGAATAATGCTTTTTTTGTTGACGTGTGCATTGTGAAAATACGCTTCAATACGTCGTCATTCATGGCAAATGTTTAATTTCGTCTAACATAATGCATTAATGAACTCTTTTTTTACACGGATAATGTAAAAATACCAGAAATCATTTAAACGATAAAAACATTTTCTGTTCATATTCCGTAGTGAGGCACGATCGTATTTTTTCTCTTGTGGTTAAATTTGATGAAATATAAATTAAATATCAAAATTCAGAAGAATAAGCATATTGTTCATTAATTTAATCGAAAAAACACCAAAAGAACATTGGATTAGCCCATGTCGTCACATCGAGCGCCACGTTCTGACGCCCCAGATTGCCGCCATATTTATTTGTTTTATTTATTTGTTTATTTGTCAAAAAACAGTAAAAACTGTTTATGACCTGTGGGGAAAGAGATTTATCTGCGCACATTTTCTTGAGGGCCAGAATAAAAAAAAACAACGAAAAAATGAATTTAGAAAATAATTATTTTAGAAAAATAAAAATATTTGAAAAATGTTTGTTTCCGAGTTATAGAAAATCAATTTCAACGATAAATGAACTACAAGCAAAAGGATTGCTCAACAAAACGTGCGCACAGTGAAGCTACATTTACGTCCAGAAGCAAAACAAGGGGCCATCTCAGCATTTGCTCTATGGATCAGGGAAACTGGACAAAAACCTGATCGAGCGCTCCACTCCCACCAGCATTTCTGCGAGGTTGAATAATGGACTAAATGGTCTTCGCTAAACACTCGCCCTCACGAAATTCTCGAATCACGCCTTTGATTGAGTCAGGAATGAACGCGACGTTCATTTTCGATAACTGCGCCTCTGTGCCCAACGACGCAAAATTAGATCCCGCGAGGACGGGAGGAGAGTGGTCAATGGACGTGTGGGTTTGAGAATGCGCACCATTAGGATTTCAAACGCTTCGCACCTGGCGGTCCGCTGCGCAGTGGTTCGAAATTAAAAGAAAAGGGACGAAAATGAGATTTTTCAGCTAAGAACCGTGAGTACAGCTAAAGCATTTTCTTGATGTAATAATATATGAAATTGACGATTAAATGTGATACTTTGAGAAGAAAAAATAAGGAAGGCCACCAAAGACATGGAGAGAAACTGTTTCATAATATATAAAAGAAAAAATTAAATGAATAAATGAGTTGTATAAGAGAAGAATAGAGAAAACGTTAACTAACTTTCAAGGAAAATACTTTTTGTCTCATAATATAATAATTTGTAATTAATAAAAACGTGTGAAGTATTACACTGTAAAAATGAAAAATAAATAAAAACACTTTATTAATCATGTAACTGAAAATTTATAAACGTAGAACAAAATGCAGTTACGAAATTTTGACAAATTTGAAACATGTTCGATCTCTCCTTCTCATTAGATGTAAAATGTAAAAAATTGAGTGCATTTTTTTCGGAGCATGTAAACGATTTCAAGCCGTGTCACCGGCGATGATAAACTTTTATAGTACTTATGGATTTCTTATTATCCACAGAAACAAAATGTCTTCTTCCCTTCTCTCTCCTCTAGTGGAGAAGAGGAGAGGAGTGTGAAGGGCGGCAGAAGAAAGTAGAGGATGAGAGAAGAGTATGGAGGATATGAGAGTGTGTGAGAGACAGACATGTAGACTAAACGACCACAAAGAGTTGTAAAATATTGTAAAATATATTATTATTATTATATTATTACAATATTGTTGTTTTGCGATCATTATATTAAAGGTGCTCTGTATTGAAGCTATAGTTTAAAGGGATTGTAATCGATTTTTTTAATTTTATAAACGACCTTGAAAGTTGCTAGAAATCGTTCACGTAATTACAAATTTTGGCACAGATTATGACGTGTTAGCCATTTATGGCCCGAAAAATTCCGCAATCACACATTCAGCCAATCGCAGCGAGTACATCGTGCGGTGGTAGCGGTTAAAGCAAACAACAAACCACAGTTTTTTCGTACACATGTCAAATACCCATGACGTCGTAATAAAGTTGTTTCCAAAAAGTAACTTTGATTCTCTTATAAATTTATAACGCTGTTATTAAAAAAATAACGTATGCAACACGTTTATAATGTTGCTTTATTGCATTCGTATAAACTCTAAAACTCGCTCCTAACGTTGCTCAATTTTAAGACGTGTACTTGAGCAACAAAGCTTAACACTATAAACTAGTTGCAAAATATACTATTATGAATAAATTATTATTGTGATGGTGGTAGAGATGTCGGCGGCGGAGGTGGCGGTGGTGCAATAGTGGAATGAGAAACAGGGAACGAGTGAAGAAAACCTTTCAAGTAAGATTCAAATAATACGAATTAAATTTACAGATTTTTTTTTCCATTTTGCCATGTGTTTGAACCACTGGGCACCGCTGACGGTCGCCTCCTGTCGTCGCGAGAAACCGTTCTCGGTAGGTTTAGGAGCCGAGCGGCGGATGAGCATTCGATGTTTTTTAACTGCCGCGCCGCCGCGAATGTGTGTACATTTGGCTGCCGTGAATAAGCCACGGACGTCTTTCTCCCGAACGATGTTTACTTTCCACGGCCGCAAGCGTCGTGGAGACTTAACTGGCGATTTTCGCTATCCACCTTCGCTAAAATGTCAGGGTTGCGGGAAACACGCGTATTACAACGGCTAAACGGCTTTCAATAACCTGATGATTTCATGAACTTCTGTTCTTTTCAACGTACTAGCTCAGTTCAATGCAAGTTAACTGTTTGGCATTGTACGAGTCATGGCATCTTGTACACTCACATGTTCGTATTTCCTGATCTCCAAGTTTTCATAGAGATTTCGATTGCCAACTTTAGATGTTTTCCATAAATAATGTTGAAGATATGTTAAAATAATGTTACAGGTAGTATATGAGCTGAATATATTTGTTAATGACTCGACCGACAGAAATGGAAGAAAATGAATAAATATGGTTGAGCATGCCCTAGCTGACACTTTGATTCAAGTCATTGAGTAGCTACACTTTCCAATTACCGTAAACAGTTAGCAATTATTGCTCACCGGTAGGTTCCTTGCGGAAATCATTCGAATGTTTTTTTATAAGTGCAGAAAAAGAACTTGAGGGAACTACGAGGATATTCACTTAATGCACATTTTAATAGATAGAGAGGTAAAAAGGTTTTGAGCTAGGGGAAAGTCATTTGCTCAAGGAAGAAATTTTAGTGATTTTATCAGATTGTTCGGAAACAAACGTGTAGGGAAGTCACGCTCTTCGAGCCTTGAGCGAACAGGAAAAAGAACACCCGAAGAGCTTTTTCTACTCACCGAGCGGGTAGAAAATGCGGTGCAGCTGGGAGCCCTGCTCGGCCTTGCTCACGGGGAAGCACAGGAAGGTGAGGGTGGTGGCGTTGCCGTCTGCGTTCAGCCACGTCTCCATGCAGTACTGCTCGCGCGGGAAGGGCGCGGGCTGCGTGCCGGGCACGAGCAGCGAGCCGTCCGCCAGCAGCTCGAACGCGTCCTGCGCCTCCTCCTCCGGCACCAGCACGTACCTGCCACACCACACATTCGCAATTACCACTGAGATAATATATTACCCACACGTTTTGGCTTGTTATTGCCTTCGATAGGGAGCTCGATAGACACTGCGTGTCTTACCTGCATCGAGAGAATCGTGGCTACTAAGGAAATATGAAAACTGTTGAATGATTCTACATGTTCACATTCAAGAATTTATGAGAGGGTATCATGAAAAGAGAACTCGAATCAAATTAAAAATTAATTAATTAGCAAATAAGTAAATTTGAACCAGTACAATTAGGTAAGAACTAAAATTATGTATGTTCCATGGGTTTTAACTAGTTCTAATGATCTTGGGTGACAAAGAGCCCTCGGCCATTTTGTCGCCGCTCGATCATTAGAACCCTTATGACGCATAAAACACTATTTCTCACTTTCATAATAGTCAACAAATATAAATCATATAAAGAATAAACACAAGTGTTCCATTAATTCATCGTCTGGACTATTAACTTTTATCAACATCCATCTGCAGGAACATAACTAGGCTGGTGAAACAGGTGCATCGCAACGGGGCCTCCGAAGTCAGCCAATAATGGTGGCGATTACAGCGCAAAATATTTTTAAAGTGTCTCATAGTACGAAATTCTGTAACAAATTACATATCAACCGACCATTTAAATTAAGGTTATTTCTTATTATTACTGAATTACATATGGGTGAATTATTTCTAAGAAACAACAAATATTATTTTAGCGTGGCACTAGTGCGGTCCAACGCGCATGTCCGCTACGTTGTCTGAATGTTCAAGCACTCGACAGACACCTTTCCACAGAACTCCCTTTCGGATACCTAGGTACGTAGGAAGGCGAAAAAAGTAAAAAGAAAGAATATATCGAAAATAGACACTATCAAAATGGCCATTTCCCGCAAAAATTGTAAACGACAAACCAATGTCTTAATAAACAAATAAAATGCAGTCGAAATGCAGACACTATGTGGCCGCCGGAAAAGCAGCCGAATACTATGTGGTACCTCAGGTACCATATTATTTCAACAAAAAAGTTTCGTTGTGGTCGTGGTTATATGCTGTAATTTAAGAAAATAGCAGCGGTTTTATGAAGACGTTCTTTATTTCGTAATAACTAACATATTAGGACTCATACTGTACATGCTTTCTGTAACCTCTAACAAGGATTCAGCGGCGATCTTCATTGACTGCCGCGTTTTGGAGAACTGTCTTAAACATTATAAAAGAAGTATCCATGTTAGTTTTGGTTGAATCTTCGTGCCTTGCCATCTAATCTTTCCGTACCTACCTTTTTTTTTACAGAAACCAGATTAGATGAGGTATTTGGCCGCTCAGGATATTTACCTACTCTTGATATGTTATCAGAGATACGATGCGTGGGTTCACCGGGCATTTTAGTTTTGGGAACAAGCAGAAAACACTGAATAATAATTAAGTTACTATTTTTGTGTTTAGAACAATGTTTATTTTTTAAAATGTGTCAAATATTTACAAATGATAATTTTTAAAAAAACAAACGGATTGCGGTGACGAATGGAATCTTCTACACCGTAGAACAGTGTTGTCAACGTCGATGCCTCGAGCAGAAGTCCGTGCCACGAGTGCCACGACGAAATTGCCCCCTCACGCATTTTATCACCCCGCCACCAGAGACAACGCCATCCCTATTGTAAAACGGCGGGGTTACTACTACTCGTAATAGTTCTTTTTCCAGACGCTAGAGGCTCAAAGAAGCTCGTGGCATGCCACGGTGCCACGATGCGTGCCACAGCCACCAGCAGAAGATCTTGACACCACTGCCGTAGAATTACCTAAATGTGTTTTAGTTAACAAAATCCATTGGTTGTCATTACGAAGTTACAAGATTCGTATTATTATGGTACGCTGCTACGAGTATTTCTACTCTGATTCCGAAATCTTCCAATCCCCATTCTTCGCTCAATTTCTCATTCCCTAATTCTCAACTTTCAAACTACATTTCAAGGATTTGGAAAGTCTTGTGTAGACCTTCAGCTGTGTCACTGGCGATAATATCAATGTTGTTGATATAATTAACCAATACTCTTGCCCAATAACTATTTCTAGGAATCCAGAACTTAAGAAATGAATTATGTTATAAGTGAAGAAGCTTTTATAACTTTTTTCAGTAGTGTAACTATTTCATTTTTAGGATTTCTATTTATGGTCTCACAGTCTCACAATTTATTTGGAATATTCAAACTCGCTCTTAGAAAACCTTGAAGCAACTAAAAATTTCGGTGTGCTTTAATTGTGGAAAGAACGGTCTAAATAAATCAATAGGAACCAAAAACATGATGTAAACAGCTTTCTTCAAGCTCAAATGCGTTGGTTGTTTGTACTCCCCCAGATTTTCTGCATTAGTTTCAGTAGTTCTGTCGTACAGAATATCACACAATAATTAAATCCAACCAAAGCAGTACATAAACATCGTAAGTATTAGTTTCATTTTTGTAAAGAAAGTACCATTTTTTAAATACGTACCATTCATAAATTAGTTTTAGACCGTTTGAGAGACATTTCTTTGTCTAGCGTGAATAGTCATTGTCCCGAAGTTTACAGAGGACTAAATAAGGAATGACGTCGAATCGGGCGAGTCCCTGAGTGCCTACCTACTGCAAGGGAAAAGGAAATACAGGAGTCCCCTTTTCATGCATTAAGGTTTTCTTTCATCGGAAAGACCAAAGTTCGAAATACTCGACGACTAAAGTTCACTTTAAGAATGAAGCTTCCTTCCGCGGCAAAAAAGGTCGCCAAAAAACTAGGGGTAAATTTACTTACGATATTATTTTTACTTTCAGCTTCAGTAAAAGAGTGGAAGATCAAATAAATATTATGTATTTTTTGGGCAATTCATTTCACAGACAGACGTTTGGCGTCACGTGAATCTCCTACGCATACATTTTCAAAAGACTGCATAATACTTCTTTGTGCAACATGCTATTACACCATCAGCTCGAAGGATGTCGTTTATGAGAGGAAATCAAGAAAAGCGGTTTGACCTTGACGCAAAGATTCCGTCAATAATTTTCCGCGGCAGCTAAGTCAAGCTACAATAGTAAGTGCAAACGGCACGAGGCGAGTTACTTTGTGTTCATTGAAGAAATTGATTAACAATTGTTTATTATTAAGGAAGATTGTTTTTAAATTTATAGTGGAGATTACAAAAGCTGGTATTTATATACTAAATCGCCCTTTTAACTGTCCGTCTGCTGAGGTTTGCTTGATATATCCCCCTATTTATATGTATTTACAGGCAATGCAGTTAATTGTAAAAAAGGAAATTAATTTCATAGTACGCATGTATTCATTTTTTAAACAAAATTTGAACCTAAAACCCGCCAATCAGACCTTAAAATAGATTTGTGACTGCTGAAGGATCGTTGTACATGTGAAGAAGTGATCGAAAGTTAGCATTCATTACACAATACCGGTTTGATTTGAAATATATAAATACACATGTATAATATATAATATAAATATATAATATACGTATACGTATATTATATATTTAAATTACAATGATGTTTTGGAAAAGACGTGAACCGTCGTACCAAGTAGTCGATGGCAGATTCGGGAGAGTGGTGTGTGTGTGTGTGTGTGTGTGTGTGTGTGTGTAGGTGTGTATGTGTGTGTATGTGTGTGTATGTGTGTATGTGTGTATGTGTGTGTGTGTGTGTGAGGGGGGGTAAGGGGTTATCTCCCTCCCCAATTCTAATTTTTTAAACAAACTCAATTTATTGAAAACCATTACCAATATTTGATCGCATCACGTTTCATACAAGTATTCTCATTAAGACCAAGCGGACGACATTTCATGAAGAGGTTCTAATTCTACATTCCTGACGGAGCAGTGTATGTTTCTCGGAGTGGTGCAGGAATATGATAATGAGTTGAAGGAAATGCTTGTATTTAGATAGAGTTACATATATTTTTTAAACATGAGCAAACACATGGTTGCATGGGACACGAAATCACTATTGTGAGGGCCTATAACGAAGTCTCCGAGATATTTTTATTTTCCTGTATACATATATACGGAGCAATATACGTATTATAGGGAAAGTTATGTAATGCTGCGGGAGAAAACTGTGAATTTTCGGCAGAAAAAAATTAATTTCAGGGCGCTGATAACAAAAAAGTGGATAAAACCAGTTGCTAAATTTAGAAAAAAAATCCGCTAAAACGTGATGTAACCAGAATCCCTGTTTTGTGGGTCCTTGATACCGAAAAAACCAATTGGAAGCAAAACGTCCATCCGTCTGCCCGTCTGTCCGTCCGGTGCATGTGCACAACACTAGCGCCTAAACCATGCGCACAATTTTTTCCAAATTAAAAAACACCCTGCCCATCTGGTCTGAGTCGAAGCTCTGAGATTTTAAAAAACAATCTTCAAAAATTTGGGGGTACTGTACTTAAGCCCCCCGGACATTTTCAAAATTTTCTCAAAAACGGCATCATATTTTTTCGTTTAATTTCTTGTGAGAATAGAGTAAACACACTTATTAAGATGGCATAGTCCGACTTTTATAGCTAACTAAATTTTCAAAAATTGCAAAAGTTTGAATTTTTTGGCATCTTTCTTCAACTGCAAAATTGAAGATAGATCTTTACTTCAAGTAAAATTTGTTCTCCAATGTGAGTTCTTTTATTAATCTCATGTACATTTTTTGAAAATTTTAGTAGTTTCGCGCAATATTCTGAAATTTTGAAAAATTACAAAAACAAAATTTTCTCAAAAATGACTTCAAATTTTTTCTTTAAACTTTTAGTAAGAAAAGTGCCTAATGTACTCTATGAGATGACAAACGCCGCATTGCTCTATTCTTTTCTGGTTCTTTTTCTTCTACTCCTTCTTCTTCTTCTTCTTTTGTTTCGGTCATCGAGGGACCACGCACCACTTTAATTTCTTCTTCCTTTGTCCTTCTTTCTTGTTCCTCCAGTACTCTTTCATCTTCTCGTTGTGTACCACTATTCTCTCCTCAGACCATTTTGATCCTTCTTCTTTTCCTTCCTGCCCTGGAATCCTTCCATTTCTAACACTTTCTTCTTAAACATCTCTATTTCTGCTGCTTCTCTTTCACTTATATTGTTTCTTTCTAAATCTTTCCTAACTTATTTAATCCAGACTATTGTCGACTTCTTGTTTCAAAGGTAGTTAAAAATCTGCTTAGTTAATCTGTTGTCGTCCATTCTATATAAATGTCCAAAAAATAGCAGTCGCCTCTTCCGTAATATTTCGGTTATGTTCTCTATAGTACGATAAACTTCTTCATTACTTCTTAATTTCCATACCTTTGTGTTTCTTATCGGACCGAAAATTTTGTGAATAATTCTTCTTTCTAGGACTTCAATTTTATGTAATTTGTAGTTCAGTACTAAGCATTCACTTGCATAAAGACATTCTGGTTTTACTATTGTCTTGCAGTGATGTATTTTCTAGTTTGTAGATGGAGACTTTTTGTTGTAGAGTGTAGACGATTCTGGTTATGCCTTATGGTCTCTCCACTTTGTGTACCCTTTCTTCGACAGCAAATTTTTCTAGTTTATTTCCTTGAATTATTTCTCCTAAATTTGAATTTATTTACTCTCTTTACCTGTACAATAACTGTTACTAGGATTTCAGGAGCATTTTTTTATATTTGTCATAAATTTTGTTTTCTTCTGCAGAAATTCGTAAACCTACATTGTTGGCTATTTCTTCTAGGAGATTGATTTCTATTTCTGCATGTCTTACATTTTCGGAAAGATTGGCAAAGTCATCTGCAAATGCTAGGCAGTAAATTTCAATTCATTTGTTCTTGCTCCCCAGTCTTATTGTGGATATCTTATGTTCTTTTAGTTTTTGTTTCTATTCTCTTACTACTTTCTGCAGGACACAGTTGAAGAGGAATGGAGACAAACCATCACCTTGTCTTACACCTGTTTTTATTTGAAATGGATTAGATATTTCGAGTTACAAAAATGTAATGTTTATACTTGTCTCTCACATCGTTAATATTTACATTAGCCGCGATTTATTCACATTATTATATTTATGAGTACATATGCTTTAATTTGTTTCAAGTAACATTTCTCGAGAATTCAACCGTTTTTTGTGAAAACTAGCTCAAAATTTCACATTTTCAGAATTGCTCAAACGCCATTTTCTCATAAATGGCTCCAAATGTTTTCTTTGAACTTTTCGGAAGGATAGTGTTAATTGCACTCGTAAATAGAACGTAAAGTTAATTTTGGTGTATTTTTTTAGAGATCTCTCACACCGATAATATGCACATTTCCAATCAATTTGTAAACACTATTGTATTTGTAAGTTAAAGTGCTTGAAATGACTTCTAGTGAAGTTTTTCGAAATCATGAACGATTGCTGTGAACAAGCTTCAATTTTCGCTTTTACAGTAGTGCTTAAATGCCAGTTTCGTAAAAACGGCTCCAAATTTTTGAAAGAAAATTGCCTTTTAGGACAAGGCTTTACTGTTCTTTAATGTTCTTAAAATAATATTTTCGTTCTACTATTAAGATACCGAAAAATTAAGAAAACGTCAAAAAAATGTAGTGTGGGCGGCGATAGATATAAGATTTAGCAGCTGGCAAGAGTATGTGTCAAGTCCGAATAGCTAGCCGAGACCAAAGGAAAAAGGATACTTATATGGAAAGTCTGTGCCATTCTGTAGCACCACTAGATTGTGTTTGTGTTTGTTTTTATATTTAGCCACTGTGTGTTTCTTAAAGGGCAAGTATCTTCGGCGCCGCGTCGTTAGATTCCAGAGTTCCTAGTCTGAATTCCTAGCCTGAATTACAGAATTCGGCTAGGGACGCCGGTTTCGGGGACGTGGCGATCAGTGGAACCACCCCAGTATTCGTCCGAGGAAAACCACGAAAACCCCAGTCAGGATGAGTCGCACGGGGATTGAACCCGGGCGTCTCGAATGCGAAGCCAGCGCGCTACGCCCTGAGCCACTCCGCTCGGTCCCTGAGCTATAAAGCATGGTGCACGTAAAAGTGTTGCGGGTTGCGTGTGCGTCTGTTTTACGTATGCCTAGATGTAATCCCCACTCCAGCAGTAACTCACTTTTGGGATTTTGTGTCAATGGATTCTAATAAATGGTACAAAACAGTCTTGTTTTCACGGCTACTGTACGTACTCTTCACTATTGCAGAACTACTTCTATACCATCCTAAATTTTACCCATGGTTTCTCATCGATATGAAAAATATTTCCTTAGCAGTAATTCCTCTCCATGGAAGTAGTTTTTTTATATTTGTGTGCCTCATTTCCTCGCCATTGTTGACTGTAACTTGAGATACATCGTTTACTTAAAAATACATGACGGCTTAAAACGAGAGGAAACCACTTTTCCCCATTGTTAAGAAACTTATAATCATCAAAATAAGACAAAAATTGCTTTTTTAAAAATGCAGGGTCATTTGAACAAATATGCAGACCTGTTTGCTCAAAGTGCAAATTTCAGCATTGTTTTTTGTTCAAGATACAATTTTCTACGCTGTGGCGTAGTAACGTCGAAAATTAAAATTAAACAGATGTCAGAGGTTTGAACATAATTGAACATAATTACACGTATGTGTAAGAATAAGTAAGTGAATAACCAAGAACGACATTCATTAGTATACACTAACAGAATAAAAAGATAAAATTCGGTTACGTTAAAAATATGTACCTCATATCCATAAAATCGTTCTAGAAATTAAAGATCCTCGTTGTCTCTAAATTTAGGAAGCTGAGTTGTTGTTTTCTCAAAAGGACCGTCCATCTCTGTGCATTCAAAACAAAGTGACTGTGTTCACCAGGTAAGGTCAATACGGACAACTTCGAGTCGGATGTTTGCCCAAGCAGCTGGAATATCCAAAGGATCTTCGTCTTTTTTACTACTCCTGACAAAATCCAACATCATTGAAGACTCTTGCAAACTTTGAGTAGATGCCAAATTATTTCAAAATAACCACCAAGAATGAGGTAAGTTTGATGGATCGTGAACAATTAGTTGAAGAAGCGAGGTATTCGAAACGCAATAAATAAGACTACTAAAGGAAAAAATACATAATAAATCTATCAACTGAGGAAGAAATGAGAATCAAAGCGAACCCTTAATGTATGGCGACTGGTGAATTAAACTTGCGGAAGTTCATTTCCTGCGTTCTAAACTCTTATTTTTCTTTACATCTGCAACTTCAATGAAAAGTTGTCAAATTTCACTTAATGGTGCAAGTCAAAACCAACACTTACCAAAAAAACTCAATTTTAGATTACAAGAAGTAGCTTCTGCGAGCTATTACACACAATTAAAAACATTCATTAAACATTTAAGATTAATTTCCCGTTTTCTCAAGGATAAAAGACAATTCCTGTAAGTTTTCTTTTTCTTCTTCAATTTAAATTCCTACGTATTTGATACAAAATGTACCCTCAAAGTCCCATTAGTTTTTTTTTCTTTTACTCAACTGATTATTCAGGAAAATCCACTGCTAAAAACCTCTTTTACACGAAAACTTCCCGTTTCATTCTTTGTTCTAGTGCCTTTTGTTTCACAGCACAGAGAGCGCTGCTCTCTCTCTCTCTCTGAGGTTATTCTGGAGTTGCGCAGGTGCGAAACGGTCCGGGCTCCGGCTGTTAAGCGCGTTAAGTGCCAGTTAAGTGTTTGTCCGAGAGTAGCTCTTTCGGAGAACCAGCGCGCCGCGCCGTGCCGCACCATGTTGACAAAGCTCGTCGCCTCATTTGGGAAATGCTCGAGTCTCAGGTATCGGACGATGCGAGGGAACAAACACGCTAATTGAGCTATTGCCACCTAGAGACAATATTTCACTCATTAGTGTTTTATTCTCTGGGCAATCACTCTTGTTCGATTTTTTTGTCTGTTCGACAGCTTTCTGGTCCTATTCTGATGCTTCGGGTGTACTACGACCACTCGTTATTGCATGGAGCCAAGTTAAGAAAGCCATAAAAATAGAAACTATTGTTTATCTGAAACGAATAGTAGTGTCAAACTAACAGAAAAGGGAGACCGTGTAATTCTGCTTTATCAAATGGCAGAGATCATCCTCTCTCCTTAAAGTATTAAAAAATTACTAGTAATGGTATTGGTCATTGAAGAAATGATGCGTTTGTGAATGAATTATGTTTTTTTTATCAAAAAATATTCTCTTCGTGTAGATAGAGACAGAAAATCGTAAATGTAAGGAACTTTTCTGACATGTAAGGAATTCCATTACGCAGTGCAGGTTTTCCTCGAAAGCTCGAGTCTTCCTTACACAGGAACGTATGGTGCGTCGTTTCCTGGACGCGAGTTCGTGAAGCATGCTGCGAAATAATGTGGGACGCATGCCATTCGCCAGTATCGGTTATTTTTATCTACCCAGCATTTTTATCGGTTGAAATCAGTCATTGAGGCCCAAAGCATTGTGAATGCAACGCAACTCGAGACCTTAGATAAACGATTGCGTCCATTCATGAACACGTCTTATAGCATAGCCTTACACAATACCATTTAGGTGAATGCACTATATTCTTGAGACAATTGTTTCAAATATCTTTGGAATTAAACGGTTTAAAATATACCTATTTCCAATTGAATTTTCGATAAAATTACACTTAATGGTCATTATCAGTATTGTTTTCCACGTTCATAAGAATAACGGTACTGATATTCTTAATTCATCAACAAGAGAAGATAAAGGTTTGCAAATTCTTTTAAAAAGGCTTCGAAGACCCGTCTGAAATAACGCTCTAGCACAATTCTTACAATAGTGCATATCAAGTCATTATCCAGAATAAAATCTTATTAGTTCAAAGATCTACTTTACTCTCATGTAGAAGTTATTTTTACAGTTGTGACATGTAATTTTCATTAATGCATTTGAGATGACGATTAGAATATATATTAAAAATAATATTAGTTCAGTATACTATTCTACACAATAATACGTAACACAAGATTAAGTCAATGAGTCCCAATCCTAAGACGCTAAACCGTTGATGTCGAAAGAAAATAATGAATGAACGTCGTGTTTTCATTAAACCACAATGAGGTCGAACAAACCACAAATGGTGTGAATCTTCCTAACGCTGCTTAATAATATTCTACGTCATGTATCCTATGAACATTTCGTAACTGCAGAAATAAAAAAAAAAACCTTACATTTCTAAAAATAAGCCATCTTTCTGACATTCGGTGTAATGTTGTACAACATAGATTTTAGAAGCTGATGAAGAAAAACTTGAACAAGATGAATTGCCTTTTCCACGACGTTTCTTTTTTCTCTTGTGACCTCCTAAACTACATATGCTACACAACATCCAATAAAACCCCGCAGCAGACTTGATTGCAGGCCTCCGCAGATTGCAAGACGACGCCCACCGCCGTATCTCTCGATTCAACACCGTCATTGCTGCGACCGCCTCCTGCCGCCTTCTCGCTAGCCCCTCCACAACGCGCACTCCCCGCCTCCGGCGGCGGCGGCGGCGGCGGCGAAAACGCCCGCTTCCTGGTAGTGGCTCATTGACGCGGCGAAGACGCTGCCTGCGGGCCAGAAGGAGGTCGCGCCGGGGAACTCCGCAGACGACGGCGGCGGCGGCGGCGGCGGCGGCGGCGGCGGCGGCGGCGGCGGCGGCGGCGGCGGCGGCGGCGGCGGCGGCGCTATGTGAACCCGTCCAACAAGGTCCTCCACGCAGCGCCGCGCATGCCTTGGGCGCGAGTGCAGCGCGCGTAAGCGGGCAGGCGTGCTTTCATCGTGCCAGGCCGCGACCAGTGGCTACAAGCAGTGGTCCTTCTGAGCACTGCACAAACCGCCTTTGGCAATTGATGGAGTGTTTGATGCTGATGTTATCGTTTCCGTTTTGCATTTGTTACTTGCACCATTCG
This sequence comes from Acheta domesticus, assembly GCA_031308135.1. Lineage (NCBI taxonomy): Eukaryota > Metazoa > Arthropoda > Insecta > Orthoptera > Gryllidae > Acheta > Acheta domesticus. The sequence continues at coordinate 221,644,182 of JAHLJT010009436.1, forward strand.
TCCTGTTTTGAAGGAGACTGTTAGGTTTTGACAGGGGCCGTTCCCTTCCGAAGGGTAGCGTATCTTTCCGAAGGGTAACTTTCGTTTCGAAGGGTAACTTTCGTTTCGAAGGGTAACTTTCGTTTCGAAGGGTAACTTTCGTTTCGAAGGGTAACTTTCGTTTCGAAGGGTAACTTTCGTTTCGAAGGGTAACTTTCGTTTCGAAGGGTAACTTTCGTTTCGAAGGGTAACTTTCGTTTCGAAGGGAAACTTTCGTTTCGAAGGGAAACTTTCGTTTCGAAGGGAAACTTTCGTTTCGAAGGGAAACTTTCGTTTCGAAGGGAAACTTTCGTTTCGAAGGGTAACTTTCGTTTCGAAGGGTAACTTTCGTTTCGAAGGGTAACTTTCGTTTCGAAGGGTAACTTTCGTTTCGAAGGGTAACTTTCGTTTCGAAGGGTAACTTTCGTTTGGGGGTAGTCCATGCTTTCTGTTGTCCCTCAGACAGGTTTGTGTGGCAAAAAATGTTCGTTTTCATTGTAAATTGTATATTTCATTGAAAAGAGTAATCCACTATAATGTGACGATCATGGGTGTTCTGGAGGGAGCGAGAGGCGAAAAATGAAATATTTTCAATTATATCCAATAGATTTATTGGATGGATCCTCAAATATTTTCATAGGTTTATTCGAATGTCCTTTTTTACTAAATTCCGGTTTAAATGCAGATGGGAGGTAAATTACACGAGAAAAGATGCTTATGCGTTTTTACGTAGTGTTCAATCAAAAAAGGAATATAAGCATTTCCGGCCATCAAGGCTCATGGCCCAGATTATTAGAGGTCATGCTCCATTTAAAGTAAAATTATTTAAAAACCGATTAGAAGATTCTCTCAACTGTGAGTGCGGTCAGGAAGAGTAGATAGTGCATCTGTTGTGTGAAAGCCAACCTCGGAAAAGACTGAGCTTTGAGGTGGAGCCAGGGCAGGGCATTCTGTCTTAATTTATGTCAATGTATTTTATGCTTAATTAGAGATGATGGCTTAATAACCGCAGTTTAGATCTCCAGTGTTCAAGCTAGTAAAGAAGAACAAAAACGTGAGGTTTGCGATTTTATTATAAAGTACAAATTCTCATCAAACATGCACAGTACGTGTCAAGCATGCTTCGGCTGGGAACTTTGATCAATAAAAACTCGACTGATAATATACTTGACAAATTATGAAGAGGCCTATTCCAAAACTTTGTTGCTAATTATTGTTTAATATTTTTGCTTTAGCAAATGAATGCGATTAGATTTGTTAAAACAAATAGTAAGTAATTTGTTGAATTAAATGGACCAAATCGTAATGTAATAGACGTGGGCACATATGCTGAAGCAACGCTCATGGACTTGGCATACGCCGTGGCTTGTCGCCACTTGCGGCAAGATGTACTAACATTATGGGTTTATAAATATAAACTTCTGTATAAAATATATCTATGATATTTATTTAGTCTCACACATACACGATGTTAAAAGCTCGCGTGGTATGCATACAATGTTTACGATTCAAAAGGTAAAATATCCTTTGGAGAGAAATAATATGAAGATTCTCCCGAACCGATGGATGGAGCTAATTGCTACCACTTCCGCTGCTCTAACCGCAGCCGCAGCTGCCGCCTTGTCTTCGTAGCGTCCGTCGCCCTTGTCGTTTTGTAAATTACTGTCAGAGTATCGTGGGCTGCAATAATGGCACAACTCAAAAAATCTAAATGTCGACCCCATGGCCGAGATCGCTAAGACACTAGTGCCGTAGTGATCTTGGACCGTGGGGTCGCGGGTTCGAGTCCCGCCTCGGGTATGTGTTCATCCTTTCACCCTTATCACCATATCGTTTCATCCTCATACCATAACGTTACATCCAATAGTGGTCGCGAATGACATAGTTTTTTTTTAGTTATTTAAGGTCGCGTCAACTACATGTTGAGATAAATGAGTTTGAAGCTTCGCCTTGACTTGAAATGCATCTTTCCTGCATCTACACTTTTGGCATTCGTTGGTGGAATACTGTACTGTGCGATATGCTGCTGTTGTTGCTGCTGGAATGTAGATCAATCTGTAACTCAGGAGAGTGCAATAGCTCAAAATGTGTACTTTTTGAGTTGTGCCACTAAAGCAGCTCACGAGTGATATCATCAATAGCTGCGACATAATTGACCTTTTTAATATACCGCGTTTACCCGTGTTACATTCAATAAATCAATAAAACGGTAATATGTCTTGAACTGAAAGTTCGCGAATACTTATTATGCCCTCCCCCAAATTTGACGTCCCAGAGATGCCCACGGATACGGTAGCTGGTTATACACGTATTTTTATCTACATTACCCCGCAAAATATTCACCAATACTTGAATCATACAAACGTTCGTATACTTAATGAATCTATTTTATTCCCGTGTGAAGAATATGTTGTATTTGAAGTTATGAACAAATGACAAAATACAGTTGTAAGCAACAGTTCTTAAAGCAATTAATTACGGAAGGAAATTTTACGAAATTCTGAGAAGTATTTAATTGGTTTACAAACACACGCACACGCACGCGAGCGATATTGCTCAGCAATAATAATAATAATAATAATAATAATAATAGTAGTAGTAATAATAATAATTATTATTAGTTAATCAATAATAATAATATTAATAATTATATTAATAATAATTAGTTAATAAACAATAATAATATTAATAATACTAATTATTATTATTATTATTATTATTATAATATCACCCCATCACCTCATAATTGATCATTCAAAGGCAACAACCTTGTCTTAACCAAGGGATGCGGCCGAAAGGCTGATCCCCATAATTCCACATGTTGATCTCTCCAGGATAGAATACGCCTGAGCTTCGGAAGAGAGAAGCGTGTTGCGTGGTCAGTATCGGCCCAATATAGATATTTTCTTCTGTATACGTATATTCTTCTATAATACGTCTTCGTCAATAGCCATTCATAATCATGATAACTTCCTTTGACCTACGAATCGATCAGGCTGCGTAAAATGTCTTTCTTCATTCTTACCCTGTCGCCAAGTTGTTTTTCATCATTCTTTCACTTTCAGCATTTTTGAAAGCAATAACTGTCAGCTAATAGAGAAAATAACGTTGTCAAATTTCTTCACTGCAAAAGTAGGATGACATGAACCCAATTATAATAAATTGTGTGTTGGATTCTGCGTCTTGTCTCCTAAGGGGTAATAATGAAGTGAAGTGAAACTAAAATGATTTACAGTGGATTACGACTTATGAAATTAATATAGATAAATTCTGAGAAGTTGAGTTTCTTTGAATTTACGTGAAGCGATTTAACTTTATTCGTTGTTCTGATTTCATTCCGTATTACTTCCTTTTAATAAATCTTTACAATTTTGTTAATAAGTATTCAATAATAACTAATTGAAAATTAAATTCAATTGGAAGTTATTCCACTAAAATTGAGATGTTTCATGTCTGGAAGTTAGTATTAAAGATTTTTGCTCTTACTCCTACTTACTACTTTAATTCCATAGGATTTTCGAAGACTTAACATCAACTGGAACCAACCGTAGTTCAGTAAAGCAGCCGAGATAGTAGTCTTTGAGAGCTTGTGGTCTGTGAGGTAGATGTATGTGGTGCCAGGTGTTATTACTAAACACTCTCGTTAGTGTTTACATGAAGGCCGGAGACTGGATATTTACATTGTCAGCAATGAAAAGTGGCTAATTTATTCCGTTCGTCCTTGTCAGAGAATGAATGCGTGCATGTGAAAATAAACACTAGAAACTTCACGAGTTTTCATTCTGACGAGTTTACAAATGAGAAATGCGATACTTTCATCTCAATATTTGAATAGTTTAACACACACGGACATTCCTTTTTCCTTTACTTAAAGCCTAGCACGAGTAGATAGGTGGTTATCTCATTTTAAATTCGCAAAATTACGTGTTTGGTATCGAGAGAAGTTTCACCTTCTAAATTGTCATGTACCGATATGTGTGGAATTTGAAACAGTTTTACTGATGTTAGAAATATTGCTCACAAAGATATATTCTGCCAGGCTTGAGAGATCAATCCTTGGAATCATTCAAGACATCACAAATATCTTGCATAAAAATCATTGGTCAGATCAGTTACAAAAACCTTTATTTCGGAAAAAAATACTAGATCTTTCATTAGCTTGCTGGTTAGAAATGTTGAGTAACGGCATCTTGCGGTGGCTTTAAAAGTGTGCTGTGTAGTGGCGTATCTCGGATTTGGCAGGTATTATGATCACTAAACCAAAGGGCGCCATTCAGCATTCTGTGTTTGAGAGAAACTTGAATGGCAATTATATTTAGTTACAGGAATAAACCCTTTAAACGAAAAATGACGGAATAAATACTATATTTTAAAAAAAGAAACTTATGTAATGTATTAAACATCAAGTCTTACTATTGTTGTATCGGACACCATAATATTAGTGTTTTTGCGGATAGTAAAAGTGCGCTTTCGGCGGCACAGTATAATCTTATTTTTCTTCTACCAAACTTTTGTGAGTAGAGATGCAAATTCAGTGCTTGCTAAGAGCTTTACTTAGATGTCTCTGATGATAAGTGTTCTTTGAAATATCGCATATCCAACACAAACTACTGATATAAATTTTAAGAAATTATTAATTGGATTAAAGATTACCTTTTTACTTTCTAGTCCTTTCGAAGGCACTTCGTAAGAAGAAAAAGTTATGAAATCGCACACCAGAAAACAGTGAATTTTCGGCAGAAAAACCCTTATTTCCAGGCTCTTGTAACGAAAAATCGATAAGTTCAGTTGCTAAATATAGAAAAAATCCTGTAACACGTTCTGTAGCCAGAATCCATTTTTTGGGGGGTCCTTGATACTTGAACATCGATTGATGACAAAACGTCTGTCTGTCCGTCTCTGGTCAACATTAGCGCCTAAACCGTTCAGCCTATTTTCTCGAAAATTGATTTTCCCTGATCGATCTGAATGAACTTGAGCCTTAAGTTTCGAACGGACATTTTTTCTAGCGGGGTCTCTGCGATTACTGCTCACCGCCTCTCAAACATATGTTGGAGAATTCTTGGTATATTCAATAGGAATCACGGAAGCGGGGTATCATCTCAGCCCTGTGGTTCGGAATGGTGATACGATGAGGAACGAAAAATTGCGTACGTCCTTACTCGCACTACTCCGGTTTCCTGGCCAACCGAAACGCCCATGGTCTCCAAAGCAAGAAGCAGTAACGAGCGCGGTAGTGAGGACATGGTTTCGATTCTCGCTTAGGCATTTGTCTGCATCTGTGTAGTTGGTTGCATGGTTGACTTTCCTACTTACAATAAGATGCCTTTCCAAATATCCTTGCACATCTGGTTCATCGGGTTGGCGTAGAGGTGTAAGGCATGTGCGCGTTGCGGTACCATCGTTACCATCTTTAATGTAACGAATAGCCTTGCATTTCCAAATACCCTTGTTTCCAAATAGACTTGCATTTCTGGTTTATATGGGTCGCGTAGGGGTGTTAGGCATGTGTTGCGTAACGGTTCTTAATTCATCTTGTTTGAGGCTTCATTGGTTAGACTCAACCATCAGGAATCTATCACTGTACCTATATATCATGAATGGCATGAATCACTATAAGCTTAAATCCCTCGCCTGCAGAGAGGACCGACATAGGCTAACTTAGCTGAAATGGCCACACCTGTACTTTGACAGAGCCTCGACAATCCCGAAGAGAAATATGAGGGGGATGTGCCTGGGATAAAACCATGCAAGACGTTTGTGTCCAGGACAGATCGTCTAACTCGAGTGGTCATGATCATTTTTAGATCTATATGTATTTTCCTAGGTAATCTTTGCCATTTAATACTGATGAATATCCATTCAGGAGGAGAATGAGTAATATATGTCGCTTGATTCTATGAAATTCGGATCTCGTTGGCATTATCTTTACTGAGGACACAAGGTGTATAATTACGAAGAAATAATTGAGCACATAAAAATTACTTAGAACCAAATGTGGGTTTACGATCGGAAATTGGTGTCATTCAACAGAAGAAACGACATAATTGATAGCCAACAACACGGGTGTTGAAATCTGGATAATCTTATCGTCTGCTTACAAATCGGTGTAATGGACCACCTCTATCGTTTTGTGCTCTAATTACAAAATAATTTAGGAGGTTTTCTTAGTATCAGATCGAAAGAATTTGGGTGGTTGCCACACTGAGCGATCGAAACATTAATTTATAGAAAATTAACTTGTACGACACTGTCAGAGATCGATATTAGAAACCATTATCACTTTAAAACACGAGATGCCTTACTGAATAAATTTATCTACAGTTACTGGATAAATACAATAAACATTTAAGCTACCACTAACTGCTCCAAAAAATGGTAGAGGTAAAAACAAGTTTGTTCATGCACGAGACATTGATAAGAATAAAAAATGTAAATAAAAAGTGAGAATTATCACGTTTTATATTTTATGAGAACTCCTTAATTATTTCTAGTAATTTTGAAATTTAGTGTTTTAAATCTTCGTGTCAAGATGGTCCAATAAAGTCTTCCGTTTCGAAATGGTCCGTTTTATTGTCCTTTTTTTCTAGCGAAAATTCATTATACATTTAAGGATCTCTTTTCTGATTACAATTTATTCCAATTGTTTAGAATCCCCAAATTAGGGTAACTACTTCGAATACTTCAGAATACCCAAATTAGAAGAAATCCAGAAATTTCAAGAAATATTACTACTTCTAACAACATACATCCTACCTAGTAACATACATCGCCAGGTGTATGTTATACTAAACTGTATCCACGATAATAGAAATCATTTTAATGAGTTGTAATTTTTTTGAAATATTAAGAATATTATTTTTTATTTTTTATGGTTGCAATAGACGTTTGTCTATTACACTTCGAGATAAGAGAAAGCTGCTTTTACTCCTTTAAAGGAGCCAGAGCAATGGCAATTTTCTTTGGCCATGACACGTTTGCCACTGCACACAGGACACTTTAGCCCGTGGCCAAACGCATGTAATTAACAATCTCTGAATGGCAGTCTATTTGAGAAGTGACGTACGGTCACTAATTACGCTACACGTCGCCGTTCTAATTTCAAGTGGTAGGGTTGCAAATGCGTCTCCGCCTGTTGAGGAAACTTCAGTGAATTTCTTAAATATGTGGTTTTGTATTCTCTTTTCGTAAGAGAGTTGCAGTTATTTGAAAATACGAGAATCTTCATTTTATCAATGCTGAAATTGTAGGCGGACACCGAAAAAATTGTGTATTTTTGCAATTTTCGAAAAATAAATGTTTTCAACGAAAATGAGACCTGCATCATTCTCTTAAACGTCCGTCGTCCTATACAACAATAAAATTTAATAAAAAACGATGGAGCCTTTTTTAATTTTGAAAATGTCCCAGGTTTTTCATGTAAAATAACCCCAAATATTAAAATATCGGTATTAAATTCAAGAGACCGAGATATCTGCCAGATCAATGGGGGAATATAAATTTTGGAGAAAATCGGCAGAACGGTTTTGCCGTCAGCGTTGTTCACAGACGGACGGTGGGACGTTTTGCCGTTAATCGATTTTTCGGCATCAAGGACCCACAAAACGGATTCTGGTTGCACCCCGTGTTAAGAGATTTTTTTCTGAATTTAAAATGGATTTATATACTTTTTCGTTACCAGGGCTCTGTAACAAGAGTTTTTCTACTGAAAATTCGCCGGTTTTCGCGCAGCATTTCATAATTTTGTCTCTACTGCGTAAGTGGTCGCGAGAAAGTAAAAATGTGACTTAACTTAACAGCATGAAATGCACTCATCAATATTTCCGAACAGTTGAACATGTCGAAAGAGGAAGATAGACATTTGCTTCTATAGTTTTCACGTATAAATCTAATATTATTACTGAAAAACATTATTAAATCTAAAGATGTAATAATATTTCGTAGAACAAATTTTCACTAAAAATAAGATTTATCTACTCGAATTAATGAAAAAATAAACAATAAGGTAGCGTTGAAAACTCTGCACGTGACTATGCGGAAAAGTACGATCGTGAAAATGAACGGTTAGAGCCTCGTCAGAGCAGTCGTCCAGACTTTTGCCACACAGCGAAGAATGACGCTGGAACACCAAAGTTAAAACAGTGAATTTGGTGTTATAGAAACACAGTAAGTGCTGTCATTTAAAGGCGAGGATTGGAAAAGCTACTCCCCGTGCCACAATGACAGACTCTCCAAGCATTTGGGCAAACCTATTGACTTTTAAGATGTCGAGTAGTGGGCCTCCGAAAGTGGTTTGTCGTATATGCAAATTGCCGAAAGACAAGGGCATGATGATAATACAAGTGATCGACAATGGAGAGAAAAAAGAGTCACCGCTCTTAGATTGGAATTGGATGAGCTGGATTTCTGGTTTACTTGTCACCCCCCTTAGACCACGGCATGTGAAGAGCGGCGCTTTTCCAGGTCGAGCGAGTAACCGAGGCAATCGACATTCAAGCCTCTGTCGCTGCTGATGTCTCGATCCGAAGAGTCAGAAATAGTCTCCTGAAGCGTTCCTCTGAGCACATCGCTCTTTGATTCCACTAAAGAGACCAATTGCAGCTCTTTCGCGAACATGATTGGAGGGAACAATGATGTTCAGAGGCGAAAGACGCTTCTGACTAGGAGGCGTTAATGACGGACATGTGCGCCTTCCCGACGCTCCGGAGAGGGCTTCCTGATATCATGTACCCGTTTGCGACGTACTGGCGCTACTCCAGGCATAATGCTGTGCAGAGACGTCGCATACAGTGCCGTGTACGACGAGTTAATGGGGCCCTGACACCCGCAGCATTCGTTTACGAGTACATTTCCTGCATTTCTTCATATACAACCAACTCTTGTGGGAACATGAAATCCATCCGCAAGGTGAAAGAGGTTCGTGCAGCTCGTCAGTGCGCGAGAGGGCCCGGAGAGAGGGCGGGCAGCGCCATCGTGGGAAGTTCTCAGGATGGCGCCGGTAGGGATATTTGCTAGATTTGAAGAAAGCCTACTCCCTTTCGTAGTCTTTCTTCGCCTGATGACTAGTAAACTCTGGATTGTTAGATAACTTATTCTCTGTGGTTTAGTTCTGTGTACATTTGTGACTAGTCATTTTCTACAATGAACTACCGAAAAAAAAGCAATAAGATGTACAATTAGAACATATTCTTGCGGCAGCCAACCACTTGAAATCAAATTTTGATGCACTTGTAAATTAACATAAAATTTAGTAATGAATCCAATGATTATGTATTAATGTAAACAATAATAATTTTATGCAGTAAAAATTGTAGTTAGTACAAAGTAGCTTGGTTCAAAGTAAACTCTGTACAAAGCACATTATAAAAAATAGTGCACGAGTATAATTATGGCAGTAGCTGTATGAATAATATATGAATTTATTTAAGTACACATTTTCTTTATTAATAATTAGCTTGAGTTTATTTTGTTATCGTTTTATTCTTACGTTAGTTGAACGTTGTTGTACTTTGATATCACGTGCAGTTTTAATACACTTTAATTTTTGTTACTTGAGGTTTGGAGGTTGCGCACCCTGAATGTATCTAATGTTGACAACTCTCAGCAACGATGATGATAGCAAAGATTATCATATAGCTAATATAGGGCAGAGCGGAGAGGGGCGTGATGAGTGAGGTGGAGTAGTTCTAGCTGAGATATAGATAGAATTCACATTTTTTAAAATAGATAAATGTGATAATAACTAGCTAGTAAAATAATTTAGTTGCCACACAATAAAAATTATCAGAAGTAATTTTCATGCGTTTTGTTCTTTAGACATGTTTTAAGAGTTCAAAAAGCGGCTGCTTTTTATTTTACGTTATATACAAGTTGTTGAGAAGTTTGAAATAAATATTAACCAGTTATTTTCTCTCCACCGAAATATTTCTTTGCCCTCTGAAATGTTTACTGTCTTAATTGTCGATTTTATTCTATTAAACGGTTCGTCTTAGGAATTCGACATTGACATACAATGTACTGTTATTTATTAATTTGTGAAACAAAAGTTATTCATTAACTTTTTTAAAACGTTTATATCTTGCTGCTCAGTTTTCATACAGTGTAAATCAATTCGTGAATCAAATTAAATCATTGACACATGACACTGCGAAATTAGTACATCAAATTTCTGCGTGAAACACTCAAGCTATACTTATTTTATAATGTTCATTGCAATGTTTACGGATCAGTGACGTGGAATTAGATTACGTTGTAAGTAATCGAAGTGAAATTTTCCGGGGCACACAACGTACTATCGTGCAAAGTCAAAGGAAAAGAGCCGACGCCTTTACTAACGACACTAATTGAATGCTTGGGACCATCATTCTAACCGCATTCTTTTTTCTTGGACCCAAACACTCGGCAATTATGCTACCCAATAATTTCCTTCTCGTTATTTCAAATGATGGTGCTTAGGAAGTGGTCATAGAGAAAACCCAATGCAGTAACTACGAAATTGTGAGAGTTTAGCAAATCGCACGCATTGCGTGGGGGGAGGGGATTTTAGGAAATCCTGTTTGCGACACGCCAGTCGCACGTTTACAGTCCCGCCGCCCTTGCCGGTGGCTCGTTGTGGGTCTCGCCCCGCCTCGCATAGACGTGAGACCTGGCCGAGCGCGTGCAGTGCGAGCGAAGCGAAGTCGCGCTTTCGCAGCCGTCTGATTGTTGGGAGAACCCTAATTGCCCGGAGGCCTCTCTGCACAGGGCTACGCCGCTCACCTCCACGCCCACCCTGCACGCTTAATGGCGGCGCCGTCGCGTCGACGCGTTGCATTATCTTTGCAAATGCCCGCTGATTGACGTTGTTGGGCGTTGATCTGCTGCAGCACAACTCCGCGCGAATGATAAACGACGTAAGGAAATGGGGAGTGGTAATGAAGACGTGTAGATACGATCTGGCGACATGCAACTCTTGCGTCGCTGAACCGAGGACGTTCCGAAGGTTTTGCCTTTCGTAAAATTTAGCCAAGCAACTCTGCGAAATTGTTCCAAGGTTTTGAACTGTTGGAGACCCCTAAGACTAAAGTACGCATCTGTGCTGCAAAGGATTTTACAGTCCGGTGTAAAACACTTGGTTGGGGTCGGAGGTTAGTAGGTTGCAAGAATCCGCACACGAAAGATGTTGTGACTTTTGTTTCGAGGACAATGCTTTGTCGACCCAGTCTAGTGCAGAAGATCGTGGGAAATCACAAATTTAAAGGTCATATAAGGACTAACAATCGTCAGGAAAAAGCCTTCTAACTATCAGAAGGTAATTCTTTCAGACGTTTTACATTTCTGAATATTCTTCCTCTTAAATATAAAGAATCAAGTAAAGAATAAAACTGGTTGTTATTCAAGATAATCTTAAGGTGATAAACAATATCACGACTACGTGTATTTGACTATAATCAATAAATTTCAAATTTGTTTAATAAATAAGCTACTTATCAAAATTAATGAAATTTCACAAAACAATATTGTAATGGTGTTTTATTCCTTGGGGAATTTTAGGAATAATTAATATATAATTATATTTTTATTTCAATGTACGGGTACCTTTCGTTTTATTTTCATAGCAACGTGTTACGAATTACTCATTTTCATGTATGGTAGAGGTCGGAAAGGATACACTAAATATTGTATTATCTCTGCTACAATAGTTTGAAAACCAGTAAATGTGTTTGAAAACCATGAAAATGTGAAACCAGTTTCACATTTACACACCTCAGTGAAGCAGTGAAATAGTTTGTAAGTAGTACGTAAATTTTGTAATCCTCTAGACTTTAAAATAACGTTTGCTGTTCAAAACACCATCTGATTGCAATACAACTTTTCTATACGGCCGACGCTGTAGCTAGTGGCTTACTCAAGGGGGAGGCTTATTGGGGGTTCAGCCCCCTTGCCCAGAATGCATTGATTCATAGTTAAAAATATAGCTTTTACTCATTTTCTATACTAAAGAAAATCATTCAGTGATCAATTGTTTACTTATAAATATTAACTGTAAGTCAGGAAATAAAAATACATTTTATTTTCAGCACAAACAAAAAATTCAGCAAAAACCAACAAGAAAACCACAATAAACCTGTTCCCCTCCCCAACAGAAACAATCCGTGGTGCACCTCTTACTATAGCGCGTGCCCTGCAACTACCTTGATTCGAAGGTGTGTTTGGGCATCGTTTATTCGTGCTTGATCTTTCCTCTTCTACAATCGTCCTTTCATTCTTAACTGTTCACTTTCGCTCATGTATTACTATCATAGCTGTAATCTGGAGCCGTCTCCAGATGCAGTTTCCTAACATTATAAGCACCCGTCATATTATGGACCTGTAAACAAAGTATCTGGGCCTCAACAAATAGGGCCCATTATGGTCTAAAGCTTGCCAAAGTGAACCATAAAAATCATTTCGAAAGAAAATGTAGGTTGACTTGAGGTAGAAAAGAAATTTATCCTTAGCACTTTTTGTTGATTTATCAAAATCCTTAGATTAAGTATTTACTAGGTATGTGTTATTTCCATTGTTACCTATAAACGTAACTTTTTACCAGCGGTTATGCTTCCCTACAAAGATATACATCACATTTTATAGATATTTATCATATTACCGACATTTTCGATCAACGTTTTATCAAGTTTTAGAGATTTTATCTAAATTCACCCAAATAGATTTTCGATGATAATTTTCTGGAGCAGATCAATTATTAAAAGGCCAAATCAGGCGTTTCGAAATAATTGAACTTTTAGTGAGTTCTCGTATTGAGCTTGAAACGTATGAAATGAGTTGTTTTTAATTTTATCCTATTAATGTTCTACTCTTCTTTCTCATCTGAACACGACTCTTCGTCAGACAGGCTTCGGCAAATGGTCGAAAAAAAAAATAACCGAAGAACTCCGCCGGGAATGGGTCCACGATCACATGCAGCAAGTCCTCATGAGACACCCACAGTTCTACGAACGACGAGAGCGGGGCATCCTCAACGAGGCCTAGTTAGAAGTTCCCCGAAGGCAATTCGGCAAACTGCCCACTGATAAGCGCCTTGATAACATGTGCTCGCACTGCCACCTATCCTATCCCCGTCCTCTCCCAGACTGCCACGTTCTCTAGTTACGAGTTTATCACATCATATCTAAACTGCCGACTTTCTTAGCTGCCGACAGCTGTTTTCCGTTACTTAGCTTTATCTTTACATCATAAATGCTTTATTTTTCATTATGTATTTTATAGGTTTAAGTCTGAAAATTAATTATAAAACTCTTGGATATTTTCATCTACAATTTTAGGGGGTGTTTAGTTCCAAGAAAAAAAATTATTAATACGTTCGTTAATTCTATGCTGTTGTCATGCTTAAAACTAGATGAACTAAAACAACACCTACTTACTCGCATTATTTGTCACGACTATGCAAAAATAGATATACTACATGAACGTGTAAAAAGTTTCCAATGAGATTGAAATTGTTTCCAATTAGAATTTTTGCCGCCCTTAAAAAAGTAATGATCCTCTATTATTTCTAACTTATTCAAAATTTAATAATTCAGAGTTCAACGAAAATGAGACTTTCTTTAAGTGTCCTTTGCTCTATCCGTGAAAATGAAAGAAACAATTTGGAGCCCTTTTGAGAAAAAAAATTATAAATTTCATTAACTTCAAAGTGAAATTACGCGAAAACTACTCTTTTTTCTCAAAAAAATTGTACATGACCTTTTTTTAATATTTGATTATTTTCAACACATTTTATTTTTAACAAAAATCTCTATTATCAAAGTTTTACTTTTGCCATTGTTATTTTTCACAGTTATCGAATACAAAGGGTTTGCCGAAAATGGGACCAGCATAAGTTTTTTACTGTTCTTTGTTTCATTCGAGGGGAAAAAATTAAGAAAAAATTGCAGTAGATTTTGAGAAAAGAATAGTTTAAAAATTGGCTGTATTTCACGCAAAATTACGCGAAAACTATTCATATTTTCGAAAAATTGTACAGAACCTTATTTCAATATGTCTTTAAACAACAGATTTTATTAACGAAAAATAACTCTATTCAACTTAATAGATGTAGGAAAACTCCGAAAAAGTTCTAAAGTTTTGCAATTTACGAAAAATTGGATATTTCAACGAAAAAGATATCCACGCCATTTTTAGAGCTTTTGACACTATCCTAGGACAAAGCGTAATCAAAAAAATGTAAGCCATTTGTGGAAATATTCGAAAATGTCGAGGCTTCATGTAAAGTTCCCCTAAAAATGAAAACATCCGTTTCAAACTCGCATGACTGAGTTCGCTCAGACCGATTGGGGGATATCAAATTTGGAGGCGCTAGCGTTGATCACACACAGACAGACGTTTTGCCGTCAAACGATGCTTTGGTGTCATCTACTTTTGTGGATCTATCTTTGGTGGATCTATCTACTTTTTCGTTACCGTCAAGAGTTGATTTTTTTCCGAAGAATAGCAGTTTTTTTGGGCACGATTACAATACTTTCTTTTCTTTTGAAGTAAGGCGACAAAGTAAAACAAAGATCTAGAAAACGTATTGCCAGTATTGCTATTAGTATCTCCCAAAGATATTTCATTTTGAATAAAATCTCTAGTTTTTCTACTATTATTTTTTAATTTTTTCTACGCTTCTTCATTCTTTGTCAAGACATTTACAAATACTCAAAACGTTCCTTACCAACTGAAAGGATCACGACAACCGGAATATTATTCCTCGTAAGAACCTGTGACAAAGTGATATTACATTCAATACTTTCATTATTTAGGAATTTTCACTGAAATTTATTTATAATATCTACATTTTATCATGGAAATATCTATTCCATTTCTAAAAATGTGTAAAGGGTTTTTATTATAACCATGCAACTGGAATTATTTATTTACTCACATTTAATTATCTTCAATTCATTTATCTTGGCGTGCGTAGCTGGAAGGGATTACTTAAATGGATTAACACCGTCTCGATGATTATTACTAGGGGGCGGATTTCAATGAAATCTCATTTTGTTTCTTTTCACTTTAGAACAATGCCGTTCGGTATAGAAATTCATTTTATGTTATGACGAAACGAAATGACACGTCATATTTTTGCATTTTTCGTTGATTTCGACTAATAAGTTATTTTTACGTCATATTTAATGCATTTTCGGTGATTTCGTCGATTTTAATTTCATTTTAATAGTACTTGCTTCAAACAATATTTACGAGATGCAACAAATGTTCACAACAGTTGTCAGCCGTTTTGAGTACTATGTAATCTAAGGTTGCTGTGACGCCTATCGGCGCCATTTGTCAGTTCGGCTGATTTCGCGATAAATAAAGGCAGAGATTTTCTTTTCATGAATAGTCCAAACCAAACGTTTGCAAACTTCAGTCCACTTAAAGAAAAGGAAGAACTCTCGATTACATCAGTAATATATTCAACAGCTTCAGTTGTTCATGTCAAGTGGTTTTGAGCAAAATTTTTAAGTCATTTTCCCTTGTTTTTAAGGCATTTTTGAAACATTTTAAGAGCATTTTATTGGTCATTTTTGGCAATGTTTTAGGTCATAAAAATCCGCCCCCTGATTATTACCATTTCGTGTCTGAGCGTATGCGAGGGAGGCTACCCTACTCTCCTTTCCTGAGAGGATATCACGTGGTAGAGGAGCTATTTACTTCCTAGTATGAAGAATGGTCGGGTGAGTTGAATGGTAGTGAGTGAGTTGATAGACGAATGATTATTAATGGGATGATGTTCAAATGAGATGCGGGATGGCTTCAAAAGCCACCACACCGTAACTATCTGGTGAAAAAAGCCTTCCATGTATTGACTTGAGTCCTGAATCCTCGGTTCCGGGAACTGAGGACTGCTCTAAACCCCAGGCCCACGGAGCCCGGCGTTCTGACATTATTTTCAGGTTTCGTAGATCTTTCGGCACTGGAGCAGCAAATCGAAACCCACTGAAGCTTACCGATTGGATTTCGGTTTAAAAAGAATGGACGAGAGTTAAGCGCTGAATTCAGAACGTCTGTAATATTTTCTGTTCTATTCTTCAAATTACATCTACTGGGTGCAGAAAACAGATAAAGAAAATAATTATTTCCTTTGTGATATTGCAACAATCTTTTCTTTCTTTTAGATGCCATTCCGTATACGCACTAGTCGATACACATATGATATTTGTTATTTGTAATTGCTGCAAATGCTGCGTAAAATTACCGCGTAGATTATCGATCTCGTGTTTTTTAGGTATTTTTTCAATTCAATGGGCGTACAACGTTTACCAAGTGCGCATCTCCTGCTTGAACTAAAAGTTGAGTGATTGGTTGATTGATTAGTGTTTCTGGGCGCGTCAACTGCTAAGGTCATTAGTCCTGTAAGTGTAGTACATGTTTAATTGCTGGAGGTGGCGGTGATCCTTCCCCACTGGATGGCGAGATCTGGCGCCGACCTAGGGCCTGTGGGGTTTTCCCCAACTAGATATCTTCCATCATCGCATCCATCATCCCAACCGGGACAAGCACTAAGCTTCCGAATGGTCATCTGACACGTGTGGTAGTACAGTGTTTGTATGTGTAAATGTATGCATGTAAGGGGTGAGGTTAGGACAAGGAAGGTAAGATCACGGGCGGTCCTTAGCCCGTTTGTTAGGGTACTGCTCCCGCATTCGCCTGGTAATGATCGGAGAAACCACGGAAAACTACCTATCAGAGAAGAGGGTCGCTAAAATTCTCGTCCAGACTTGAAGTCTGGGAGTGTGCGGAACGAGCGTGTGAAGGCGCAGCGCTGCAGCGATAAGGCAGGTTGTGGAAGGGCGGCAGCGCATGCACTTTGCACCTCCTCACGAGATGCGTCGCTTCTAACTGCATCTCCATGAACAACGTATCTCCAATTTTGTGGCAGATTTTAAGAAAACTTTCCTTTTTTATTTGATTATCGAATATTGTGTTCACAGCAAATGGTAGAACTAGCATATTTGCGAAAATTAATAAATTAAGTAAAGGAAAGAAATGACGATTGTAACATAACTCTGAACTAATTCTTGATTAAACGAACAAAAGAGTGTATGTTATTTGCCAAGCAAATAACAAAGTTAACCAAGCAAATAACTAAAGTAGATTCATTCGTTCAATGGGGATACGTGGGGGTTTCATGTGAAAAAAATTCAAGGTACTCCGTTCAAGTTAAGCAGCCACGAAAATGAATTATCATTTAGCTTCTCGGTGATTGATAACTATTATTGGTCTTTGCTATTACAAGAGGTAGTTCTGAAAGAGGGATTTGCTGGGATGAAAAATTGCCATTAAATTGTTTTGAGAAAAGTACTTTGTGGTTGTATTTGTACACATTTATTTGCTATTCAAATAGATGTGTATAAAACTACCAGTAGTAAAATATATCGGTATTTAGTCTGCTCAAGGCCAAGAGCAAAACGCTTGAAATCTCGATTTTAGGAAAATAATTCCCGAGCCTTGCGCTAGTGTGCTAGAAAGCGCGCACACTCATAGAATCTAATTTATGTCATTTAATTGATTATTTATCAACTAGTACATTCTACAAAGAAATATATTGAGTTATATATTTTTATAATTATGTAAAATTCGTTATCATATTCTGTAATCGATTAGTAACCAGCGGTAATGGGTAGTGAGATCAGTTCTGCAACATTCGCAAACAATCTAGTATTTGCACTGACGAATTTGCGTATTTTTCCAAGAGGTTATGAGTCATGACCATAAAGTACAACTAGCGAGTGCTATTATCAGAGACGTTAACACATTCTTTGAATTCTACCAAATATTACGAGTACTTAGGCAAGTGGGCTCTCTTATGGAGAACGCACTTTCATACCATGACTCGTCATTATGCGGTTAGCGTCACCGAGGAATTTCCTTCTTAGACTATTCCGTGAATGTGATTGAAAGAGGACATTCGCTTTTGAGAAAATGATGATAATATTCACGATAAGTATTATGAAAGGAATTGCTTCATTAGATAACATTGATTTTTGCAAATAATTTTTGCAAAACAATTTGGATCTGAAGAAATTTTAGAAGAAAAAACATGTTCAATATCACCAAGATCTTGTAATTACATGGCTCTTTTAGAGCAAGATTATTTTTTTATAAGCAGATAGTGAATTGACGTACATTTTTAATTCAAAATGGTTGACAAAACTATATAATTCCTAGCAGTTGACTCGATCTCTACCGACTGAAGGATGGGCCCCTCAAATGAAGTAACTTCAGAAACAGGGAGTAAGAGTCTATTGAAGCAGCATTCATAGAACAGTAAGTATGGTTTAGGGACCGTCCATAAAATACGTAACGCGAATTAAGTATTTTGAATACTCCCTATTTCCCCTGTAACGCACCTGAAACGCGCGCTGGAACCCCCTAAATAAATTCGAAACGGTAACGACCACACCCGCCTCCATTTACAATAAATAAAAATAAATTATTTCGCAGTAAAACAAATGTTAATTTTATTTGTGTAATCTATTAAAATTTATTATAATTAAACTCAGAATTAATTGACAATGCGGATCGCACATGACAATAATATTGGAAACAATTTTTTAGTAAAGGAAGAATGTAAATGGGAGAAAATTTCCGACAAGTCGTGAACACGTCGTCGTGAATGACGCATGGGCGAGAGCATACTGCGCCAATTTATTTGAATTATAGATCATGTTGTCGATCAGTTTTGAATATTTTCTTTGTAATCTAACACATTCAATCAATAGATGAAAAATATTTCCATTCATTGTAACATAATCATAACTTATAATTTATTTATGCTTTTAATTTATTTTTTTAAATATTTTGTATGCTTTAGTATAAGAGTTTTGTAAGTTTTGTAGGTTTTCGGCATTATTAAGTATAAGGCATTATTTCAGAATTTTAAAAAAATCATTAGCATTATGTAAGACTACACCAACCCCTTCCTACCCCTCTCTTTAGCGTAATGTAACTTATGTATGTCCCCTTATGAGTAGAGACCGGATTTTTATGTAATTACATATTTTTTGTCTTTCTACTTACTGTTCTCAAAATTGTAATCTTGGCGAATCATAGCCCTCCTAACACAATATCGAATTTTTTCGTTACATATTTTTACATATTTAGTACTACATTACATATTTTACATATTTTGCTGTTTTCACAATATATTTTCTTATTTTATCTATTTTCTTCAATTTAATTTCATATTTTTATGAAAAGATGTATTTTTTTAAAAAATCAGCATTTTCCCTACATTATTTGGCAAGTCTACGTGTCTAAAATATAATTTACACCGCGTTTTGTGATATGTAACCTTAATTTCTGAGAAAAATTTGCTATCGTCAACGTGTAACACTTCGATGAGGATGCTTCAGTGTTTGTTTGCTGGTCGTAGATCTGGCCAGTTAGTGCGATGGCTTCTATTGCGATTAGTCTGGCTGCTAAACTGCGGTCCTGGATTATAATAGATTACGCTTTTACTACTGACGAAAAAGTGGCCTGATATAAAGTGAGCAGTTTTCCTAAATATAATTTTTGCTATGTAAATGGTTTTTAATTAGAGAATTTTAATATTACATATTATATTGGATTTTACATATTTATTATGTATTCTGACTGTTTTCATTACATATTTTGACGTTTAATACTACATATTTTTCCGGTCTCTACTTATGAGCTTACCATACTCCTTGAATACTCTCTCAGAAACGCATTCATGTATGGACCATGGTGAATGGCTCTCTCTCAATGGTTGTCTCATCCTTTCTCATGAGACTATCACATTGGTCAATTAATTCGTAGTTCTTTGTTCAATTAAATGTTAAATATGTTTTGTGGAGATCGCAGCACTCTGAAGCTCACTTGATACAAAAAAAGGTCTTACAGTGCAATAAGAAAAACTTAGGATGTGAAATAAATTACTACTGAAGAACAATTTTCTGTTTATTCATATATCAGCTTTTCTTACATAAAAATGTAAAAAAAATTAGAATTAGAATCAAATGTAGCTGGTCAAGGAAGAAAAAACTTAATTGGTTAGTGCGTATAGGGGAGGGTTCAGCTCGTTTTGGATGGCATGGTCTGAACGTAAACCCATGTTATTAGATACTGAACCTACAAGGAAGTTAGGTGCTCTTTTTCGATAATGCAAAATTTTGATTTGGTTAATCAAAGAACTCTGCTAATAAGGTTTAGTGGAATGCTAATATGAAAATTAATACATTAATAATAAGAGTAGGGCACCCTCATCATTTATCCTCTAAGTAATAATCTAATTACAATGTACGGATAGAGGCATACTATATAATGCAATTCTTCCACATTGAGCACAGATTTTATACACTCAATGCTCTTACGGCATCCCTAATTTCAAGCAAGAGCTCATAAGCCAAAATTATACAGCTGATTCGTAGAAATGAGTATTATTTTTATTTTTGATAGAGAATAATGAATTATGAAAATATCCAGTTAATTTCTTTCAGATTCTAATTTCATCCAACTACACTCGTGCAGTAAGAGAGTGGATATTGATCGAGCCTCGATGAAGGGTACGCTTGTCTTTGATTGCTGAAGTATGTTATAAAGGCATTTTTCTACTTTGGATTGCGTGACGCGAATTGCATCACTGCAAGAGCCCTTTTGTAAATCCGATCTTATCACTTATCACAGGAGTTGTGAGATTACGGCGTGTGATAAAGAACTCATAAGTATGCTTTTGTCCTGTGTTTTTATCTGCAGCGCTGCTTCGCTTAATAAACACATTTCTGTGAACATAATATGTAACGTTTACATTGGTATGATTCTGTGAAAATACTTATATAAATAACATATCCACCATATTTTCAACGTGTCTTAGTAGCATAAATCCATGGTGATATAAACATTTCTAGATTAGAAACTATACTAAGTCGTGGTGAAGTTGTTTTCTCACCTTATACGGCCCTAAAGCAAGAGAGAGTTCAAGTCCTAGAGCACATTTTATTGTTTCCAAATCGGAAGGATAAAGTCAGTTGAATAGCACTTGATCTGAATATGCAAAGTATGCACCCCTCGAGCGGCTCAAAGCTTCATTACATGAATTATGGAAGGTTTGGGGAAAAGAAAAAAAGGCATAGTAAACAATTAAAAAATCAGTCAAAATTGACAGAAAAATAACTCAGTGATGGTTGCTTATTGCTTTTAGTATGTGATGGAAATGATTAGAAAATAAATAAGAGAATACAGCAAACTTATTCTTCGCCCTTTCAAAGAAAGCTTTATGTAAATGAATGACGCGAAGTTTCATTCATGAAGTACCACAGTCAATTTAGGTTTCTGCTTCATCATCGAAAACAAATTCAACGGCAGCAAGGAAATATTTTTCTTCACGTGTCGTCTAATCAAATGTTGAATGTCATCTCACTAAGAAAGTAAACAGTTACAAGGAACTTAGTTGCAGTGGTAAAACTATAGTATAGTAAATAATTATAGTAATAAAAATAGGTTTATAATATCATCTCCTAAAATTGAACTGAACATTCTAAAAGAAAGTTTTGTAAAGATAATCACCCTAAATCAACATCAGCAAAAAAAATAGGAACACTGTCTAATAAAGCATCTCATGGCTTTGTTCAAAAATTGAATGATAACCTAAAAAAGAAAAAAGTTGGGCAAAAGAAAGTCACTTAGTTTCAGAAAATCTAATCACAAAAGAAGTTAACCCTGAGAAATCAATATATCACGAGAAACACCATGTGAGAATATGAGTTTTCAATATTCTCTCCCTGGAATGTTTTGGCGCGTGGTGGGAGACGACAGGAATCGTAATAGTAGGAATTGCAAAAACTAGGCAGCTATCTCACGAAAAAGGGGGACCCCGCACGATCCTTCCTCTTCCTTGTCGCATCCTCACCCCTTACACACACTCACATTCACTACACTACCACACATGCCAGGAGATCGGTCGCGAGCTTACAGCTTGTCTCGGCTGGGGGCGGTGCCCCGCTGCGCTAGTGGGAGATCCTTGGTTGGGGAAAACCTCGCTAACCGACGGTAGGTCGGCGCCGAAACTCGCTTCCTAGCAGGGAAGATCATCGCCACCTCCCGAGAGAAACATGCACTACACTTACGGGAAAACCGCCCGGGCCCGCCTCCCCTCCCGATCAATCAACCTGAAAACCAGAAGCACTTACTTGTCGTTGGTGCAGGGGTCCCCATAGGCGATGGCGAAAGAGCCTTGCGGCGCAGGCTCCGTATTGTTGAGGAAGTGCACCTCGAGCAGCAGGCTGGAGTCGTGACACTGCTTGTCCGCCATGAACACCTGCCCTCGCGGGCAGCACTTGGCCACGCAGGGCAGGCCCTCGCCGCCCTCGCACGGCGGGACGCCGTCGCCGGACGGCGACCCTGCGGCCGCGACAGGCGCTGAGGCGGCGGCGGCGTCGGTGTCCGCGTTGGTGTCGTGCGCGGCCACGCGTGCCGTCGCCAGCGCACACCCCAGCACCACCACGGCCAGTAGGAGCACCTGCGCGCCGCGCATCTTCGCCTCGGTGGCTCCGCGCGAGCGCACTGACTGACTGGCTGCCTGGCGGTGGCTGCGGCCGCGCCGGCGCCGCCGCCGCCGCCGCCGCCGCCCAGAGCGTCGCGGCGCTCCACGACGGCCAAGGACGCCCCGCGCCGCTCCCCGCGCCCCTACGCGACGCACGCCGCGTCCGCGCGGGGCGCCACCGGCGGCGCGCCGCCACGCTGCCAGGTAGCGCGGCGCAGGGCCGTGCTCACCGCAGGTCCGCCAAAGAAAATTCCCTCCCCCATGAACATTTTCGTGAAGCGGTTTGTTTACTTGTGCTCAAGAAAAATCCCTTCCCGATAAATATTCTGTTGAAGGTAGCCTCAAAGATTTTTCCTAATCAAGGTAAATAATTGTTGTCTGAGCCAAACATACAAATGAACATTACTTACAGAATACCAATTTATTCCACACACGTGCAAACATGTCATATATTTGAAAACAATGTATTCTAAATCTAATAATTGTCCTTATATGCTACGTTTATTATTTATTTATTTTGTCAAAAAAAAAAACAGTAAAAACTGTATATGACGTGTGGGGAAAGAGATTTACCTGCGCACGTTTATTAAGATACTTTCAATAAAATGATAATATCAACTTGTGGACTAATTTTTATTTGGTGATGTTTTAGAAAATTGTAAAGTGACTGATGTATAATCAAAAGCACTGCGGATTTCATGGACTTTCCATCTCTTCTTTTTAGGAACCTCGAATCCCTAACCTTGATGCTTGCAATGTCTCAATTCGGCCCCGCGTTCACTCGAAAGCCCTGGCGGTTTAGTCGCGCTTTTCAGATTGAGCGGTCATTCGAATTCTCTGAATTCACGATCATACTTCTATTGTGTATCTGTCAGTGGTCACTTTCATTTGACAGTCTTATCGAGCATATTTTTGCAGATTTCTCTCCAAGAGAAATGAAGCTATTTATCTCTTATATTTGTTTAAATTACTCATTTTTGGACACGTTTTTATTGGTTTTTTAAGACGTAAATTTAGATAAAAATGCTTCAAGAAAGTCTTGACCAAGGTAATTAACTCTTGTTTGAATAATAGAAACATCATTCCCACACTGACGTATCCAAGGGGGAGCCTCATGGGGCTACAGTCTCTGCTTCCCCGGAGAAGTGGATGACTCATATTCACAAATTATTTCATTTCTACTAATTCTAAATCTTGTTTGCGCCACAGCGCCGCACCCATTTTTTTTCCGTTGCCCCCAAAAAGAAGTAGTCAATTTCAACGGTTTGTTATCGAATCTCTCATATTGCTTCTTGTAAATGTTATTACTTAAGTAGATGAAGACATCCTAAATAAAACATAAGAACGTGTTGGCATTCGTGAGTACTAGATGTTGAAAAACCCGAGATAGGACATTGTACCCTCCCGGACAGGGTGTATTAATGACTTGTGTCGGTTTAGACTCCTCTTCTAAAACCGTTCTTAGTTGCTATATGCCTGTGGCTAAGCCGGAGGGAAAGACCGGTATAAAGCAAATGGTTTAGCGCTAAAAGTCGCAAAAACATGCTACCAGAGAGCTCCAACAATGTCTCTGTGCGCAGGGGTGAGACAATCGGCGAGCGCTATGCGCACAAAACTAAGTTGGGCGTTAATGTAAGTTCTGTGTTCGACCATCGATCTCATTCATCTTTTGTCTGAGAAATGTCTTCCAGGTGAAAACTGGGGGTAAAAAATAGGGTCACGAAAATATCTTTTTTACTAACAATAAGATGGTCGCAACTTTTCAAATATTTTACTCAATGGAAAATGGTATTTCACTTGCCATTCGATTATTAAAGACAAAGTGGAGTGCGAAAGCATTTCATTATTTCATTCTATCTGGATAGTGTCTATTATTCATAGTGAAGTCTGAGATAAGGGATGAACACACTCGGTAAACACGACGGTCTCGCTCGCCTTTGTTTGCTGGTCTCTTAAGTCGTATGCCGAGGGCGCACACTGTCGCCCAGTTGCTCAGAGCAATACTAGTGTTGCTCGTCGCGTATTTCCTCCTGTGAGGCGGTCTACACGCCTGCCGTTGTTTTCACGTGTCACGACGTGGGCTCGTCGCTACATGCAGCTCTCAGCAGAACTACACACGGAACAGGTTTAGGCCACGGACTCTCAGGATATGGGCCATCACGAAACCAAATCCTAAAGAAAATCAGGAGACGATGACATTCGCTCATTATAGTCCATGGGAATTATTGTCACGCTCGTATTTGCCAATCAAAACGAACGTGTAAAATAGCCAGTGACTCCTTATTCCGTCTCTTAAGATACCGTAGTACAGTCTGTATACGTATGGCATTGATCATCTGGTGATATTTATTTTAAAAAGGTCAACAAATGTGTAATACCGATTTGTCAGCTCCTGATGTTATTCAACTTAACGCGTTCGACATTAATGTAGGTACGATATCAACTGAATTATTTTCAGGATGGTGTTTTTTTATATACAGCTAGATTATTTTATAAGTTTCTATTGCATGATCGTAATTTTTGAAAAATGTTTCCAAATTTGTGCGCAGTTTCAATGGCCCTGAACTGCATGGAAAATCATTTGCATTTAAATTAATATATAACAATACAAATATATTTCACTTTTACAAATAGGCAGCATTGAGTGCTTTCGCAGTCTTTAAATTAGGAATAAAATGAAGTTAACAAGCAACAAACAATGTTTCAATTCATGAAACATTGATTTCGTTAACGTTGAAATCAAAAGCGACTCTTTCAAAAACCCAGAAAAATACTTTCTCCAAATTTTCTTTTTGCGCGAGGACATTTTGTTTTACCGAAATTCTTCTAAAGTCACAATATGGCAAAATCGTTTTGGTTCAGTAAAATTTAGAAACAGCAAGAATTATGGTCCCTATGGCTTTCTTGAAAATTATTATCGTAATAAAAGGATATCAACCAATGAAATTTGTTGGCATTGATGCGATGTTCAGCGAGGGGTTTTATTTTCAGGCAGTCATTAAAAAAAACGTATTCCTCCTATTACCCAACCTCCTAAATGACGTCTCCAATATATTTAACGCGATCTCAAAATATTATTAATTAAGAATAAATAATTTACTGACACTATCTCAGTAAGCTTAATTTTTGGTGATGAATTACTTTTACAAAGAATATAGCCGATAAAGGAGGTGAAAAGTGTCACCAAATCAGCAATAATCGCGATACTCATATAAAAGAGAATAAGAAACCTTAGATTCCTTAAATATCTGTTTCCTAGGGCAAGCTGTTGCAGAGATACAATAAGAAATGTGTTTTTAACAATTTATATTTTCTCAGCTTCTATTGCATGTTTCCGGCTGACGATACGTTTAATACGACTTCCATCAAGACCACAGTAAGATCCAAAACTGTGATGGGATTGGTTAATCAACCTCAAGAAAACGAAGTTTAAATTTCTTCTCGAACGGAGAATTCACTCAGTGATGAATAACGCTAAGATTGTTCAGGGGCTGTAGTTCAGGATCTCGGCCAAATGGAAGAGCCCATGAAGAAAGAAAAACTCAATAGTTCTGGTAAAGCTTTGAACCAATCATTTTTTAATCGGATTACGTTATTCATAAAGTTACAAATTATTCATCCTCCATTGGGTTGTTATTGGAACAAATTAAGAAAATATGAACGAAAACATATAGAGCCTTGAGTATTTATAAATTGATGAAGTGATTAAAACGTGTAGTGCTCAGTTTAACAGGCTTATGAAAGAAACTTTATTTTGTATTTTTTGTTTCAAAGATTTCCCTCCACAAGTTTACTCCTAGAGATAACCTCATCATGAAATACGGGTTGTAATAATCAGAACGAAATGTATCAAATGCAATGAGTTTGTATACGTAGATAAACTTGTTTGAAAATAATATATGTATTAGGATATGTATTGTAAAAATGTAGACTACATATCAGAGATTCTACCAGTGTGGTTATACGTTTGGTCACTGTGGTTAAACTAAGGGAACAGAACAAGGATACTTAAAAACCAGAATGTCGATCGGTGGTTAACTACATGCATTAAAACTGGCTTATGACGGAAGGTGACTATCAGAGCATGTCAGCAAGATTTTTCACTTGCAAGTTAAAAAAGAAACTCCACGGAGGGAAGAGGAATCCCAGAATTGAAAAAAATAGAAATGTTTTATTTTTTTCGGGTTTGAACTTGAAATACAAAGTGGTCCCGGACGCAGTGAATTTAGCACTTCCATCCAATGCAGCAGTCAGCAAATAGTTTCGGGGAGGTTTACAAAAGTACGTTCTAGAATCTAGACTAATTTAATGGGGTCTTTGGACGTCACAATACAAAACTTTGCACAAAATTTTTCACGTAACTTTTTACGTTTCGTTTCATAAACGAAATGTTGACACATTTTCCTTTTTAAGCGATATAAAACAATTATTTTTTTGTAACTGTTTAGAATGAGTGTTAAGTTGATTCATTTAACGTTCTCAATTACTAAATGAAACACAAATAACCATGATGATCCAGTAAGAGATAAGATTATTATTTTATTAGAGATTTTAGCCTTTTAGCCTTTTAGCCATTTTCCCATTTCTACTTCAATATCGGCTGTGGTTAAGGCAGATATAGTTCAACACTACGGGGAAGTTTCATGATTGGTGGGATAATTTCAGTAAATAATGATGGGTCATAATAGAGCGTTGGCAAGTTCATGAATCAATCCTACACACACATGACACGAGTCGAACCAAAAAATTAAATTGTTAACGATAAGCGAATAATATCTCAGAATTATGTTTATGTACCAAAGACAACATAAGGCCATCTACGGACCGAAGCCGATGAATATAACCGAAGAAGCTTCATCGGTACTTGCAGCTCGCTCGAAAGACATCTTATCTTTATCGATTGGTAGTTGGGTGTGGGGTGATGATAATAGTTGGGTGATGAAGACGACGACAACGATGTGGTTGAATGAGGGGGGTGAAAGGGGGAGAATGCCGAGAAACCCTGGCGCAAAGCCGTTCTCTCCACATGAAATTCCAAAGACAACGTCCAGGATTTGAACTTCGGTACCCAGAGGCAGGTGGGTAATCTGTCGCTCCAGCCGCGAGAGAGAAATAGGGTGAGTGTGTAGATCGGGCTACATTTGGTGAACTCCCATTCCGGAGGATGGCCTGAGCGGGAAACCCGCTAGCCCTTTTAAGAACTCATTATTTCGGGATATGTGGTAACTCTTCTCGTGCTGTTTACACGTTTGTGTCTCTTGTTTAACTGAGAGAGATGCCCTCTCAAGGCAACAATTGCGGCAACAACGGGAATGGCAGTACGGTGGAGACAGTGAGCTGCTAATCACATTAGCTCGACTTCCCTTATCTCTTGTTTCTCTTTTTCTCTCACATATCTAGGAATGTTCTCCCTCCCTCCCTCTCTGTCTATCCAGACACTGGTGTAAATAAATAGCCCTCAGATGCACTTATGTTTATCTCACTCACCACGTCCCCTCCCTCCAAAAATAAGTAAATTTCAAGTCACTCAGAACTCCCAAGTGATCCCTTATCTCTAGGAATATGCTGAAGTCAGTCAGCTTCCCAAAGAGGTTCATCACGTTTTGAGATCCCTATGATACCTAAAAGGTGTTCTTTAATATCCGTCTGTCTTTCCTTCCATCTTTCTCTCTGTCCATCTGTCACGCTAACGCCTAAATTATTCGTAGTTCTTTTCCAAAATGAATTTCCTCCGGTCGATCATGACCAACTCGAAACCCTCCAATTTCCAAAATAATTCTTTGATTTTGTGGTTTCTTTACATGAAGCCTCCGGGATATTTAATTTTTTACTTTCCCGTACACGTACGTATATACGTAGTAATATACGTAGTATAGGGAAAGTTATGTAATGCTGCGCGAAAAAACGGTGGATTTTCGCCAGAAAAAAATCATTGCCGGGCCCTGATAGTGGAACGAAATAGTGGATAAATCCAGTTGGTAAATTAAGGAAAACTAGTAGTGCTACAGAATGGCACAGACTTTCTCGTATTAGTTTCCTATTTTCTTGCGTCTTCGCTAGCTATTCGGAATTGCCACAAACTCTTTCTTGCCAGCTGTCATCTATCACCGTCAATAGTACATTTTTTGTCATTTTCTTAATTTTTTCGGTTTCCTATTGGTAGAACGAAAATATTAATTTTAGAATATTAAAGAACACAAAACCCTAGTCATCAATAGCAATTTTCTTTTAACTAGTGGTGCTAAAGAATGGCACAGACTTTCCCGTATTAGTTTTCTATTTCCTTGGGTCTTCGGAATTGCCACAAACTTTCTTGGCAGCTGTCATCTATCACCGCCAAAAGTACATTTTTTTGCCATTTTCTTAATTTTTCGGTTTCCTATTGGTAGAACGGAAACATTAATTTTAGAATATTAAAGAACACAAAAACCTAGTCATAAATGGCAATTTTCTTTTAAAAATTATGTGACGTTGAAGAGAAAATGGCGTTTTAGCGCTACTAAAAGTGGGAAATTTGAAGCTCATTTTCACCGAAAATGTTTGAGTTTTCAAAATACTTTATTTGCAGTTATTTGAAGCACTTACACTCACAAATATAATAATGTTTCCAAATTGCTGGTAATGTGCATATTAAAGATGTGAGAGATCTTTCAAAAAATTTACATTTATATAAGTTTTGAAAAAACAAAAAAATAACTGAAAATAAACTTTACGTCATATTAAAGAGTGTAATTATCACTATCCGTTACAAAAGTTTGAAGAAAACATTTGCAGCCATATATGAGAAAAAGTCGTTTGAGCGTTTCTGAAAATGCGAAATTTTGAGCTACTTTTCATAGAAAACGGTCGTGTTTTCGAGAAACTTTACTTGACATTATTTAGAACACATGTACTCGTTAATATAATAATATGAAAAAATCGCTGCTAATGTAAATATTATCGACGTGAAAAACATGTGAAAAAATTTACATTTTTGTAATTTTTGAAAAAAACCGATCTATAGAGCAATATAGCTTTTATGTCATCTCATAGGGTACATTTACCACTATCCCTACCAAAAGTTTAAAGAAAAAATTTGGATCCGTTTTTGAGAAAATTTTGTTTTTGTAGTTTTTAAAATTGCACATATTGCGCGAAAACTACTAAAATTTTCAGAACAATGTACATGACCTTAAACAAAGAACTCACTTTGGTGAGCACATTTTATTTGAAGGAAAAATGTCTATCTTCAATTTTGTAGTTGGAGGACGCCGAATAAAATTCAAACTTTCACAATTTTCGAAAATTCAGAGTTATCCGTGAAAATCGGACCTATGCCATATTAATAAGTGTATTTTACTCTATTCATACAAGATATTTAAAGAAAAAATTTAGAGCCGTTTTTGACAAAAGTTTGAAAATGTTGGGGGGGGGGTTGTTTGTATTGTTTTCACTTGTCTCTCAAGTCATTAATATTTACATTAGCGGCGATTTTTTCACATTATTATATTTATATGTACATTTGCTTAAAATAATGTCAAGTAAAGTTTCTCGAAAAGTCATCCGTTTTCTGTGAAAACTAGCTCAAAATTCCGCATTTTCAGAAACGTTCGAACGCCATTTTCTCATAAATGGCTCCAATTTTTTTTCAAACTGTTGGAACGTATAGTGCCCATTGCATTCTTTAATACGACGTTCAGTTTATTTTGGAGTATTTTTTTTATTTTTTCAAAAATTACACAAATGTAATTTTTTGAAAGATCTCTCACATCATTAATATGCACATTACCAGCAATTTGTAAACATTATTATATTTGTGAGTGCTTCAAATGACTTCAAATGAAGTTTCTTGCAAACTCAAAAATGTTCTGTGAAAAAGAGCTTCAAATTTCGCATTTTTAGTAGCGCTAAAACGCCATTTTCTCTTAAATGGCTCATAATTTTTAAAAGAAAATTGCTATTGATGACTAGGTTTTTGTGTTCTTTAATTTTCCAAAATTAATATTTTCGTTCTACCAATAGGAAACCGAAAAATTAAGAAAATGTCAAAAAAACTGTTCTTTTGGCGGCGATAGATGGCAGCTGGCACGAGTAAGTGGCAATTCCGAATAGCTAGCTCAGACCCAAGGAAATAGAAAGCTAATACAAGAAAGTCTGTGCGAGTCTGTAGCACTACTAGTTTTCTCAAACATGGCTCCAAATGCTTTCTTCAGACTTTTTGTAGAGATGGTGCTCAATGCACTGGATAGCATGACATAAACGTCACTTTGATGTGTCCTTTGGTTTTTCAAAATTCAAATTTCCTGCTCTATTTCAGATATTTTCACCGATATTTCGCGATTTTTCACGAGATATAAGGTCGCAATACAACAAAAACGCTGAGACTCGGGTCCGTTTTACAGAAATATTCTGAAAATAAAAGAATAATTTCGGTATTTTTCGTGTGCAACTTCAAAAGAAATTATTGCTTATATAATGTATGTACGTTTTATTTGTAGATAGAGTATATTTACATAAATCAATATGTAAATGTTCTTACTTTAAAAAAATCAACTCAGAGCACCAGTTGGACCCAAGAATTATTAACAAATTTCAAATTTTTTCTCAAAATGGTAAAAATTTAATTTGTGTCTCTTTACAAAAGTAAAATTTAAGAGCTAGGATTTTGTAGTGATGGTTTTAGTATTGATTTAATCTGCTAATAAAAATTGTATTTTGAAACCCCTACTGCATTTTGTATGTATTAAATATATTACACAATAATTAATTATATAATCTAAGAATAAAACGGATTATTCTTGTAAGAAGGTCATTATTTTAAGGTCATATTGTTGTAAGAAGGGTCATTATTTTGAAAAAAAGTCAACAACTCGTGACTTCTTCTATCAATTCACGTGTGTGTTAGCACTCCACGCGCCATCTACCGCTTGCAAAGGGAACCACATACTCCCGTACTCTTAAACGCAGTAGTGTACAGAGGCGTCGTTCAGATGGCATTCGTATGCAGAACCAGCTACAGACAAGTTACAAATAGAAAACATATCCCATTGTAGTATTTGTTTATGTTCAATTATCATAATGTTAGAAACTATCAATCACCCAAATTTTTTAGCAGCGGCAATAAGTTGCAATAGCTAAATATTGATGTCATTGATTTTAGGGAAGTCAAAAAAACAATTAAAATCAATTTCTGCGTTTCGCCAATTTTCTTGAAAAAATTATCGACATCTCTCACTTTCATCAGGCAGAAAATTTTAAAATAGTGATTTAACTTTTCTAAGACATTTATTTGAATATTGTGGATTGAAATAGAACGTACGTGACTCGTGACTTCCTTCTGCGATTGTTAGATTTCGGTTTTTCGAAACCCATCCCCTTGAAGCTTCAAGGAATCTTTGGTTGACTTCTAAGTACACTGATATAATTATATCCCGTGTATACTATATGTATGTAGTAGCATTAGATTGCAGCGTTAAGGTCTTGAACAATGAACTGTAATAGAATATATATTTTAAATCATTATTTTATTCTCATTTATAAGTGAGAGAAGAGTAGATTAGAATTAGTACTGTAAACGTTTCATTAATATACTAACACTCATTTACAGCTGTTACTTTAGTTGTTTTTTGTTTTTTTCGAAATGGCCGGCTCAGGACACCAACTGATGTTATTGCAGGGTCTCTAACCGACAGGTTCTAGGGTTCCAGTCCCAACGGGGGTAGGAGTTTCGGCACTAGGTTGGCAGCTAGGTCGAATTCAGCCGTTCTATAGGAGAATTGGCGGAAGGAAACTTGGCGGTTACATTGATCTTCAAGAGGCGGCGAAGTAGCTTTGCGATCTTTCTTTCCTCTTCCTTATCCTATACGCGTCCCTTACTTACACACATTTACCCTTACACGCCCTACACTGCCACACATTCCAGGAGACAAATCAGGAGCTTGAATACAGAATAGAAAGAATACAGAAAGGAAATTTGACAGCGGTTACTCATGCAGAGGAAAGAGAACCGGTGTAATATTTTAGAATTTATTGAGACTTATCAAGAAGCCCAAGAACGCTGCTGCAATTGCGTCACGAGATCAGCAGCCGCCGATTCGCAATTGCAGCAAGGCCCCCACTCGCTATCTCTCTGAAGAGGGTAGCAGCACATGCTAATTGCTACGAACGTGTCTCGCTGCATTTTGAAAATAAAATTTTTAAATGAAAATAAAGCAAGCGAAGGGAATAGAAAAACACATTTTTCTGCATCAGTGACGTTGATAAAAATAGAGAGAGAAAAAGAAAGAAAAAAATGTTGGGGGTTCGATAACACTGCATCTGACACCAATGATGGGGAGAGGGACGACCCAGTAACTCGTGCAGAGGAAAGAGAACCGGTGTAATATTTTAGAGTTTATTGTGACTTATCAAGAAGCCCAAGAACGCTGCTGCAATTGCGTCACGAGAACAGCAGCCGCCGATTCGCAATTGCAGCAAGGCCCCCACTCGCCATCTCTCTGAAGAGGGTAGCAGCACATGCTAATTGCTACGAACGTGTCTCACTGCATTTTGAAAATAAAATTTTTAAATGAAAATAAAGCAAGCGAAGGCAATAGAAAAACACATTTTTCTGCATCAGTGACGTTGATACAAATAGAGACAGAAAAAGAAAGAAAAATGTTGGAGGTTCGATAACACTGCATCTGACACCAATGATGGGGAGAGGGACGACCCAGTAACTCGTGCAGGGGAAAGAGAACAAGCGTATAGTTTGTAGAATGGAGGCATCTAAAGAGAGAGGGAGCTAATCCACAAAATTCAAAATATCGATTTATGAACGTATGCGATTATGAACATATTGAATATGTCAATAAATTGATTTTTGTGGGTTAGCTCCCTCTCCCTACATGCTTCAATTTATTGTGACTTCTTCAGAGACTCCTTCATGTACTGAAGCCTTCTTCCAGAGTAGGTGGCAGCGCGGCAAGTGCTTCCGGCACCACAGGTAACGCAAGGAGAGGGGGAGGTACACGACCCTCGCCTTTTTATAGCCTCGAACAGCTGACGACGGAAAGGCAAGTGACGGGGTCACTTACCGGCGGCAACGTGTCGTGAGGACCGGAACGCCATACCGCGACACTTGCACTTACGACAGAATACCTTACCTCCATAGAGAAGGAAAGATTTTTCTCTATTGAAGTTTTAAGAAATCAGTCTATTGTATTGCACGCCTGTAGTGAAAGGAAGCGCTAAAATGTATTGCAATGAGGGAAATAGATATCAAAGGACAGGATGTAATGAATACATTGTCGGTCACCTTTCTCTTACTCGTTAACTATTTAAAATGTTAACAAATTTAATGTCCATAACGAAACAAACTTAACAGTGAGAAACAACTGGTTATCAGAAACAAAATTTGCAAATTAAAAACGGCAAAAAACATGCCATATCATTAGAGACATAGCAACAGCGACGGCCAGCCAATGTCATCTAGGTTACATGTGTTCCAAATGGCATTGGTCCAGCAATTTATTCGGTTTTAATACGGCTGTCAGAACATAAACTGGCACGTGGAATGTAGGGATGTTTCCATTACGTATATTATCTATTCTGTGGCTTAAAGCTTGTCCCGGCTGGGGTGGTGCCTGATGTCCAGAGATTTTTTTGGTTACCTCGAAAAATCAATTTAGGCGTTGCGCGAGTCATTGAATTAATTAAATTTTCCGTACCTAATTATTTTGATTCAAAGGAAATTAAGGATAGGATTGATTTATTGTTGGAACTAATCTCGCGGCTGGCGACCGTAAATGTTTATTATTAATTCATTTTTTGCCATTTACTTTAAATTAACCACCTGTTATTCCTCTACCACGTTGTGTTGTCAGAATCCATGTTTTGTGAGTCATTGAGACCGAAAAATCGATTGAGAACAAAACTGTCGGTCCGTCTAACTGCGGGAGACGCTGGCCGCTTTTTTACAGAATTTTTGCAGGATTTTTACAGAAAATGATATTTCCTAATCGATTTCACTGATGTTGGGGCCCCTTGGATTTGAAATAGATATTTTAATTTTCGGAGTTTCTTTACATGAAGTCCCTGGTAAATTGATTACATTTTTGGCCTCGGATAGCATACAGGACGCTTAAGAGAAATATGCAAGTCTCATTTCCCTAACTTTTCGAAAATTGCAAAAATTCAAGAATTTTTCGGTTTCTTTCTACAAGTACATGAACAATTTTTCGAAAATATGAAAATAATTTCAATTAGAAAAATTTTGGATACATATTCCGCACAATAAATGTCATCCATGTGTGACATTATTGTGTAACAAGTTTTTTTTAATAATTCAAGAGACCATTAATCACCAGGTGAGAGAATCCAGTGAGTCTGTTGGTTTCCAATCTGAAGGGATATAGACTCTTATTTGATAGACTCGTGGCTCGTCTCCGAAGGTAGCTCACTCACCTCGTACGCCAATATGTCCCCGCGGCTGCCAGAAGTACTGAGAACCTTGTCCGGTCTTTATAGTTTGCTTTTATAATTTTGGGAATGCTTTGTGCAAGGGAAAATGGGCTCGGTGACTGTTAAAGCACGATATTGAAAGATTGAAGAGAAAGCCGAAGGGGTGGTTTTGCCCTCTTGGATCACAGGAATGGAATTCTGAATCACAGGATTGGAATTCTCCCACAGACAGTGGCTGAATTCGTTCTCGCTTTCTAGCTAGTGTCGAAAACATTGCCACTCCCGGGACTCAAACCCTAGGCGTTATTGACTATAACATCTTGCTCTCAAAATTACCTTCGTATGGAATTCGTGGTATTGCCCTAGATTGGATAACTTCTTACCTTAAACATCGGACTCAAAGAGTAGAAATACCATACTGGCAGGAAAGGATATTACATACTTATAATTCCAATTCTTTGCCAATTGAGCATGGGGTTCCGCAAGGTTCGATCTTAGGTCCTTTTCTCTTTCTGTTATATGTAAACGATATGCCCTCGTCTATTAAAAATGGAAGAACGGTTCTGTTTGCTGATGACACGAATGTTCTTTGCAAAAAAGAAGCAGTAAATAGTACAATTTTAGAAGTTTCAAATTGGTTTAATAATAACAAATTAATTGTTAACGAAAGAAAAACTGTTTCAATGCATTTTTGCATCTCAAATCGGAAATCGCATGTTCCATTGAAAATGAACAATATGCAATTAGCTGATGTTGAGGCAACAAAATTTTTAGGTCTTTCAATTCAATCAAACCTCAAATGGAATGTACATATAACAGAATTAAACACTAAATTAAGTTCATTATGCTACACATTCAGAATTCTTTCAAATTCTGTCAGCCTTCATGCAGCTCGTTGCGTTTATTTTGCAAATGTACATTCCCGCCTGAGATATGGCATAATATTCTGGGGAAGCTCATCCTGTAGTATTCAGACCTTCAGATTGCAAACGAAAATTATTTGAATAATGAAAAAATGCCTTCCACGTGATTCCTGCAAGCCTCTTTTCATTGAGCTGGAAATCTTACCATTGCCTTGTCTATTTATTTACGAATCTGTAATATTTGTCAAAAATGACCTACTTAACGGAGGGAACATGTTTTCATGCAATATTGATATTTATAATTACAACACACGCCATAGAAATCACGTGCATCAAGTGTCAGTATCAACAACTCAGTACAAGAAATCAACATACAATACATGTACGTTACTTTACAACGCATTGCCAGATGACATAAAACAATTAAAGTCGGTACACAAATTTAAGTTAAAAGTAAAATCTTTTCTGCTGCAAAACTGTTTCTATACAATTAGAGACTATACTGATCGTGAAAAAGAAAAATAATGTTTATTGTAACAAAACAAAGATATATAATGAATTAGTTTACGTTTGTATTGTATACATTTAAAAAAAATATTTAATACGCCTGTAACAAGTAATGTACTTCAGCTTCCGGGTCAATGACCCCCATCTCGATCAGGTTTTTGTCCAGTTTCCCTGATCCATTGAGCAAATGCTGAGATGGCCCCTTGTTTTGCTTCTGGACGTAAATGTAGCTTCACTGTGCGCACATTTTGTTGAGCACTCCTTTTGTTTGTAGTTCATTTACCGTTGAAATTGATTTTCTATAACTCGGGAACAAACATTTTTCAAATATTTTTATTTTTCTAAAATAATTATTTTCTAAATTCATTTTTTTCGTTTTTTTTGTTGTTTTTTTAATTGTGGCCGTCAAGAAAATGTGCGTAGATAAATTTCTTTCCCCACACGTCATATACAGTATTGACTGTTTTTTTTGACAAATAAATAAATTCTAGACCCAGCCGCTCAGAGGCATTGCAATGCCATCAATTGATACCCTGAGTCACCTCCGCCGGTGTCTGTGAGAAAGAAAGTATATTGCTTATTGTGTTTGTTTTGTATTATGTACTCCCTATTATATACATGACTTCTTGTGAAAATATTGGTATTCAAAAGTGCAATTTTGACTCCGAAAAAAAGAACCGCTCCTCATTTCTGGTGTAACAGGTTCCTAATTCCGTTTTTGGAATTAGTATGAGGAATTAAATGACTAGATTATAATGTGCATTGCTACTTTAATACACTTACACCAATAAGGGATAAGACAAAAAAACATTTTTAACAATTTGATATGCCATTTTTTTGTGCGTAGATCATGGTTAAAAACCTGAAACTGATTTTTTCGATACCTGCATACAGACAATGGAAGTTCTTTATACATTTTACCGAGAAGCCATTAGATGTGTATGTTGACTATTGTCCTTCGCCTACATACATTCCTCATCTTACTCATATTCTGGTGAAGAATCATTCAATGGAACTTCAAGGCTGGAGTCTGAATCTTCTTCGCAGAATTACTTTCTTGCTATCTTTTTCTTAGGCTTAATGTTCTTTTTGGACTTGAGAGTATTCGGAACAGACATTGATACTAACAAATCTTCCTCCTTTTTCTTTTTGACAAATGTTTCCTGCAACCGTCATTTAAAAGAAGAAATCGTCACCACAGCTGTCTTCCTCAGCCTTGCTGGTGGTTTTGAAGGCGGGATTGTTGGAGGTGGTCTTATTCGGAATGACGAGGCTATTTCCATTTCCTCGTTATTTGCTAGTGCTTATACTCCTGAGGTTTTACATAACTTCCTCATCTGTTTGCTGATTAGAAAATCCAAATTTTATGAAATCATTAGCAGCAACTTACAATGCAGCAGCTCTGAAGTAGGCCCGTCCCATTCGAGGTCCTAGGGTTTCATCTTTAAGGCACTGAAAACGATACCGTAGGAGGCAATTTTCCATCTCTGGTGAATAGACATTCTTAAAAGGAGTCATGAAGGATACGTCCAGAGACTACACAAGATGCTTCGAGTGGGGTGGTAGGCAGTGGCTTCTCCTCACTCCGGATCAGTGGCGTCTCCTCATTCTGGAGTGGTAGGCAGACGAATGTAACACCCGTCTCACAGGCACGATCAATGACATCGATGTTGCTGGTGTGTGAGTAGTGCTTAATAAAAATTAACAGCACTGGATCCTCTGGTGTAGGCTGTACAATACTTATGAAATGTTCAAACCTCTCGTTCAAAAGATACAGCTGTATCCATCAGATGGATGACATTCAATACTCGTTGCAGCTGCTAGAGGAGTTCCATTTGGTAGACTTTTATCCCTGTGTTTTTTTTAGGAAAGATTATAAATGGTGGTATTAAATGACCAATCGGATGAAACAGTTGTCATGAGAGCGCCCCGTTCTGCAGAAGATATGTTCTATACCACGTCTATTCTCGTTGGCTTATGACTAGGGCTCGGACTTGTAAGTGCTAAAAAACGGAAAATATTTATTTTTTGTGCTTAAAAAGTGTAAAAATGTGATGAAACGACAAAAATATTTATTTATTGTTCTTTTAAAACAACTAAATCATAAAATACATAAAATTTCCAATATTCTAATTAGAACTGCTAGTATTGTAGGTGCTAAATAGAACAAATATTGCTTAAAGTACTACAAATTGTTCAAAGATAAAATAGTTTTCCATAAATGCAAAAACTACGAAATTAATCACCTAGTTTTCCGTAACTAATTAGACAACGAAGAACTGTTGCAATGGACGACAAAGACTGAATTCCAATTTTCCATCTTGTAGTTGTGATGATTACGACGGAACAATAACTTGTATTTTGAAAATGTAAGTTCAACATGACATGATGTCATTCTTGTGCGTTGTAACATGCAATATCACCGGTATTTACAGTTTTTAGATGTTCAGAGTCGCCTACAATGGTCCCATTTACTAATATAAATAACTTTACGCATCATTTGAAAGACTTCATTTTTGTTAATACATCCGAAGAATTTTTGTTTAATTGCCTGAATCTACAGTAGTGTTAGAAAATGCCATTTCGACAGGCTGCGAGCCGAACCCACTCTACTCAATTCAGGGAGGTCCCACAGTAACATGTGATGTGTTGCATTCTAGTTTTTTACCATATATCCCAAAAACTCGAACGTTTTAAACTTAAAAATACTCAAAATACTCATTTATTTATATACAATTTAGCAAAATATGTTATAGTATTTGTTTCGTCGAAAATATTTATTTTTATGCTATTTAATCAATATGTTTATTTTTAGGTGATAAGCAATTCGGTGTATGGAAACTATGGGCGCTACTTGAATTTCCACTTAACCTCCAACGCTCAAGATTAAGAGGAACAAAATATGTATTTGCCTAAAAGTACAAGCCCTACTTATGACCCTCTACTTCTACCTCTATGACTGTAATTCCAGTCTCGTCACAATATCCTATGAGAAGCAATTTTCAGAATCGTGCATCATCATTCAGAACTTTAAAGAAAGCATCCTAGGTAAAATCCTCGCTCTGGCTAAGGATATGGTGTTCTAGGTAGCCTCTTTCCTAGGTAAAATCCTTAGCTCTGGCTAAGGATGTGGTGTTCGTTTCAGAAATTTTTTAAAAACATTCTTAAGGTTTTCCTCAGTGCCATTTGAATTACAAGGGCCCGAATGTCACTAGATCTTCTCCCATAAAATATTTCATTTATGACTGCAAAATAGTGAGATAAATGGCAAGATGATGATCCATTTCTTCTGGAAGTACTGCTTTTTTGCCAATGTTTGTGTTCAGGACACCATTTGTATTCGTATCCCTACATCTCCTCGCAAAATTTTAAGTCCCCTGTTCTAAGGTCGACTGAGGCACACGATAACATCGAAGGTTCTTTTCATAGTTTCGGCTACCTACGTTCGTGTCTTTTTAGTAGACATCTATAAGAAAACCCAAAAGATCAAGTATTAAAAGTTGCCACCAATAATCGGGTTCCCGAAATTGATTTACATTTCCCTAACCGAAAGTAGGAAACGTCATAGTTTGCTCTCAGCGCTCATCACATGACGGTAGACAGCTCCACGTGATTCTAGTGAATTACACATAAAGCGCAATACGTACATCTTAAATGTTTCAAGTAGGGTCTCACCTGACTTTAATAAAATTCTTCAGACGTGTGTAGAAGGAAAATTTTTCTTCGTGTTGCTCTCACTATTCACACTTTCGTGATAAGAACACGAAACTCACAACAGTGGTTCAACATGCTCTAAGTTAGAAGTTACCCCAGCCAACCACAGAGTGCAGCATCTTTCATATGAGATAGTCTGCTACTAACCGCGGAACGTTTCGTGACCGATGGCTTGGAGAAATGCGGTTAGAGCGGGTATTAGTTACAAAATCGGCCTCTAGAATTTTTGAAGCAATGTCAACCTCTGAAAAATGAAATTCAAATCTATATCAACGAATTCTATCGACGATTCTAGACGAATCTTGTTTTATTAAAATGAATGCCTTCTTATTAACTTTATCAATTTAATAAGACTCTTCTTTAGTCTTAAAAAACTATAAATCAACCTTTAACTTAAAGATTGATGAATATATGTAATAAAATGTTACAGCTGGTGAAAACGTAATAAAAATAGTTAAACAGATTATGATAAATTGGTCTCCTTGAATGTTGCGTTTTTTTTGTTGCCGTTTTCAAAGAATTTAAATTATTATTCACTCTTTTACTCTGTATTTTCTGTATAGTCGAAATACTGGCTTCAGTGCGAGCAGAAGTCCGATCCAAAGCATTATTTAGAGAATACACAAAAATCGTGTTCTCTCTTTCGAAGTCGCATATCTTCGCAACTTTCTCAACAATTTTGCGATCGCCGCTTTTATAAGTTCTTCTTTTTTTATAAATTTTTATTTTCAATCTTTTACACCCTAACCATTGGCAAATCTTTTGAAAAAGTTTTTCAATAGCATGTGAGGAATTAGGCAGACACAGTCCTTCATTGATTCATTTTCTGTACTAAACAAATATAAATAGTATACACTATTAATATAACATCACAAGACAAATATGATAATTTTCGGGTATCATCACATATCTTGCATTCAATGATCAATCTATTTGAGAGATCCAGAGGATGAAATCCATACAATTTTTTTAAGTCATGGCTATTGTCTATTGAATTTAATGCTAGGTAATTTGGGTGATTTTCTAGGCATCTGTTACATTTTTGGAAACTGAATTGGACTCCTGTATACAGTGGGTACAAAGAAATAATTGTGCAATGTTTTTTTAACAACAATTTAAAACAAACTATGGGGCTTCGGCAAGCAATCTTATAGTTTTTTATTGAAATCGCTGCAGTATTTGTAGGTTCGAGTTGGACGCAGTGCCCCAAAGTTGTATTCCGTTCTTCTGTCTCTAAAGTCGGAGGTGTTTCCTGTAAAGAACCTGAACTTCGTGCGAAGAACCAACCCTTCGATCGTACTGTATATACATGTACACATGATCGAAGGGACTCAGGCATTTCTTTACATATTTTTATTACAAAATACACACACAAACACGTCTCGTCTGTAATTGAGCCATTCTACGTCAAATCGCACAAAAAAGACCAAAATTTGACCTTCATATTTTTATTTATTTTCTAATTTTTTCTATTTGTTGCATGGATCAAATAAGTGAACAAGTGTATTTTTATGTTTTTCTAACTTAATTATTTTCGGAAATATTGTATAATGAAATTTGCTTAAAATGACGCGCATCACTAACTTAAAAATATCATACATTTGAATACACCAATTATAGAAATTCAGTTCAAATTCATGCTTAATTTTTAAAATTTTGCAAAATATTTAATTTTTTAAATTTTCAATTTTTTTAAAAAAACTGAAATTTTGAAAATTGAATATTTTTGTAAAATCGACGAGCTAAACATTTTTTAAAAATATTTATAAATGCACTAGAGTATTGATAATAAGTCCAGAAAAAATCAAAGTGGGATCTCAGTAACTTTAAAAGATATTAATATTTTACGAACCAGTGTGTAATAGATTGCTGCAATAGACAAGTTTTTTGCGTTAGTGGTCGTCGGTTGCTTTGGATGAAGCAGTAATTTAACTACTTCTTGAGGTGGTGAACCTTCATGATTGAATTTATAAATAATAATATTTATGTGTATTAATATACATATAAATAATATTAATATAATTATAAATAATTTATAAATTTATAAAAAAATAATTAAATGACGGATTTTTTATTCAGGTTTTGACTGACACTTTAACATTTTCTGGTCCCTCACAAGTCACTTTAAATACAAGTACTCGCGTACCATAGAATTCCTGAACTTTCGTCACAATGCATAGTTTTAATATCCTACCGAATTTACTTCAGTTCTGGACAAAATTCCATTTTCTTCAGCCAACGTTTTAGATTTTTATCATGCGTTCGGTTGCTACAAAAAGTCGTTTAATTTTATTGTATGCCCAACTTTCAAAAATTATCAAAATTTATATTTTCAACGTCATGCCATCTGTTGAGTGAAAGTAATCGATAAGTTACTAAATAGTATCTCGTCTGATTTTTCGATGGACGTCGAAGGATCTTCAATGTGAAAAAATGTATCTGTGTTGGCACTTTGTACTTTCTAAAATTTTTCATGGGGATGCCATTTTGTTCCAATTTTCTTTTCGTGGCGGGGGTTTCTCCTAATGCAATTAAACTCATATTTATCTTCCCTTTATTCATTTCGCAGACACTTGACGAACTATCTGAAGATCTTAAATTGTCACTTCCTTGATTTCCACTTTTTTCACTGGACGTTCCGCTACTTTCGTTAATGCCACTGGAGCCACTGACCTCGATGCTATCTTCACTAAGAAAAGGCCGTTTTGGAAGCAGATTCCCTTTCTTCCGAAATGAATCACGAATTCGCCAATCTAATGACTTGGAGATTTTCTTTTTTAAAAATCGTGATCAGAAAGTTTAAATGGATTGAAATATCTATCTCATACGCTGATCGCCACTCATGTTGCACAGTGTACACACGATTCACAGAACAAATACTAGCACTCTTGTCTTCATAAGTATTGCGTATTGCGACTAATGTTCAGAAAATTTTACCATGTCCCTTGACAAGTGGTCGATTGTATTTCACGAGCAAGGTCAGGAAGGCACCCCGTCCCTAGGACGCAAAGGGACTTGCAGTAAAATTCGTTTCGCTGACACGAGGAAAAGCATTCGTTTTGCTGTCACCCATCCCTTCTGGGGAAAGAGTGAACATAGATTTACTAATGTTTCTTGAAACCCAAATCAGGCAGAGGGCCATTCTTTTTATTGTTCGTCGGTATTAGTATCCAAGACTGTTCGAACACAATTCGTTAGAGCAGGGGCAGGAACCACGCGCCCGAATACCATAATTACAATTGATTTTTTTTTCTATACGTGTTGAGTGCCCACTTTTTTCTTGTTATGTTTTGTAGAAAATTGAACAAGAATTATGCCTATTTTTTCAAATTTTAATCTGAGAGAGTTCAGAAAGAAATTTTCGTTTTTTAAAAATAATTACAAATTTTTAATGAAATATTTATTTTTTGAGAAAGTAATTTACAGATGAATAAAATACACATATCAAAAAATTAAACGAAACAAACCAGTAATTTTTATGTCAAGTACATTCAGAGCGTCAATTAATCATATTTTGCAAAGTACGCGTAAATTTCAAAATTTAATATAGGCAAAACTACACAAATAAACAATTTTCAGGTAAATAAAGAAACACGTTCCTCTTTTTCAGATGTCCAGAATGAATACCATATAATCGTGTAATTTATTTTTTAAATAGTCGTGTCAATTCGAGTGAGATTTGACGTGGAATGGCTGGTATTTCAATTCGTTTCGCTCTCACCCATAAGAACATAGGTGACCCACAAGTCACCCACGATGTTACCCACAAAAATATGTATGACACAGTGTCATACATTCTGGGGGCAGAGTGAAAATCTGAAATACTAATAACTCTTGAAACCCTTATGAGGCAGACGGTCATTCTTTTTTTAGTTCTTCAGCACTTGCATCAAAGACTGGCCGAACACAGTTCGTTAGTGCATGGGTAGGCAGAGCGCGCCCTCATTCTTACAATTGATTTTCTTAGAACTGTATGTGTGGAGTCCCACTTTTTTTCTTGTTGTGTTTTATAGAAAATTGAACAAGGAACACGCCTATATTTTTTTCAAATTTTTATCTCATGGAGTTTATATAGAAATTTTACTTTTTTGAAAAAAATACATTTTTGAAAATTTTGAAAAATTTATTTACAAAGGAATAAAAACCATATTTCAAAGTATTAAATGACACAAACCAGAAATTTGTATATTTAGTACATTCGGAGAGATAATTGATCTTATTTTGTGAAGTACCTGTAAATTCCAAAATTTAATATAGCCATAACTACACAAATAATCAATTTTCAGACAAATAAAAAAATACGTGTCTCTTTTTTGGATGTCCAGACTTAAGAAGAAAAATCGTACATTTTAAAAAATGTCGTGTCAACTCTT
The DNA here is from genome assembly GCA_031308135.1 of Acheta domesticus. Lineage (NCBI taxonomy): Eukaryota > Metazoa > Arthropoda > Insecta > Orthoptera > Gryllidae > Acheta > Acheta domesticus. Next base: position 221,688,605 of record JAHLJT010009436.1, read on the forward strand.
GGGCGATTTGACGTGGAATGGCTCAATTGCAAATTGCTGCTGTTTCATGCCAGTGACGATGTGGTTGGAATGCTATCATCAGTGCTTGCAGCGGTCTTTACCTTTAACTGCTTAGTGTACCAGGAAGGGGGAAGGTAAGCCATCGATCAAGAAAAGTTGCGCGGGAAACGCCCGTAATTAGGGAGCCATCCGAAATTAGGGCACTTTCCCCTGCTAATTTAATTGGATTCCTCAATATACTAAACATAATTTTCGAATATTTTCTTCGAAATCTAATAGATTCAAACCAGTGAGAACCCGTGCGATTAAATCGCACGGTTAGTCAAATAACCAAACTGTTTTCTGCTTAAATTCTTTTTTTGTATTCCAGCATTATAAACGACCTAACCTCACTAAGATCAGTAACCTCTCATATTTCAAGATTTCTATTCAATGCAGAAAATCACGTTCACGTGCTTACACAACCTACACTAAATTGAAACAAACAAAAATGCTTGAGATTGCATTTCCCGCCACCGTCCGAGTGTAATTTTCTTCCGATAGATCGCGCGGCAATCAGATATTACAGATCCCGAATTACTACTTTTTTTTAATATTTAGTTATTTTTAACGCCCTTTTTCAATACGAATGTTCCATGTGCAGGTGAAAAGAAACACGATTTTTCAATCCATTGCTTCTTTATATAGATCGGTTTCGTATGTCGCCCAATTTATTGAAAAGACCAAACAGCCCTTTGAGAAATAATATATAAGATAATATATCTTTGATGAAAAAACATTTCATTCATTTTAACAATTTATAAATCATAAATTATCAAATTTATTTTTTTAATATTCCAATGTTTTGTTGTTTTAGTGGAAGGCTGAATAAAAGGGAATATTTAAGTAAATATTGAAAAAATATCTTTCACAAAAATATCACTTCAAACAAAGTAACGCCTCCTATCCTTACGGAAAGCAGCGTAACAGTGCCTCAAATCTGCTCCCCGTTTTGGCGATAAGCAACTTATGGGCGACCCTCTACAGGTATTAATTGAGAACGTCCTTGAGAATTTAGCTACAGGAACGTCCATTTTGAGAGTGCAGTAGTAATCTTCTAACACGCTTTAGCTCCACTGTCCTTGGTACATTTTTCAGTGATTGAAATATCATGATGGAAGCGTTCACCTTGTTCGTCGTTTACAGATCTTATATTTTTGAAAAAGAAATCAAAGGGGGTCCATAAATTACGTAACGCTAAAGAGGGGGGCGGGGGTTTGAGGCAGCGTTACCCTACATTATATAGGTGTAGGGATGTGTTTTTTTATTGTTAGGTAACTGTTAGCACATTTTCCCGGCGCGCCCAAAATTGCAGAAACTTTCGCCAAGCTGGGCGCTCTTAGTGCTCTTCCCGCCAGTTATGGGAGTTCCATGGCGCACCAGTGTGTTATGGGGGCGCAAATATGAATTTCACGCGTCCCACTTTAAAAAAAATTGATTTTCCCTCCTCTCCGCTTGGAGTAACTGCGCTCCTGCATGAGAGGCCTCGGCTGGACTACCGCTGTCTCCCCTCACTGCCTCCAAAGGGACCCCGTCGTCGCCGCCGCACCCCTCTCCGCTCTTCACCCATCGCCCGCCCGCTCGCCCGCCCGGCAGACACCCGCTCGCTGCCCACGCAGGGAGAGTTCACGGGGCGGGGCGGGGCGGGGCGGGGAGGTGTGGCTGCGGAGCAAAGGGCTGAAGGGGCGAACCGGGGAGTGCGTGCGTGCGTGCGGGCGAGCGTGCGTACGGACAGGCAAGCGGTGGATGTGAACCTGTGTCGACGGATTTGCAGATCACGCAGGTATTTGCAGATAACCAGCTCGCAGGTATTTGTTTCGGCGAAGCGATTGCATTTAGACCCTCCTACTGGATAGATAAGTCTAAAGAGGAGAATTTTATTAAGAGTGTAGTTTGTAACGTCACGTGCGTTTAAATTAACTAATCATTTTTGCCTCATAGGCTTTAGAATACTTTGTAATGCTTACACTAGTTCATCCTTCATTTGTTTATTGTATCAATCATGCAGCCTTACCTAGTTAGCGCGCTTTTCATTAAATGTTCTACCGCAACATTGCAAGAGTTTTGAAAATTGTTAAAGGTTATTAGTATTCCTTGACAGTAACATTGATACTTTTTTTGCATTTTTCAACATTTGTTGAAATAATTACTTTTTTGGGACTAATACTAAAACATTAGCTGATTAATTTGCTTTAAAAACATAAATTAAAGTTTTTAGATGTAACTCGTTACAATAAATGGGAATATTTTTTCAATTTTTCATTGAATTTGAAAGATTACGAAGAGAATATTCAAAATTAATTCGTAGTAAGTTATTCTAGAATCCAATTAAATTATCGCAGCAGGCTCTCGCCCATGCTTTGTCCACGACGGCGTGTGCAAGGCTTGTGATAAAAAATGTTTGTTCCTATGTGTCCCTTCTTCACTCACAACTTGCCCCCAATCTTTCTGTTAGGTGCTGTCAGCATTGCCGATAAATTACGACTTAAATTATCACAAGAGTAAATTGTAATATACCACACAAATAAAATGAATACAGATTGTTTTTACTGGGTTATACTTTATTTTCACTTCTTAGATTTACAAAGAGGTGCTGACGCAAGCGTTATGTAGCAGGGCTGGGGTGCAGGCCTGTATTATTTATTTTTCATACGCATAAACAATAATATTAAATTGAAATTCATATAATTCAAGTTTGACATTGCCAATCAACTCATGCACAGGTGGATAGCACGTCTGATTGAGTTAAAGAAATTTTATGTTCTCGCTAAACACTTGTGCATATGGGGTTGCGTTACAAAAAGGGGCAAATGCCACAATAACTCCGTTATAGTATTACCTACTCTATGATCATTGAAAATTGTTCATTAGCAAAAACAGATAATTTTTTACACATCTACAGGTCGTTAGTCGTTAGTAGTGTGTATTATGAGACCTCTTTAGATTGTGTACGTTAATCGGTTTTGTTTCAATTCAATTAATTATTATGCAATCTTTTGGAAATACAAAACGGCAATTATACTAAATTAGCTCTTAAAATAAATTGCATGTCATCATTTTATATTAGCATGTTTTAATGTAATTTTAAATTATTAAAGTAACTTTTTGCTGTTTTCACAAATAGGGATGTAGGTTAGGCAGAAAGAGGTACAAATTCTGTGTTTACCCTTGATATACATCTATTAATTACGCGACTTTTCTTGAACAATAGCCTTGCTTCCCCCTTTCTAGCACAATAAACAGTTGGTGGCAAAAGCTCTCAGCAAGCACTAATGACAACATTCCAAACACATCTTCACTGGCTCAAAATAGAAACTATTTTCTGTTGAAGACTGGACTTCTGTCCATGATTTTCTCCAAAAAAAATTTAAATAAATGACCGAAGTAGGTAAAGATTCATCATTGGAGATAATTCGAACTCCTGAGAAATTTGAAACGCAAATTATTGAGAAAGTTGCGAAGACATGACTGATTTTCCAGAGATTGGCATTACTTGATAAAATCTAGTGGCTGATTTCCTTTACCTCTACTCCATCCGCACTTCTTCAATCCATCGTTCAAGAAAAGTTGCGCGAGTAATAGATAGTACTCTGAGTGGGTTTTTTGAAGTAAACTTTTTGATTATAGAAGGATGATTTTTGATACTATTAAAAGAAATAAAAGAAATCACACACAGTATTTATACAAAATGGCATTTATTGTTAAAAATGTAAAAATATGTATATATTCGTAGAAATCACCATCAAGCATTAACTACAAATCCGAAAAATACCTTTTTCTGAGAAGTCTTTTTTTATAGCACCTTCAGAAATCAAAATCTATTAGGTAAATGATGAATGTATTAAAAACGGAAATTTGCCCGCAAAAGACAACTTCCTGGAATCACAATTGCAAGAGTTTCTGAAAACTAAACAATATCCAGGAGTATTGAAAAGTAGTTTTTCGCCATTTAACACTGTAATAATTGAAAAACCAAATGATATACAAGAAAAATACAAATAGTAACCATTAATTTTTTTTCACAAAGAGACACATATAGTTCCCCAGAAATTTTGTTATGAATCCCTGCGCTCTTAGAAACCTAACCAAGTTTGGTAACTAGAATGAAAATGATCTACACTACAGAAAGTCAAAGGCTATTTCTGTAATAATTCAGTTTGTAATATGCAAAGAACATATCAACATGAATTATTTGTGTCAATCAAAACTGAAAATTTGTGAATGTCCTCTGAAGGGTAACAAAAATGTATCTACTCCATTAAGAGTAACTACTTAATAATTTCATATTCGGGGTACTCAACGTCTGTGTTGATATCATTGTAGTGACATTGTGTTATTTTACGTTTGGCTGGATTTTGATATTATCTGACTTTATCCATAATGTCACCACAAACAAAAAAATTAACTGTAATACAGATGGAAGTAATTTTGCCTACTCATTTAATACACAAAACAAATACCTAGAATTCAAATAAAACAATAATTTAAATAGCCTAAATATGAGTGGAGTCCAAAATTTTACCTTCATTGCATGTAGTTTCTGAGTACTTATGTCTGTGGTCTATTCTTTGTCATCTCCCCTAATATATTAATTTTCATACTTTTACACTGTGTTACAGTCAAGGTATGCATAATGATAAAAAAGACGCATTTACATTTTTTATACATCTCATTTACAATACGTGTGAGCTGAAAGCAAAGTAAAATTCATTTTTCAACCTAAGAAAGTAATTATAAATGATATATACAAGTGCATATCTTAAGCTTTCATGTTCAGTCTTTTTATATAATTACAATATGTAATTTGATAATTTTTATATTTTATGAAGAAATGTGTTTAAAAAGTACTGCGAAGAATACTTTTTAATTTGCAAACTAAATCAATATGAATGGATAGCTGATAAGTTATGAACAGTTTTAACATTGCTAAAAATAAATAGATTACAACTAATTATTCACATTAAAGTACAAAAGCAGTCTCAGTCTTGTGGAAGCTCTCTCTTTACACTCTCATAGTTCTGTTGAATACTGTGAATAGTTCAGCACCACTCTTCATGAAATTCATTTTCACCTTTTTATCTTACTGATTGTTGTGAACCCATCCAAAAGGTTGTGAATTGCTTGGTAAGGTGACTGAACGAAGTGCTACTGATTCCTCTTCTTGAACACTTTGATGACAACAGCATCCATATCTTGAACTCATTCTTCGAACTCCTGGCCATAGTTTGTGTACAACTCTGTCTTTCACACGGTCTTCCAAGACAAAAATGAGGAATGTGATTAATCCTTGCAAGATGTAAAATGCATGCAGCATGACCCATACAAATTGTTTGCCACCTAAGGCCCATGAAATTAGGTCTATAATCCAGTTGGACGACATCAGAACAAACAACAGGAAGCACATTCGAGCCCTATGGAAACAAGAAATAGCACATCATTAAACGTGAAATATATATAAACCAAGAATTTGATGTTGAACTGCAGGAAATTGAATGGTAACTGTTGTAGTATTTTATTCACTTATATTTTATTCATTTATTTTCTTCAATTATCGTGCCTGTAGTACGTGATGGTAAACTCAAGCAGTTATGAATTTTGATCCTAAGAAAATAAGTTTAGTATGGTAACCGAGAAATGCTTTTCAGTATACAGAGTGAACATAGAGTTTACGTAGTCGTAAAATTCTATTCAACTACATGAAAACTGTTTTGTTGTTTTGAAAAATAAAACTCAATATTAAAAAACGCAGAGAACATACAAATATTCTTTCAATTATATTGTAATTTCAGAATATGTGCTTTAATTTAATTAATAAAGCAAAAATTGAATGTTCAATACGATAACTTTTGATTCACTGAATTTGTTTAAAGAAGATATGCAAAAAAGTGACATTTTGGATAAAACAAATAATAATATCATATATACAATCTGTGATATAAAATACAAATGTCTGTAATATAAATGTTTCCAGAGAATTATTATTTAATTATTATTAAATTATTTCCAGAGAATTTATATTGTTAGTTAAAATATCAGAATGTAATAAAAGTACATACTTTTGCTTAGGAACTCGTTGAGGTCCAGAGAGATTCCAATTGAAAGGTACTGCTTTAATGAGAATGCAGATGAAAATCAGGACATTCAATATAATGACCATGGCAGTAAATGGATAGAAGTACAGGAAAGACTCTTTTGTAATGTCCTCTGTAACATAATATCAGGAGATTAATCATTCACTCATAACAGGTTCAATTCATCATATAAATCATTAATAAAACGTACCATGCAGTTCACAATGCTTTTTCATATTTTGATCTAGATATGTAGCAGGAATTGTGGGACTAAGACCACGTGTTACTACTACGAGGACTGGTAAGATAGTCAGAATCCAAACGTAAAGAGAATAGCCTAGAAAAACACGTCTTTCAACCCTTTTATCTCTTTGTTTGCGTTCTTCTTCCTTTGCGTCATCTATTTCATTTATATTCAGTCCTGCCACCCATTGCTTTTTCCTATCATCCCAAAACCATTTCTTTGCTCTGGGATACGGAACAGGGCTGCATCCAGTTGCCTCCCTGAAACAGTCAAAATGACAGTTTTAATCCTCGGCAGTAATTGGGAAAAATATATAAATACATATTTTTTATTATACTCACAAGACTCCCCAGAAAGCATCGAGACACATCACGTGCAACCACAGGAAACTGGCCAGCAGGAAGAATTGAATAGCAAAAGCTGAAACATTTAAAAATTTCATCCAATTAATATTTTAAAATAATAATAGCATTAAAATAAATAGCACTAACACAACATTTAAAGCATAAATTTAATTGTATTAACAAGGGAAATCATTTTAGTTATAATTATTGAAAGCCATAATAATAAATGAAAGACACAATAGGCTAATGAATGAAAGTCAGCCAGAAAATCTTTTATATTGCTTCCACACTTGTCTTCAGGGTTAATCAAATTCATTGTTTAAGGGATAATCAAAAGCCAGACATTTTTCACCAGAAACCTAGCCTGCTCCAAAGAGTCGAGTGGTCATAATTTGTAAATTAAAGTGCGTCTAATAGTGTATGAAAAATAATCAATACATTAAAAACGTTTGGTGTTTGTATTTACTGGCCGTAATACGAAAGTTTATTAGTTAATTCATGTGGTTAGATCATATCGGTCGGAAAATGTGTGTGTGTGTGTGTGGTGTGTATGTGTGTGTGTGTGTGGTGTGTGTGCGGGCGCGCAATGAACAGCTCTAAGATATTTTCTGAGAGTGAAATTATTGTGATATCAATGAGATGTTACTTTCTTTTCGATTATTTATAAACAGCAATTAATACTACTTTGGTAAAAAGTGTTATAATGTATTTATAATTGTAAGGGAATAAGGCTCATGTATTATTTATTCAGTGAGGGGTTAAGGCAGAATTGCGACTCAAAAGAGTACTATTCTTCCGGAGTTTTAACACAAACACTCTTTCGTATCGATTTGTAAACAAATCGATTTCCGTCAACAAGGAGAAAATAAACTTTTATCTTAAAGTAAATAATGTACTTATAATTTAAATACGTAACAACTTTTGTTAACAATTGGTGTAAAAACACAATTGTTTATTACTAATACACACGTACTTACAGTTTATTTTTTATGTCAGAACACCGAGTAAATAGTACAAGCAATGATTTACTCAATCCGTATTAAAAAAAAGTAGGGAAAACTGTCCAGTGCAATATAATTACGAATTGGTAATTGTAAGAATCGAAAATTCTTAGGATTCTCTGGTTGTCAGGTGTCAATTGCTTATTGCGTTACTTATCTGAAGTATCAAACTATCCGATGATTGCTGCCGACAATTTTCGCAAAAATGGAGGGGGAAAAATCCAGTCATAGTTTTTATCGTATGGCCACACATTGGGAGGTAATAGGAAATGTATATAATACTTTGAATTCAGACCTTAAAACATGAAGTAGTTGCTTTTCAAACTAGATTCACTGATAAAAAATCGAAATGCTGATGTTATCTTAATTTATTGTCATTAGGAAATGTAAGATGATTCATACAAGTAAATTCGTCAGCCAGGATCATGAGTATTCAGCAAATCATTAGACCTCGCTATTTTGCATTTGCAACTTTCCTGGTGCATAATTTAGACTTCGGCGCCAGTAAACACGTTGGTGTGGGATGTGTACTTTGTGCATGCACTGTTGGGTTTCACGGGCGATGGAAGAATTTTAAGAGCGCAATTGAAATTCTCGCGAGGAACAGACTGCTTGGCCGGATGCACTTTAAGTGGCAGCAGTAGGCGGAGCAATCTGCAGAATTCTTGAAACGGATTCCAACTTGCGTGCGATTTCACGCTTCGCCAACGCTGTCAAATGATACTTGTACATCGATAGAAAATACACGATATGAAAGTACAACCACTGGATAACGACGATAAAAACAAATATTCTTTGGGAATATTTAAACATTTTGTAAACGCAATTTTTTAGTAACTAATTATTTCTTTCAGAATAATATTTTTCCAATTTCTCATAATTAGTTAAATGGATTACAAAATAGTAAGCATGAACAATATTGGCAAGTTCTTAGAATGTTATAGATCTAGTAACTAAGACGTAAAAAGAGCCTTTTAAGACATGTAAAGAGGACATTCTAAGAAGTGTAAAGATAGCGTTCTAAGATGTGTTAAAAGAACGTTGTAAGATGCGTTTCGAATTACTTCAAATTAATATTAATTTACAGGGTTAGAAAGGGGGCGACGGCACTGAATATGGAAGTATTAGTGCAAAGCATTTGTGCTTCTTGGAGCCGTCATATAACAAGGACATTCGTGCATCTCTTTTAGCGAAATCAGACATCTCTTTTGGTAATCTCATCTGGCAAATTTCATGTTTTTGCTTTAGTCTCCCTACGTGAAAGACATATCGGTTAGTGAAAAATAGTTCAATGAATCAGTTTCCCAAAGATGTCTTTTCATACTGCACACGTAACTTCGCCTCCGCCGAGGGAAACGCGTGTTCTGGGGAAGCACGCGCCGGAAACGGACGCCTCACCCATCCTCGGCCACTCAAGCGGTGCTCAACACACCGCTCACTGCAATACGAGCGAGGTCATCAACACCAAAAAGCACGGGCTGAGGATACTCCGCAAAAGCCGTTTTGAAGAAATACACATTGTTTTGCTTGAAGAAGAGCAACATTTTTACATTTTATTTACTAGTATTAAATTGCATTAAGAGTAATTCCTAAATTACGTAATCGGATTTAAATCTGCTGAAATAGTTCAGGGCAACAACTGTTGCACTATAATGTCCCTCACCGGGAATCTTAGGGATCGAGTCCCAACGGTGGAGGATTTTTGGCACTAGCTAGACAGCGAGGACGAATCCAGCCGCTGTCTGAGGGAGAATTCTAGCGTCTATAAGATGAGCATAGTCCATAGTCTACAAGATGTGCAGTACGCTTAAAAGAAAAAAAGATAGATAGTACTATTTACTTTACGTAATTTGAATAGGCTTTTTAGCGGGTAACACTGATCTTTAGGTACTACTGTTATGAAGAAAGATAGAAAAGCAATCAACAAAAAAAATTTGCCGCGATTGTTTCGGACATTTAATAGCAAAGGGTGGAAACGTACGACATTTACGTTGTGGTCACATTAAAGCATCGTATCACTAAACATCTCGACAACGTGTTTAAGTGAGGTCAATTTCGTTTACGACGAAACTGGCCTTCATGTCAGTACTATTGAAATGAACATGCTTCTATGTGGTTCATCTTCTGAGTAAACTTTGGCGGATGTTACAACTGCACGAGAAGCAAGTGTAGTTATTGAGACCGTACAGTTATTCTAAGAACACTACTTTGCTGGTTTTATTGAGAGAAGTGGAATTCAGACATATTATGTTTGATTTCATTGCAGATTAAGAAACAATTGAAATTCTTTTGAATTCCCGCTGAAGTTAGTTTTATAATGAATTACATCAAACATTACAAAATTATATTGTTACACAAATTGTTATTTGATTTTTCCCTACAATATGTTCATTTTGTAGTTTATGTATTCTATTCATCTTTCTGTAACTAACTTATTTAATTAATAAAATATTTGCTTCTAGTACTTCGTCACAATATTGGGTGTTAACACGATTTAAAGGAGATGCATAATATTCTTCATTAGTCTGATCATGGTTTATTTTATTTCCATCACTTCGTAGGGAATTGTTTAAGCATATTATTAATCGTTTAAATCTGGGAATAAGGGCTTGTTTCAAAGTCTAGTAGAATTTCGCATGTTCACTATATATTTACGAGTTATTGCCATAACTGTCCCTCAAATACTCCAGAGATATTGAAACTAAAGTGTTATTGATTTCAAAATGGAATAGATATATTGTTAAATAGTACCTCAACCTCTTGAAGGCCCATAGAACCTTAAAAGCACTGAAATGAGAGGTAAAAAATAACTAAAGTCTTGTACTCGATATTCCATGGGGATGGTGAAGTTAGTTCTGAAGTCTTTTGTGAAAGTCAGCAAACGTGGGAATACCACATTGAAAAATTGCCTAGTAGCGACGGGCAATGTGTTCGCCATTCTCTAAGTTCAATCAATCCAATTTAAGACTTAATAGACAAAATCATGAAGCTGATGTACAGTGAACCTACATGAATCAAGGCCAGAGCATTCAGACCCGCCTACGAAACATACTCGATAGAACCCAGAGTTAACGGGTAGTTATAGTGAGGAAGTGACCAATACCCTCCAGAAAATAAGCATCAGCATGTATTGTGTCGTCGCAAACACTAAAAGCCCCCATATGCGCGGCTGAGAATTCGTGTGAGTGTTCTTTGAAGAAACAAACACTTAGTCGCAGGATCACAAGGACATTTTACGCAGCAGCTGCGGGTGTGCAAATATGAACAGATCAGACACTACAGGAGACGTCGAGAGGCGAAAATTGCGGAGTTATCTTTTTATTTCTCTTCGTCTTTTATTTTGTTCCGAGCTTCTTTTTGTGAGTGCACAGAATAAACAGAGACATGTGGACATTATCTCGGCGTTTCTGTTCCAGGACTATTTAACACATGTTTCCTGTACATTTTTGCACAAAACAACCTTGGTTAATAAATTTTTTGGGTGGTTTGTTATTGAATATATTTTTGCTAACTACTGTTGTCTGGCATTCATGTTTTTGTTTCTTTTTTACTTTCACAGTGTATTAAGAGCTGTTCCTGTTCCGAATAGTTAAATTTCCCACGGCTTACATACATAGAACCATTTGAGAAAACTTTCAATATGTGTTCTGAAAATAAATATTTAAAATAAGATGTTTTCATTTTTGACACACGTTTATAATAGTTTTTCAATAACTAGTTGAATATTCATTTATTGTAGGACTAGTGTTCACTACGTGCGAAGTTTATCTTCTAATTTCCTTTAGTATTATTTTGCGCTTATAAATATGTTAACTCATCGGAGCACCGGCGAGCCACTTTCGATCACTTGGTCATCCGATGGGATGCCAAGTCGATCACTTTGTCAAAGAAGAGTTTTCCTTGGGCGGTTTTTACCAGTGCCTGCCACCTGATCCTAAAGAATTGAGAGAGATAAACAGACAGAAAAGAGAGAAAGAGAGAGAGAGAGTCCGCTGCGCCTCCCGCTCCTCTCCTCTCCTCTCGTCCGCGGCAGGGCGTCTTTGCAGTTCGCAGCCCCGCCCCGCTCCTCCGCTGCGAATCGGGGTCGGCGTGCGTGGAGGGAGGTCGCCCGAGTCCCCGGAAGAGCTCGAGGAAAACGGGCCTGGGAATCCACGCGCTGTGCTTCAGCGAAGCGTCGCTTTTCCCTCGCCAGTAACCCTGTAGGGTCGGGAGATCGTTGCATCAGCGCCTTACATCAAAATTACGCGTGCTCGGCACAGCACTCTCTGGCTTTGGCTGCCAAAGGATGAGGAATTAAAGCCCCAGATCGGCAACGTATCGCTCGCGTTCGATGGTTCACCGCCATGCCAACTCAAGTAGCTCGCAGAGTAATTTTAGAAAGTTTCTTTTTCCGTCATGTGAGTAGAAATTACCATGGCAGGAAGGAAGCACATTCAATGGCAGATGAGCATCCACTCCTCGCATTCGTTAGGATGATAATATTTTCATATGATGCGTTAGAAGTTAATTGTATATTTTAAATAGTTCATAAATAAGTCAGATTTTCTTTGCATTTCATCAAAAATATCTGTGTGTTAATAAAGGTATGTAAATAACGAATGAACAATTTATAATGCCTCGAGCACTCGAAGTAGATATTCTGAAGCTAACTATTTTATCATACACTAGCTTACGTATTTCCATACGTTTCCGACTTATGACTTAAGCTAACTGGCCAAAATTTTATTTCGGACTCCTTGGGTTTGCCGTTAAGAGATTTAAGCTTTAGAATGGCGTTCTAGCTTTTTTCAACCGAGCGTAGTACCTTCCAGGAGCCTTGCGCCCTCTACGCATTGTCGACTGCTGAAGTGCATGTTGTGACTCCCCAGCAACAGTTTCTGACAACTCACGATTAGAATGAAGGCATCTCCCTTGACATAATCAACGAAAACTGCTGTTGTTGGTGGAAGTGGTAATGGTGGCACTAGAGATGACAGCGGTAGTTATGGTGATGGCTAGACCGAGAGTGGTGGTGGTGCCAGGATTGTTTGTGGAACTCCTTTTCCTTCAACTCTCGAAAATCGTTAATTGTATGTTGTTTTATTCGATTAGAATCTTCTTACATTCAATATAATTTTCCATTTACACTTAGGTATTTTCTCTCATTATTACAATTATTAAATTAAAACCTACATTACCCTAATATTTTAACATTTTCTCGGAAAATTCTTCATCCAACAGATGGAAATAAGTACAGCATTAGACGTCTAATACTCTTTTAATCCCAAGACACACATCTTGAAGACATTTCGAATATTTCCTGCTTACATGACCAATGCATATTTATCTACAAGTCTACTTACATACATCTGGAGGGATTTTATTTAAAACAATAGTTTCCATGGTAATAATTTTCGACAGGAAGAGCCGGGAAATGAGCCCTTGTCTGCATGTGGAAGGCGGGGGTATCGGCCGCTGCTCGGAGGGTTGTCCTTCAGTCGCCAGTAGAGATCAGATAAGAAAACGAGTTCTTGCAGAGCTCTCTTGCGAACAATCCTTCCATCCACGTTAAACGTCTACTGTTCATGGCCCTAGAAATTACTGCACCTACTCCTTCACGCCACGTAACTCTCGGCTAGGTGCATCGTGATTGGATGATCTTAGCGAATGAGCGCATGCCGCTATTTTCCGCCTTAAATTTGCATTTCGGAACATGAATCAACTTACGGAGTATTTTCCTGGACATTTACATGATGTTTACACCATTTTTGTTAGTCCATTCTGAGCATGTCACTCGTGGCATCGTATCAAAAATGTGTCTTTACTCCTGCATTTTTCGAAGTGACTCACGCGACATCAAGGGGAGAATACACTTACGAAAGAGAAGGAAAGGTCGACGTATCATTTAACAGGTTCAGCAGATATCACTATAAAATAATTCAAGAGCGGCAAAATACGAAAAAAGTATTCTAATTTTTATTTTCAAAACTATGAGAAGAACTGGCTTAATAACTATTTTAAGTATCGTTAATTGGCACGTAAAATGAATAACATAAATGTTCTGTGTTTCATTCAAACTAAATTCACAAAATGTTTCAAAACAATCGTTCTAAAATATTTTTTGTGTCTCATTTTCCATTTGTTCTTTATTTTTAGTTGTTAAATATTTACATTCTGAGATCTTCCCTTTTGATTTCTCTCCTCTTAAATTAACGTCTTCTTACATCACAGTTTCGACGCTTATTTAGAGTCGATTCCTGTGGTTTCTCAATTTTCACCTAGCAGATTCCAGAAACGAGATTGAAAATTCATTAGCATCCGACAAATACAGTGCGAAGAACAACGCTAGAGGAGACCTCGGCGCGATGTCGCAGTCCTCTTCAACCGAAACATACCGCGCATCGTCGCAGCCACATCCGCGCGGGCGGGCGAACTGCGGGCGGCCTTCGCGGAGCCCCCGTCTCCCCCTCCCGCTCCGCATCACGTGGTGCTCTCGCGACGCCGCGTGTCCCGCCGCTGTCGGAGTCCCCATCAAAACATTCGCGGCCCCGCCGCCGGCCGCCACCACGGCCGGACGGACGGCGTTGGACGGCTCTGCGTGACGAGAGCCTCCCTCAATGCGCTAGTAATGTAAATATAGAGCAATTTTTGTAACTTTGCCCCTCAAGGCCCGTCTTCACGATGGAATATGTCACGATATTTCGCGTCTTTCTCATTCGCGCCGCTAGATATCGCATGATCGCGATCGTATCAAGCAGTGCTTGCGATCATGTGACGTCTAGCGGCACGACTGAGAAACACTAAATGCCGTTTCATCGTGGCCATAGGGGCTAGAGGGACAAAATCATAAAAATCGCACTATAATGATATATAGTTCAAATATAGACTGTAGTAAATAGGGACGCAGTTCAATTCAATGGATTGCTGACAAAGGTGGTTATGAGTGTTTACAATATGTGAGCGTGCTCGCGCAGTCGCATGTGAGTAGGTCTATCTGTTTTCTGGGCCTTAACCATCTGAGAATAACGGACGGAACATATCTGACACTTAAATCACATTCACAACCATTCTATTTGAAACATAATTCTAGAGCATCGTTAGCTTTTATTGTAGCTTATGACTATTACAACAAACTTTGTACGAAGGAAAAATCAAGTCCGTGAACCTTCCGGTTATGAATATCAATTCAAAAAAGGGTGTTTTTATAATCGTGCCTTTATACTATTTCCTTTCCATATTTTGCGTCTGTAATTGCGTAACGTAAAATCTGCGATTTGCTGCGAGACTTTTTCTTCTTTTGGAGTCCCCCTTACTGGAGGAGATCCCCGGTGAGTACATTCCCATCCGTCCATGCGTTAATCCGGCCCCGGTTGCCACGGACGTCTGATGGAATGCGTCACCGGAAATGCCTTCATGTTAGAGTCGCATCTGGTCCCTCCCCCGCTTCTGTTCTCGACGAAGACCGAAGACCCCGACCTCCCCCGCTTCTGTTCTCGACCGACTCGAGCGAAGACCCCGAGCTTCCTTGTTGTCCTGATGATGGAATCTAGCTCCAAACTATTGTCTTAGCATTTTTTTGACTGCATCTCGCTTGGCTTATAGTCGCCACTTCGCCTATTCATTGGCACTGTCAAAACTGTCTGGTTTAATTTCATCAACGGAGATGCTTTCAGGGCGGAGTCGCAACTAAAACCTTCCCGCGCTCTGGAACGAAGACTCAGGGCTTCTTTTACGTAACTATAGTGGTCTTAAACGGCGTCTTGAGACTTAAGTGTCACTCAGCTACATAGAAGGAAGTGAATCTTCAAAGAGCCTGTGAGAATGTTTGATTCTGAATGGAAAATTTAGCAAATGTTTTTTTAAGAAGAAAATATCTCAGATGATATCTGCAGATGTTAAATTAATATAAAAAGAGGCTGAATGTTCACATTTGGTAACTTAAGCTACACAGGATATTTACATTTGCAGAGGAGAGTAAATAATCCATTTGTTTTGCATAATATGTACGTAGATTTAGAACATGTTGTACGTAGGCTATACTAATGAGACAATGCAAAAATAAAGGCATTATGGTGCAAAAAGTAACTTCAATTTGCGATGACACTTACATTAGATTTGAAACATTATAAGAATTGCAGTGTTAAATGGGAGCGCAAAATTTATCATGTTCGAGAATGATTTCTTGTCTCCCAAGTTCTACAATAATTGTCTTTGTTCCTAAGCAATTGAAATGAACATAACACCTTCACCGTTTTTCAGAACAACTTTTTTCAATGTGGGATTGACGTTCATTTAAATTCTATTTGGTGGACGCGAATGACTGGGTAATTCTGTGACCTTAATGCCCGAAGAGAACATTCGCCAACTTTCCTTCACGACCACGGTCGGGGAAAAACATGTGGGCAATGGATGGCGTACATCTGAATAATCACGGCTCTGAAGGAAGATATAGAAATAAACATGGGTGGAGTCGGAAATACGTCAGAAGAGCCTTCCGTACGTTCACGTGGTCATCAGAAGTCATTGGTTTGAAGACACCTATTTTAATTGTCGTAGCTACAGGTAGGTCATGATTACAAGTGCGTTTGGGGTGTGCGGCGAAAACTCAGTAAAGCCTCTTCAAATTCAGAGTAAATCATTCATGAATGATACGAAAAGGTAAACAATAAAATATATACTTACTATCAACTTTTGTGTTGCTCATGATCAGAGAAGGTAGTATTCTCTCAAAATGAAAGAAGCGTATTGTCAGCACAAAATGTTACACCATCCGCGAAATGGGCATGCAATTCCTTCGGAGCAATTCGAAATTTTAAAAATAAAATGTTTATTGAAATGTCATCATGGTCTAAAATGTTTTTTAATGGAATACGAATTGAAAGAACCGAATACACATTCAGTTCTTGCCATGATCAAATTGCCATTTGTCGTTGCCACATCGGAAAATTAAAACAAACAAATGTTGATATTTTGATGATTAAATTTAGCCCATACTTGTATCAGGACTATGACCGTTATGGTCCTTGCAAAAGATGCCAGGAAGGATATCTAATTAAAAAATCATAAGCACCACAGAGAATATAAATTGGGACCTCTCATGGTAGGAAACACCTCGGACATCCCCTATTATGCAGATTTACATTTTTTATTGAAGGGTTTTCCCTCCGTACGGTTTATTTACATACTGACAAAAGGCTTCAAGGAGGTGAAATGTCTTTACGATCGATCGAATCATAAATTAGCGCTAGTGCTTTATCAGTATTGTTGTTAATTCCCTTTCTCTCATTATTTTTTTAGAATTATTTAAACCAACAAACTGGAAGTAGGGACAACTTTTTCATTTTTTATATAGAACAATCCAATTGAATTCAGTCCATATCCATTCAGATAATTTAATATTCAAATATAATAAATTATCTTATTTTTTCTCTTAAGGTTTTTCTTGAATTCAACCGCTGTAACCTACGGTCGAACGGATATTGAAAATCAATAGAACCGATGCACCCATCCAGCAAAGGTTATTTCCCACGGTCGTGACTTCGCGGCAGTGTGGTTGCTAATTCCAAGTTCACCCTAAAACATCACATCTTAGAAGAAGCATCCAATTTTATCGTCTAATCATGCACTTTGAGCAATAACAATATTAAATCATGACAATAGTTACAAAATTAAAATAGCGCGTCATATTGTGTACTGTGCAACCATGATTTCAATTATCTATCTAACGAGTCAACACACACTTTCCTTTGAGGCATTAATCAACTGCGAATTTTCAAGGAAAATGCATACAATTAAAAAATTATTTCAATAACTAAATAAATAAAAGAGGGAAAGACGGAGAGAGAAAGGGGGAGGGAAGGAGAAAGAGGGAGATGAAGGTCAGAACATCGTCTGCTGGGTTTCGCTAGTAACAGTAATAAAACTTAACAATTACAGCCACATCGAAGTTACTCATTCCACACAAATACCAGTGGGAGTCCTCCACCAATGCAAATCCTGAAAATGTAAACGTGGTTTTAGAAAGTTTTTACGAACCGAACCCACTAACCCTTCTTCCCAACGTCCACTGGCAACAACCTGTTCGGAGGAGTGTAGAAGTGAATATACAAGCGCGAAGTAGTCATATTTTTCGGTTGTTGCCGCCAACAACAACCGCTAGTACATACTGGTCACGGTCTCGCTGCTTCGTCTTGTGTCTATCTGGTGGTGGCGGTGCCTTGCAGCATCCGTCCTCATTTCCGCGTCTTTTCGCCTGCCCCCTCTCCTCGGCGCACTGCTGCGCTGGGAGGCAGGTCGGTCGCCGGGGAATTCCAGCTTTCCCGTCTGGCCAAGCGTGCGCGCGCGCAGGCGGGCGCGGGCGCGGGCGCGGGCGCGGTCTGCCGTTAGCGGGCTCGATTGAAGTACCCTCCCCCCGAGGCTCCACGCCCCCCTCGCCCCCAATCACCGTCCGTGCGTCATACTCACGCGCCCGCGGGCTACCCTGCATTCCTCTTTCGTGAGTGCGCAGGGCCTTTTTTATGCCCTCCCTTCTCCCTTCCCGTTTCCTCTTCGAGGTTGTTTCCCGCCCAGCGCCGGCCTTGGGAATTGTTTCCGCCGATGTTGGTTTCTCTTTTTGCAGAGGACTCGTTTGACGCATCTCGCGTTGATTCTGCTAAGAATAGACTACCGACCGGAGGACAAAGCTGTAATTACAGCCAAGACTTTCTTTCGCGGTTGTGGTTGCTTAGCAACCTGTTACGTACTTTTGCGCGCGAGACGTCAGTTATTGCGTGCGTACTCAAACGCAACCTCGAATCGAGAGACATTAACATACATTGTAGAGTACATTGAGCGAAATAGGAGGAGACAGAAAAAGTGACGTGATTCTCAATGACGTGCGTGGAAAGAGAGTTTAAAAATACATTAATTCAGTGTCTGTGCTTACGACAATGGACTGCAATGCTTTGCATCTTCTTGTTTTGAGTGTAAGAACTCACAAAGTGACCATGGGGTTGCCGAAGCTTTTGTCAGTGCATAATCATTCTGTTTATACAACTGCAGAAAGGCCTGTTGGAATCTTAATGCTGCTATTGTAATTGAATAGTCTTTTATGACGTAGCAAGAATTCTATTTGACATTCTAGGCACGGAGCAAACAAGACTTGTAGTACTGTCAGTGAATTTCGAAGAATTTTAGAAGAGTCATTTCGAGGAAGAAATTACGATTTCAATGCCCGCAACGCCGAACCCATTTTACTTGCGTTGCTTCCCGTAAGACATTAAAGCTTGCCGGTTATAAATTTTAAAAGATAGGGGAATGAACAACAACTGAATTCTTATTTTCTTCAAATGTAATTCACAAACCAAAAATACTGATTTAGTGCCCCAACAACTTCATAATAAGGACATTTTCACTATTTGCAAGTAGTCTTTTTTTCTCATGTTTGTAAATAATTAAATAAAATTTTGTGGAAAGAGGATTTCCTGATCAAGAGTCTCGCATTTGGTCATTAGAAAAGAAGAAGTATTTATTGTCGCCCATAATTCGCGAATGACAAATATGAGAAAATAAATAAATGTTCGCTCTGTGATAATTTTCATGAATCCAAAATGGCAAGGCGGAGACTAAATTTTACATAAGTGTACTTCTTTCTCTGCTTCCTGAAAATCAAAAGGCAAGCAAGAAACATTGCCGACTTCTAGCCGTAGGACTTGAGAGATTGTATCACGTGAACAAAAGGTGAAAGTAAAAGTTACACTGCTACTTGAACCAAGAAAGATGTTTATACAATTATATTCATAAACCTGAATCGTTAACAGACTTGCGGTTTACAGAAAAATACTAATGTTTTTAGTTAGTAGGCTATTTAATACACACAAAAAACATTTTATTCTGTATTTGGCTAAAGTAAAGGCAATTAAAGATTTACAGACTGCATTCTCAATTTATAAGCGAAATGCCCCTGGACTTCATTTCAGTTAAAACTTTACGGAAAGGCAACGGAGAACCCTCGGAAAGGGGAAAATCGTCGTCGGGAGTTGAACCCGTTCAGACTGTCCCGTGTATTATTTCATATTATTTCCTTCCGTAACTTCGTACTGAATATTATCCTGTAACGAAATAACAATACAGCAACTCCATCACGAACCACCTCTTCACCTTCATTCACATGTTATATAAGTAAACAGCAGCTCACGCAAACATTTAAAAGCTTACCGGACATCACACACTTACACGCAACAGTCACCATGCTGGATACTCAGATTAACTTGAGATTTTACCAGCTTGTTCAGCACCTTTCAAAACCCCTACATACAAATTTTTACGTGCTATTAAGCACCGCAAGTAGTGTTTTTGCGATAATTAGTAATGGGACCTTTCTTGACCTTACCGACCGTGGAAGGGCGGAAATCGCTGCTCGCCGCTGGTTCTGGGGCCGTTACTCATACACCGCGCCTGCAATATCGGCCTGTCGGCAAGGTCTCCGTTTACTTGGAGGGCGGCGGGGTGACAAAAACGGGCGTTTACTTTGCAGGTTCAGATGGACGAGTAGGACGAGAACACGTACATGAGTAATTCGAATGCAATAATTAAATGCACCCTGGAATTATTTACAGGATTTAAAGATTATAATGTGGTTTAATTAATCAGACGTTTTATTAAATAATAAATACGTAAATAAATAAATGCACAACAGATCAGTAAACAATTAAAAATAAATAATAAACAGATACAATAAAGAAATGAAATACGAATTCTTAAACGAACGCGCTTGGAAATCTGATACCAGCTGACAGACGCCGCGTAACGTTGCTGCCGAAGCAACGGCTCGCCCGCTGCGGGAAGCGCGAAAGTCACGAAAGATCCTAATACAAAATGCCTATAAAAAACTATTTATAATATTCCATAACACTTCAAAATTTGCGTATCTAGGTTTTGCATGGTGTTCTATCAGCTGGTAAAATTTCATGTCAATCCGAGTATCCAGCACGGTGAGTGTTGCGTGTTAGAACTATCGCACTGTGTGTGGTGCATTAAACTGATTTCTGAACGTGGACGAAGGAAGACGATTACTGTTTTATGTCCTCACCTTTCCCGAGCAAGTAAACACAGCCGTGGTTTACCTTCGCCTTGGACTTTCACACAAGAAGGATGGTAGAGTCGTCATAAAATGTGAATTACGATTGACAGACGAATGTTTATGGATGAGTTGATGTTCAAGCAGGACGAAGTGGAATCACGCGCCAATAACAAGGTGAAATCACCCATGACTTACACGGGATTTGAAGTCGCCACCCCAGCCTTCTCGTCCTGGACCAAGCTGCTGCGTTACCCAGCTCTGAAGATTAAGAAAATTCGGCGAAAATCTTACGTCAAAATATGTGTAGTGAATGTCTTCGGCCAGGGGTGGATTAATGACTTAAATGGCCCTAAACATGACAAAACTCTAGGGTTCCTTAATGATATTGGAATATTGAATAAGAATAATAAAAATTACCATAAAATTTCCAATTTAAAAATTCAAATAAAATATTTTTACATATTTACGAACTATTACGGTATTTAAGTTTGTTTCAAACGTTATTGAGGCACTTATCCACAGGGGACTCTCAGCGGATGATATTCCAAGGCCCTGCAACTGTCCTGAACGATTTTCCAATTCGCTTATTACGCGAACACCTAGAACCATACGATCCTACTGTATATCACCAGGAACCACAAACACCGCGCTCCACACATTCCCTAGATGCACAGAGGAAATCCCAATACCGTCATTTAATATCTTCTCACTCTTTAGTCCCACCAGGCACTTACAGAGGAAATAAACAGAAATGCTAACAATCGACGGCATCATGGAGTTTCAAGTGCGTTAATAGAATATTTCGCAGTTAGTTTATAGTGTTAAGCTGCATTGTGAACGTGCTTTGAGAACGAGCGACGTTAAGGAGTGAATTTTCATATTTGTACGAATGCAATAAAGCATCATTATAAATGAGTTACATACGGTATTTTTTTGTACAACCATTTTAATTTATATTAGAATCAAAGTCAATTTTTGAAAACAGCTTTATTGTGCTGCCACAGTTATTTGACATCTGTGCGAATAAAACGTGGTCGCCGTTCGGTTTACCGCTATCACCCCACAATTCTCGATGCGATTGGCTGAAGCCGTCAAAAAGGGCAATCACGTCATAAACTGCGGCATGAGATATTATTTTATGAACGATATCTTGTGACGAAAAAGGTCGTTTAAAATGCTAGAATACTAAACAAAATTGGTTCAGGATAGATTGGTGGTCCCCAACACTCCCAATACCAAACATTTGGAGCACTCCTTGCAACTGGATTTTAGTCACTAGATACAGAGAGTAGCGCATTCCATTGTTCCACCGATCTCGCCATTTTATGTCCGGTTGTCAGGAGAATTGAAACTGTATGCTATTTTGTTAGTTGAGAATCACGAATCTATCCCAAACAAATATTAATATCTTGAAAATCCCCATAACGTCACCAATTGTAATAATTTTCCTTCAGCTCCTAGTTGCTGCCTAGCGGGACTATCGGGTGAGAGGATATTCAATGGCAGCGGTTGCGCTACCCTCTGTAAGGTACTCTACTGGATTTATGGCTAAACCGGCGGCAGCGCGAAGGAACGCGCCACTGTCTGTAAATGAGAACTGTACTCCCACGAGCAGCGAGCGTGTCGGCGCGGGCGGTGGCTGCTCCGCTCCCGCGTGCCAGTCTCTCGGGGGCGGGGCTGGGGGGGCTGGGGGGCTGGGTGGCTGGGGGGCTGGGGGGGGCTGGCGGGGCTCCCCCGCGGGCAGAGACGAGGACGCGAGCCGCGCGCGCGAGACCGCAAGACAACGCTGACGCCGTGCGTCATCAAGCGCAGGCAGCACGGCCACTCACGGGGCGGGCCTGGCTATTTTTACTCGCCGTCCCCGTCTTCCTGTGTCGCCATTTCATTGCAGGGTTTTTATTGGCGTGCTAAGGGCAATCACAATGTGTCCGATCTCTAGAACGTGGCTGCAACGTTCGTGGTGCCGTTTCAATTAGTCCTGTGCGATCCCTGAGCCCCGTTTCCGGTGTTTTGTTTTGGCAGTTTTGTTTCTTTTTTTAGAGAACATAAAAGAGCTATCAAAATGAAAAAAATGTTCCGCTGTTCTGCAGTGTATATCCACGGTGTTTGTAACGCTTCGCAGAAAAGGGGAAGCTTTTATCTGAAAATGTTTCCCGTTTCCTGGAAATATAGAATATTTTCCCAACAAAACAACTTCAAAGCAATTTCTAGGATTTTTTATAGTAAGTAATTTGGTATTACGTCGTGTCATTTACCTTAATTCGAAAATACATCAATAGAACTTACCATCAATAGAAAATAATTTTCTTCTACGCGCGTATGTGCTGGGAAGGGTTTTGTCCTTGAACCACTGCCATTGCCCCTGCCAACGCATTCTTTAGGGCTCTGCCCACTAGTTGAGCGCCAGAAATAAGGACGCACGGGATTGTTGTTTTCACGCTAGGTCGCATGTTGCAGTTAGAATGCCGACAGTAAATTAACACATTTAACATTCTTTACGCGCAAACGTTTTTATCTTTTTCCATTTCAGGAATTCGATTCATTTTTGAGAATAATGTTGAAAAGTAATATTAAATACGTAGATTTTGTTTCTTAATTATTTAAAAACATACATGCTACAGATGGCCGAAGAAGAATACGTCTATAGGTCGTAAGCAAGTTTTCGCTCACTGCTTCTCACAGCACTGGTCAGTTTACACGTAACGGCATTTGCTCTCAGAGAAGACTTCCGCATTGAATTGGTGTTTGAACAATTCGCTTTTAGTTAGAACTCTCGGAATCAGTAACAAAGTGACATTTACGATATATTTTGATTTTACTGAGTGTCAGATGTGACCTTACTGGACTTCAAATACAACTACTAATGATAGATTTTCATTTTCTTCACAACGCTAGAAACGTGCCATTTTAAACAAATTTCATGACGTGAGAGTTTACGAAGTACTTTCCATCATTTAACTGTTTGTATGCCTATATGAGTGTACTCTTATGACCCATTGATGAGAATAGGAGTAGGTGCCTCTCTTAAGTTTTTGTGATGCCTGGAATCTAGTGTATCAGACTTACTGGTATGCGTTCCTGTGATGGCGTATATTCTGTGGCGTATGATGGCGTAATGCTGTTATATTTTTCCATAATGCACACCTGATCTACTTTGAACATGCTCGCGGGTTGAGTTAGTTTTCCATATAACACAGGAAAAGGTAAGTTTACATTCGGAGTTTTTAACTCCTCTATGCGTTCACGAGGCTAACGAGTTTCAAAGGACACAAGACGGCCTCCATATCATAATTGAGTCAATTGACGGGGTCAAGGATACGAAACAAGTAAAAGTAATTTAACAGAGAAACCAACGAATTGTTTTCCTAACATTTCGTACAGTTTAGAGCTGGTGGCAGTTTCAAGAGTTCACTTTATGCACAATGGTAACCATGGAGCCTGTTCTCTGTGCGAAATAAAATATTTACCATATTTATTCCATACTCATGCAGTTTCGTTTGTACTTGGAATAATAGTTTGTAGAGTTCCTAGATGCATTGAAGACAAACTCATACTTTGGAATAATTAATTAAAATATGTACACTATGTGCATTAACTGCAATATTTTCGAATTTATATCATATATCTTAATACGGATGTTTTCGTTTTAGTTTTTTTCAAAATTGTTGGGAAGTAATGCAAGTCCATTTAGGAGTTAAACGTAAGATGATAATACAATGCTGACAAACATAATGAAGTGGATCAGTTCCTAGTTTTCTAAGATGGATGGTTCGAGTTCCTCGAACGCCCTTCGAATTAATGACGAGGTTTCAATATTTCTAGAAATGAAGAATATTGAAAAAGGGGAAGTATCGAACCGATGTGCAAAACTATTTTATCAAGTACAACTTAGCCTCAGGAGCAGATAAAGCACATTAATCACGACTGGAGCAGCTCAGTGCAGATTTCAGGGCCTCACTTTAGATAACTCCACAGACATGAATGAACGAACGATTAAATGAATGGACGGACAGATGATTGAATAAACTAAAGCACGAACGAGTTAAAGAATGAATGGGAGTTATCGTGGTCAGAGCTCTGTGAACAACATTATTTCCCTCATTCTTCAAAGTTTCTTTTATGTTAATTTGATTTCGACTGTTTTAGAAGACTAGTATGAATGTCATTTCTAATGTGCTAACGTCGAAAACATGCAAAATCTGCGTTAGTAACCATGATAAGGAACGATATCCTTAAAAGGCTTATCGTTCCCGAATTCACCATTGCCATCGCAGTAATCACTCAGTAAATATTGCAGGTGAAGATACTGTGAAAGGGCTTCCACAAGCAAGAATATCCTGATTAATGTAAATGTTACCATTCTCTCGCATTGGATGGTAAATCCTCTTCGAGATCTTCGATCGTAATGACATGAATTCCGAAGCACAAGACCACAATGCAATTGGGAAGGGTTTCCTTCTAGTGCCGATTCGAGGAGCGGAAGCACGTGAACGAGTGCGGAAGTGCCGGTGTCGAAGCTAACCGCAGTAGGCAACAGCCACTTCCTGACCACCACGATATACGCATCAAGATGCATTAAACTCGTGGTTGCGGGGCCTATACTTCGATTAAAACATGATGTCCGCTGACACTTGGTCAACTGTGACCCTGTCATCCAATCGGGAGCCTGAACTTCACTATAGTGACGTCACTACAGTGACGTTCAAGTTTCCGATTGGATGATAGCTTCACTGCTGACCGAATGTCAAGGGACTTAATGTTTTAATCGAAGTATAACCTATCAAAAGAATAAGGATAAGAACTATTAACCACTTAGCTTGACATCATGAACGCATCGTCGATCCTCATATATTATGAAATAGCATATATCCCTCCTCCTCAACTCGGGCGGGTCAACGTGGTGCAAGAAGAGCGTCACATTGCACAACACACAGCATGCATCCAATTACTTACGGCGCGTGTGTTGCGTTGTTGTTTCTATGCAAGTGAAATTGATATTTTACAAACGATCACCCAAGGTATTCCATCACGATCTAATTCCAGAATTTAAGAACAAAGATAGTTCCAGAAGTGAGTGTCATGGAAATTAATCGTTTACTACGACAGTTATAACTAGGGAGCGGATTTATATGATTTTTCATAGTTTTGTCTGTTGCTTCAGTGCATAGCTAAATGAAATTTCTTGACATTTGGTGAGAATATGATGCTATATTGATTATTATATTAGTGCATATTTGTGCATATTTGGCCGATTTTTCTTGTTGGAGCATATTCGTGTAATTATGGGTGCATATTTTGCGCATTTCGTTAAAATAGAGACTAATTTATATAACGTTTTATCTTTTCATAGAATCTATTTATTTGTAAGCGTTCATTGATTACAAAGAGCTTGTCACAGTTTGCAGTTTTTAGTTTTCTACAAACAATACAATACTTGTGCAAATGTAGGATATTTATTGACAACATATTTTTTAAACAAACCAGAAAAAATACGACATACAATGTACTACACAAGTTGAATAATTGCTGCAATTATTTCTCTCCCGAAGAAGGGTAGATTATATTAAGTTTGCCCAAAAATATATCTTTTCATTCCAAGCATGATTCTGAATTTTATCGTGAAAGGTTTACAGATGATCACTCCAATTGTGTTAATTTTAATTGCATACTAAAGTGAATATTTCAGAATTCTAAGGTCATAAATGCATACTTTTAAAAGCATATTTCACGATTTTCTAGGGCATAAAAATCATCTTCCTAGTTATAACACTACAACATTAAATTGTTGCACTTCGCCTACGGGGATACGGGTCCTGCGAAGGTGACAAAACGTCCCGCGCGGGTGGGCCTCCGTCACGCGACGAGAGGTGCGGGCGTGACGCGCGAAGCAACGTGCGGCTGGCGGCGGCGTCCGGCGACGCGAGACGAGGTCGCCGCGCGCGCACGCGCACGCGCTCATACTCGCGCACGCGGGGATCTCCCCATCCGGTCGCGCGGCGGGAGCCCCTCCTCCTCCGCCGCCGCCGCGGCGCGCCGCCGCCGAACCAGCCGAGACGCGCGGCGCGCAAACGCGACAAACGGCCTTGCAGACCGCACGGCGCGTCCCATCCCTGCTTTTGATCGATTCGTGTTTCCGGGCGCGTCAACTACTTAGGTCATTAGTCCCGTAAGTGCAGTGCATGTTTTTCTCGGGAGGTGGCGATGATCTTTTCCCCACTGGATGGCGAGATCCGGCGCCGACCTACCGTTGACTAGCGGGGTTTCCCCTCAACCAGGTATCTCCCACCAGCGGGGCACCGCCCCAGCCGGGACAAGTTATAAGCTCCCGACCGGTCTCCCGTCATGTGTGGTAGTGCAGTGCATGTTAGTGTAAGTGTGTGTGTAAGAGGAGAGGATAGGACAAGGAAGAGGAAGGAAAGATCGCGCGCGGTCCGTGGCCCGTTTGTTAGGATACTGCTCCGGCATTCGCCTGGTGTTGACCGGAGAAACCACGGAAAACTACCGATCAGAGCAGCCGGCCGCTAGAATTCTCTTCTAGACATTGACTGAATTTGACCTAGCTGACTAGCTAGTGTCGACCTAGCTCCGCCCCCCCCCTGCGCTATAGTACGATTTTTCTAACTCTGCCCCTCAAGCCCCTATGTCCACGATGGAAAATCACACGGCACTTCGCGACTTTCTCCGTTGTACCGCTAGAAGTCGCATGCTCGCAAGCACTGCTTGATACAAATTCAGATATCACTGCGAGCGCCATTCATTCTTTGGTTAGGAAATTCTGAATGCGATTCTGTGTCACCAACTGTTATGTGCTCTTGTTGCGATATTTTTCTTGCTACTGCTATTGCTATTTGTTATCGTGAATTGATGCGAGAACGACCACGTGTCTGCCGCCCGAGTAAGTTACAACATCGCTCTACCTCACTCCCGGCTGTCAAGTAAATATAAATATTAATCGGGCAATATTCCCGGAACGAGAGCTCCTCCTCCGGCATTAGCTGGAAGGGGAGATCCGGCGACGACCTATCCCGTCGGTTTGCGGGGTTTCCTCCTGCTGTTAATTCCACCAGCAGAGCACTGCCACAGTCAGGTGGCTCAGGGCATCAACTGATGTCACTTTAGGATCCTGACCGGGAAGGCCTAGGGTTCGAGTCCCGACGGTGACAGGATTTTCGGATAATTGGCATTCGGGTAATCTGAGACGTCTGTATTTACATTTCAATAAGTGCCAGCGCATCCCGTTTGGGGAGGGGGGTTCTGCTAAAGAGGTGAGGAAACAAACTGGCTTGAATAACCAGTGCTCCTCCGCAGGAGGCCACTTTCCGACACCCACCACCACCACCACCACCACCACCAGCAGCAGCAGGGCCGCCATGAGAAAAACCTATTCCCAGTACAAAGAAAGTAATACGGATACCTTTATAAAAATGTATCGACATGTTTATGTCGTTGTGACTTTATACACAATGAGAACCGCGCATGGCATTCAATTTTGAAACTATAAAATTGCAAAATTGAAAAAGATATGGTAAAATGCATTAAATAAATGTTCGAATTACCATACAAATTATGGGACTCGTCCCCCTTCTTGAGTTCTGTTGGTCCCTCGAGATTCGTTGTCCCCTGCACGCGAGCGTGGCGTTGACGCGCGAAAAGTAACGCGCGTCGTGGAATAACTGCATCTTAAGGCGGCTCCACGCATTCGGTATTCAGCGAGTAGCGAGCAACCGCTCGCCGAATCATAAGTATTGTGAATGAGTTGCTATTTGCCTAGTGACGAACTTTCTCGGTGCTCGCCCTACTCACCGCGTGTCGGTCTTTCGAAAACATCAAAGGAAACGAACATTCGCCGAAAAGATCAGCTCTTCGGAATTGAGCAAGCAGTGGCTCGCGGCTCGCTGCTCGGCGAATGCCGAATGTAGCGAAAAGGCACAGGGGCGCTTTGGCTCTTCCGCATTGCCCTAGCATTAATTAACGATGCGCGTTGCTTTTTCTTACTCTTCTAGGAAAGCATTAGGTTTCATTTAGTATTATAGACTTCTGTGTGGGGGCAATATCCACCGTATGAAGTCAAAATTCCGGATGGACAGATTCTTATCAAACTGAGTTTTGTTAATGACAATGCAACGCAAGGCATTGTGCGATGCGTGATCGGAGCGGATTGTGGCGAGACGGAGGGGATGGGGCGGGGTGGGGTGGTAATATAAATAAAATTACTTTCATTTTACAATATAATGAGAATTCATTCCTTTTCCTGTCTAATCAACGTCAACGCGACGCTCGTGTGACACAGGCCTAACAGCTTCGGTCATGTCTTCCTCGTTGAAGGATGAGAACGGACCGTGCCACTGGAGGGTAGCCACGTCAGTCTCGGGGCGAGTCATCGCTCGTGCCCTCCCGCCGTGAATAACGTGCGCCTGCGAATTCGCACATCCTGAGCGAGACCTGCTCGACGCCCGGGGCTGGTCCTTTGCCTCCGCTATGAATCAGCGCGCCGCGCCACGCTGCGCTGGCGAGACCTCTCCTCACTTGGCAGCTCTCCCGGGGAAGAACGCGCTCATTAACGCTATGCTGTTGCTAGGGAGACGCCGCTCGTTGTTCCCGTTGCCTCTCGCACGTGAGAGTTTTCGCGATGCGCTCCGCTAACCTTCGGGTGGGCGTTCTTTTGGAAGAACGTTGGAATGAGAACAGTTATTTTGAGATTGTTCCTATCGTTTTCTTCTTCCTTACGTTTTCCTAACTTCGTATCAGCTATACTTATCATTATGATCAAAGCAAAAAAGAATAAGCTAAATTGGCTGGAATACGATATAAATGTTTACACCCGTCATTGTTAAAATTACCCACTACTATGGCATTCAACAACAACACAATAGAATGGCTACCCCCAACAAACCGGTTAAATATCTCGGACTTCAACTAGACACCAAGCTAAACTGGAAGCAACACATAAGTAATAACCTAACTCAAGCCAAAATAAAATTACTGCAGCTAAAACCATTAATTGATGATATGATATACAAAACAGTCATAAGACCTCGGTTACTGTACGCCTGCCCAATACGGATTAACGCCTCTAGAAGCAACATTAAAAAATTCAAGTAATTCAGAATCAGTTCCTTGAAACAATAGCCAACGCCCCTTGGTTCGTTTCCAACCTCCAAGTCCATAAGGAACTTAACCTCGAAGCGTTATCACAACACATTACTAATCTTTCCACGAACGTTTACTCCAGCTTAACTCAAATTCCCTCCCTGGTGTCTTTCAGACTCGGCAAAAATCCTATCCATCAGATCAGAATTAAAAACAAATAACCCTATCACTCATTTCTCATCAAATTCGCTGAATTGGAACCTGATTACAGAACCCATTCGGGAACCCTCTCTCATTTGTAATAGTAGTAAGTTAATTGAAAGTTAATTATAGGTGAGTTAATAAGACATCAATACATTTGTAAAGTTATTAAATAACTAATTTACGTACCTATTATCAAATATCAATAAATTGAAAAAAAAATTTTAAAATTTCTTTACAATACTTTACTCTACAATGCAAACTCTGAAATGAAAGACCAACTTATCCTAAATGTATTCAAATATTATTAATGACTTTGATATATTAGGGAAACCTCGGAACAAGTAGAACTTTAAATTAGATTATTATAAAAATATTTTACTTTCCAATGTTTCGGGGAGGGGGAAATTCTGATTTATATAAATATCCAAGTGTGAAATTTTGTGTTATATTTCTTCATTTTGGAACTAATATAGTACATTATAAGCCCGACATCGCCTAAGCACACTGACTTTAAATAAAGTCGATGTTAATATCAAGTCGAAATCATTCAAGTATTTGTTGAATAGCAAGGGTGTTCCAAACGTACTCAATTTTAAAGCATATTCCAAAAAATTCTTCAGAGAAATGATAAATAGCCTCACTGAGTAATTTGAAGCTCGATATTTTAATATAATATTCAATCGTAAGAAATATTTTACTACGTGTTCTAGGAAAGGAAATATGTAACTTTGGTCTTTTTGTTGAAATATTTACATTGCTTAATTTTTCTTACTCAAACTTTCAGCATTGTATGCAGATCTTGGGTATGGTGAATAAAAATATTTCTCAAAAAGGACTCACTGCGTTTTTTCTTCATGTTAACTATTGTCGTTTGTTAGTACTGATCAAGTTTTTCACATAAATAGTGTTCAGCTGAAGAAGCATCAGAGGGTTGGAATTTCAAGCAACGCATCTATTGAGTGCGCTAGATTGCACTGATCTGTAAATTGAAACATACAACTTCTAGCGTACTTGCTTCTGTTTGCATGAAACGAAAGAACTCGACAAGTGGACGAGCAGAGAGCGAAGTTCAGAGGGGTCGTAGTTGATGTCACGTCTACTCCGTCGCATACATTCTCGTGAATGTTCGTCGCCGGTGTTTTTACTGCATCATGACGTCTTTTAATTCTCGCTATTTCTTGCCGCATCATTTGTTTAATTTACATCCTAAACATCACTTCTGGGGTCATGGAGTTTCCATTCGGAATTTCTCATCGTTCATCAATTACAAAGTTAATTCAGCTTACGCACTAACACAATATGTAGATGGGAGAAGATTGTCTGAGCATTCTACGTTACTTTGCCTTGAAATTAATTCTGAAGAACAATATATTATAGAACTGTGAATGGCCAGATTTGACACACAAATGAATGAGCGGTATCGAGGACGTTCACTTTCATCGCCTCCAGTACGAATGTCCTCGTATATCTTCCTCCTGTTTATGTGACTGAAAATAAAACAACCGTTTTGCGCCTGTGCGTTTTTATTAACTGCGAGAACTAGTTCTCACGACTATTACAAAACATAATGTTAACGGTTTGAGCGTTGAAAAACCTTGTTTTTAAGTTGAAAAAAAAAGGAAATCCATGAGAACCAATACACGTTTTCAAGTCGGTGACCCACATTACATTTTCATTGATTGAATTGAATGAAGTCGTAAATTGTGGTCTTGGCAAGACACGGCCTTATTTGTGTCACATGACCATGCGAACTGTGTAGTCAATAATGTTTTTTAATACACTAAAAAACAAGAAGAAACAGCAAGTGAATTTTGAAATGTAAGGCTAAAAGTGTAGAAAACTAGTAATTTTCTGACGGGTACACGAGGGGATGCAAAGACAATTTAAGAGCAATCCTACATTTTTACATTTCTACACTTGTATAACAATAAAAATAATTTAAAAGTATTTTTAGCTGTTCATTGTTCATCGTCAGAGACGCTCTTGGCAAGATGACCTCCGGACTGGAGCTACTTACTGAAAATCTAAGTGACTAAAATAGGGCACCAAGCTCGAAGAGGCGTAATTCTGGACCAATATAAAAATATTTTATACTTAAAGTTATTTCCTTTCTGGTCATTTGTTTAGTAAATGTGCCAGCAGGAACATTTAAAATGTTTTTATTTCTTTTAGGATTATTCGTAGTGTCCGTGGCAAGTGGTGAATTTATTTTTTTGAACCTGAAATTTATTGATTTCGATTTGTTGTATTTAACGATTTGATTATGTTCTATCATTAGGGCTTGCGGAAGATCTGAAGTTTGGAATTCGGACAGTGATACAACTAATCTCAAATAAATATTGTGATATCCTTTGTGATGTCGGCGACTTACAGATTATGTAAATATCCGCTAGGAGAACTGCCTTCCGGAAAGGTGGTTTAGTGGTTTGCGTAGTTTTAAGAAATGCATCTCAATACTCATCTCTAGCAAAACATACTGTGACCAATCTTCTCATTTATGAGTGGTTGAGAAAATTTTCCGTAGTGCTAAAATGCAATACATAGATTTCTCCTTTTTTACTGTAGCGCAAACATATTACCACTGGTATAAACCGCCATTGGTATCTGGAAACATTTTTATTGTTTGTAACTAATCCTGATTAATGATTTCGTTTAGGCGTTGAATTTTCTAGTGGAATAAACAAGCAAATGAAAAACTCCCAGAATATTATACAAATGTACAGGTCGTAAGTATGCAGGGCCATCTCTGTTGCCAATCCATCCGTGGGAGTGAGAGGAATTATGCTGTGAAGTTTTCCCAACATATTTTTAACAGAAACAGATTAACATATTTTTACTTTTCCGAACATATTTTTAACAGAAACAGAACAGATTCGTTTTTTAAAAAAATGAAGAGAATAAGTGTAAGTAGTAATGATAGGTTGTGCCCACAAGGAATAATTTGGAGTTAGGCGGAGCAAAAGAAAGAAACGACCTCGAGATTATTCTCCTGTTTTCCTTGTGTTCAGTTTTTTACAATCTCTTCCGCCGATCTCTTCACGCCTGTTACTCTTGAGCCACAGGAAGCACCTTGTGATGTGCATACGTAATGATTTGTGTGACTTCTTGATTTACTCTTCATTAAGTAGCACTTAACCAAAAATGAATTTAGTCGTAAAAATCTGAACTCGAAAACATCACAAATGAATTTAGTTTATTTCAAACGAAAACTTCTTGAATATGTTAATTATTTCTACAATTTCTATAAGTTTTATTTATGGAACTTTTAAAATGGAATAAGGAATACGTAAATAAATATTATGGTTGATAATACGACAATCGTTTAAATTGGATTTGCATAATCTTCAAGCTATTTGGCAAGAAAATATTAGTTTCATTTAACTATATTAAATTAAGTAAGATTTATTAGAAAAACTACTTGCCGACTGATAAATGTTTAATACATGCTTTTCTGTTTCATAAGCGTGAAATAAAGATTTTGTACACATCAAGAAGGAAGATACATCGACGAAAATGCTACGCACAATTGGGAAAATCCAGCATTAGAGGCAGGTGGTGTATTGTGGGCATGTCATTAAGATCAACACCGCCCTTTTATGAATCCAGTCCCAACGCCTCGCAGAGGTCAGGTCTTTGCATGCGTGGGGAATCCTCAATGCTCAGTTGAGAGAAACCAATCGCACCAGCGTCATGACCTTGTTCCAGAGCTTTGGACCACCCAACAACGTCTGGGAAAAGTGCATAGGGCACGTCTCTGAAGCTTTATAACCTTTTGAAACTCATACTTCAAACTCAGACAAAACTCATTTAAACTCATAGTAGCGATACCCAGGTACACGCATTTCAAGACTGAATAAAGATATTGGGTATAGTACAGTGTTTTTATGTAGAGGAAGTAAGAATATATTACGTTATTCTACACAGACTCACAATGATACATGAGCTTTACACAGGAAGGGATTTTAGGTTAAAATTGTATTAGAAAAAGCCAAGGTCCACAATGGATGTGCCTCATTTTGAAGATTACGACTTGAGACACATGTTTTAAGGGCCTAGAATGTATAATTTCTAAGTTATGCAGGATCGGTGTCAAGAAATAGACGCGTTGCGGAAGGTCATCGTGTCGCCAAGCCCACGCGTTTTAAATAATCAAAATTTGGGATTCAATTTCTTACATAAAGCGAAGTTGTGCAATAAAAATATATACACCGCCTCCACATCTTTCTACAGACTTACAAATGATATGTCATTTGGAGAGACTGTTTCACCCAAAAGGAACACAAAAAAATTGTAATTTTGCGTAAAGCGAACTAAATATTATCAAAGGGCAATTCATTAGTGGAAATTAATACGTTTTGGAGCCAGTTGAACCGTTCTGTTCAGTTGGGATAATGAAGAAATCTAAAAATAAACTGTTGTTATCGAACTCTTATTCCGATTTCCAAAATATTAATTTTAGACTAATTTTTTTGCCGAACGATTAATAAAATAGAATGAAAGTAAATAAGGTCTCTTCTACACTAATGCTTATTAAGAATTTTGAAAAGGCTTAGAGAGAATTTTGCATTAGTGAAGGAATTGCATTGGTGAAAACGTCCTCACTATTGTAATAGTGTATGCTTTTTTACGAGAAAGTTTTGTATATGAATAGTACATTGTGAATGAACATAAAAATATGTATCCTGAAGAAGTTTTATTCACATAAACATGCACATTTTATGCACTTATTTTATTTAAATTCGTTTCTCACAATTTTGTCGTTTTCAAACAGCTACTTTCTTAATTACGTGTATTATCACAACATTCATAATGTGATCCAAGAATGTTTCAGAAGAAAAGAGAATACTGACCTCACGCCACAGAGTATATATTTCAATTCACATCGATAAGAATTCTCAGAGCTCTATCGCAATCAGAGAGACTTCCATAAAGTGAACTAAATGCGTCAAGGCCAAAGAGCAAGATCTACTACAAGAAATAGCGCCTCTCGGAAGGCGATTCTGATACAACTGGTACACACATGAAAGGCAGAAAAATTAGTTTTTCAGCCGCAGATTAAGAATAATTTTGATTCCAATAGAGTACTAACGGCCGTCCCGGATATCCGAGGTCGCTAAGGCTGAAGGGCGGAAGCTGCCTCGTGCCTGAAGGGTCGCTGATTCGATTCCCACCCGGGGCATGGATGCTTGTGTGTCTGTATGTTTGTAATCGACCATTCATTATCATCATTTCATACCTCATCCTCCTGGGGCTAACAACTTTGGGATTTAAATTTGGATACAACATGGAAATGGTGATCCCCGTAAGAAGTCACGTGTCCCGGGGAAAATTTGACTGAGCCTCGGTTGGTACAGTTGCACGTTCGCGTGATGACCGATACCATTTTTTTAAACACTACGGATAATTCCCTTAAAAGCTAAGAATTTTTATTTCTTTCACTGGTAATTAAATAGAGAACGGATTTAGAAGTGAACATTTTTCAAACGATATCATTATTTGCATACTTTTTAAAAATATAAAATTAGATCTAATGAATTCTTAATGCAGCAATGGCGGCAAGGTGTTTTCCGACGTTTGATCATATGCATCGTTAGGAGAAATTGTTACGTTACGATTTTATAAGAGAGAGTACGTTACGATTTTATAAGAGAGCTAGTTGTTGGCGAGATAAGACTTGAACTATTGGACTTCGACGATGGGGTATTAGTATGAATGTAGGAAGATGAACGTTAATAGAATATCCTGCAATCATCCGCTCCACTCTCCTAACCTCTGACTTTATTTTCACGAACGATCGAACTAAAATATACTATTATCTTAACATTACAGTAGTAGTGGAATTGATATAGTTTTCTAGGTATTACTCACTATCCACACCGAAAACAGAGCATTTAAGATCTTTTTTTTCTGAACATGGCATTCGACTCAATTGTATTAATTTGAACGACAACTTTTATCAGAACTATTCAAAAATTCGATACTTTGCTGAAGCAGAGTCCTTTGGAAAAATTACCACAGCTGAACACGGCGTATAGCGCCACAAACAAGTACATAATGCATTTCGTAGGTGGCTGAAAAATTGCATTGGGTGACGCCTTTGTGCTTGTTCGTGGAAGAAGAGGCGTTGCATGCAAAAAAAGGCCAAACAAACACGAAAAAGAAGACTTTCCAAGGGTGATGGGCTAACGTGGTGAGGGAGGGGAAGGGGGAGGGGAGGGCTGGCTTAACCTTGGCCCGCGCGGGGAGTCCCTGTAGGCGCCCGGTGCCGTGGCATTCCGGTTTGCCCAGCGCCGCGCGGTGGCGTGGCGCGGCGCGGCGTGGCGCGGCGCGGCGTGGCGCGGCGCGGTGCGGCGACCTCCAACAAAGCACCGGCTACATCGAGAGCTTGTTGAAGCTCGCTCGGGCCCGTCGTGCCTCGCCTCGCACTACCGCGTACGTGGCAAGGAGTTGTGCAACCGCGGCGCGTCTAGGCGTTGCCTACTTATTGGACCTCTCCCTGCCCTGCAGCTAGTGAATGAGGCTCGCATGACGCGAGGTGGGCCCTGCGTGAGAGGAAATGTTAAAAGTGGTCAGAGAGGCAATTCATTTTGATCTAATTTTAAATGCGGCGGCATGGCGAGCTGATACGTGGGCAGCGCGCCGCGGCTCGGTGGCTTCCAAGAATTCGACGCGAACACTGAAAGACTCGCTCCGACTCGCCTCGGTTCGCTTCACACTACCATTTCGCCACTCGTTAAAGCTCCGAAGCCTCAAAGCGTTTTCAAGGAGAAAAGTTAAACACCGGTCCTTTTCTCGCAATAAAACCAGATTATCACATAAGGGCCGTAAACACCAGCAAGCCGCGCTCGCGAGCCTGGCTTGTGGCAGTTGCCGTCGCATTGTTTCCCATTGCACGAACAATGGAGGAGAAAGAGGAGCTGATGATTTACAGCCCACGCAAGGCGGGGTCGTCAAACGAGGCTTGCCCGTAGCTGCCTGGCTTTGGGGTCGCATGATGCGTCTTGCGGTCTGAGTGAGGGGAAATTTTAAGGGTTTGAGACGGCGTTTCGATTGTGGTCAAGGAAATAATAATAACAATAATAATAATAACACATATTTTCTATGACTATTAGCTGATTTTCATACGAGTCGTAATGCTTCGTCATTATACTGTTTTACCCACGGAATTTTTCGTTGAACTGTTACCTTCGCGTCAAGCAACCTTTTTAATGATGTGATTAATGACTTAGTCCTGCAATGACTAGTCGAATCCATTGTTTGAGAGTCTTCTCAGTCCTATGCAATGACAGCTCATTAGTCGTCACCAACACGCATTGCTTATGATTTTAAAGCATAGTTCGAACAAACATTTGAGCACATAATTACATTCAAACAGTCGAAACCTGAGAAAACTCCTAGGTGCTTCAAATTATTCCGTGTGACAGTTCACTTAGGTCTCTGTCCCACGAAGATTCCCAGGATGCACATGAATTGCATCCATGATAGAATTGATGAAGGTGAATTTTTTTTTGATACTCTGAACAAAATAACCCGATGGGTTTTCCTACGGTGTAACTCATGACAATTATCGCCATTGATATTACCAAGTGTGTTATATTGATTGATCATGTTTTATTAAGACAAAGCGAAACGTAACATAGGAACTTTCGGAGAAAGTGCGTTTACTCTGTCATATTGAAGGCAATTCCACGAAAAATTAAAATCTTTGATTTTATTTTTATGAAAAACTTACAAGGGCAAATTTAGTCTCCGGCTTTCCCTTTCGATTCAAGAGTTTCAAGCACATTTTTCACCTTTTGTATGATCTTCGCAATACCATCCGATAAACAGCAGCGTCATCCGTTCGCCTATTAATGCACGTGCGATGCAACGCCACTGCATAGTGATCTCTGCGAGGCAAACAAACCTGTAAAGCGAGTTGCAGACTGGCATTGTCTGCCCTCGCCGCTCTCTGCTATTCTCTGCCGCACTCGTGATTCAGTGCAATTTCCACGTTTCATTGTCTGTAAAAATTCCGTCCTGTGTCGCGTGTTGCAGTGGCGTGGTGTAGCGTGGCGAACTCTAAACGGCAGATGCTACTACGAAGGCTCGATCAACGCCAGCACGGTCTCGCCTTGCTGAACTTATGTCATGGAAATGAACACGCAAGTCACCAGAAGAAAAGTACAACATAGCATATCTCCTAGCAGTGCAGCTGGAAAGCATTTGGGGCTTGCTTGGCAGTGAGAGGAATTTTTAGTGACAAAAAAGAGTGATTCAGTTGTACTTGTGACGTTGAGGTACAGTACATTTTGAGACACTATTTTAATATGGATTTATATGAACATTCGTTACATTTTATGTGTCATAATATTCAATTATTAAACTGATTCACACTCTGAAACTGTTCGCATCAAAACGCCTACAATCGTAATTAATGTATTTAAACCCGTGTGCGGAAGAGGAGAACAGACAAAATTTTGCTCGCCGTGTTTAAAAAATTCAATTCAAGTTCAATTTGTTATTCACGGCGTGGCATTGTTGTTTTGCAACTCACAATACAGATAAAAAGAAATGAGAACTATGATATTTTTTGTATTTACAGTCAAGCAGGTGAATCTCTTGTCTCTCGTCTAGTTCGGCCAGGCCTTAAATAATCTTCTCGGTTGATTCCAACCTTGGAAAACATCTAGAATTTAAACCGACTTTTAATATTGATACGATATTGTAACGGGGCTGACCCGACGCAATCGATTTTCTAACAAATTGCAAAGACAATGAATCTGGACAAAACATATTGTATTCTAAACTTGTTTCTAAAGTTGCGAGTTCTGTTTCTGATCACTATTATCTGCATTTCTCTTATCCCCAACGTTCTTCCTTGCACCATGAACGTTTGTACTGGTGGAAACATCTCGCGACAGGAAATTTTAGTCCTCTCG
The DNA here is from genome assembly GCA_031308135.1 of Acheta domesticus. Classification (NCBI taxonomy): domain Eukaryota; kingdom Metazoa; phylum Arthropoda; class Insecta; order Orthoptera; family Gryllidae; genus Acheta; species Acheta domesticus. Next base: position 221,727,558 of record JAHLJT010009436.1, read on the forward strand.
CAAGTTCTGTCGAAGAAAGAATTGCTCGGTTCCCAGAATTCGTTATAAGGAAACGCTGGCGAATTTTCTTATAGATCCGGAGAACCACTGTAACCGCAAATTTAAGTGGATGATTTCCATAATTTCTCATTCGATTCAAAAGTTTCATTCGAGTCGACATATTTACCTGGCAACAAAAAGTCACCACCTGCACTACTGAGACTGGAACAAAGCTGTATTTGAGACCACGTTAGCACATTTCACTCAAACGCAGCCAGTCACGTTTCAGTTGAAGTGTCGCAATTATTTTTCTCTGACGTAGGTATAACTTGACGCAGGCACCCTTCGAAAGACGATATTTAACGCGCCATGAATTAATCCGCGCGCGCGCGCGAGAGAGAGAGAGAGAGAGAGAGAGAGAGAGAGAGAGAGAGAGAGAGAGAGAGAGAGAGAGAGAGGTGGTTTGGTAGTGTCGGTGGAAGTGACAGTGTCAATAGAGAAAGCGGTAGCGATTGCGGTTGTGGCATGGTTGCGGCACAACACATCCCAATGTCTTAGTTGAAAAATATCAGTTCAGCAGGGTCGCCGTGAGGCTTCGACACCTACAGTCAACACTTAAATTATGGAGCACACAAATAGAAGCGAGAAGGACTCCCTAAATCAATGCAAATTTAAACAATGATAAACCATAAAATATTGTCACATGGAGCCATCGAGGGATTCTCGAAAACAGCTGCGCGTTTGAAGTGGAGGCAACATTTATAAGATCGGTTGTGTGGTGACTCTCCAGGGAATGAACCTCAATGTCGCATCCTGGGTAATTCAATGAGACAGAGGCAGAAATGTATTTTTATATTTAATTTATTTTTATTATGGTAATGCAAGAGCAAGAGAGGAAGACCAAAACGCACCTGCAAGGAAGAAATAATACAAATTTTAAAGGAAAATGTAAGAGTAAGAATGGGAAGATAGGGATAGATGTAAAATTAATATTTAAAAAATGCTTCAATAGATGACGACCTAATGGAAATATTTACAAGTTGCTGATATATTTGAAAAAAGTGGGTGCAGGAAAGTGTATTTTAAACATAAGAACCTGGGAATAAATAAAATAATTTATTTTTTCGGTTTCCCCCCTCCCGGATATGCCACCCGCAAAACAAAGGAGGGCTGCTCGGCCCCCTTAGCTACACCAACGTGGTGTGTATTTAAATGGCTTCTGTACTCCGAGGTGCGCAATCGCGGCGGCCAGGGTTTTCGCATTCCGGTTTAACCTGCGCCGCACTATGCGATGCCATCAAGGAGAAAGGTGGAAAACGCGCTTCTTCCAGCAGTGCAACCAGCAGGCACCCAAGGCCGATGGGAGGCGTCTGGACCCTTACTGAGAAGGAATTTAAAAAAGGTGGTCACATTACATTGGTTATTACATAAAAACAAAATGTAGAAACTTTTTTTAATTGATATTCTATGAGAATTCGTTCTCCTTTTATAAGGGTCTTAAAGTTTCATTAGAAACATGTTTCATTCGCCTAGTTGTGATCAACCGAGTTCATACTCGCCGCGCTGATACTCTCAATTTCAGCCATAATGGTCGTGCACCGACCTATTATTGTTTTTTGCCCAGACTAAGCAAAAATTCGCAATCTGTATCAGAATTTCAATACTTTTTGCATAGGCATGTGCACAGGGGTGGGGGAGGGGCGAGTGACTACCCTTAAAATTTCGAAAGGAACCCTGTATCCCTACGTAATATTATATTTTATTTACAAAAATGTGACCAATTCCTTATTTTCCCCCTTTTAAGCTGACTGATTAGCAAATTGATACCCGACATTTGGGAAGAGGCCCTCCAAATTATCCGAGAATCCTCTAAATGATTCAATATAAGTCAATTGTATTTATTGTAACATTAAAGTTATAATTCCGTTTTCCTTCCAGTACGTTTTATTTATCCCTAGAGAAATGTCATAAATAGATAAATAAATGGAGAGGAGGCTTAGAGAGGGCCAGAAAAAAGTTGCCCTCCTCTTGTTTTAGACTGGGCACGCCTATGACTTTTTGCATGGTTTTATTTCTTTTTAAGTGGCAGTTTGCATTCGCAGCCGCGGCGGCCAGCGTTTGAGCGTTCCGGTTTGTCCGGCGACGCACGCGGCGGCGGCGGCGGCGGCTTGGCGGCGGCGTGGGGGCGGCGTGGGGGCGGCGGCGGACGCGCCGCGGCGGTGGCGAGGCGCCCCGGCGCGGTGACCTTCAAGTCCACAGCGCTGCGCTCCATCGCGCAGTATCAGTGCGAAGCTCTTATCACACGTTTTGACTGATTTCCCCAGTGTTGACGGATTTCGCTCAGAACTATGCTAGAAATTGTTTAATCTTCCTATCTCAACCTTGAAGAAATGGCAATTTAAATGCGTTGAGTTACAACTTCATATGTTATATTCAAGAAAATATCGCTCTTTTTGGGTTTCTTGTGTATTTCTGATGTTATATCTATGTTATATCTATTCACGTTACGAAACGAAAGTTAGTCATGCAATACTCAGAAATAGTATACGCATACCGTGTTGTAAACCCAACACTGACATAGCGGATATCAGGAAGAAAAGAGAAACGTATCACCGGGTCGCAAGAAAAGGGACACGCATGAAAATTTATTATTTTGCTTTAGAATGGTTTTAACATGAGTGGAAACTGTTTATTTCTCAGCCAAAATCAAAGTGTTATTCTTTTTTAATACCGACTGTCATGTAAACTATTGTAATAAACTTTAGTTAGTAAAAACGGTATATTTTCTAAATGTGTTTCAGTTCAGCTGTGGCACCGACGATATGTTATTTTATAACTGAGTGAGCAACGACTTCATTCAAAAGGTGTGCTGAAATTTTATGTTTCCACGTCTGCAGTTAGTATTAACATTGTAATCGATTCTTGATTGATTGGTTATTTCGAGTCTCCGGGCACGTAAACTGATATGATTATTAGTTCCGCCAGTGCAGTGCATGTTCTCATCACGGGATGTGGCAGTGATCTCCCTCCTTGGAAGGTGAGATTTAGCGCTGACGTTGGCAGGCGGAGTATCTTCCCATCCAGGTACCTCCCCCAGAGCGAGGTTATAAGCTCTTGACATGTGAGGTAGTAGAGTGGGCAAGTAGGTGTAAAAGGTGTGATGGTAGGGAAGAAGAAAGAAAGATCGCGCCTAGCACGTGGCCCGTTTATTAGGGTACTGCTCCGGCATTCGCCTGGTGTTGATTGGAAACTACGGAAAACTATCGTACAGAACAGCCGGCTGCTAGAATTCTCCTCCAGACAGCGGCTGAAGGTGACCTCCTTATCCAGCTAGCATCGTAAATCCTGTCACCGTCGGGACTCGAACCCTAAGAGCTCCCGATCAGAGGCTTTGGGAGACATCAATGGAGCCACCTCAGACGGCACGTGACTATCGATACTTGATTTCACGTTTAAGATTATTATGAATTAAAATTTATAGCCTTGTTTCATTTTAATTATTTTACAGTTTTAAAAAAAGCGTCGAGTTGAAGGTTGTCACTTTTTGCAACTCTGAAAAAGTGGTAAAAGAATGAACGCAGGCTGTAAAACTAAAAAGGGTGAATGAGAGATGTAAAGCAAGCGTATTAAAAATAATTCAGGAATCGTAATTTATCGAATCACAGTAGATTCAACATTCCACTGCATTCATTATTGATTAAAGAAAGAATGAAGTATTCCTTTACATTGCACTCCTCTTAAACAGCATTGGGATGCAACGGAAGTTCAGTGAATATAAAAACTTTTGGCAAAGTGTCTTTCTCATGAAAAAAAAATACATTTTACGAGTGCAATGCACTCGCAGAAGGACACGAAATAATAAATAGTAGGAATCCGGAACATGCAATGAAAGCAGGAAAAACCAGCCTCACGGCGTAGGTGATTTCGCCTTTATTCAAGGCGTAGATACTGCAACACCTTGAACACTACAGGGAAGGTAATCGAAACCTCAACTCCAACGAGTGTGCTTTTCTCAGAACCAATCTCTGAGGAAACGCGAAGGTGCAACGAGGAAAAGTTAGCCTAGCAGACCCAACAATCGAGTTGCGAGCTCCCTGCCTTTGCCTTCTTTCTTCCCTTGTCTTAGGCCCGCAACAGACTACGCCGAGGAATGTGTTTCCGGAAATGTGCGACAAGAAATGTGGAAAATCGAAACAAGGGACTCTTATGGACCCCCACACACCTGAAAGAGTTTCCTCGTTCGCCTCTGCGGAGGCGAAAGAGTTCCTCGCTCGAGTCGGTCGGCGAGCGAGTTTTCTCGGACACATTTCTACTCTTTCACTTGTTATACGACATTTGGACGTTCGCTGCCGCAGGAAAACACCAAACAGTGCAAGAACTGAGTGAGGTTATAACGTTTGGCAGTAAAGGATGCGATAAACTACCAGTTTTTTAATTGTTTTCTTGAATTTTCTCTTCAAACGGAAATGAACACGTAAAAACTTGTATGGAAGATATTCTTATTTGTGTGAAATCCGCTCATAATGAGTAATATAAAAATAAAAATTTGAAGCAAGAAACTTGAAAGGGTATTTTGAAAGAATTGAATTAATTTATTACTTTTTTTAATTGGTATTTATGAATGAATTTATTAATTGTGAATTTTATTATGAATTATTTTATCATTATCTATTCATTATTCAACCAACAAATACAGTAAACCAGAGCGTGGTAGAGATTACGGAGTTCAAGAAAATTTGCTGATGTACAACTTCTCCCTTATACGTCATTTAACTTCTTGTTTTTTAACATTAAATAATGATTTGTATGCAATGTAGTAGTGTGTTTCTCTCTAGGTAATTCGAACTCGTTAAACAAATGGTTTACGATTATTGTAACAAAACCAGGATATCACGAGTAAAAATTGCATAAGAGCATTTAACAAAACAAGAAATGGGACTCAGATGATCTCATAGCTAAAACTGTTGCCATCACTCTCGGCTTGTGGCACATAAAGGCATTTCGAAACATCGAATAACCTCTTTGTAGTGTGTGGACGCAGCATCGCCGGCTTATTTCCACATTTCTCGTCGCACATTTCTCGCAACGCATTCCTCGGTGTAGTCTGTTGCGGGCCTTAGGCGGCTCGGTCAGCGCAGGCGTGGGCCACAGCAACGATTAATGAGACGGCCGACCGTGGCGCATTGGCGGGAGGGAAGAGGCGGATGGCGGGCGGGCACTGGTCTGCTTTGCCCCTGAAGGCTGGCGCGGAGAAGGGACAAAAACGGGCACCTCGAAACGTGCGACAGATAAACAACCCGATAAAGAATGCTTTACGACAAGAGTATGGTATTTACAAGAGGGAAAGCGAAGCAATTTTCAACCTTCGTTTTCAGCACCAAGAAGAAGATAAAAAGAGTAAAATGTAGTTGAGCTATTAAAGAAAAAATGCTATCTAAATAAATAGATCTTTGGTGCATAGTCACTTTTTAGTCTTTTTGGAAAGCATAAGGTTTCTTTGGGTATTAAAGACTTTGTTTGGGGGCAATATTTATTGCATGATGGCAAAATTCCGGGTGGACAGATTCTTATTTAACTGAGTTCTTTTAATGACAATGCAACACAAGGCATAGCAGGACTGGGCGGTGCATGATCAGAGCGGATTGGGGGGAGACTGAGGGGGGCGGGGCGGGGCGGGGCGTCGCAGAGTGGAAATATAAATAAAATTACTTTAATTTTATTTATATTATATATTATATTATATATAGTATTCGAGTTACCTGCATGTATCCGTCTGTTACTGTCAGACTCCATACGCTTCACCGTTTGGGGCAATTCGTCGCATCACAGTCTACTGTTGGGTATGTTGTCTTCTTCTAATACAATTAATTTCAATTTCGCGTGGTCCCATGATGGCCGATTCGCGAAACAAAAATAGTAAGAAGAAGAAGAAGAAGTGGATTCTGGCCCACTGTGCGGCAGGGACTGAGGACAGGGCGAGCAGACGCACACTTCCTCGAGAGCTAGTGGCTGGGCGGGATGGAGCGGGGCGGCACGCGGCTGTGTTGGGGGGGGGGGGAGGCGAAGGCCGGGCAGCGGGACCCCAGGGCCCACGGCCACGCTCCGCTGCTGCGGCGGCCTCTCAATGAACGGGCGACGTAGCCGAAGCCCCTGCCTCCACCGCCCCGCGTCACGCACGCTCAGGAGGAAGCTCTCGCGCGAAAACGCGCTCAGGGCTCTTGTTGCTCCTCTCACTTGTTTCTGCTTTTACGCTGGCCGAGCAAACTTTCTCCTGTGTGGGACGTATTCATTTAGGAAGGAAATACAACTACATAAATCCCTCTATTTTAAGGGCAGCTGTAGCTTACTTCAAAATCATTCTAGTTGTATCATCGGCTTTTTCAGTTTTAGAAATTTAACTAACGATGTTGAAGGTTCCTATGGAGTAAATTGCTCACATAAGAACAATTCTGAAAAAGTTATTACTGTTGAATGATTGTAAGTTTTATTTCCTCGACAATAGCGAAGAGCACACAGGAATAACGAGACTCTAGTCGTCGAGTGAGAAAAAAAATATGAACATTGCAAACCGATTTTCTCTGTTACGTCCTAAATATCAAGTGAGCTAGAAAATGTGTTCGAGTAACAACTAACGAATAAGAGGTTTTGTTTTTTCGCGGTCATTAGAACGATCGTAATAGTATGCATATATGTAAATTATTCTATTCTTTAATTGCGTATAACTTCAAACGATAAACTATTTTCTAAGAAAGACACTTCCATCTCGACAATAAAGCACTGTTCTTTTTCAAATCAATAAGATTTTTTATGAGCATAATTGCATCATTCATCTACAGGTAATTTTGGTACGGAAATATAAAATAAAAATATAAAATAGAATCGAACAGATCAAACATTTTTTAGACTACTTGCGAACATTTATTAGTAACGATAACCGGTTTAAAATTTGTCACGTAATTTGATACTTCGACAATTTTATCACAGACCGCAAACTAGAGGTTGGCCCTGCAGAGTGGAAGGCCGTAGTGCCGACCACCCAGCAGAGTCTCCGTAAGTTCGGTAAAGCAAAAAGTCGTCTGCTTCCTTGTTGTGCCACTTCATTTAATTTATTCACATTCCACTTTGACATTTTCTGACGTTATGCTACAGTTATTTTTTGTTGGTCATTTATCACAGTGAAAGTGATGAAGATGAAATAAACTTTATTGACATGAAACGAAATATTCCAGTATTTTCAGAATCGACTTTATTTATTACTGAAGAAATGTTTGAGGTACACGCATGTCCGTAAAGTAATGGATGTATCCTTGCATCACTTTGCAACAGGGAATTAGTATTACTGAAATTGTATTGAGGTAACATTATGGAATATAAAATCATTTTCTTCAACTCAATGAACTTGCCTCGAAACGTACATAAAAGTTGTGCAGTGCAACGTGGATATAATTTTCGATTCAGGATTCCTTGTGAGAACACAGCTCTCGTGTCTCCAGAACAGGAATTTCTCAATATTAATTTAATTGATGCTCTGCCTCCTTTTGGATTCCAGTTGGCCTTGAGCAAAGCCGCTGACCTCTAAACGATTTTGTTTTCCTTTTAGAGAATTGATAGTAAATGGCACGGCATGTGGAATTTCAAAAATCCAGAACACTTATTCCGGTTGTATAATACTTCAAAATCCGTTTCATATCTTACGGATGAGCATCAGTACGCTTTATTCAAAGAGGCTTGGATGATTCTTAATAGAAGTTGTGATGAAATGATGGTGTATTTTTCTAGTTTTCACAGATTGCAGAGGGGTATTCGTTTGCACAAGCAGGTGGTGAATGTTTTGCATATTGTGTGGACAGCTTTTTTGGGCCAGGCCGGCATATGTAATGAACGGTACTGTGATCTGTATATATTATGTTAATACAACACCTTGTATGATTTTTTGAACATTTAATCTAAAAAACTGACACTTCCGCATAAGCTATCAGCTAATTATCTGAAATTCCATTTCTCCGAAACTGAAAACAATTACGTTTGGAGTTGCAAGATTTAATAGATGAAAACTTTGAAAGAATTTATTTGAACTGCCAATGAACAACATTTTTGACTCCTGAAAATATACAAACAACGTAAATCAAACATCACACGGGCTCCCCCATGCAGGCGATCACGCTCTTCTTGTGATTGCACAGGAAGCGGATGCGGAAGTGCAGATGTTGGAAATGTCCAAGATAAGGCTGCGTACGTCACTTGTGTGATAGAAAGGATTCAAGAGCACTGTCGGGAATAAGCCGGCTCTCACATTCTCTTTACAGTGTAGACTATATTTCGATCAGTCATTGCGAAGAGTACATAGTATGGACTCTATGGTGTACTTAAATGAAATGATATGGTATTCGTAACTCGATTTCTGACTTAACCCTAGACACATACACCTCAGGTCTAATACATGAAGCACATACTTCATTTTATTTGTCTTTAAGTGCACCACAAAAATTACACAACATGCAACAGAAATGCTACAATAATTTTATAATTAACGGTACCAAAATATTATTTTAAAATAATTCACACAATTTCTGAATTCAGAGTTAGGAATTTTTTTGATTCCTTTGAGAGAAAAATCCAACATAAAATACAAATTATGTGAAAGTAAATATAGATATGGTACGATCTATATTTATATATATATTTGAAATATTTATTCAAGACAAGAAAATAATTCCTAATAGCAAGGTAGTTCAGAGTTAAATTACGTAGAAATTCGTTGGCTTTCATGCGAATAATTCAAGAATCTGAATTTGTAATTCCAATGAACACAAACGGTAGATTTTCAAACCACAAATGTAATTCTAGTATTTCTTATTGATGCACAGAACATAATCATCAATTCCTTGAATTGAAGGTAAGAATTACGCATTTATCGAGAATTAAGGCCTTTATACGACTTCTATGAACGAAAGAAACGAGAATTCATTTTGAAGACATGTAAAGACGAAATCTTGCGTCATCGATTTAAGAAATGTCACGTTGTGATGAACTCTAAGTATGTCATCAGATGCAAATGTGCTTGAATGCAAATTCCGATGTAACAGTTCGAAAAACTCAAATTGTAAGAAACAAATATCTAAAGAAAGAACGTAGCAGATATACTAGAGACGCCTAAAAGATGAACGCATCGTGGATAAACAGTTCTTGGAAGCGCCTTTAAACAATCTACCTTTTTCAATACCGACAGATGTTTATTTGAAATTAATACTCGCATTCACAAGCCAGTTCGTAATTTCTGTAGAATGGGAAGGAAAAACTAGTAATTTTCTCCTGCATAAGCATGCATATACAGCGCATGCGTATTAGAAAAAAAACTCATACAGATTCTAACTGATTGGATTTTTGCTTGCAATTTTAAATTTACAGAAAAAAAAACTTTTATCGAATTTGGATGAGTGCCATGAGGAAACGTAGGAGAGAGTTTATTACAAAAATCCAACTTATGTAAGAGATGATAAATTGTCCTAAGATTCAGGGAGGATGATGGTTATTTAGAACAAGTGTGATTCAACTTACCATATGTACGTTTATATGCAATTTAATGCTTTATATTGATACAGATTATTCATGAAAACATCTTAGGCGTTTTTGAAAAAGACCATATCTCGATATAGTATGACCAACGGCATTAGTTATATGGAGGAAAGTGCATAATTTATAGTTCCGGGAATTGAAATTTAAGTTATTTATTACATTTTCAAGAATGTGTGCTTCTGCAGAGGCACATTATATTTTCAAAACAACTCGTCTTGAGTTAACATTGAAATGAAACAAATTTACCTTATCAATTTGTTCAATAAAATAGGCTCTTCTGGTATATTCAGTGACTTCACATATTAACAAGTGGCACTGCAGAAGAATCCTTCGATACATTTCACATGTCTGAGAAGACAGTTGCTGTATCAACCCCAAAACGATCATAAAAAATTAATTCAATTTGAAGTCTCGGGGCTTTGCCAGATTAATGCGCAACAAGTAACTTACAGTTTTACCGTCTAGGGTCTTGTCCCCCTGAAGGGAAATACTTAAAGGGTCCGAAAAACGTCCAGTGGGTTTTGTTAGCCTCTTTGACGGGGAGGGGACACCGCCACTTCCCAGGGTAAACCATTCACTACTCTAACGGGACAAATGGCCATAACAGTTGACGTGCACGGAAACATCAATAAAAATAAAATCAAGCAAATAATAAGGCTTGCATCTGGGAATGTTTTGACTCTTTTACTCCCAGTGTGGGCGCTATCAACATCGCCCAGCGGGCGACCGAAGAACTTCGCCAGACCTTGGACGGACCGGTCGGACTATTGGTAAACTGGGCAGCCAGCCAACCCCCTGCAGGCTCGCTGTTGTAGGAACGAAGGTTCTGCTCTTCCGAGAACCCTCATGCAGCGAAAGTGTTGCTCCCACGCGCAGGATAAGGAAGGACCGCATTTTGTTTACTTACAAGCGCACCTCGCGCACGGCACGCCTGCCCAGCGTCGTTCGTGCGAGCGAGACGGAAGCTCGAACAAGCGGCGAGCGGCAGTATTGACACGAATGTAACAATTCGAGAAGTGAAACAATTTAATACCAAAGTGTTGTGGAGGAAATAAAACACGACTTCCGATAAAAGGATGATGGATAAAGGAGGCTGGAACATGTAAATGCCTTACCCATGAATGGTATAAGAAGGAGAAATATTTTTTGAATGTAACAATTGACAATTAGAATTAGAATCCATAACCTATGGATAGTCGTAAAATTCCTATTCACTTACGACCCACCTATGTGGTCAATGGGTTCTTATTGGCTGTGTTGCTGAAAGATGCGTAATGTTATGTCCGTCTCTTTGCATCTCAATAACGCTTTCGCCAAATCAAACATCTCTTGTGTCAGCGTCGGAATCAGGAGTTTGCTAGCAGTGTCCGCAGTCTCTCCAATTAAGCAATGGGCATTTCCCTCTGCATATCGGATTGACTGCCGGCGTAATTCGTTGACCTGAAAGGTTACTGAAATGCGAATCGTGCAGGACATCAGGCCTAAGAAGTAACGAGAGTCTACAGCACGGTAAAAACGGAATCGTAGATCTTGGTAATTTTCTAATCTATTTTGTTTTATTTCTGATTATTTTCGAAATCCAGTGAATACATTTTTATATACAATTAATTTAATGCATTATCCAATCTACATATAAAATTCGTGTGTCAAATTCATTCAAATAATCAAGGTTATCTTCGAAAACAAAACATTTACTCATTATGATTAAATAACTGTTTTTGGATTCAATTATAATTTTATAAATATGGGTTTACATCATACTTAAATTCAATATAAAATTATACATTCTGAAGTTTCTCGAAAATGAACTGTCGGATTAAACTAGTGATGCTATAACAGCCTGCTCTTTCTCGCCCGTGTTTTGACGCCAAATTACGCGAAAAGTACTCAAATTTTCGAAAAATTGTACAGGACCTTATTTCAAAATCTATCTTCAAGGAACAGATTTCATGAAGGGAAAATCACCGTCTTCATAATTTTAGTTGTAGGAAGACGCCGAAAAAAGTTTGAATTTTTGCAATTTTCGAAAAATCAAGGGTTTTAACGAACAAGAGAGTCCTTCACATTATCCAACAACAAAATTTAATCAAAAACATTGGAGCCTTTTTTTTAATTTTGAAAATGTTCCAGGGTCTTCATGTAAAATACCTCCCAAAATGAAAATATCAGTTTCAAATTCAAGGGGCTGCGACATCAGTCAGATCGGTTGGGGAATATCAATTTTGGAGAAAAAAATCGGCTGAACGGTTTAACCGCTAAAGTAAAAATAAAAGCCCGAGGCCAGGAACTATTAGTAGCACTACTTAAGCGAGGCAATTTTCAAAATATCATTGGGAATTAATGGACTTTTATAACTTCAAAACAAAAACGTAGAATTAGAGAACCCCAATCCAGTGTTATTATTTTGATTTTTATATACCTTTACATAACTTGAAAAAAAGAAAGGACTTGTTAAAGACGTTTTGTATTATATTTTGGGAATATGTCAAGTTTGAGATTGAGAATAGATTTCGAAAAGCTGATTAGTGGGCAATGCTCTGTGGTTATTGAGAATACCACACGAACTGGAAAATATAATTTTATCTTGCGATATTAATGTCAAACAGAAATAGTATAATTTCCGCTTAGGTTAGTTTCTCGGTACTGAGTAGTAAATGAAAAGGATGTTGGTGAAGTAATGTTATTTGATTTCCGAGACAAACAGCTCAAAACTGATGTAGCCACGTAGGCACTTGACATTCTATTGTCTTCATGTATGTTCTTACAAAGAAAATGATGTACTTCAAATAAACATTTTCATTGTGCATTTAAATATTTTTGAAATACTTTATGACATTGCGTAACAAGTGAGGCGTGAGGAAATTGAAAAAAATTCAATTCGAAAATGTGATTCAACGCCATTGTAAATGAAATTACTGGTATTTGTGTGTAGTGAAGTAATCGCATAAATTACATTACACGCTAATAAAAACAATGGGGCCACACGATATTGAAGATATTTTAAATTTTGAAGGATCTGTCCATGAATTCAATTTTAATGATTAGCAATCAGAGTTAAATATAAATCATAAAAGAGGTATATTGATAAAAGCTGTTAATGTAAATAGATGCACCCTGAATAAAGTAATTTTGTCGGTATTATCGACGAAAGAGCTGATTAGCTAACGCGCAGATTCACGCACAAGCACAATTCTGGATGTCAGTTCTTGGAGTGGCATGCCTTACCTAACACCCTTACTACTAACAACACCCCTAGGTAACAATGCGTGTGGTTAACACATCTTATTATCTGACATAACCTGCTGACAGTACCAAATTTCAACCTAATAAAAATCAGTTTGATGATAGATTTAAAGTTATTCCCTCAATATTAAAGCAATTCAGTTACCGACGCTGAAACTACCCACCTCACCACCAGCAGACAGTGGATAGAAGAAAACTTAATTCTTTCATCTAGCATCGTAGCATCGCGAGGAACAAAGTAAATTTCGAGGAAACCATTTCGCGGTGTTTTCCCTGAGTGCACCCCTTCCCCTTGCCCCGGGATGGCGTCAGCCACCCGCACGACGCTCCAACCGCAGCGGAAATGACGCGGCGCACCGGCGCGCGCGGAGCGATTCTTGACGCCATTTGCTTCCGCAGCCACGAGACAGCGAGTGTTAGTACCGGGTGTCGGTGGCACAGACGGCTTGTGGCCGGAGCGAACCGGGCGAACGTAAATAGTCCTATCTCCGGCAAATTACGCGCTTCCGGTTTTGTGGGTGTCGTGTTATCATATCGCTTAACAACGAAGACAACGTGATGATATGTGGCAGGATTCTTGACTTGTATTTCTGAAGGGAAGTATACTTGGCGCTGAATAAGGAATTTCCTAAGGGCAAGCGCTTTTCGGGGCCAGTAATGGGACAGGGAAGGTAGGCAAGGGTTTGTCTTCATTAATTTCATTCCAGCGGAATATTGTGGTTGTAATGAAATTTCTAGAATTTTACGGTGCTTATAGGGGTTTGCAATACGTTTGCTTTTGAATTTCTCATCTCTTGTAAAATATAAATTATTAATATAAACACATCATTAAGGAATACAAATTGCCATTTATTTCATGAAAATGTTCTTCGTGCAAGTGATACGATTGACCAAACATACTACATGATTCGGCCACAAGAATGTGTCAGATTATTTGCCAACTACATATTTTCTGTCCAAAGCACTTTGTTCTTATTTAATTATCCTAATACGACTTAAAAGGATACGATTAAAAAGCGTAGAAAGGAGGTTATGATAACAAGTTACTTATGTTACTGGGTCAACATCTAATATCGTGGGTGATTCTCTAAATGAGAAACACTGAACTTACGATGAGATATTAAGATGTGAAAAATGGCATAATTCATATGATTTATTGATTAATTTTCTTCATTATTTTTAAATTATGATCCACGATGTTGATTTAATTTAGATTTAATAATAATGTGATGATCACCACAACGACTCATTTTAATTTCACCTTGCTGGCACAGTTTCACAAGCCTACGATTCAAGGTGGTGAACAATATTTAGTAATTTTGTTTTCCTTAGATCTGTATTTTTCATTACACTAATTATCTACAGGAGTTTTTATACAATAATTATGTATTGCTGTTTTTCTCATTCATCATTGGTGTTAAAAAATTCTGGAAATGAACGCCCTCAAATGTTTTCGAAAGAATAATGTGATTTGAACAATTTACATTAAGAAAAATAATATTTTAGATTTAATTCCGAAAATAAGACATGTAGCACTGTAATGATTCAATCTAAACAAATTTCTTTGCCATAAATGTTTTTTACGAGACGAAAGAGGCAAATAAATATCATTAAATAACAAGATTCAATTTGTTTGCTTTTCAGTGCGGTTTATATCTACTTTAAAACAGCATATTAAATAGACATTGAAAAACGTTAGTGGATATCAGATTGTTGAACATCTCAATTAATCCTAATTTGCAAGCAATAAAATAAAATAAAAATGATAGTTCTTTGTAAACAAAATTTTATATAATTATTTCAATCACCACAAGCCGTGTAATGTGTGCCAACATGCACTTTCTTTACTCTTTCAGTGATGATTTCAGTTTTTTATTAATTTCAGAAGATCCGCAATCGTAGAACGCGCGTTTTTTATGTGGCTTAGCGCTCTCATCAGATAAAAGAAGGAATAAAAGGAATAAACTTGAGATGTTTTACAACTGGGCTCCAGGCAGATTAATATTTTCTTTACCAAAAGAAAAGGTTTCGTTCAACTATCTTGAGCTATATCAAATCTTAGTGATTAAAATCTGGAATAATGATAACACATCATTAAAGAAATGAGAAAAATAACAGGGGCTCAATATATCTGTGATTCACAGAACTAATATTGTGGGTTTGTAAGTATGTATGTATCTGTAAGCATATGCTTGCAGATACATATGTACTGCTTCTCTTTAATTGCAACGTGCACGAATGCAAGAAAAGACGCTATGCGAACAGTTCACAAATTGATTCCCATAATTACTTTATAGTTAAGTGCTGAAATTGAATTACTGAATTTGGAAATATGATTCCTTTAATCAAGATTGTATCGTTCAGGATAACTAAAAATTAAAAAATAATGTAGCACGGTGAACTTTCAACAAATCGCAAATTTTTTAGTAAGTTAATCCAGAGAAGGTTCATCAAAATTACTCCATACCGTTGACTTTAGAAATACAAAAAATGTTAAACTACAAACTTACGCTTGTGTGTGAATAACCTAAAGTGGTCTATATTTAATTTGTGTGCTGAACAGTCTGAACAAATAATTGCAACAAAAGAAATAAGACAATCCCCTCCCCCTGTAACCCCTTGAACACTTAGAGAAGGCGTGAATAGATTTCTAGATGTCAGAGGCAATGGCCTCATTCTAAAACTTTACGACCGACGAAGTAAGGCTCAGTTAAATAACGTTTGCAAAATTCAATTTGTGCGGAGTGGGAGATGTGTTATCTTTGAGTTATTAATGCATATTTACAGTCATTGTCTTTTAATGGGGACTTTCTAATCGTGATGTTTTCATTCATCATGGACTGTAAGGCCTTGAAAATCCAATTTTAGAAGTTTTAATTATCTACTGTTAATATATTTAACCACAAGTCAAACGAGCATTCAAGGTAAAAATTGTGAAATGATAATGTACCTTTTGAAATAGTTGACGTGGATTATGTATGTGTAATTTGAACGATTAAGCAACAAAAATGAGTGATTGTAGTTTGGAACAATTCGCATGTGGTGATGAAATCATGGGCTGAATTCGCCGAAAGGTATTAGGAATCGCTTCATTAGAGAGAGATGTGGTGGAATATTTCCGACTGATATCACTATTGACATTCTGCGATTCGTCTCTTGGCTGAACGTCTTTGACTCCTTGGAAAAGTGAGCGATATCATTTCAGACAGAAGGGCACCCGTTGTATAGCCCGACCAGCCGAAGAATGAAGGTTGCGATTGCGGCGCGTCGTGAAACTAACAGTGTAAACACGGGTCTGTACAGTCAGTTACGCTAACAAAAGTCGCCAGGAGCGTAAAGCGGGTTCAGACACTGCTACTACGCAATCGCCATGGCCTCCTTCATAGAGGTTGTGAATCAGCTGATAAAGTATAAATTCAGAGACACATTATGCAAGATTTTTACTGACGGTTTTATTTTTGTCCCTTTAAGTTGCTTTTTTTTTACTTTTCACCGTTTTAGTGCAAGAATGTAATAAACAGTTCTATTTATATTGAATTTTTAATACTTATTCATTGAATTTAAACATTTTGTATTGTTCTTCAACTTTTTTTCCCATAGGCTTTAGGCGGTTTGTTAGGTATGCAATAAAGTATCAAAACATGAACTTTACTGTCATAAGTATCTACAATATTCTTCATTAAGTTGGTAGTTACTTTGTACATAAAAATAATTTTATTTGGTATATATTATGAGAAACTAGTTAAGTTCAAATAAACAATTTATATGAATGTTACTGCTCATCAAAAGAATTAGTTTCAAAATTTTGAATCGTTTTGCAGAGAAAAGTATACTTTTATTTCCTTCAATATGAGGTGCAGACATGTCCAAATATAGTTAAAATATTAATTGGGAAAATACTACATTTGCAACGAAATAAATCGCGCTTTTTTTTTTCAATGGTTTGGCACGGTCCCATTTTAATTTTGAATTGAGTATCCTTATATCTCCGTCTCTGTCGTTTCGGCTGTAAACACAGACGGTGGCGCGCTCCTGTAAACATCATTCTCAACTTGGTTGAGATATACGTTGTAATGTTTTGATACCGAGAACCTTTCGCTGCGCCTTATCAGTACACAAAGCTGCAACCCGCTTAACGTTGCAGCCTATCGAGTGCATTGCAGTCTGCCGAACGAACTTCTTCACAAACCCAGCAAATCAGACGAGGGCATTCGCGATAAAAGCACGACTAAGGCAGCCCAAACCGATAGCTTCGCTTTGAAACTAAGCGTCCAGTATTGTATATTTACCCAAGAGTATTAATACAATCGACTTCATTGGCAAATCCTGATTTCAAGGCCAGGACCCCCTCAAAGTGGATGGAATTTATACTGAAAGAGAAAGTCTCACCCTGTTTGTTCTTATTTCTATCTTGCGATTAATAATTGAATAGTTACCCCGAATACAGATCTAACCCACAAAAAATCAAAAATTGAGATTTCAGTGGAATAGTGACCCATTGCACCTAATAAACAGCCCCCACGATTCTGAGGGTGCACCGGCCATTCCAAAGTATATTATTCTTTAGGTAAAGTTTTCCTATTGGCAACTAGTTATCTCTCTGCAGCAAGATGTTGGATCGATGCGAGTATGTTATAAGCTGTAGTGCGTTGACAAAAATTTGAGTTCACAGTGATTCACAATTCATAATATATTGTTGGATGTAAGTGTTTTACAGTTTTTTCTCTTTCCTGAAAACTTTTCCTTTTGTGGGTTAGATCTCTATTCGGGGTAACTATTCAATTGTAATAACTGTTACACAATGTATGAAGTTTATAAACACATTGATTACGATCGAACACATTATACTATCTCTTTTTCTGCAGCAAGGCTAGCCAACCCAGAATCTACGCCACTGGCCGACTTCCATTCAAGGAATTGGACACGAGGAATAACCGTTTCGTTGCACTCACCCATGCGCCGGCAGACGAAAGGGCCGAAGTTGGTGTCGCCGCTGAGCTGCACGGCGGCGAGCAGGCTGTAGGCGATGGCGAGGCAGCCCACGTGGAAGATGAGCGACTTGCCGTGCAGGTCGCGCAGGGCGTCCACCGCCAGGTACACGATCAGCGTCAGCAGCAGCCCCGACACCGACACCAGCATGCCTGCGCACGCCGCGCGCGCGGGGGCGACGCGCTCTTTATTATCATATCAACTCCACAAAAAATTCAACTTAGATTTTATATCTGTCTGTTAATTCTCTTGATACAATACGTTGTCTCTGGCCAATTTTCAAAGAAAGTTAAATGAAGACCTTGGGGCAATAACAAGCTATGCCACATTTCTGATGAAATTGAAATATTAGTGCATTTTGACTCCTTAAAAATGTAACTAGATCCTGGTTTTTATCTTAAAAATTCGCTGCAAGATAGCAGTGATATTCGTAAATTAATGTTCTTTATTGCTGTGTGTAGAATGCAATGTCTAAACCTTTACTCTCTGTTTTCTCAAAACTTAAGTATTGTAGCATAGTATGATATTACTCCGAGGTCTTCAAAACATTCACTTCATATTTTTTTTCACTTTTCACCATATTCACTTTCCTGTAGAAAAATCGCCACTTTTCGCGCAGCTTTACATAACTTTCTTTACACTACCCACATTATTGCGTAAATACGTACGTATACAAAAAAGAAAAAGGAGACAAGGCTCTATTTAGTTATTCATGAACTTAAAATCCAGCTGTCGTGTGGTACATTCAATGTGTAGAAGAACGCTGGCTAAATGCCAGGTAGATTTAAAGCATCCGACAATGTTTTTGCAATAACTATCATATCTTAACGTAACATATTTTTCAGATTTAACATTATTTTAATCTTAAATTTTAGCGCGCAGTGAGTGTCGGTAAGTGGGTGAGCCATAGCGAATTCGATTGCATTACCAGGAGGACAGTTTCGAAGAAGATTCGTCATTCATTATTTTGGGTACAAATGTTATAATTTATTTTTGGTTCGATGACGTAGGAATAAATGCAGTTGTAAGGAGACTGCATCGATGACTACGTCCAAAACAATGAAATTAGGCCACAGCAAAGAACGTATATGAAATGAGAAATACATTACCCTACACATTCTGTGAGAAGAAAAATAATATTGATTATTTCCCATTCATTGTAAAAGAATTACCCATTTTTTAAGTCGTTTGAAAAATCCATAGTGCCGCAAACAAAAATCAGAGAAATTTCATTTAAGAGAATTTCTTTCCGCTGAAGGTCCTCGAATACTGGTTTGCTTTAAACATCGCCGCCCATCAAGAGATCGGCGGGCTGGTTGTGACGTCAGCCGGTGCCCACATTAGCGCGTAGCCTCCGCCGCCACTTTCTCTTCGGGCCGCCGCGTCCTCGATTGAGGACTTGGAAGGACGATGGCCACAAGGAACCGTCACTGCAAGCACGATGTGGTCCAGGAACAGTTCACGAGCATCAGGTAGTTAGAGTATTGAGTTACTAGTTCACAACTGAAGTTTCATAGACAGGTATCTCCGAGGTTCGAGTCCCGACGGAAGCAGATTTTTAACATAAGCTACATATGTGAGTGAAGACGCAAATTCCTCAATGGGACAGATGCTATAGATGCTACAGATGCTATAGAAGGTCTCGTATCAGTGGTTTCTTTCAATCGATTCCAGACATATCTCAAAGCAATACACTAAAACACGGACTACTAACCTCGCAGAATTATTCTATACCAAACCTGTACCTATTCTCATCCCATCCTTATGACTGACCGATGAACTTATCCCTCATCCCCTTATGACCCACCTCCTGTGATCTCGAATTTCCGACTCTACGAACACAGGGAGAAGCGGAGAACCGTGGAGGGTTGTAGCACCTGTGAAAGGTGACACCCGACTGAGAATGGAGGTAATTATTGTAATAACGAATATTCTCTATTAAAAAATATCATTATTTATATGATTCTGCCTATTTTCTCTTTACAATTATCATCAATTCTCGTGTGAACTACTTTGAAGGAGAGTACGTGCGGATTTATAACTGAATCCATTATCCTTCCATCACTCGCTTGCTATTATTTATCAAGATAGCCATGGAGCATCCAAATTGACCATGAAAAAGTGAACACGACAGTGAACACCGAGTATGCACTATTCATTTCCTATTTTCCGGGAAGTGACATATTCACGTCTCGAAAATTCCGATGTTTGCACCCAAACATTTCAGCATCTCCGCTAAGAGGTGACAGCCGAATACATTAAATTGATCGCAAAGGTTTCGCTGGAGAATGGAATCAACATCCTAATTTTCATTGCATTTTCAAAGAACCAATCTATTTTTATGCTATAAACAAGCAATCGGAGTTATTTACAAAATGTCAAGCAACACTGAGTTTATTATTGACGTTTTATCCAGCGTCTATTTCTTCCTTTACCAATGAGAGACGACTAGTTGCCGCCTAATGTCTGAGAAACACGAGCGGATGGTCTCACGTGTTGCGCATGCCAATGATACGCTGCAGCGGCATCTCTGACGCGAATCCGTCTCATCGACAAGTGAATTGAGGCTATTTTATACAGCGGTGATTATATACGACGGAATGTCGGTACATTGCAGATGCAAGTTATGTGCGCTTTCTCAATACGTCGCATACACACGATGACATTAGAGAGATGACTGTGACTTGATTATTGCAGTGCAATTCCATATTCACATTCAACACATGGGTATTTTGTCACGGAAAGAAAAAAAAAACAAAACTTTCCTCCTTTTGATGCTTGCAGCATATAAGCGAAATAATGAAATTAATCTCTTCAAGTAATGAACAATTTGTCTGATAAACTGTCATATTTCTAAATGGTTCATGCGTGATGAATTAGTAAAATTTAGGAAATAAAAACAAAATATGTTCAAGTACAAAATTGAAAGTAATTGAATCGTCTTATTGAATATTTTATTTGAATTACTAAGACGATGATTCTTATTGCATAAAAGAGACATTAGATGAATAGATTTCATATACACACATAATTTTCGAAAGTGGGGATGAACAATGAATTACCATAAAAAAGGTGTAGTTACTGAATATGAATTCATCCTGTAGTGTCCTAGTCGACAAGTTATGAAAGACAAGTTCACATAATTATAGCGTAGTTAATCTAAAAAACTATGAAGCGGCGTGCTTTGTGGATCTTTATAACAATCTTACAAATAGACAGTCTATAACATTAAAAATAGTAAGCTAATATTGTGAATATAACTTGGCTAACTTGGCTAATAAGAAGCTAATCTTGTGAATATGACGAGAGGAAAAAAATATTACATTAGATGTGATATTACACGGAAAGTGAAAATATACGTGATTTCTTTAGAAGACACGTTGCAAAATTAATCCGAACATTATTCATACGAATGCGTTTGTGTGGGCACGAATGTATAGGTTTTGGAATGTGTTTCTGAATTGGAAGAAGAAAAACCATAGCATTTCGTAATTCATTGGAATATGTAACGTTTTTTGCCTTAAAAAATTACTTTCGGGATAGATCGTTCTGAATGTACGGACGATAATAATAATAATAATAATAATAATAATAATAATAATAATAATAATAATAATAATAATAATAAAGAATAATAGTTATAACTACAACAGTCATTAAGTGCGAAAGTAAAACATTGCTGTCAGTGACGCCACAGGAAGACATCCGGAACACCCATTTAAAGAAATAACTGCATTCGAGATATTCCTTTTATTCGCTGGCCAAATGTGTACTTTCTCATGGAGGAAATGAGTTCTCGGTTTGTTATCTGAGCAAAGAAAGGTGCATGCGATTCTGGGCTGCATGTTGTTCGTAAGCGGATGTGTATGTATCATTTGTAAATAAACTAAAATGTATCATTTTAGTAGAACGACGAAATATTTACCGATACGACACGCAAGTAGGTCATACGAATAACAGGAAAAGTCTCATAACGAATCCATTATATTTATTTTATTTATTTACTTCTTCGAGGTACAAAACATTGCAAAGAAAAAGGGTAATTACGAATATGTGACGGATACATTTTAGCAACTAATGTGTAAAAATAATAAAAATGTGCTTGCAATTTAATTTTTCTTAGCCACCATCAATGAATCGGCATTCAAAGGTTCTATGGGTTTCTTGAAAATTGTAATTAAAAATAATAACTGAAGTAATCGCAAATATAAGCGTGAGTAAAAAATGAACTCATAGAACTCATTTCAAGAGGTACGGAAGAAATGAACTTCGATAAGCCTTGTATTACGAAATCATTCTTTTCCGTATTGCTGAAACGCGCGAATGACTGAAGAGCAAGGCGTGGAGTTTTGCAGAATTTTATTCGTGATAAAGATACTCTGATTTCTCAAATCTTCCCATAATGCGCTTTTCTGCCTTAAATATAAGTAAAATTATCTCACAATATCCGCGAAGTTGAGAATATTGAATTATCTCGAGCGGATATTATAACATCAACTGGAAAACCATAAGGAAAATGAAAACAAACAAACAATAAATTTCTCACGACATGGGAAGGCTGCGGTCAATTAAACAAAAGTTTAAAATAAAAATTAGGTGACTCAGGGCATCAACTGAAATCAATGCAATGGCATTGGTCGGGAGGATCCTTGGGTTTGAGTTCCGACGTCAGGATTTTCTACACCAGCGACATACCTAGTAGGTCGAATTCAGCCGCTGCCTGCAGGAGAATTGTGGTTGCCCGCTGCTCTAATCGCTTGTTTTCCGTGGTTTCTCTGATAAAAACCAAGTGAATACCGGAGCAGTAACCTAACAAACGGGCGCGATCTTTCTTTCCTCGTCCTTGTCCTATCCTCAGCCCTTACTTACACACTTACACCTTCATGCACTACACTATAACTCGGGAGATTAGTCGGGAGCTCAGAGCTTGCCTCGGCTAGGGCGGTGTCCCGATGGTGGGAGATACCTGGTTGGGGAAATCCCAGCATTCCGACGTATAGATTGGCGCCGGATCTCACTCTCAAGATTGATAAAATATGAACTACACTTACGGGAGTGATGTCCTTTAATAGTTAATGTGTCCTGACACACTAATCAATCAATTAAGAGCTTGCAGTTTTCCTGTGTATGATACAATCAGTTATTGCTAGTATCAGATTACTATTTAACACATGAGGGAGTAAAGCTTTCCCCTCTCAGGCAACCGTATTTTGCTCTTCCCACAGTAGACACGGCGACTCGTACCCTCACCGGCGTACAAGCCAGGTAAAGTGAGAGCGGAAACGTCTCTGACAACTGGATAAATGTACGAGGGATCGAAGTACGACATGAGTACAGATTAAATTGATGCAAAGGTTGGTTTAAATACAGCGAAAACACGTTCACAGAAAAAAACAGACTTATTAAACGTGTGTATTGAGAATATAGGCGAACTCGTAATGAAAATATCATAAATAGAATGTACAAAATTTTATTTAAGACATGTTTTTATTATGGGTTAATGCATATTTGCAGGTCGAAAACTGATAAAGAGAACTCATTACAAATCGTAATCAGGGGCATGTTTGTGGGTTGATTTCACTCTCTTAAGAGAGGAAAAAGTTCGCAAACACATACTCGTATATTCTTTGCAGTCGATTTTAACAAACATGGAAGTCGTGACCAAAGAAGATTTCTATGAATACTTAATAAATGAATTGCACAATCGAATCGATCTTTTATCTATTGCACAAGTGCCCACTTAATTCTAATTGGAAATCTATAGGTTATGATTGAATTATTACTGAATAAGAAGCAAGATAGCAGCATCTATACGTAATGACTGAATAAGAAGCAAGATAGCAAATTTACAAAATTTCATCTTCAGGATTGTAAAATCTTGAAAACGAGATCTCGCTTTTGATTTTAATAGTATCCGCTATGGAAAGTGTCAAACACTCCTACAAATACAACTCTTTCGTGAGGGATTTTACTGTTGTGTCCTACAAATCTTCTTTGCTCGCGGGCCCTTGCTGTCCGTTTGCGTTCGTGATCGTGACTGATTTAACATATTTATGAGTAGATAACATACCTTACACTATTATTAATTAAACGTCATCAAATTTATTGTTATATCAAATGCCTGAAAGAAATGTGACACTATATGTGTACTATATCCAAATATTTTAAAATTCACCAGTCTGTCATTTCATATTAGGGACAAAAAGGAATATTCTATGAGAAACAGCTTTGTATGGCCGAGATATTCAATTTACATTGTTATTGCGACGACAACGAGAAGGGATAGTGGATATAATAACTAGTGGTGCTACAGAATGGAACAGACTTTCCCGTATTAGTTTTCTATTTTCCTGGGTCTTCGCTAGCTATTCGGAATTGCCACATACTCTTTCTTGCCAGCTACCATCTATCATCGCCAAAAGTACATTTTTTTGTCATTTTCTTAATTTTTCGGTTTCCTATTGGTAGAACAGAAACATTAATTTTAGAATATTAAAGAACACAAAAACCTAGCCGTAAATGGCAATTTTCTTTTAAAAATTATGTGCCATTTAAGAGAAAATGGCGTTTTAGCACTACTAAAAATGCGAAATTTGAAGCTCATTTTCACAGAAAATTTTTGAGTTTTCAAATTACTTTATTTGAAGTTATTTGAAGCACTTACACTCACAAATATAATCATCTTTACAAATTGCGGATAATGTGCATATTAAAGATGTGAGAGATCTTTCAAAAAATTTACATTTATATAATTTTTGAAAAAAACAAAAAAAAACTCAAAATAAACTTCACGCTATACTAATGAGTGTAATTAGCACCATCCGTTACAAAAGTTTCAAGAAAAAAATTGCAGCCATATACGAGAAAATGACGTTTGAGCATTTCTGAAAATGCCGAAATTTGAGCTACTTTTCACAGAAAACGGTAGTATTTTCGAGAAACTTTACTTGACATTATTTAAAGCATATATACTCGTAAATATAATAATGTAAAAAAATCGCCGATAATGTAAATATTAACGACGTGAGAGACAAGTAAAAAATTTACATTTTGGTAATTTTTGAAAAAACTAACCGATAGACCAAAATGGCTTTTATGTCATTGATAGAGTACATTTACCACTATCCCTACCAAAAGTTTAAAGAAAAAATTTGGAGCCATTTTTGAGAAAATTTTGTTTTTGTAATTTCTTAAAATAGCACATATTGCACGCAATATTGCACGAAAACTACCAAAATTGTGAAAAACATTTACATGACCTTTATTAAAGAACTCAATATGCAGAACAAATTTTATTTGAAGAAAAAATCTCTATCTTCAATTTTGTAGTTGGAGAAAGACGCCGAAAAAAATTCAAACTTTCACAATTTTCGAAAATTCAGAGCTGTACGTGAAAATCGGACCTATGCCATGTTAAAAGTGTATTTTACTCTATTCATACAAGAAATTTAAAGAAAAAAATTGGAGCCGTTTTTGAGAAAATGTTGAAAATCCCCGGGGGGCTTCAGATAAAGTACCCCAAATTTTAAAGAATCTTTTTCAAAATCACAAAGCTTCGACTAGAATCAGATCGACTGGGGAATATCAATTTTGAAGAAAATCGACCGAACGGTTTAGGCGCTAGCGTTGACCACAGACGGACAGACGGACGGAATGCCGTCAATCGATTTTTAAGTATAAAGAAGCAACAAATCATGGATTTTGACCACACCACGAGATAGAGGATTTTTTTCTTAATTTAGCAACTGGTTTTATCCCCTTATTCGTTTTCACGGCCCGGCAATTAATTTTTTTCCGCCGAAAATTGGCCATTTTTTTCGCGCAGCATTACGTAACTTTCCCTGTACTACGTATATCACTCTGTGTATACGTACGTATACGGGAAAGTAAAAAAGGGAGAAAGAGGGAAGAGAAAATGAAATTCAATGCTTGCAAACTATTGGGCAACATTAATTATAGCACGATTATACTTAATTTGTATGTTGAGGTTTCCATTTTACAAAGCGATTTGACAACATTTGTGATAAAATACGTTTCTTCTCACATTGGCTTTTACTATAATAAAATACGAGAAAACTCTGAAAATCAAGCCAATGAAATGCAATCAAATCAATGAAATAGGTATTCATTGAATTATAGTATTTGGAGAGGACGAAAAAAATGGTCAATTTAATAAACGAAATAGCGTAATTAATGTGCACATAAGTTATTTCCCCTTTTCTCTTGACGTTATTTATGGTGGGGGTGCTGGAGTATGGTGATAGTACTGGTTTGTCAATTCAATTCAAGTCAAGTCAAGTCAATTAAACTTGTGGTTACTGCCTGAAGAGTAGGGTTATTTTCATTTGGAATGAAAATAAATGTTGTTTATAACATACGTTGGTAATACTACTATGTTTAGTATAACTGCTGTTGAATTATAGGAAATTTTTGGTGTCATTTAAAAAATAGAGTTTCTAAAATAACTTTCCAAAGTCAAGCAGGAGTCGGATGGCATCCTTCCAATGAATATTTGTAAAAGACATGGAGATGTGCAAAGCGTCGTTCAGATGCAAGAAATATACGTTTTGAATTTTGACGCCTGCAGAGCCAACACGTTCCACATGCACGTATTGCGCATTGCCTGTTCATTAGGCGACACCCACAAAATATAGAATCCATCCTTCAAGCACTGAATACTTATTGTCAACGCCGCGACGGATATACATCCTCTCGAATGCAAATCAAACGTATGTGATCGGTTAGTCAGCCTCTAAACAGCACTTCCAACTCTTAATTCCACATAACAAACAACCGACTAAGTCCCAAGGTTTCATCACTATAACCTGTAAATAATCCTTTCTGTCCTGATTTCACATAACAAGAGACTTCGGATCATTTAATGTATTCTTGTGCGAAGTGTATGTGATTTAATAATTGTATTAAAAACCTAAACTGTGACTCATTCCTGACTTTTAAATGTTCAGTTACTTCTATGGGTCTTTAGTAAACTCCAGCTGTCTTTTGAGCACGAGCAAACAAATGAAAATAGAAATATATTGCATGCACAAAAGAGTGGGTTGGTGACGTACCAAACGTATACAGCCAGTTGGCGAAGCCTCTTTGAACAGATGTTTCCGGTTCAATGCAAAATATGGCTTCTGTGTCTCTTTCGGAGTGTTCCAGACAAAACTCGAATGGCTGTAGAACATCCCCTTTAGCAGAGTACTGATCCTGGTAGAGAAACAGTTGTCCATTGGACCACATGTCTATTTCCGTGTAGTTCACGAAAGTCCTATAAATAAACAAATTAGTGGTTAATATTAAAATCAAATAATTCACAAATAAGTTGTATTTTGAATCCTTGAGAGTGAAAGTGAATACGAAACAACAAACATTTCACAGAAAATTTACATTATGTACTATTTTTAAATGATGAAATCTATGAAAATATTCTTTGGATGTGAAGTCAATCTTCAATATTTGGAATCTACCTTTTCTACCATTGGAAAATTTGATGGAATATTTGCGAAAGCTGTCGCTGTAATAGTTGTATGAATTTTTATTTAGAAAATGAATTTTTTGCAGATTATTGAAGAGACACTTGTTGGTTACCGGTAAAGAAACAGGTCAGAGATCTTACTCGCTTACAGTAGCAAATTTTGGTAAATACTTACCACTCTTTGCAAGGGTTGCCGATGACCAACGCGAAGGAACCCTGCGGCCAATCCACGAAATCCATCCCGTCCTTCACGTTGGAGTAGTTGGCGACGAAAGGGTTGAACTCGACGTGCGTGGGCACGCATTTGGTGTTCTGGTACGTCTGCCCCACGGGGCAGCACTTGGGGATGCACGTGAATTCCCCGGAGCCGTTGCACTCGTGCGGCACGGAGCCGTTGCCCAGCCGCTGCAGCACGCGCGGCGCGGCGTGGACGGCTTCCGGCGCCGTGGCGTTGTCCTCGGGCAGCAGCGTCGTCGCCGGCGCGTCGAGCTCGGTCGAGGGCGTCGGAGGATCCTCAGCGGAGAGGTCGGCGTCCTCGCCGGCCGGCGCGGGCCACGCCGCCGCGTGCCCGGCGCACAGCGCCAACGCGACCGCCGCCGCCGCCAGCCACCAGCAGAACGCGCGCATGCTCTCGCCTCGCCTCGTGCGACTAGCCGCTCGCGTGTGGGGAAGTGTGGGGCCGGTGCGACGTCCGCCGCGGCGCTCCGCTCGACCACGACTGAACCGACGCGACGCAGCCGCGCGAGTGCCTGGCGCGTCGGGGCGGGCGGCGGAGCAGGCGGTCCCGCGCCGCCAAATGGCAGCGCTCCAACCGGCGCGGCCGCTCCCGGCGCGCGGGAACCACGCCCCCTTCTCCGCTCCTTCCTCCTTTTCGTCCCTTTCGTCAGCTTACTTGTTCTGCATCGCCTGCATTTTTAATTGAGATGTAAATCTAACGTGCATTTTTCCTCATTATGAATCCTCCGTTGCATCCACAGCAGCAGATGCCTCTGCTCGTATTTCCTTCCTTAATTTTCATCATCTCCACTTCTATCATCAGCGTGTTAATCATTTCAATTTTTCTTTAGGCACAATTTTGCTTTACTTCATTATTCTTAATTCTTCTCTCTTATTTTCGTTCCTCTTCTATAATTTCAAACCTCCCTTTTTCATTCCTTTACCTTTTAACTGTTTGTAACTTATTTCTCTTACCACCCTTCAATCCAAGCCTTTCCATCTTTCTTTTCCTCCCACAGAATATCCCAGACGTTCGTGGCGAAGTCAGACCATCAACAAAAACTCAGGCTACTTTTCGAGATTGAAAACCGTCGAACTGATTCTTATTAGTACGTGGATCAAAATATTTATCGTGATCTCCCAAACCCCACAAAATGAAATGAATACCTAATTTACAAAAAAAGATTGGTTAGCGTAGTGTTTGTTTTCGTCGCGTGAGGCGGCGGGAATCTTTCCCCGCTGCATGGCGTGACACGACGCTGACCTACACCTCGGCTTGTGGGGTTTCCCCACCAGCGAGATGCCGCCCCAACCGGGACAAGCTACATGCTCCCGACTCGCCTCCCGACATGTTTGGTAGTATAGCGCATGTAAGTGTAAAGGCCCATTCACAATGCAGACATACACATAAGCATAGCGTTAACATAAAAGTTAGGACAACGTTTATAAGCGGACTCATTTACAATGCAGTCGCATAAGCGTAACGCATAAGACGTTAACTTAAAAGCTTGCAAGCTTCTGTGCTTATGCTTATGTCAGAAATAAGAAATGAACTAATCACAGTACGTTTAACTCAAAATCGAGCATCAAAATGGGAATGAAGGCGATAGATCGAACGGAAGACTTGTTTTCCAAATCGCTTGGTTGATTTTCGACGGTTTTCTACGTTGTTTTGTAGCGTAGGATCTTTTTGTAGTTTAGTTTCGTTGTATTATTCATAGTAGTACCATTTAGTTTGAATTTTTATTGATATTAAAATACTTAACCTAACCTAACCCAACTCATGGCCGCAAGGCCGAGACGCCGCTGGTAGGCCTTGGCTCGAAAAGAGGTGTTGTGCCACAGTACATACGTACATGTTTATATATGTTATGTATGTTTATATAAACATGCATACTTTAAACAAAATTTCAATATATATATTATATATACTGTATTATATATATTATATATACTATATTATATACATTATATATACTATATTATATATTATATATATACTATATTATATATATATATACATAAAATATAGATTCTCACATCCAACCAATAGTAACTAGAATGGCCCACAGAAAATAGAAAATCTTTGCTTACGCTTATGTTGTACATTGTGAATGCTTCAGTATATCACATGTTTAAGTTTATGTCTGTGCGTTACGTTTATGTTTACGTCTCCATTGTGAATGGGCCTTAAGTGTGTGTAAAGGATGAGAATAGCAGAAGGAAGAGGTCGCGCGCGGTCCGTGTTCTAACATTCGCCTGGTGCTGATCATAGAAACCACGGAAAACTACCGATCAGAACACCCAGCTGCCAAAATTCTCTTCCAGGCAGCGACTGAATTCGGCCCAGCTTACATACAAATAACATGTTGCCTTTATAAAGTCTAATTCGTCTCGATAAATTAAATAATGGCCAAAACGTCACATCGTAATTTTATCAACATTTTCAATTTCACAAATACACGGAGAATATGTGTATCAAAATTCAGCGGCAAAACTTCCGGAATTGTCATCACAATATAGGAGGGAAAAAACCTTTATCACAAGTTGGGACAGGAAATGCCTAGATGCGGAGTCGCTCGGGCTTGTTGTTGCCTTGGAGGATATCGACAAGTAGGGCGCTTCAATACTTAATTTGCAGTTATCTCACCTACAAGTAAGGTTACTGCTATCCGATTCTCAAAACTTATAATTTGCGTCTGTACTTACGGCATGAAAACCCAGTTCTCGAATTAGATGAAATGTTCTAAGTGACATACTCCTCAGGATAGTGTGACTACCGTTCGTCGTTTCAAACCAAGTGTTGAAAACGAAAATAATGCTTGGTGTAGTGAAGTGAGTGATGTCCAAAAGACTACTACAATGCGCACTCAGAGGAACCATTTGGAGTTTAGAGACCTCTAATCACGCTCAGTAGCGCGCGATATGTTGGAAGCAAATACTCATTCCCCTGTTATTTAAGGGCATCTGCGCAGTCATACTTGGTAAAGGAATTCATGAACATTTGAACTAGAGCTATCGCATTGTGGTGGAGAGTATACAAATACTGTTTTAAAACAATTCGTTAAATATTAGGAAAGAAAATGCAAAAGCTTTTACAACAGGCAGTAAATGCAATGAAAGGTGCAGCAAATATGTGACCGGACCACGAAGCGACAATTTCAAAGGGCGCAAACTTGCGATGAGATTTTTTTTTTGACAAGAAGAAAAAGCTCCTTGAGTAAACAAGAGCCAAGGCTCTGACCTTTGGCAGGAGCATTTGATATATTACGAAAATTATTAGGTTATTGAGTAATTACTATGTGCTATGCAGAACGTCTTTAAGAGTTTCAGGCGATGTAGCAAATAGAGCAATATCATCTCCAAAACGGAGGTTTCTTAACCGCCGTCCGTTGACATTTACCCCTGCTTGTTTTGACCAATTTATTTTGCGGAAACAAATTTCAAGCAGACTATTAAATAATTTAGGGGAAATTGGGTCCCCTTGCCTTATTCCTCTCTTAATTCGAAATATTACTTATATTAATAGTTGTTTTAAAATGTTAATATATTTGGTAGGTACCCCTTAACTCTTGAGCGCTTGAAGTATAAATGGGTGCTCAACACAGTCAAAGGCTTTTGTAAGGTCAACAAATGCTATGTACAATTTTACATTGAATTCTTGTGCTTTTTCGATGACCTGGTTGATTGCTTGCAGGATGTCCGTAGTGCTGAAGCGTGTTCGAAATCCTGCTTGTTCTTTTGGCTGTTGTTCATCCAGTACTTTCTACATACTATGTGTTTTACTCCATATGTACGTACGTATACCGACTTCGATAGACCAGGTGCATGTGCCGTCTCAGCGCTTCAGTCCGAAGGATCGCAGGTTCCAGTCCCGCCTTGTCTCTCATGTATATGTTGTCGCGGAGAGCGTCGCATTCTGATAACTCCAGATCAGAGGAGCTCGCAAGAGTGTTGATGTTAAGTGCGTGGTTGAATATGCGTCCCATCGTGCCGTAAAGGGTTTAGTTTAGTTTAGTTTCGTTAATGCCTTATTTTACGTGGCGAGACTCGGGCCATCAGGCCCGCTCTTCCGTCTGACCACGCAAATTTCTACTACGCTCCTTTCACCTAGCGGAGAAAGAAGGTATTATCTCGGGCGACGAAACAGGCCATTTGAATTTAGCTCAGAGGCGTCATTTAGGCTTGAGGATCTTTTACATGCAAGTAAATCTACTAACATGGGCCAGCCGGCTTTACTTCCCCTCCGCGGAAGGCGTACGAAGGATTTTTTCGCCCTTAAAAATCCACGGCTTCGATCGGGTATGACAGTCCGGCACGTTAACCGTCGCACCATCGAATCCACATCCAGGGTAACCTGCTGTCAGCAGGAAAAAAGCCCTAGAAAAAAATATATCCATACGTGTACGAGAAAGAAAGAAAACAAGGCTTGATGGTCCGAATGGAACGTGCGGTGCCCAGTGCGCGGCGCGGGTCTTCCCGAGCGACGCTGAGTAACGAGGAAGCGGCGGCGGTGGCGAGCTGCGAGTTTCTCCGCGATTTCGCGATGGGGTTTCCGGCGCTGAGTATCGCGACGCCCCCCCCCCCCGGGGCTCCTGTGCGGGCGGCCCCGCCACCTGCCTTTCTTCTTTTCCTGAAGTGATTTAAACCCCACGGCACCCACCTTGAGAAATGGTTACATAACATAGGCGCCGGCAGACATTCGCAGGAGGTGCATTCACAAGAAAATATACTGAAATATTGTAGCTAATTATGTTAAATATTCCTAGACCGTAGTCATGTTTTTGTTGCCTTAATCTGGTTGAAACTTCAGTAGTAATTTTGTATCAAGGACTAAAAACACGGATTCTGACTGACAAGGTAAAAGAAGTAATTTACCATTTATTTCAGTGTCGGCTTGTGCCAGTGGCGGATCCAGCCGATCATTTTGGAGGGGGCCATCGAACATTTTTGTTAATAATTAACATTTGTTATTAAATTGTATATTATTTTTATAGTGCATATGATATTATACAATATTATTTTTAAACAATTACATAATTCTAACATACTTAAATATTTAAATCAATGTTGCCAAATAAAAGAAGGTAACAAACGAAAACTCTAGGAGGGGGCCATGGCCCCCCACGCCCCCCCGACTCGTGCTTAGTTTGCCCGGTTGCCCCCCCGCCCGGTAATGGTGAAAGATCACACAATATGTTAGGAATATACATTTTCCTTTTAAATAATTCAATATTCAAGATATTACAGCAGTATATAAAACAATTTTGAAGCCAAAGAGCGAACAAATGGAGCCCTCTCCGCCGTGTGCTCTCTCATGCATTACACCATGTCACGCTCATGGCTTTATTACTGCATTTTCTCTTTGCCCTACGCTTCAACACACTTCAATACAGGGGGCCTTCGGCGACGCAACTATTGGGTAGGGGCTACTTAGACGAGCCCTGCACGGCGTCCGAGGCAGTCCGAGGGGAATACCAATATTCTGTCTTCGTTTAACTTTAGATGCAATTTAATTTTACGAATTTCGCGTGTTGTTGAAAGTACAAAAATTCAGTCAATATTATTGACGGCATTGAATGCATTATTTCTGATATTTGAAGATTTGTTTTCATTTGATATCAGGATTGTTGATTCAAAACGTACATTTGGTGAGCTCTTTGTGTAATTTGCGTTCTGGAATGAAGTCCCTTTCTTTCTCCCACACTGGATGCATATTTCCGGCTACAGTTACAGCTGAGTTGGTTACAATTTGAAAGCGTTGTTGTGAATACGAGTGTGTGTCGAAGATCTTCATTAGTACAATGTATACCAGAGTAGTAAAATTTTCGAAATTTAATTTTATTTGTGTAAAACGTGTCCAAACTATAGTGCTTGTTTGCTAAGTGCTGGAGAGTGATCACTGTATTTTCAAAACCGTATTCTTTTTTGTTTTGTATGAATTCAATTACCGTCAATTACCTCAATGTATAACTAATACAAAAACTAGAAAACTGGAAATCAAAGCCAGAACAACGTGGCCGGAAGATGAATATACTTGACACGGACACATCGGATAAAATTGTGTAAGTAATATTTCATTATAGATTTTTTTAAACTTAGTTGTTATTAATTTACATGAGTTGCATGCGTTTTATTATATATCAGTGTTCTGAATTTTTGAAATTACATTTCCATAATTCAGTGAAGCTGGAACTTCCAATTTGTTCGGGCAGCAGCCCCCACTGGTGAATACATATATAGAATATGAGCAAGATTTGCCCGCTTTAAGTTACCAGGGTCCATCAATAAGTTTTTCTGCTGAAAAATCCCCGTTTTTTCACAGTATTACAATATTTTATCAGCGTAAGCCACGTGCCAGAATGAAAAAGAGAAGCATCGCGGAGCCACAGCCTCCTAGAATGAACGTCTGCACGTCTCTGGGGTTACATAACATCATGTGACGTCACGTTTTTAGCCGTTTTAAGTTGCCCCTAGACTAGGAAGATTAGATGATCGCTTTTGCACAAACATGCGATTGAACGTGAGCATGCATTATAGTCACTCACTCAGGTATTATACTGGGAATGTAAAAAAACATGAAGTTATTTGTTTAATATTATAAATAATATAATTTTGATTAAACGTACGTACTTGTTTTCGCTGGTTGATTACTAACATATTAACATTATTTCATTTATATTGTGATGTAACGTCCCGGTGATGAGTCATTACAAGAGAGGGGAGTACCGACATACATGGAGTGCGCCGGTGAGTTGCAGACAGCAGGGTACATTTGTTTAATGGGCGCCATGCTCGTTTAACATGCTAAATTTGTTCAATGGGCGCCAAGCGTGCTTCTTACCTGCATCCTGTTCCGGCATTGAGAACAACAGGGTCGGGGCGTTGTGGGTCGAATGCATGCATTTTGTAAACTATCTATTGTAATAATACACACATATCGTATTTTATACAAATGTAACCCGTCGAAGTGGCGGGAACACGTTTACTAAGCTTAAAAATCTTTATTACAAATGAAATTTCTCTTTCTCTCAATTCGACACTATCCAGTCCATAACTTCTATTGAACTGA
Source organism: Acheta domesticus (assembly GCA_031308135.1). Classification (NCBI taxonomy): domain Eukaryota; kingdom Metazoa; phylum Arthropoda; class Insecta; order Orthoptera; family Gryllidae; genus Acheta; species Acheta domesticus. The sequence continues at coordinate 221,762,114 of JAHLJT010009436.1, forward strand.
ATTGACGATGGGTGAATACACAAAACAATGATTGTGATGATGATTTCTTTACCTCACTTTGGTGGGATTGCACGCTCGCGGGCAGTTACCGGTCAGTTCCGGCTGTGGGCTCCTGACGAAGCGCGACTGACGAAGCCTCGAAAGCGCCCAGAAGAATCTCGCACTTCTGTTGCATAGGCCTGGGACGTCAGCAGCAGCCCTCCATGACCATTCTCGATCTACTGAACCACGATATCGATTCGCATGTGTGATAAAATAATGAATGATTTATTTTATCTAATTTAATTTACTAGCTCAGTTCTTTGGTTCTCATGCTCTCTATACAGAGAAGCCTGGAAGTCTGAAATTATTTATATTCCGAAGGAATTACATATAACGTGGCACAACAATAATTTTGTTTATTAAAAATATAATTTGGTATTAACAATATACATTCTCTTGCTTGATTTCATGCATTAGGTTCACGGCACCGAATTGTCTGGCGTTGTGAAACGATGGCCCCGCAGTTCGTAGCCCCTTGACTTCCGCGCCGAAAATCCGTCTTCGCGCCGGTCGTCGCCGAAGTCGTCTGCTTCTTTCTTGCTGCTCACTTCTTGCACTATTGTTCCACAATTTGTCCTCCCTATTCGCGTCGATGTCCAACTTAAATAATTCAGCTTACATACGCGCCGCTACCACCAGGATGCCAGTCAACCACCAACTCTCCCTAGTCCAGAGCCCCCTTCTCGCCCGTCAACAACCTTCGTTACCTAGTAACCGCGACCGTCCAGATTAAAGCGCGGCGTTTGTTTTGTAATCTTTTGTATATTACAGCTCCCCACTTCCAGAGCGTTATTTATCTAATTGCCTATTAATAAATAACAAGACTAACTCCCACAACAACAAAATACTTTTCATTCTTCTTACCCTCTTGCACTGGTACACACACGACACAATTTCACAACACTAGGACTTGTATCTTCAGGCCTTAAGCTAATTACAATCTTGGTTATATACAAACTCTTTGCCAACATAAGCCCATTTCAAATGATCATCTGATATTCGCATAATAAAATCAGTGGTTCCATTCGACCACATATCTAGATGACATAGAACTATTAAATACTCTCAACAATACAATAAAACATTACTATTTACGAGATTTACATGCTCAATCATGAGTATCGTGCCGTAAATACGGCTTTATGTTGCGAAAATTATATGTTCCTACATGCTCCCCTTCTTCATGCAAAACAACCGCATTTTTGTCTAACACTTTCCTGATTCTGTATGGTCCTTTATATGGAGGAAAAAATTTATGAAATAATTTCTTGTCCACCGATAACGTTTGTGGCATTCTCACTAGGACTTCGTCCCCAGTATGGTACTTTTCCTCGAAATGTCCCTTTTGAGCCTTGCCCCTTTTCACAGCAGCTCTCTGTAAATTATCAAACACAATCTGCGTTTCGCTCCTATTTTCTACCCTGCCACTAACTTCTGATGGTATTTTGATACCCCCGAACGGATATTTCCCATCAAATGAATTCAAATGCACCTCCGCTGGTGTCCTGCGCGTGCTGTCATGTGGCACATTATTTAATACGTAATTTAGAATCGGTACCGCCTCCATCCATCTGTCATGGCGTTCCGATACATACACCCTAAACAATCTAGAGATCTCTTTCATCACCCGTTCACATGGATTCGCCTGCGGGTCGTAAAACCAATTTGTACTCCCATTTCGTCCATTTCCTCCTTCCAAGCTTCGCTAGAAAATTGTGTCCCCAAATCGCTGAGTATTTTTCTCGGTCTGCCCGCCTTTTCGAAAAACTTGCGACACTGTACGAGGCAGCTGCGGGTGTTGGCTTTTCGTATTGGATACATTTGTACCAGCTTAGAGAACACGTCGACAATCACAAATAAATAATTGTTACCGAACGTTGATGTCGGCATGGGCCCGTATAAGTCAACGGCATACACTTCCCTAGGCGCCGTTGGTATTATCGGCTCTAGCTGTCCTTCGTACTTTCTGTTAGGGTGCTTCGTCCTCTGACAGACATCACATCCACTAATTTGTTTGCGGATCTGTTTACCCATGCCTCTCCAATAACATTTTGATTTTAACATATTTTCAATTTTATTACATCCAAAGTGTCCGAAATGCTCATGCGTAGTTCGTATTAGTTCTCGTCTGCACACTTCTGGCATTGAAAATACGATTCTTTCCTATCAGTACAATACAATAACATCCCTTCATATAACTTCCATCGAGCCTGTTTCCCGTCACTAGATGCCTCATTCCCTTCCTCCGTAATCGTCGGTGTTTCGAGCTGTTCAAAGATCAATTTTCCCACAGGATCCTCCCGTTGCAATTTAATAATCTCCTCCTTGTTCCATCGAGGGCATATCTTGACCATTTCCATGATATTCATCTGCGTTTCTACCGGTGATCCATCGTCGTACAGTCTAATTCTCGATAATAAGTCCGGTAAAACATTGTCGCGCCCCTCGCAGTATTGTATGTCAAAATCGAACTGCTGTAGCCATAAAGGCCACCGCAACAACCTGTCGTTGTTCAAGTGGCTCCTCATGAGGAAAATCAACGCTTTATGATCTGTTAACACTGTGAACGGCCGTCCAATTAACAAAGATCTCAGCTTTTGTGTTGCCCACACGATTACTAAAGCTTCCCGTTCACTCGTAGACCAATGCCGCTCACTGGCAGAAAGTATTCGGCTCTCTAATGCCACTATTTGTTGTTCGTTTTTGTTGTTCAACTGGAAAAGCACGGCACCCATGGCAAACCCACTGCTGTCAACTTGTAGATACATTCTCCTCCCAAAATCTGGGTAGCTAACCACAAATGTTTTCTCAAAAATATTCTTTAGTTTGACAAAAGCCGCCTGGCATTCTTCGTTCCACTCCCACCTTTTTCCCTTTTTCAACAACTCAACTATAGGGTGTATAACGTGTGAATATCCCTTGCAAAATCTCGAGTAATAATTACACACCCCAATAAGCCGTCGGACTTCCCTCACGTTCCTGGGTCGGGGAAAATTCTGTATTAACTCACGTTTGCGATTCTGCATAGCCATCCCATTTTCCGACAATACATGCCCCCATGAATTCAATCTCTCTTCGGGCGAATTGGCATTTTCCGATATTTAACTTCAAATTATATCGTCGGAATACTTCTAACAGCTGTTTGAGGTCGTTAATATGTGCAGCCATATTGTTCGAAAACAAAACTATATCATCCACGTACATTACAATCGTTTTCTTTAACTTTTCAGGAATAACATCGTCAAGATAACTAATTAATGCCGCACCACTATTCTTTAAGCCGAAGGCCATTCTTTGAAAACTGTAAGTGTTTCCTTCAAAGGAAAAACTTATAAATTTTTGGGACTCCGGGTGCACCCCAATCTGCCAATATGACGCAGTAAAATCTAACCCGGTAAAGATCTGGGCTTCTTTTATTTTATAAAGCATTTCATCGATTTTCGGTGGTTTTTCACGGCAAGCGACAGTCTTACTATTCAATTTACGGGCATATAGGCAGAATCTTATGTTATTATTCTTTTTGCAGACTATAACAATGGGACTGACGTAGGGCGTCATTGACTTCTTAATGATCCCATCCTCGATCATCGTATTGATCTGCTTTCTAACTTCATTTCGGTAGATTTGGGGAATTGGATATTGTCTGCAATTGAAGGGCTCGTCATCGGTGAGTTCTAATTGAAATTTGTATCCTAACACAGGAGTTTTAGATTTTTCAAACGCGTCTTGATATTCTTTCACTATCTCCTCCATTTCTCGGCTCTTATCGATCCCACACTCGTCGACCGCATTCTTCACTGCAGCACTGACTAAATCAGGGTTCTCCTCGATCGTTCCCGCCATGTCGCAAATACTCAGAGCTTCGTCCCTTGGGCCCTTGACCCCTAAACAATGTTTTTGCCCCATGTCCCTTTGTAGCGTAACCTGCCTGTTACCCACGTCAACGGTGGCGTTATACATTTTTAGGCTATCCATTCCCAAAATTACTGGACGAATTAACCCTTTTATTATTACAGCCGGGAACTCTATCATCATTCCTTGCACCTGCACTTCTACCCAAATTTGTCGACTCTGGGTATCGATCCGTTTACCATTTGCTCCACGAATATCCAACTTCCTGGTAGGTAATTCCTCTATTCCGCTGCCCTCCTTCTTAAGTCTGTCATATAATTCCTGCGACACTACGCTGACATTTGCTCCCGTATCAATTAAGATGTCTACCGTTCTATTTTTTAACGTCCCCTGCAGAATTAAACACTTACTCGACGTTACACGATGATCAGGTTCTTCTCTTAATAAATCGTCCGCTGACACATAAATAGATTCCATTGCCGTAATGTGCACTATCCTGCCCGTTTCTGCGTCCGGTATATCCCGCCCATCTATCCCGGACGTCATTGGTTTTCCTGCTCAATGGCACTTACTTCCGCATAATCGCATTTTCTGTCATTTTTACCCTTCCAAGATGTGTTCTCGCCTCTGTGTTTACGTTCCGGATTTAGATCCTTCCCCTCCGGCGAATAAAATTTCTGGTTCCCGCCATTTTGCTTCACCATCCCTTCATTAACACTATTTCGATTATTGTTATTTGCTCTTCCATCCGCTATGGCATGAGCTACATTTAATGTCTGATCGAAACGATCTAGTCTCTCTATCAAGTCCTCTGTGTTTGTTGGCATTAAATTCCATAACAAATTCTGAATATTATTTGGTAATTGCCTAATTATAATGCGTATGATCTCTCCCATGTCAGCATTTTCATCACACACCTTAAAGGCAGCAATTTTCCTTGTAGCAAAATCGCACATGGTTTCATTCCCGCCCTTATGATATTTCTCACCCATCAGCTTGTACTTGAGCTCAAATTTGTGACTCTCGTTCCAGTATCTCCGCAAGAATTTCACCTTCCATTCCACATAATTCAGCGGTTCCGGGACTAAAGATTTTAACCAATTTTGGGCCTTGGATGACATCGCCTGTTCGATCAAGTTCAATTTTAAACGTTCCGGCACGTTATTCATCCTAAAATAACTTTCTAACTTGTCAATAAATGACCATGGCTGCTCCCGAGTATCCCCATGAAATTTGATATGACTTGGCAATACTACTGCCGTAGCCGACGCAATAACCGCTAAAACTAGTTGCGGCAATTTCTTTTTCTAACTCTTCGATCTTTCGTCTTAAATCAGCCGTTTCCGTTCCAATTCTGCTTTCTTCCGCCTCCGTCACGGATTTCACCTCCTGACGTATTCTATCTTGTATTATAGCATGCGTTTGTTCTATCCTGGTCTCGACCTTCCCAACACGAACATTTTGTTGCTGAGATATCTCAAATACTTCCTCAACACGTGCTTCTACAACCGCCATTTTCCCGTGCTGTTGCATCACAACTTGATCTAAATTTTCAACATGTTCTTTCAAATGATTTACTTCTAATTTTACATTTTCTATCACTTCCTGCTGTTCCCGCTGACCACGTTGTATCTTAGCATCAAGATGTTCTAATTTACGATTCCAATTACTAAATTCTAAGGCAGTATCTGCTCTAAGCTGAGCCATTTCGTTCCTCAGTTGCTCCCTGGTGTTACGCAATTCCCGCGTTAAATTTTTATAATTCGCGTCTTGACTGTCAAATCTGGAATTCATATCTGTCTTCATTTGCGCGAGCATCTGAAGTATAAGGCTATTAGTATCCACATTTTCTACTGGTAGGTTCGGGACAACATCCTTCTGCACTAATTGTACTTCTTCCTCTAAATTTCGTTCGACTTCAACTTCCGATACAATATTTATATTTGCAGCCACCCCGTCCTGCCCTTCGCCGCCATTTTCCCCTTCCGCGACTCGAGCCCTTCTCCCACGAGTTTCCATACTGACACAATGTATTTACAATATCTTAATTCAACACCGATTACACTCACTAAATAATAATATGATATTTGAAATGGTTGGCATTTACTATTTTCTACTTTCAAATTATTGTTGTGCACATATTTCAGACTTCCTAATGTTTAATAAAATTTCGTGTTTTAATCGTCTCACACGATTTTATACAAAGATTTATTACCTTCAGCCCCACGTTGGGAACGCCACTGTGATAAAATAATGAATGATTTATTTTATCTAATTTAATTTACTAGCTCAGTTCTTTGGTTCTCATGCTCTCTATACAGAGAAACCTGGAAGTCTGAAATTATTTATATTCCGAAGGAATTACATGTAACGTGGCACAACAATAATTTTGTTTATTAAAAATATAATTTGGTATTAACAATATACATTCTCTTGCTTGATTTCATGCATTAGGTTCACGGTACCGAATTGTCTGGCGTTGTGAAACGATGGCCCCTCAGTTTGTAGCCCCTTGACTTCCGCGCCGAAAATCCGTCTTCGCGCCGGTCGTCGCCGAAGTCGTCTGCTTCTTTCTTGCTGCTCACTTCTTGCACTATTGTTCCACAATTTGTCCTCCCTATTCGCGTCGATGTCCAACTTAAATAATTCAGCTTACATACGCGCCGCTACCACCATGATGCCAGTCAACCACCAACTCTCCCTAGTCCAGAGCCCCCTTCTCGCCCGTCAACAACCTTCGTTACCTAGTAACCGCGACCGTCCAGATTAAAGCGCGGCGTTTGTTTTGTAATCTTTTGTATATTACAGCTCCGTCCGTCCAGATTAAGGCGCGGCGTTTGTTCTGTAATATTTTGTATATTACACATGATAAGGCCGTCGCACGTTACCCCTTGCGTTACGCAGTCGTTGGAACGGACTGCACTCCCCCGCTTTGGTTACTTTTTGGGTGTCTGTCCGTCTGGTCCATAACATGGAATTAATTCCAGCCTCAAGAATGATAGATCAGTGGATCAATTAGGCCGGCAGCTGCTGGCCATGTCACGCGGCGGCTCAGAAGTGACTCCACCGTGAATAGACTCAGTCTCGTCTCCCATGAAGTTTTCGTCACAAGTTCTCAGCTCAAGTCTTTCTAAACAAGTGCTCACTTCGAGCTTCTCTAACCCAAGGGATTCCGTATCTCTCTGCCTTCTACCCTCTCGCATCTCACCCCCACTCTGTTTGAAAGGTTCTGTCCTGCCACGTGTGTGTTTTTGCCTCAGATTGGCCGTTTCTAGATCTTTCCGTGAATCAGTTTTCGCCAATTGGCCCAAGCTTATTCCTTCCCTTTGTGAACTTAACTAAGCTTTTAATTGGTCGGCCTTTGTATGATCGCGGGGCCATCGAGGTGGCGAGCAGCTGCGAGGTGTCCAATAGCTTCGTGATGTCTTTACGATGTCCCTTAGGGATTGGGAGAGCTGAGTGCTACTTAACGTCCTTAACTTGACTGTTCTGGTAATAAATTTGGAGCTCCCGAGAACAAGAGATACAGGGCAGTTGAAGGAGGGGGGAGGCGACTCGCGAAAAAAACAACAACCTGGGATCAGCATTTTGTGCCAAGGAGGCCTTTTGTGAAGGCAGGAGGAGGGGCGTCTTGCGTCTCTGCCGTCCGTGAGAATGATAATTCGGGAGGGTAAATTGGCGTGACTAAGGGGTCGCGCCATGCACGAGTCAAGGAGACTCATTGCAATAGTAAATGTAGTAGTAATGATTGTGTAGTAGATGCGATTACATGAGTGTTTCAAATTCTCTGTACATATCGGTTTTTGTAAAATTTGGTGGACAATATTTTAAGAAGTAATTACATTAGGGCGGCATTACTTAAGGGCGGGAATATATTTTCAGCAAACGCCGATGTCTATAAGTATAACACACGACGTAGTAATCATATTCACCAAGTGGCAGTATCAACAGCTCACTACAAAAAATTCACATACAATTCATGTACATTACTCTACAACACTTTGCCAGAAGACATTAAACGATTAAATTCCATAGAAAAGTTTAAGTCTCAAGTAAAATCTTTTCTGCTGCATAACTGTTTCTATACAATTCGAGACTATACCGAGCATCAAAAAGGAAAGTAGAATTAATTTTAACAATGATAGTTAATGTAATTATTTATCATTTGGAATGTATAATTCTAAAGAACCTGTAACAAGTATTGTACCACAGTTTCTGGGTTGATAGCCCCCCTCTCGATCAGGTTTTTCGTCCAGTTTCCCTGATCCTTGAGCAAATGCTGAGATGGTCCCTTGTTTTGCTTCTGGACATAAATGTAACTTCATTTTTTGTGCACGTCTTCTGAATTTCAGTGGGAAATATAGTTATTCAAATTATCGTTTTTCATATTATCGCGGCAAAAAGTATTATTCTTTCATGAAGAACATGAGGGTTCAGGGCAGGAATTTATAGCTAATTTACCTTTGAAAATATATTTTATTATATAGGAGCGAATATTTTGTCAACAAAATTCGAAAAAAATCTCTCTTTTCTGTATTCAAAATTCGACTAAAATATGGTTTAGGATAGAGACCACAGAATTATGAAAACGTGCACAAAATTCACTTCTCCCCATAGCTTGTCATACGCAGTTTTTAACTGTTTTTTGACGTAAATAAATAAATAAAATAAATAAACATTTAGTTGAAAAAATAAAAATAAATAAACAAACGTGTTCGTTATTTTTGACTCGTCTACACGAGAAAACTAGTAATGCTGCAGAACGGCATAGACTTTCTTGTGCAAATTAGTTCTCTCTTTCGAGTCGGAGCTATCTTTTCGGTTTTGCTTCAGCCCCTTACCCAACTGTCCTTCTATCAGCGCCTGAGGAGCCATCCACAACCTCGTGCGTTAACTATTATTTTCCTGGAGACCTTTTCCAATGCACAGATTTCTTATGCTTCTCAAATTAAATGCCAATGTCGCCCTTTAATAATAATCTCATTGATTAAAAATACTGTAAATTACAAGTACAATTTTTTGAAAAAACGAGTAATTGTTGCGTAATTTGCGATTGAAATTTATAAAAAAAATTCTCAAAAACCGCTCCAAGTTTTTTCGTTAAATTTTCTCCACATATGTAATAAGGAACGTTAAGAAATATGGCGCTATTTTCATTTTCGGGGATTGCTCGTTTCTTTCGAAAAATACAAAAACTTTTCAAAATTACAAAATTGAAGACAGAGGTTTTTGCCTCCAAGGCTGTTGTACAAACTCTTTAAAAAAGGTCATGCACATTTTTAGAAAATATCAATAGTTTTTGCTACTTTCTATTTGAAATTAATGAAATATATAGGTTTCACACCAACTACGGGCCACGAGAAAAATTGAATGAATATGAAAAAAAATAATTTAATTATAATTTCCTATTGAAAATGCAAATATTAATTCAATTTTTGCTTTCTCGCACTTTTACTTCACTTTATTCTACAATTTGTAATCTCAATGTATTGATGTACGAGTACATAAAATTATAATATTGTCCAGTTTAACGTATCATGCAACTGTGGAGGGCAAGCAAACTGTGCAATGCAATGAATGTAAGCAACTACCAACATTAATTCTATTTTTACTTTCTCGCTTTTTTTCATTTAATTACTCGATTTGTATTCTCAATGTATTGATGTATTTCTTTTTAAGGAATCCGCAAAGCTTAATAAAAACTTCACAACAATGCCGCATCCATATATGAGAAACTAGTTATCGAACGTCGAGACGGTGGCGGTGATAAGATATAGCTGTTTTATTTAGTCCAGCTGGTGGTGTAAGTCCTAAGCCGGAAGCCAGTATTTTAATACTTCCGTTTGCGATTAATTCTGCGGCAGGTTTTTATAAATTACTCATCAGAATGCCCGGTGAGGTCCGTTATATACCACTTAATATCATCCAGAGGCGTATCTAGGTATGTAGGCGTCCATGACAAGCATAGAATTTGCGCCCCTGTCAGATTACATCAAATTAGGGTTGTTATTTGTTCCATTGGGTGTACGATAATATGAATAAAATTGTGATTATTTTCAAAAAGTTTCATAAATAATTTATTTCGGAAAAATTGGAAAGTTTTTAATTTCCTTTTTTTATTTTAGGGATTGAGAAAAGAAAAAATATCAATTCATGTTATTAATATTTATTTACATTCGGGTTAAGAATGTAATGACAAAACTATTACAATTTTAAAAATAACCTTACATGTAATGTACATTTTTGTACAGATTTATTGTAACATCAGCTTTTGAAATTGAACCTAATAATTATTTTTACAGGAACATTTTCTACATTCATTTTTAAGTCATGCATTATTTTTTAAGTATATTTAAAAATATTTCAAGTATAATATATTAACGTAGAGTAATAAATAATACTCTCTTTAGTAAACAAGAAACTAGTGGTGCTACAGAATGGCACAGACTTTCCCGTATTACACTACTGTTTGTGGAAATTGCAACACCAAGAACGAATGGATCTAGGGAAATGATATTCAATGTACTGTGCACCCATGCCACAGGCACTACTTTATTTCATTTGCAGTACCATCAAATACATGGATACATGCCAAGTCAGTAAGTTGTGAAGCCACCACGCGCATCCACAAGAGCCTGTACACGGCGCGGCATTGAGCTAATAAGAGTCTGTATCGCTTCTTGTGGCAGGTCCTGCCATGCTCCTTCAAGCCGCGTCCAGAGTTCGGCGGTGGAAGCTGGCGGAGGTGCCTGGCGGACCAGCCTCTGGGAAAGCATGCTCCACACATGTTCAATTGGCGACATGTCAGGTGAACGAGCCGGCCACGGAAGGACCTGTATCTGGTGTTCATTGAACACACGTTGCACGATGCGAGCGATATGGGGTCGCGCATTGTCTAGCTGGAATATCGCTCAAGGCGAGCGTTGTACGAAGGGCACGACCTCCGCCCTCACGACTTCCTCGATGTACCGGTGGGCGTTGAGATTTCCCTCAATGCGGAGTAGGCGGGTCCGTGAGTGGTAGCCAATGGCACCCCATACCATTACACCGGGTGTTGGGCCGGTATGACGCTGGCGAATGCATCCCTCCAGATTACGTTCACCGCGATGTCGTCGAACACGTATACGACCGTCGTTATTGGACAAATTGAAGCGGGACTCGTCGGAAAAGATGACTTGCTGCCACTCAGCCCGCTAATGTCGATGTTCGACGCCCCACTGATGTCGGAGGCGTCTGTTGTCGAGAGTCAGTGGAAGGTGCAACAAGGGGCGGCGAGCAATCAAGCCCCTTTGCACAAGACGGCGCCGAACACTGCTGGCGGACATGCTGTGACTTGTCACTGTATTCCACTGCTGCGCTAACGTGGTGGATGTCGCTGTGCGATCGGTGATGGCCATACGGTAGAGGTGTCGATCTTCCCTCGCCGTAGTGTGATAGCGAGGCCCTGTCCCACGCTGGCGGTGGGTACGACCTTCCGCAGACCACTGACGCCATGTTCGCATGATGGTACTGGCGGCTCTGGCAATCTGGTGGTAGGACAACCCAGCTTCTCGCATCCCAACGACCCTGCCCCGGTCGAAGTCCGTCAAGTGTTCGTACTGCACTCGCTGTCGGCGACGAGGCATGGTGTGACTTACAGACAACTTGTGCGAGCCAAGGGTCGACCTGTCACTGTTTGTAGCCTCTCCAAGACGCCTCTATTTATACCCGAACATGGTGCGATAAGCCGTCCCTACGTCGCAACCACGTGACTGGCGGCGTTGTAAATGTAATCACCTGGCGATCTCAATGTCACAAACCTATCCACGAAATGCGATGCGTTCAATGCCGCTCCTTCGCGGTGTTGCAATTTCCACAAACAGTAGTGTAGTTTTCAATTTCCTGCGGTCTCAGCTAGCTATTCGGAATTGCCACATACTCGTGCCAGCTACCATACATCACCGCCCAAATTACGTTTTTTCGACATTTTCTTAAGTTTTTGGTTTCCTAATGGTAGAACGGAAATATTAATTTTAGAATATTAAAGAACACAAAAACCACGTCCTATATGGCAATTTTCCTTTAAAAATTTGTAATGGCGTTTAAGCGCTATTAAAAATGCAAATTTGAAGCTAATTTTCACAGAAAATTTTGGAGTTTTAAAAAACTTAATTTGAAGTCATTTGAATCACATTAACTCACAAATACAATAGTGTTTACAAATTGCTGGTAATGTGCTTATTAAAGATGTGAGAGATCTTTCAAAAAAATTACATTTGTGTAATTTTTTAAAAAACAAAAACATACCTCAAAATGAACTTTACGTCATATTAAAGAGTGCAAATTAGCATTATCCGTTCCAAAATTGTGAAGAAAAAATTTGGAGCCATTTATGAGAAAATTGAGTTCTTGCGTCTGGAAATGCGAAATTTTGAGCTAGTTTTCACGGAAAACTGTTGAGTTTTCGAGAAACTTTACTTGACATTATTTAAAGCACTTGAACTCGAAAATATAATAATGTAAACAAATTGCCATTAATGTAAATATTACCGACGTGAGAGACAAGTCAGAAAAATTACAATTTTTGCAATTTTTGAAAGAACAAAAGAATAGAGCGATATGTGTCATCTCATAGAGTAATTTAGCACTATCCGTACCAAAAATGTAAAGAAACAATTCGGAGCCGTTTTTGAGAAAATCTTGTTTTTGTATTTTTTTTATTGCACAAATTACACGCAATATTGCGCGCGAAAAATACTACAATTTTCAAAAAAATATACATGACCTTAAAGAAAAAACTCACTGTGAAAAACAAATTTTATTTGAAGGAAAAATCTCTATCTGCAATTTTGTAGTTGGAGAAAGACGCCGAATAAAATTCAAACTTTTGCAATTTTCGAAAATTCAGAGTTATCCGTGAAAATCTGACCTATGCCACTTTAGTAAATGTATTTTACTCTATTCAAGAAATTTGAAGAGAAAATTTGGAGCCGTTTTGAGAAAATTTTGAAAATGTCCGGGGAGCTTCATGTAAAGTACCCCCAAATTTTATAGAATCTCAGTTGCGTAGGCTCAATGCATGCGAGTGATGTGTTACATCCCCTAGTTTTCCATCACTGAAAAATATTTTCAGTAAAATATTTTATTTTCTTCTGTTAAGTATCTCCCTCTGTTTCTCTATTCCCTCCCGCCATTTACGTGCGCGGTCTAATAGGCGTTAGTTCCCTCGCTGGATGTGATGGGCCGAGAAACATCCCTTGAACGACCTCACTCCGTTGGCGAGGTCATTGAACTCACGACCATGCGCTGTATGCAAGCTGTGTGGTTTCGACTGCCAGAGATGTGACATAGCTTCTCACATCAAAGGCTTCTCATTGGCTTTTGCGTATCCCCTCCCAATATCCTTCCATACCCCCTCTTCTGAGGCAGTCATAATTCGGCAGCACGCCTGGGGATCCCAGAAGTCACGTGCCAGGATTGGGACCCAGGACCCAGGGCCGACGGCAGGACTGTCTTTCTTCACAACTCAAGCAAGTTTGCCAACTTCCTAGGCACATTTCAACCTGATTCAGTGCAGCTGGGTAATTCGATGTGTGTTAGCAGGCCTGACAAACCATATCACTCCCTTCATATAAGAAAATGGTTTGACAGTGAACTCGTGCGATATTGTTTCGTTCATGCGTGTCCTGCGTTCTAGTGTAAATGCTGTTTCCTACTTAATTTGCGTATTTTGCCTAATTAGCGATGCGTTAAAGAAAATCGCGAATTCGAAATTGTAACGCGAACGAATAAAACATGTGTGTGAGAGAGAGAGAGAGAGAGAGAGAGAGAGAGAGAGAGAGAGAGAGAAAGGACGCGACATGGCGAGTTCATCCAGTTCATTTGGGGTAGTAGATGAGTTATTTGTGGCAGGGAACAGTAGTGAAACGTTTCATTGTGCTATAGACAGGATTCGTGAAATTCCGTGTAGTTCTTTCTCCTATTCCGAAAAACTTACGGTAAATAGTGATGGACAACCAAGACAACGCGAATAGATCACGAGTTACAAAATAGGTATGTACTTTTTTATGGTTATTGTTTTTAGTTTTATTGTTTTGTTTTTGTAAGTTAGTGCATGCAATGAGAAAATGATGATTTTCAGGGAAGATTCAGAAGGTATCTAATTTGCAACATAAACTTTTAAAACACTTCAGAGTAAAGTAGAATCACTCAGACTTTAAATATATGGAATTATGCGTTCAACCTGTAATATCATGATCGCATCCCCACGTCTACTAGGCAGGAGACGCCACTGTAGAATCTTTTTCAAAATCTCAAAGCTTCGACTCGAACCAGATCGACCGGGGAATATCCATTTTGGAAGAAATCGTACGTATGGTTTAGGCGCTAGCAGTGTTCACAGACGAACGGACAGACGGACGGACGGACGGACAGACAGACGTACGTTTTCCTTTCAATTGGTTTCTCGGTATCAAGGACCCACAAAAGAGGGGTTCTGGCTACACCACGTGTTGGGAGATTTTTTTTCTTAATTTAGCAACTGGTTTTATCCACTTTTTCATTAACACGGCCCGCAACGAATTTTTTTCTGGCGAAAATTCGCCTTTTTTGGCGCAGCATCACATAACTTTCCCTATACTACGTATGTTACTCCGTATATACGTATGTATACGGGAAAGTAAAAATAGATCGCAATTGTCACTAAAGAGCAAATCCTAACTAGTGATGCCACAGAATGATACAGACTTTCCCGTATTCGTTTTCTGTTGCGTTTGGTCTTGGCTAGCTATTCGGACTTGCCAATACTCTTGACAGCTGCTATCTATCGCCACCCAAACTATTTTTTTGACATTTTATTAATTTTTCGGTTTCCTAATAGTAGAACAAAAATATTTTAATAATATTAAAAAAAACAGTTAAACCTTGTCTAATCGGCTATTTTCGTTGAAAAATTTGGAACCGTTTTCAAGAAAATGACGTTTAAGCGCTAATGTAAATGCGAAATTTGAAGCTCTTTTTCACAGAAAAGTTTTGAGTTTTCAAAAAACTTCATTTAAAGTCATTTGGAGCACTTATACTCGCAAATTCAATAGTGTTTACAGATTGCTGGAAATGTGCATTTCAACGGTATGACAGAACTTTCAAAACAATAACTTTTGTGTAATTAAAAAAAAAAAAAAAACCAAATGAACTTTACGCCATATGAATTCGCCATTTTCTATATAAATTTTCTGTATATATCACGGATGTACAAAAGATATTATTATGAATCTATAGACACTTCCTGTTGATGTACAACAGATTTATCTGTGGATACAACGTATATAACTGATAACGTGTACAACGTATATAACGTACAAATTGAGGTACCATAAACCCAATAAGTTGGTAGCTCTGCCCACACCCTGGGATTCCCCTCGGAAAAACAGGATGTCCATCGTTATAATCGGCGAGTGCGCATAAATGAGCATTGTGGGCGGATGCAGTGATCTGGAAGTTTCCGCCGTTTCCGCTGGAGCCATTTCATTTCGTAATTTGTACGGAACCGTTGCATGGGTTTCAAAGGAGGCCTGACCACCTGACTGACGTGAGAGACCTAAAGAAACCAAGGTACGCTCCTCTGGACAAATATTTTTTTCGCATAGTTCTTAAATACTGGTAGGTATTGTAAGCAAATCACAATGTTCAAAGATGATTTATGCATCAGCTCTTATAAAATGTACAGCATGTTCATCGTAGTTGTAATATTTGTTTCGCAAAGTAGAATATACGTTGAACCACTTCGAGGTCCAATAATAATTAATTTAACAGACTCTTTTCGCCGTAAGGATACTTTTAAAATGCGTTACAATCCAGATAAGTTGATATGAAAAGGAAGTGAATATAAAAACATTTTGAAAGTAAAATTTTGAAAACAATACACAAATGTCATTAAATTTGTCTATTTGTACTTCTACTTCTCCCCCTACATCATGTATTTTTAATAGTTATTTGACAAAATAAATCAAATGAAATTTGAAAAATAGTCAGTTTATTTTAGTTAAAATAGTCAGCATTTTGCTCCATCTGAAGATCACCCATCCAAGTTCTCATTTCTGCCTTGCAATACTGAAAGTTAATATTATAACAAATTTTGAGATTTTTATAGGTTTGTTTTAAGTTTGTACATTTCAGTGCAATATATTGAAGTAACAAGTTAACATCTGAAATTCAAAAATCCAGGGTACTTCCATGACAAGAAATTATCAACAACAGTAATGAACCAACAAGATGCTTTTGATGTGGGCACTATACCTATATTGATGATTAGGGAACAGATTTTTATGCCCCCAAAAAAATCTTGAAATATACTCTTAAAAATATGCAATTATGACCTAGAAATTCTGAAATATGCTCTTTAATATGCACTTGAAATTAACAATATTTAATTTTTTCTGCAAATCTGTCTTGATAAAATTCTTGGAATGAAATGAAAATTTGCTTGGAATGAAAAGATAAATTTTTTGTGCAAACATAATATAATATACCCTACTTTGTGAGAGAAATAATTGAAGTAAATATTCACCTTAGTGAAGTACATTGTATGTCTTGTTGAAGTTCTTCTGACTGCTTTAAAAAATATGTTCTCAAGAAATATCCCACATGTATTTTATCTTCTACAGAAAACAAAAACAAACTGACTGACTCTTTCAAATCAATGAACGCTCACAATTACATAAGATTCTTTGAAAAGATGAAACGTTTTATAGATTACACTCTTTTTTAAAAAAATATGCATCTATAATTACATGAATGTGCATCAACAGAAAAAATCAGCCAAATATGCAGAAATATCCACTAACAGGGGAATCTATATAGCATTATATTCTAACCAAAGTCAATAAATTTCACTTAACTATGTCCTGAACCAATGAACAAAATCATAGAAAATGATGCAAAATCATAGAAATTCGCTCCCTATTGATGATAGTTTACAATATCTTCTATTGATGTAAGGTGAAGTGGGATAAATGCATAGTTGCTCCATTAAATCCAAACTCTGAAGTATAAGCTGTTGTCTATTGAGCTTAAATTGTAATTACTGAGTTTAAACAAAACAGACACAAGTTCCATAAGATAAAATTTACCTCTTGATGTTTTAAATTAAATTTGTTTGTTTGAGTTAATCTTCAAAGTTTTGATAAAATAAATGTTCTTAGAGGAAATTCAGGTATTCAGTTATGTTTCCTATAAAAGACTTGGAGACAAAACAGTTTAAAGAAGACTCATCCTTACTGAAGACAACAATATTCTACTTCCATAATCTCTATCTCTGAAACTTGTAAAATGTTTATCACAACTGATTTTTATTGTTTTTTTGCTAATTTAAACAATAAAATAATACTGAGAAAATTATTTGTTTTTCACACTTGCTTCCCAACTGCTTCTGCTTGTATAATGAGTCTTTCAGAGACCACTTATGCACTTCCCCTAAATGCAGGAACAAATGCATATCAGGGGATCCTGAATAAATATTCTCAAAAAAAGTGAACATAGGTAAAATGTGGAATTGAATTTATATTTCTAAACAAAATTGTCTTTAATCGATAAAAAAAAAGAAAGTTCAAGCTTCAAATATGAAGATTTTTATAATCATTTAAAATCAAATTTTGTAAAATCTAGTGCACACTCAACCTACATTATCTTGTATTATAATTGATTTTGTTGTGTGCATCTATTTACAAATTATGTATCTTTTTCTCTATTAAACTAATGTGTAATTAGTGAAATGTTTATATTACAGTAAAATGGCTCATCCTTCTCAAATTCTGCCCTCAAAATGTTGCTGCTGCAGTTTGCGAGCTGGCTCAATTGTTGTGGGATCCTTCGCTTTGGTAAGAATTTGTATTTTCTTTCTTAGCATTCAGATTATAATACATTCAGAATTCACATTTTTACTGCTTTGCCTAGCCAAAAGGATGGTACTGGTATTAATAATACCAGGCTACAAGAGGTTTTCCTGGAATCTATATTTTAATTAACTCTTTTTCATGAATCAACATTCAGCAGGTATTCAGAGAAAAAATGTATTAATATTTATTTCGATTAAATTACCCTTCTGCTAAATTTTTGTTAACCAGGCCTTCAATTTTCCATGTATAAATTGGTCTACTAAAAACGGTATCATGAACTGCACATTTATTGAAACCTCACATTATAATTACCAGATTGGAAAATTACTCCTAAATACCTTTCATTATTTAAATCTTAACCATGTTAATAATATTGTAAATTGCAACAAAACATTATTGGATCTAATCTTTGTTAATGATATCTAGTATCATTAATTGAAAATTCAAATTTTCCTTTGGTACCATTTGTTGGCTTTCACCCTGCACTAAATATTTTAACTATTACTGATACTATTTTATTTTCTGATTATAATAGAATTGAAAATAATTTTAATCATGTTAATTTGACTGTGATTAGCGAAAAACTATTGAGTTTTAATTGGTATCCTCTACTTACTTACTTCTTTCTTTCTTTCTTTTTTTTTTCAATTTATTTTTTCCTTTTTTTCTTTTTTCTTCCAAATATTTTTGAGACATCAACTGATATATTTTATACTAAATTATATGATTTTATGTATAAATATGTTCTGAAAATAAATATAGTTCTTCATCATATCCAAATTGGTATTTACAGGAATTGAGACAAATACTTTTGATGAAATATCATGCTCATGTCAAATACAAACACTAGACACACATTTTCTTTTCCAACTTTCATAAGAATTGCAAGGCGAAACAATCTGATGATTATACAGTGTATTTGAAAGAAGTATAAATGTCTGTAAATTATAACATAAAGTCATTCTGGGAATTGCAAACGCCAAGAGAAATACTTCAGGTTTGCCTATCTTCATGTTTCTTGGAAATAAATTTGCAAATCACCTCAACAAATTGTAGACCTATTTGCAAAATTTTTCAAATCAGTTTACGTAATTGGTGAGCACCATGTAACAGATACATTAAACATTGTTTTCAAATTGGTTGTCATTGATCATGTGAAAATCATTCAATGGGAAATTTTTCATGCCATCAAACATTTGACACACAATTGCCCTCTGGTCCAGATAGGTTTCTATCAAATCTATTGAAAAATTGTATTGTTAACATTACATCAATTGTGCATTTTCTATTCAAGAAATATTTAAAAGGTTCAACTTTGTATTATCCCTAATTAATGGAATCCATTATTACAAAAAAATTAACTAAAATTTTCAACATCATCTTGATGAAAGAGCTACATGTTTTCAGGAAAAACAGGCCCCTATTACAAATATAACGATAATTCAAGATCACATCTTAGAAAATATTGATCTTCATAAGCAGGTGGATGTCATTTACTCTAACTTCTGTAAAGAACTTGATACTGAAATCCAGGAACTCCTTCATTGACTTTGGAACCAATCAGATTTTGTGGTCCTCTTTTGAATTGGCTATGCAATTACTTCAACGGTTGAACTCAAAAGTTAAATATATACTTTTCGTCCAGAAATAGGTAGACATCAGAAAGTTAAATATTAATACTTTTTGTCCAGAACCATAGAAGTTATATCTGGTGTTCCTCAAGGTTCCCCAAGGTATTATTGTAAATTTAGCAACCAGATTTATCCTTGTTTTTCATTCCCAGGACCCTGCGATTAGAGTTCTTCTGATGAAAATTCGCCGTTTTTTCGGGCAACATTACATAACTTTCTCTTCACAAGAATGTAAAAATGGCTAGGGAAAAATAATATTTTATTATCTGATACAAATTCATCTTCAAAAATGTAACTTCTAATTTTACTTGGCTTACTGTTGTACTTTAGCATTTTATATGGGCTTAATACAGAGATCAATAGAACTGAACCAATACGTAGTATTCTGACTGGATTGTAACTCATGACAATGAATAGCTTTTATAAGTTCAATTCTAATGTCTCAATTTCTGTGATGTCATTGGAATTCTGGGTGGCAGCCTCAGAGGAAGGAGAGGGGGTAGTGTGAATACTGAAAAGAGGTTTGTTTCTCAAAGACCGTTGAGACCTCTGGGTCATCTCTTTAACAAATCCAACAGTTCTCATGCCTCCTTGTGGCCCCTTCACCCAGTGGGATACTTAGACTCCTCAGACACTGCCTCAGGGCTGGAGAGTGGATCTATTCTTCCCATAAATTAAAACATTAACTATTTCTTAACTTGCTTTCCCATTCTTCTCTCTTCTCACTAATTATTAAAAAACTTAATTTTTAAGGAATTAATAAAAAATATTTTTCAACTCTGCACATTGTGAAACATAAAAATAATGCAAATTATTATTGATACTAGCTTATTTAGCAAATATGTATTTACATAAAAATTCATTCCCTGCTTATCATATATTTACAATTCTCTGCAACAGTGAAATTGGTAGAGGCTGCCTTCTGTTAAATACAGTTTTTGCTTTTGTATACTGATGCTTGCATGTGTGTAGGTTCTACTTGTCAATAACAGATGTATTTTTTTCTTTGTTGCAGATCATTGCATTAACATTTCTGGGGCTCACTGCAACAGCCAGTAGTGCACTTAGTAATAGTTGTACTTATAATGCTGGTAATTATATTTTGAACACTTCTCTCTATCCTTTCAAAAAAATATTTTCAGCTGAGAATGATCTGGAATACTCTATTATTGTGGTTTGATTTAAAATTACTTTTATTTTGCTGATAACTATGGTATTAGTCCAAAAGGTGAAAAACTTTATAGGAATTGAAATTATTTTAACTCATTAGAAAAGAACATTTTTTTCAAATAATCACAATATTATTCTAACAGATGAAAGGAAAAATCAAAACCTTACTTATATCTTACATTGACCCTTTTTTTTTATAGATATGTCACGATGTGATCCTCCACCAGAGGCTCTGAAAATGGTTGCCAATATGATGGCTATACTTGCTGTGCTGAATGCAGTGGAAGCAATAATGAGTGTTTGTCTCATTTGGGGTGCCAGTAAAGTAAGAAAACTTTCTCATCTTTATTCTCTTTTCAGTCCTTTCTTCAAGGGAGTGTAAGGGATGAAAGGAAGTAAATATCTGTATAATTTGTAAAATTTACTGTGTAACTAAATTTAGATAGTGTTGTTTTCATGGAGTCCCAACAAAATTACAAAGAACATGGGGCACCCCCAAAATTATCAAATAGTAAGGAACATATAAGTTAGTCATAGCTCTTATGCTCCAAAAACATGAAAACCAAGTCAGGAATATATACAGATTGGATTCCTGTTGTACAGAATTCACTAATCAGTTGCTCACATTTCTTATGTGTTTCTGTCATCGCTTCCTTCACATGATTCAAAAACACACTTCAAATAACATTTCTACAATTACAAATAAATTAAACCTAGAAACATGTACTTTCATGTGATGTAAGTATAATTTTTGTAAACATACTTTTTAAATATTTAATTTATATATTTTAATTTTTAAAATGCAAGTTTTCACATTAGGCTAACTCAAATTAAAACTAATGATGCTACAGAATGGCAAGGCTTTCTCATAGTAGTTCATTTCCTAATTTCTTTGGTCTGGACTAGTTTTTCAGTTTTGCCACATCCTCTTTCCAGTTGCTATTTATCGCCACCCAAACTTTGTTTTTTCACATTTTCTCAATTTTTCAGTCCCTAAAGATAGATCTGGAACGTGACGACCATGAGGAGTTAAACTTGGTTCTATACTGTATCTAAACCTGGTTCTACATGGAAACTTTCATGGAAAAATTTGGAGAATTTTGAGAACATGTTGTTTGAGCGTTTATGAAAATGCACATTTTGAAGCTCATTTTCATTTTCTGCGTTTTTGAGAAACTTCACTAGAAATTATTTGAAGAATTATACTCACATATGCAATAATGTACACAAATCGCTGGTAATGTAAATATTAATGGTGAGAGAGATATTTAAAAAAAAAATAACATTTGTGCAATTTTTTTATAAAAGAACAAACGAATACATCAAAGTAGCATTGATGTCATGTTTTTAGCAACATCCATTCAAAAAACTTGGAGTCGTTTTCAAGAAAATAGCATTTCAGCGTTTCTGAAAAAGCAGAATTTTGAGTTTATTTTCATTGAAAACTTGTGGGTTTTTGAGGAACTTTTGAGGCATCATTTAAAGCACATGTACTCATAAATGCAATGATGTATACAAATTGCTGATAATGTAAATATTAGCAACATGAGAAAGAAGTATAAAAATTAAATTTTTGTAATTTTTGAAAAGAAAAACTAAAGAATAGAGCAAAATAGGATTTATGTTATTTTATGTACAGTACATTTAGCACCCTCCCTACAAAAAATTTTAAAGAAAAAAAATGTTTATATATATATATATAATTGTACTTATTTTACTCTGTATTGGGCAAAAATTACTAAAAATTTCAAAACATATGCACGAACTTGATTAAAGAACCAATTATGGAGAACACATTTCATTTCAAGATAAAATCCCTATCTTCAATTTTGTAGTTGTATGAAGATGCCTAAAAATTTTCACACTTTCACAACTTTCAAAATTTTAGAGTTAGCAGTAAAAATTAAACCTATGCCATGTTTTTAAATACTTCACTCTAGCAATAAAAAAATTGTCAATAACAGCCAGCCCTTATTCTTGTAAAGGACCTATTAATTTACCCAGAAAGTTATTCAAGTTGGCTGATGGTAATGTGAAGAACATTACTTTTATATTTTTAGCAATGCTAAATGAAAGAGAACTATTGCAACAGTAATATGAAAATAAACAAAACAGTCGAAGGGAAAAAAAAAATACATGGTTTCATTTTTTTATGAAATAGTCAATAAAGGATATTCTTTGTAAAGTAAAAGAAAATAAATATCAATGTATTATCTTTTTTTTAAATTTGTGTGTATGTGTATGTATGTATGTATATGTGTGTGTGTATATATATATACACACACACACACACAGATATTTATAGATATATATAATATAGCTTGTAGCTGCCTCGCCTTGAAAGGTCGCAAGTTCTTTTAAAGAACTTGCAGCCCTTCAAGGCGAGGCAGCTACAAGTTACAGTCCTTAAGTCTTTGCAACCTCGGCTATCTAGGCCTCACATCCTTTTATTTGTTAAAATTTCTGTCCGTTTAATACTAAATTGAATCCTTTTGATACTTTATAATTTTAATTTAATTGGTAATCAAGGTCATAAGTATACATATGGGACTTAGTAAGATGTGAAGGTATATTTCTATTTATTTCTCTTTGAAAGTACAACAATTGTAATCGTCTACTGCTGATTTGTATGTGATTGGGCTCTTCCAGGTACAGCATCAAAACAGAACAGAAAGTAGACATTTCTATTGCATTTAATTTCTCAGAATCTTCTCAATGTCCCAGTTTGATACTTACCAGACTTAAATAGAACACTTCCGAAAATAAAATGATTTTCTTTTCCTTCAAATTTTTAAATTGTCACATTTCAGAAGACATTTAAAAAAGAAAAAAATGCATTAAAAAATTATGAATTCAATACACACATCAAATGAAAGATTTTTCTTTTCTGTTTGATCTTTAATGTAGCAAAATATTAAATTTCAGTCCCATTTGCAAAACAAGTTACAAATGATTAATTTTAATGATGCATTTTATTTTTAAAGATTGGAAATTATATGTATCACCATAAAAAATCATCTTTAGAAATAATTAAAAGCGTGGTTTCATGTTTTTGCTTATACTCTTTAAAGAAAAAATGTTTAAAGGACATCATGGTCAAATTTTCCCCGAATTTGTGCGATTTGATGTGGAAAGACTCATATTTTACCTATCTCAATCTGGTCAAAGTTGGAAGTTAAAAATTTGTATAGAAATATATTTCCCATTTCATAATTGCCAACTATTGTTGCAACCCCGTAGCTATTAAGCATAATGCATTTGTTATAATTTATGTTTCGACGGTTCACAAAGATTTAGGTTCAGTGGTAGTTGGTAGGTTGTATTAATTTCAATAGTAAACAGCAATTACGAAGAGGGATGTATTCCCTCTTCAATTATGAAATTTCTAATGGTGACCAGATTGTAATATGTTCAGTTTGTCTGTCAGGGGCACTAATCTCTTTAAATTTGTTTTAAAATTGACTTTCTTGGTAGCTCAAGTGGTTAAGAGCAACTGGGCATATACCAGGAGATCCGGGTTTGATTCCTGCCTGTGGCAGTCAATTCTTTGAACAAGCAAAACATAATTTATAACAATTACATCAAGCTTATAGTTAGGGGGATGCAAATGTAGTTGAGGAATTAAGGAAAGCAAAACATATCTTCATGTGATATTTAATCTTTTTATTGTGATCAGTTGGTGAAGTTGTATTATCATTAAATTATTTATTGTTGTTATTATTATTAGCAGTATCATTATTGATACTACTACTATTATATTTTTTAGCAAATGTCAGATTAAGCTGGCATATTAAAATTCTCATTACAAGCAAATACTGAATTTGAAAAAAAATCCTCTTTTACAGAAAATTCTTAGCATGGTGAGAGGATGGCTGATAGTATCTGCATCATGGATAATGTTGCATAGTGCTGTAGCTATTGCATATGCATTTGCCAGCACTAATGTAGTGTGGCCAATAATGATTTCAGTGATAGGAATATTTATATTTGGTAAGTTTTGTAATAAATATACAAATACAGTAATTATATGTAGAAAACACTTAATAAAATATTGTTATTAAATTACTAACCTATCCAAAACTGCCTGAAAATGATGATAATTAGTGGTCAATAAGCAAATAATTGAAAGAAAACTGTTATGGCCTGGTTTTGAGTAAATTTTATTTACATACTTTTTTTTTTAAATTATGATGTTTTCACTGAAAATAATGTGCAAAATACAGTTACAAAATACACATTCAGTATTATTAAAAGAATACAAACAAAATATAGATATTTCAAGGATTTGTATGTACTAGTAAGACTATTTAAAGATTTAATTTTGAAGAACACATTTCATTCAGAAAAAATCTGTCTTTGGTAATGCAGTTGTTGGAGAACAGCATAAAAAGTTTACAATAATCAAAAACTTTGAGGTCTTATTCAGAATTGTACCTGAACTATTTTAATAAAAATACCTTAATCCCTTTTTGTAAAAAGTTCAAGAAAAAAATTTGGATCCTTTTTGAGAAAATTGTGAAAATGTTCTAGGTTCTATGTGGAAAATTAGAAGATCATTTCAAATTTGAGGAGCAATATCATCATTAAGATTGTTTGGGAAATATTCCTTTTGGTGAAAATTCTGAGTATGGTTTGGGTGCTAGAGTGGTCCACAGAATGACAAACGAACAAACTGACATTTCAAGAATAAACACAATTTTAGTATCAAGAACATTGAAGATTTAGATTCTATCCACACTACATATACCTATGTGAAAAATTAGTAATTTACAGAAGCGAGAAAAATCCTCTTTTTCAGAATCAGGGACTCACAAAATGTGTTTTTTCTGTTGCAAAACTCATTATTTTTTCTGCATTGATAACTAAAACCTCCCCGGGAAGCTCCCTGTCCCCTGACAGGTCATAGAAGAGGAACCTAAATTAAAGATTGACCCTCTTACCAAACTTTCAAATAAGCCATTAAAAACCTCTGCAGGTTGCCTGTGGGCTTTATAATCAGGACAAAATGTTAGGCACAGCTCTTTAATAATTACTAGGTAAAGATGCCAGCCATTGCAGACATATTGGAAGAAATGAAACCACTCTCCAAGCATTCAAATGGCATCTCAACCAACTCTCTAGGTGCTCTTGGGGCTTTGAAATCAGTACCGAGCTCTAGATGACCCCTGTCCCCCTGACAAGTTGGAGGGCAAAGTATGTAAAGATGGCATTGTGAGTCTAATTGCATAACTAGCGCCATGAAGTCACAGAAATCAAGCAACTTGAGACACCATGGATTCCTGGATGGGTGGTCATCTGGGGACTCCGATTACTAATGGTGCCGAACCCCTGGCCAAAGGGATAATAGTCAATGACTATAAGATTACAAGATAAATGGCAATTTTAACAGAGGATTACGCCTTTTGTACATTAAAAAAAGAAAGAAGAATGAGAAAGAAAGTTCCACTATCCAAGCTTTCAAATGAGCCCTCAATACTTAAGATTGTTTGGGAAACCTCAGTCCACAGTCAGATACTTAAGTTTGTTTGGGAAACCTCAGTCTAATTGCATAACTAGCGCCATGAAGTCACAGAAATCAAGCAACTTGAGACACCATGGATTCCTGGATGGGTGGTCATCTGGGGACTCCGATTACTAATGGTGCCGAACCCCTGGCCAAAGGGATAATAGTCAATGACTATAAGATTACAAGATAAATGGCAATTTTAACAGAGGATTACGCCTTTTGTACATTAAAAAAAAGAAAGAAGAATGAGAAAGAAAGTTCCACTATCCAAGCTTTCAAATGAGCCCTCAATACTTCTGTAGATGATGTGGGGGCTTTAATGGTATCAAGCATTAGGCTCTTAGCTATTTATACTATCTTATGATTAGGGAAAGGATTTGAAAGTGGGGTACGTTTTCAAGAATGTAGTTTTTTTCTTACAGTTTAATATATGTATTTGGGGGCATAAAATGAAGCGAAATATACACAATTTACTGCACCTTTTCATGACATTACTACATTTTTCCTTTTCCCTCTTGTTTCATGCTTCAGCACCTTTTTCTGCCCTTTTAAATGATTGGGCAGAAAAAGTGTATTTTTTTCACATCCCGAACAGCTTATTAAAATCTCACTTAATGAGAGGTCAAAACATTAAATATTAAAATATATTTTATGTAAACTGCCAGTAATTTATATCTCAGTATCAATGGTCAATCTCCACCTGTAAAGTCAAATTTAAATTTCAACAGGTTTCTCCAACTGTTGAACCCTTTCCCGCTGGATTTAAAATGCTGCTGCAGGCAAATCAGGGCGTTTAAATGGGTGTGCAGAAATTCACATGTCTGTGACCTGGGGAAAATGTTTACCCTTGCCATTGTGTCGCTGTCAATACTAAAAGAGCACTGTCAGTGCTTGTGAATTTGGCGGGCAAAGGCAAGGGGAGTCAGGGGAAGTTGCCTGTGCCTGCAAGAGCACCTAGGTTCCCTGTTGGGCAAGGGCTAATGATGGCGCAGTTTGACATGCCTACGAAGTACGTTCTACCATGCGATCCGTGGGAAAAATCAGTTCGGTCAGTATTGGCAATTGTTCAAAAGCTTTCTATCTACTACAGTATTGGATAAAGCTTTGTGTCTACTACAGTGTTGGATAAAGTAGAAAAATTTGGTGCAAAATGATTAGTATATTCTAGAAACTGAGATCATGTAACTGGTTTAAACCTTAATATAGTTGTTTCAGTAGCACCTTTTTTTCCCCTCTTATACAACCATAATTTCCTCCTCAAAATCCTGTCCCTACTTCTGATCATTATTCCAATGACACAACAGATGGGAACATTTTTCAGATGAAAAATAAAATTCACTTTTTATAGAATGAAATTGATTTGTATTCCACATTAAGTTATCTTTGTTTTTTCTATAAATGAACAGATCTGTTCTTTTCTTGTCTAGAAAATGCATTGTGGAATTTTATGTAAATATTAATTATGATTATTTTTCCAGGAATGGCTCTTCTGTGTATGCTCACTGTTTTGAGTTTTCATCAAGAAATATGTAATTCATTGCCTTATTCTAATATACCAGTAGCAGGACCCTCAAGATCTGCTGAAGAACCACTTCCCCCTTATTATGAAACACATCCAAAGGCAGAAATATAATATTGCCAATTTAAAATTCAAAATGTTGAATATAGTTGAATATTGCAAAGAAGCCTGAACAAATGCACTCCTCATTACTTAAATATTTTTGCCTTCTTCAATCTTTTTTGTTTTACTTAATTATTTTAGCATATTTTAAAATGACACTTAAAAGTCTACCTTATCTAAACTATGAATTGTGAGTCGGTGGATATTTTTAGAACTATTAATTTTAGTATATATTTACCATCTACATTGTAAACATTAAAATGTAATATTTTATTAAATAAATTGAGTTGTCTCAGTTGATTTTCTTTCATAAAGGATAGGTTCAGCATGCAAAATACATTTTTACCAGCCTTTTGTAAGACAAGGTTTTTTCCTAAATATTTCATTTGAAAAATTCTGGGTTGTCTTATATAAATAGATTAAGTCTGGTCAGTTGGGATCTTTATTTTTACTTTGCCTTTTGATGTCAAGGAGCTTGAATACCAATGTAACAATAAGCTGCAAAGGTAGTATCATGCACATCTGTAGTACCTAATTATACATGCAGACATGTTTTTGGCATTCATTGCAGATTTGCCAGATGATTCAAACAAATATTTTTTAACTGGTGTGTAAAGAGAGAATCTCAAATGAATGGCATTGTTGTAAGTGAAACATGGAATGATAATGAATTGCCAATACTGTGCTAGAGATTTTGCTAAATGCTGCACTGATAGATGAGGTCTTGCAGCCTCATGGTATGATACCCTGTGAGCATTTTGCAGGAGATGGAAATGAAAAATATCACATTGATAGAAGTAGGCTATGTATTCTACATCCAATCACAGAATCAGAATAATAAAAAATTGAAAAAAATAATTCCCCAAATTCCCTTTGCTCTCTCCTGTGGAATGGAAATATGGAGTCAGAAAGAAAGTTCACAAATGAATGGATGACCAGAACAGTGTAAGTGACATTTAACAAATTCTAATAAAAATGAATTTTTTTATTGGTCTTTATTTCAGTGCTAATGTAATTTCATGTTTTTAAAGAACAATTGAATTGCGGTGATTTTAATGATGAAACAAAGCACCATGACTTGACAGTAATATTGAATGAAATAAACAGTTTCCTCAGAGTTGATAAAATGTTGCTTATACAATTCTGGTTTTCACAATGGTCCATGCAAATTTAAAGTTAATGTTTGGTAAAGAATCAGAGACCATGAACATGCGAGCAACAGAAGGAAAATCAGGAAACTGAAGGGAATGTTTTTAGTTGGTGTCAGATGAGACTAATGCAAATTCACCAGGCAAAACTTACAGAAGGGACCTGAAAAATCAGGACAATATAATATGGGAGGAGAACCAGAATGAAAGATACATATAAAGATGAAAATGTTAGTGACATAATGATGATTTTAAAGAACGAGAAATAGTGATAATTTTGGCAAAAAGTTTTTACATTCTCAATACAATTCTCTAATCAGTTAAACAAATTGTCATAGTGTTTAAACCAAAAAGTAAGAATTTGTTAAAAATGACAAAACTTCTTAGGAGACTATTCAAAATAAGGGGAACCTCTTATATTTGGGTAAGTACGTTATATGATAAAACCTGAAAGACAAGTTCACCTATAGAAAAAAAATACATGTCACTCTTGTAGTCAACTTTCAAGTAATGGATATGCCCAATGCAGCCATTGAATTGGACATCGTCTTTCTTAATAATGAGCACATCAAAGTTGTAATCTTTCTCCAGGATTTAATATGCATTTAACTTGCTCAAAAGTAGACTGGTAAAAGCTTCTTTGTAGTTATAATTTTGAAATTATTGTTATTACTAGCTACCTTTGTGACCGTTCTGCATTTTAAAAATAATTGTGATAATTAAAATCAGTTTAAAAGTGAAAATTGCTTCACCCAACTGTAAACCAGTATCCTGGAAAAAGAAAAAGTTACTTTAACTTTACTGTGGAAGTTTATTTCCGTCTGTATTCAATTTTAACATTTTATAGATTTCAAGTTTCTGATCACTCCTACCACAGAGTATGAGGGAAGGACCAAAAATGCAGTGGCGAAGCGTCAGGGTAGGCAGAGTAAACTGAGCTATCCCTAAGAATCTTGAAGAAGGCGGGAAATATATCTTCACTACAAAAAGAAAATTGTCAATTTATAATTGTTATTTTAGCCAATTTATACCGTAAAGTATGCGCACCAAGTTCATTTTTCTGTTCTTATGCGCATTCAATGCAAAGTCTCTTTGTCGCCGCCCGGTGCATCGGGCCGGCTGGGGAGTGAGGCTGAGGCCGTTCCGCATACCACTCATGTACTCTCTGATATATTTTACCACTGGAAGACAGTTTACTGGCAAGGGACAGGGCGCGGGGAAGTGAGCGCGCATGCGCACTGAGAAGCTGGCCCGGTTATTCAGTCAGAAGGGTAGGCCGGCCTTACAACTGGCTAAGTAATTTAAACTCCTGCCGGCAGGCGCTCTCTTCACCATAAGCTTGCGTGGAACTTCCGGAAATGTCCACTAGAGGTCATTGAGCAACTTCAAATATCACTACTAACAAAAGGAAAAACATTTATTTATTCCAAATTTCAGTATTAGTATTCCTTAGTCGCTAATTCATTAAGTACAATATTGAGAATGTTAACTCTTTTCTCCCACATCATTTAGCATTGGTTTAACTTTTAATAAAACAAGATCATTTAAAAAAGCGTTGATTTCAAGCATTTATGGGTTGGTATCGCGGCGTGTGAATCTCCCAGTAGTATTGTATTCTGGAAAGATCAAACAGGATCTGATCAGTGTAATTTCATTTCGTAAGTTGACTGAATAGCGTATTCGTGTGTAGGTTACAAGTGAAATGTCATTGACCTGCAATGTCACTGTGCCTCATTGACAATGAGCACTCTGAAACAATTAAAACTCATTAACGTAATTCTAAGTCAAATAACACTCTTCAACTTGGCTACTATTTTAATAGAAAAGAAAATTTCGTGTACGTGTTCGCAAGATGATATGTTTAAAGAAAGAGTTGAATTTTTTCTGAAGAAAACTAGGTATTTAGAATTAATTTACAAAAACTGTACAAACAAGGAGTATACATCTATTATAAATAAGCATAACTATTTACAATTTTTTTCAATTCTGCAGTAGGCTTATTCTTGATCTGAGTATTGTTGCATGATTGAAATAATAATAATAATAATAATAATAATAATAATAATAATAATAATAACTCCACCTAGGGAGTACACGACCTTGGAGTTGATGGTGGAGCTTGAGTACCCCCATGAGCCTGAGAGCTATGTCAGTGGTAGCCTAGCTACTGGTAGGGCCTCCCTTGCTGAATAGGTTGAAGGTGAGGGGTCAGACGAAGAAGTACTCCATTTTGAGGAGAGGGGAGTAAGCAGAGGGGGAAGGGTCATGAACCTTTGGACTTCCTGTTATCGGCCCATGGAGGGTACAGGAGAGAAACTGGGTTGGCACACCAGGCCACTGATTAGAGTGGAGGCCCGACCCTTGCATTAGCCAGCGAAGGAGGCTGCCTTCAGCAGTCAGTGAAAATCCCGTAGGGTTTAGTAATGCCGACTGGCGATCGGAGGGACCCCTTGCTGGGCCCTGCGGGGGGATGCCCCGAGGCCACTGTGGGTCGCAGTAACGGATCGCAGGAAACAACCCAAAGGCTAAATGTGATCTGTGAACTCGAACTTGCTACCTGCGAATCTTCACTTGAAACCAATGAGCAAAATGAATAGAACAAGCAATGTAATGAACCTTAACGTGCCTTGTTCTACCAATGTCCCATACCTGCTCAGAAACCGAGCTAATGTCACCTTGTCGACATCTGGCTATCCCACGGATGTTAGTCCCAGGGATCCAGAGCCGGTAGTAGCTCGAAGCCATCGTCAGAGATGGACCCGGGATGAATTAATGGAGGTGATGTGGTGCTTTTACTATGCAAAAGCGAAAAATGGGGGCTCAGAAATAGAAGTTTTTAAGATATGGAGAGAGCGGAACCCAGATATGAGACCTACCCTAGACTCAAAAAAGCTTGCCAGTCAACGACGATACATACTCAGCAGTGGAAAATTCACATCAGAACAACTTGCAGACATCCAGAGAAACGCAGAGTATGTTCATCGATCAAACCATCCACATGACGAACATTTAGAACCATCTAATATCCCTGAAAACGATGATCCCCTTCAAGGTTCATCTCTTCCAAATGAAACATTCGTCAGTGGTGAAAATTCATCTGGCCATGAGTCACACGGTAAGGACATGATGCGGAACTTCCTCCGACGCGAGATAGAGCGAGTTCGTCTACTTCCATTCGAATCTCGTGCACCGTTGAGGAGAATTTACGAAAATGCTAAAGCTAAGAGAGTGATAGAAACAGCGAATTCTGTCTTAAATGAGGTTGTACAGGCCTCAAGTAGAGATCTAGATATTACTGAAATCAATCACATCGTGTATGCAACTGGATATCTAGTATCTCAGATAATCTTGGGGCCAGCCAAGAACACCGATGGCCGACAGCCAGACAGAGTAAAAAGCTCCGTACCTCCATGGATGAAAAGAATTATGAAGCGGATAGCCGACACACGGCGTGAAATATCACTCCTAGCCGAGGCATCTTCTAAGTCAAACCACACGTATAAAGTTCAACAAAAAATACTCCATGTTGAACAAAAATTCCTAATTGACAATGACACAACAAGGCTAATGGTAGCTGAAAAGCTAAAAGAAAAAATCCAAGCATGGGCTCAACGAATAAGACGGTACAAACGTAGAATCGATTTCCGTGTACAGAACCGGTTGTTTGAAACAGACGCGAAGAGATTCTATCGCAGTCTGACTCAAAAACCGAACGGCAATGCTGCCCCTCCTTCAAAAGATGACGTCGAAACATTTTGGTCAGGAATCTGGGAGGAAACCAGATCGTACAACAAAGACGCATCGTGGCTCCAATCTGAAGTTGATGCTGCCAATGGACTCGTGGAAACAGTGGAACATGTTCAAGAATTCTCGAAAGAGGACCTATGCCAAACAATTAAGAATATGGGAAACTGGAAATCCCCTGGGGTTGATAAGATCCAGGTTTATTGGATTAAGAAATTAACAGCACTACATTCTCATCTTGTAAAGGCTGTTAATAAAATTTTAGAAAACCCTAACGAACTCCCCGAATGGCTCACTCGCGGCATCACGTATTTGCTACCCAAAGGAGGAGACAGCTCTTTGGCGAAGAACTACAGGCCAATTACTTGCCTGCCAGTAATGTACAAACTTATAACTGCAGCCATTGCTGACAAAATGTATAGGCACCTAGAGAAGAACCATCTGTTGCCAGTTGAACAGAAAGGATGTCGTAAAGGTTCCTATGGCTGTAAGGAAATCTTGCTTCTGAATAAAATAATTTTGAATGATGTAAAGAAACGAAAACGTAATTTAAGCATGGCTTGGATTGACTAACAGAAGGCATTTGAGAGTGTACCACAGGATTGGATTTTGAAGACCCTGGAGATCTATCGATTTCATCCTAGACTTGTTGAGTTTTGCAAGGCTAGTATGAAGTCGTGGAGCACCAGGTTACTAATCCACAGCGGAAAGGGAGTAGTAGAAACCAGAAGTATTCAGATTAACAGGGGAATTTTTCAAGGAGATTCACTATCCCCTCTGCTGTTTTGCATTAGTTTGATTCCTCTATCAAGACAGCTGTCGCACACTGACTTTGGTTACAAGCTCCATGGTGATGAAAGGCCTGTATCACATTTATTTTACATGGATGATCTTAAAGTGTTTGCTAAGAATGAAGCGATTCTCTCCCAAATGCTGTCTGTCATCAATGAATTTAGCAATGACATCTGCATGAAGTTTGGTCTTGACAAGTGTGCAAAAGTCAACTTAAAAAGAGGCAAAATGACAACGTCAGAGAACATTGAAGTTGATAGACAAACTGTGATTCAAGATCTTGAGCCAGGTAAAACTTACAAATATCTGGGCATTGAAGAATGTGAGACCATCTCGAACGACACAATGAAAGAGAGAATTCGCCAGAAAGTATTATAGACGAGTGAGACTTGTCCTGCAGTCCGCTCTGAACTCAAGGAATAAAATATCAGCAATAGGTAGTTTGGCGGTGCCTGTAGCCGAATACAGTTTTGGACTAGTAGACTGGACTGAACAGGAAATTCGCATCATGGATCGAAAAAACAGAAAACTGCTTACAATGCATCATGTTGCCCACCCCCGAGCTGATGTACATAGACTTTATGTTTCACGTAAGGAAGGAGGAAGAGGCCTGAGACAAATTGAAGCCTCCTGGCACAATGCAATAACCGGGATGGGAAAGTATGTAGTCAGCCATCAAGATGACCCACTAATGAGGCAGGTCATGAAATCTGACCGAAGAATGGGAAACAGAGGCATTGTAAGTGTAGCAAGAAGCATTGCGAACAAGACTATGCAAGACACCCAGAATGACAGAGACACTGAACTTCTGATGCTACTTAACATGAAATTTGAGACACAGAAAATGTTAAAGAAATCGTGGAGAGACAAACCACTCCACGGACAATACCTAAAAAGAATGGACAAGGTGCAGATCAATAAAGATCAATCATTTATGTGGCTTAAAAGGGGAAGAATGAAGCCAAAATCGGAAGCACTTGTAATAGCTGCCCAAGATCAGGCCTTGAGAACACGACATTATGATAAAGCGGTTCTCAAAATTTCCCAAGATGATAAATGCCGCATTTGTCAGGAACACGTAGAAACCATTGATCATATTGTCTCAGCTTGTCCAATTCTAGCAAAGACCGAATATTTGAAAAGACACGACAGGGTGTGTAGCTACCTCCACTGGCAGATCTGTACCGCCCTCGAAGTTCCAAACACATGCCCCAAGTGGTACGAACACTCACCGAAACCGGTGACGTCTGTTGGATTGTGTACGATATTGTACGACCAACAAATTCAAACTGATCGCACGATAGCAGCAAACAAACCGGATATAGTCATCCGGGATATGGAGAAAAAATCATGTTTACTTGTCGATGTTGCTGTACCTTGCGATCAAAACGTCGTTACCAAGGAGGCAGAGAAACGTCTTAAATACAAGAGTTTGGAAATCGAGATCAGCCGAATGTGGGGCGTAAAAGCACAGGTCGTACTGATAGTTATCGGAGCTCTGGGATTTTTTCCGCAAAATTTGAGTAAGAACTTGTCTAAACTCCCAGGTAATTCAAAGGACTGTGAAGTGCAAGAAATAGCTTTATTTGGAACAGCCCACATTTTGCGCAAAGTACTGTATAGGCACCGATAGTCCCTAGATCTACTCCTTAGGTAGCTGATTGCAACCTGGAGTAGATTTTATATTCAGCCGACGTATAACATCTTTAGTCGTGATGTAATGGAAAAATAATAATAATAATAATAATAATAATAATAATTACTATTATTATTATTAAATTTGTAGTCTTTTGATCTCTATCTTCTAAATATTCGATATTTCATAAATTAAGTACAAATATGTGTTTTTACAATATGTTCGTGACTCAGCTTATCCAATAATTAACCTCACGCTTCGCCACTGCAAAAATGTAGGCCTAATAAAAGTGTTAAAAAGGTTACATTGTGTATTAATACCATAGAACTTGGGGAGTCAAGTTTTTATTCCGCCCATGTTAAACTATTTTTATGTTCCTTTCTCACAAAATCCATCCAACAAACACCGGCAAAAAAAAGTATTGCAACACCCCGATTGCATTGCACAGATACAACCATAGCCCGCTAGTATGCTTTAAAAGCCTCGGCGCTTTGCCCACCTCCTTGTTATAGCTAAAAGTTCTGCTACTGACCGCTGGCGCGCTGCTCGCCGACCATTCCTCGATCTTCTGCTGCATGCAAATATACGGAGATACGCATTAAAAACACAGAACTTTTCGATTTACAGGCTTTGAATCCAAGTATTTAAGCATCTCCATTACTTCTTTAGTAACAGCAGCAATGTTCTTCATGACCTCTGATAAAAAAATGTTCACAAATTATGTCAATGATCGTTATTAAACTTGCGCTCTCGTCACATGCAAGGAAACTGTTTCTTTGCAAAGCTGGCTTAATATATTTTTGAAAGTTTCTTTTCACAACAAACCTTGGAAGTTGTGGTACAGCTTTCACAATAAATTGCTCTACCACACAATACTTTCACAATAAATTGCTCTAACCTGCAGGATTATTTAAAGATGATAATGATTTGTTTATTAATTGAATAACCACCCATGTTAATTATCTTCACATTGTAAATAAATATTCACATACATTCTTGATTTTTCTGAATGTTAATAAAATATGTAACCCTTACTTCGGCAACCTAACAATTCAGTTTATTCTCAAAATTCGATACAAATCTTGAAAAAACACTCACAAATAGCACAAACAATTTTTGTTTACGTTCAATAAAAAACATACTGGCTCCATGTACTGGGAATGATCGTTTGAGACAGCTTTGGATATTTCTCGTATTGTAACACTTGTCAATCAAAAAGTGACATATTTTCTCACAAACGTCATTGGATATCACGAGATGTCTGTTTGTTGATTTTTATTTCTGATGTTTGATTTATTGTTCTATCATTGTTGTGGAATTTGGAAGCGGACTACGCAAAGAATTAGAAATAATGTCTACATTGTATTGCTCTTATTGAAAATCTCTAGTTTTTTCTTGTACCTCCATGAGAGCGCCAATATGAATTTCGCTAGTCGAAAGTAGTTTTATGACCATCTCTAGGTGAGAACGTTTTTACCAGGGCAATAGTGATTTGGAGTACTTTTTTTTAGTGAACGTTCCCGAGTATTATTTACAACAGCGTCAGCATTTATTTATAACAGCGCCAGTCGTCCGTTTTAGAACTAGTTTCTTCCAGTTATTTAGCGATTATTTTTTCACAAATACTTCTATTTTGAATTTTTACTTTCTTGAGCGTGTAATATAGATTAAAGAATAAATGCAGTTTGAAAATATAAAAATAGATAATATAAAACTGATAAAATAATAGTTTTCTATTTTTTTCGTTTTCATCCATTGTCTTTAAAAACCTTAAAGACATTATGTGCATTATAGTTTTCTTTAAATACCTAAATATACAAGTAAATATCAGAAATAATTAAGAATAAATATTGTATTTTATATGTCAAGAAGAATCACTACTGGCTCACTAACCAACTAGATTTCACGCATTTGAGGGTTAATTTGAAGCACTCATTTCACAATTTGTTTTAAGCAAACTGCACAGTGAAATATAATTTCAGTATTGTTTAATATTACCACCAACACGAGTTTGCAATGCCTCATATGACACTAAGTGACCAAAATCGTCCGAAATGCGGGCATTTCCCTATGCATTAAAACGGCCCGAAGGTCTCGCGAATGGTCGGCGACCAGCGCTCCAGCGGCCACAATGTGAAACTTCGTCCGTTCGCTTACTTCCATAAGGATCGGCGAAGTGCCGTGGCTATTAGGGATACTAGCGGGCTATGATACAACACATACAGACAGAATATTACACTTGATTACCAGGGCAGAGCTATGTGAGAGTCGCACGTCCATCAACAGAGAACTATGGACTGTAAACGCCACATCAATAATGCGTGTACCCGCCGCGGGTAGTACTTGTCGACAAGCCCTGATGGTGACGCATCCCATCGTACAGATGGCGAATAGTGTCCTGAGGTTCACTGTTCCACACAGAGCTGGCAGAGTCGTTGGGGGACACGCAGCAAGGGTCAGGCGTTGGCCCATCATGTCTCTCGCATGTTCGTTCGGGGACAAATCCGGCGAGCGTGCCGGCCAAGGCAGTTGGCGAACGTGGAGAACGTGTTGCTTAGGGCGGGCGTCCTACTGGAACAGCGCACCACCCTCCTGTTGCAATTAGGTATCAGCACAACGTGCTAGATGAATGCAGCGCTGGTAAATGATCCCTACACGTACACCAAAGACCTGCCAAAGACGAACGCGCGTTGTAGGTGATGGCATCCCTTACCATGACTCCCGGGGTGGGCCCTATACTGCGATTTTTCTAAGAGCCACCCTCAAGGCCACTCAAATCCCATCTTCGCGATGGAATATGTCACGGCATTTCGCGTCTTTTCTCGGTCTTGCCGGTAGAAGTCGCATGATCGCAAGCACTGCTTCATACGGTCGCGATCGTGCGAAATCTAGCGGAACGACTGAGAAAGACGCAAAATGCCGTGACATATTCCAGTGCGAAGATGGGATTTGAGTGGCCTTGAGGGTCGCTCTTAGAAAAATCGCAGTGTACTTGACGAGGACGAACACACTCCGGACGCAAGCGCTCGCCTTCGTGACGCCGCATACGCACATGACCATCACTGGTGAGCAGGCAGAAGCGGTTCTCATCACTGAACACCAATGCACGTCATTCCGTCTCCTAGCTGACCCGCATATCGCATCGCGCCGGTCGTGCCAATGGTTCGGCGTGAGTGACAGTCGGGCTAGCGGTATGCGCGATTGTTATCCTGCAGAAAGTCACAGGTTCCCAACGATGCGTAGAGACACGTTGGGGGCCACCCGCGCCTGTACCTCGGCGCGGATGGTCGTACGGACTGCCAACGCCGCCGTCACGATGCGTCGATCTTGAGACGTCCGTTAAGCTGGCAAAGCCATTTTCAAAAAACACATTTTCTCGATACCCAGAATTTTGTGCTATTTTTGTGCTTTCCAAATATCCAAAAATTAATTTTTTGCTCCAACGGTTTTTCCAAAAATTGGTGGCTTTGCTGGCTTAATGTTAAGCTGGCAAAGCCAATTAGCCAAAACAAATTTTCTTTATACACAAAATATTGTGCTATTTTTGTGCTTTTCAAATATATAAACATTAATTTTTTTGCTCTTACCGTTTTTCGAAAATTTAGAAAAAACGAATTTTCGAAATGCCCGGCAGGCGCAACAACAATGTGTAAGAAAACTACTCGTAGAAAAATAACTATCCATCAAAATTAGATTTTCTTGACACAAAAATAACCACAAAACAATTCTCTATCCAACAATGTTGCTTCGAAATATTCAACATTTAATATTCCCTGTAAATAATAATAATTCTTTACACTACTGTCAAGAAACAACACAATTCAAGACATACAATTCCTCATAAAAACTAAACTACTCAATATTTAGCAATGTCCTTTCCCAACAAACAGAACCAAACATTGTTCTAAAAAAGTACACACACGCTGAATTTTTTGCTCTCGCCGTTTTATGCAAAATTCAACAAAACCACTCACGAGTCACCCGGATAAACGCACTCCCGCAGGATAAGAAAATCACTCATCAAGGCAAAACTCTAATTCAAAATCAAATTATCCTCACATAACATCAACCACAATACAATACAATATACAACAATATTGTTTTTAGGTTTTTGATTTTCGATACTATCGATGGAAAAAATGTATATCCTTTAACTGGGTACCCAAAAACACACCAATGGAGGCACATCAATCCTACTAAATACTAAACTACTCAACACTTCGCATTGTCCTTCCCCAACAAACAAAATCAAACTTCATTCTAATAAACTACACTTACAATGATTTTTTTGCTCTAACCGTTTTTTGAAAAATTGAACAAAATGACACGTATGTGGCGCAAGATAACGCAACTCCGCCAAAGAACAAAAACAATCTTCGAAGGAAAAATGTCATTCAAACTTAAAATGTCTTATCACAGAATTAACAACAATACAATGCACTATGCAACAGTACTGTTTTCAAATCTTTGACTTTCCATACTATCTATAAAAAAATCTAAATCATCACACTGAAAATCAAAAAAACGACGTATGGAGGCAAACAAATCCTAATAAATACTAAACAACTCGACAAATTGCATTATCCTTTTCCACAAATAACAACGAAATATTTCTCTAATAAACTACACCAACAATGATTTTTTTGCTCTCGTCGTTTTTTTGAAAATTAAACTCAATCTCGAATGTGTGCACCGGAATGGCGCTCACCTCGGTATAACAAAGACGACGAAAGGAGGCACACATGTCCTAATAAATACTAGACTACTCGACAAATTGCATTGTCCTTTTCCACGAATAACAATGAAATATTGTTCTAATAAACTACATCAACAATGATTTTTTTGCTCTCACAGTTTTTTTGAAAATTAAACGCAACCACATAAATGTGCACAGGAATTTCGTTTCCTGCGAGATAACAAAGACACTATTCCAACCCAAAATATACTTCAAAATTCAGATGTCTTTACAAAGCATTAACATCATACAATGCACTACGCAAAAGTATTGTTTTCAATTTTTTGACTTTCGATACTATCCATATAAACAATCTAATTCGCTACACTGAGATTCCAAAAACCCATCGATGGAAGCACATAAATCCTAATACATACCAAACTACTCCACAAATTGCATTGTCCTTTTCCTACAGTAAGAACGAAATACTTTTCTAATAAACAACACCAACAATGATTTTTTTGCTCTCACCGGTGTATGGAAAATTAAACTCAACCTCGGATGTGTGCACCGGAATGGCAAATAACAAAGATACTACTCCAAGCGAAATTATTCTTTAAACTTTAAGTACTTTTACAAAGCATCAACAACAATACAATGCACTACGCAACAGTATTGTTTTCAAGACTTCCGTGTTTTGACTTCCGATACTATCCATAAAAAAATTCTATTTTATTACACTGGTAATCCAAATACCCACGGATGGAAGCACATAAATCCTAATGAATACCGAAGTACCCCACAAATTGCATTGTCCTTTTCCTTCAGTGAAAACAAAATGCTATTCTAAGAAACTACTCCAACAATGATTTTTTTGCTCTCACCGTTTTTTGGAAAATTGACCTAACCACGTATGTGTGAACCGGAATGGCGCGCCACGCCGAATGACAGGAACACTATTCGGAGCAAAAATATTCTTCAAAATCGAAATCAAATTCGAATTCGAAATCGAAATCAAATTCGGCAATTCACAGTGAAGGTCAGGAGTTCATATCGAGGAAAAGAGACAAACTCATCGACTGGTTACTATGACAAAAGGCGTAAAAAGAGCAGCGGCATACATCCGTGTTGGAGTAACTAGCATTAAAACAATTCGTAAAGAAAATGTTACTCCGAATTAAATAAGTGCTGTCATGATTTTATGCGTAATCAGAAATGCTTTGTGATTTTTACGTCCGTGAAAAGCAAGTGCCCTTTTCCTTGGGGAGAAAAGTCACTTGGGATGTTAATGGAACAGATGGGTTACAGATGGAGGTGTAATTCAAAACGATAAGTTTTGGTCGAGAGAGCAGATATTGTAGATTGGAGAACAAGAGATCTCATCCAAATGAGGAAGTTAGGGAAAGAAGGCCGTCAAATAGTGTATTGACGAGAGGTGGATTGACAACACCTTTGTATTTAAAAAGTGCTGGCAGCATAATGATATAATTGGCGTAACGGCAAATATAAGTGTATTAGTTAGACTAATTGTAGTTCATGCTGGTTGAAATAATGGTTTCATTAACCTTTTATACTGCGATTTTTCTAAGAAGAGCTCTCAAGATAACTCAAATCCCATCTTCGCGATGGAATATGTCACGGCATTTCGCGTCTTTCTCAGTCGTTCCGCTACATTTCGCACAATCGCGACCGTATGAAGCAGTGGTTTCGATCATGCGGCTTCTACCGGCAAGACCGAGAAAAGACGCGAAATGCCGTGACATATTCCATCGCGAAGATGGGATTTGAGTTATCTTGAGAGCT
The DNA here is from genome assembly GCA_031308135.1 of Acheta domesticus. NCBI lineage: Eukaryota > Metazoa > Arthropoda > Insecta > Orthoptera > Gryllidae > Acheta > Acheta domesticus. Next base: position 221,803,605 of record JAHLJT010009436.1, read on the forward strand.
CTTCTTAGAAAAATCGCAGTATAAATACTAATGGGAAAAGTTTTCCCAGAGCATTTCAACCCTGCCGTACCAATGGGGTCTTTTCCGCTTGACCTCCAGAGGCGCGCGACAGCTTTTATCTATCGCTTGCTGACGGGTGAAAAGCAGCGGCGCGGCGATTCTCACGTTTGGAGCTCCGGCCTACGTCATCCGGCAGGGATGTGTTGATGGAGGACTGTCTTCACGCGCGAAGACGGAACGTGGTGCACTGTGACATTTCATGCTTTTACAGTGCACCGCAGTTCCAGAAACATAGGAGACCATTGAACCCTAGAAAATCTTCGTCGGGAGACGCCGCTCTAACGACAACTAAATAATAATATCACATAACACAGTAAGAACTGAAGAGATGATTTCTGTTTGCAGTTTATAACGGAATTTGGGTTAAGTATGGCATATACATATAACTGCCACAAAATTTCTTCCATAATATTTTATTTTAACTTCGTATGTAATAAAAACTTGTACCAGAAAGATATTTTTCTACAGTAGCAGATAACAATAGGGTAAAATCAAGTTTATATCAATGCAATAAATATATTGCTTTTATATTTTGTTATGTATTGTATTGTATTATTTGCAATGTCCTCATATTTTATTGTATTGGCATAAACCAATGACGTGGTTCATATAAATATCTCTCCAGCCTATCAAAGCTTCTCTGTAGGGTCTTGTACTTATAAGTAGCACTTCACTGTGTACTATCTCGCGTCACACACCACGGTCATAACAAACCCGCCTCGGCCCACGCTTCTCACGGGAGATCGTATTCTGCTAAGAGTTTCTGATTGTGCTTAAGTCGTGTGCTTTTTGAAGTAAAAATGGCTCGTCGAAAAATATCGCTAACAACTCGCGAAATTGAGTTAGTTTTTGACAGTGTCAGTGACTATACGTCTGTGTCCAGTCTTGAAGATGATCCAAGCTAATTTACTAACAAATTATTTTCAGCTGCGATCGATTTGTCCATCTTTGGACATTGATTCCGTTCAAGACCCTAAACCTCTACGATTTAGCTTTTCCCACGGTGTACGAATAAGATTTCTTACGGATTTAAAATAAAATTAAAGAAAATAAAATAATTTTTTCATTTTTGGAAATGATTTTTGTATTTTTACTTTCGCAAACCACTTTAAAAAATCTGAAAAAATCATACTTTTCATAGTTTTATATAAATCCAATATCCTCAAAACCTATTTTACAACTATTGAAAATATTTTTTCGAAAGAGTAATATTTTTTTTCAAAACCCAACTTTGGAATTATTTTTCATAAAGTATTGTGCAGATCTTTTTACAAGTGGGAAATAATTTTTTAAATTTTGAAACATTCTAAGTATATAGGCATTTTAAAAATCAAATGCGGAAAACTTCGTTTTACACGCAGAGGGACTGGAGTAAAGAATGAAAATTAGTAGAAAAAAATGAAGAGAATCATTGTTGTTATGCTGTGTAAAGATATTTAAATTTTGAAGGATATTTTGGCTTCGAATAGTGTCATTGTTATGTTTAATTTTCAAAAAAACGGTGAGAGCAAATAAATCATTGTTGGTGTAATTTATTAAAACAATATTTCATTACTATTCTTGGAAAAGGACAATGCAATTTGTCGAGTAGTTTAGTATTTATTAGGACATATGTGCCTCCTTCCCTCGCCTTTGTTATACCTAGGTGCGCGCCATTCCGGTGCACACATACGAGGTTGAGTTTATTTTCCAAAACTCAATTAGAGCAAAAAAATCATTGTTGGGGTAGTTTATTAGAACAATATTTCGTTGTTATTCTTGAAAAAGGACAATGCAATTTGACGAGTAGTTTAGTATTAATTAGGACATGTGTGCCTCCTTCCCTCGTCTTTGTTATACCGACGTGCGCGCCATTTCGGTGCACACATACGAGGTTGAGTTTAATTTTTCAAAACTCAATGAGAGCAAAAAAATCATTGTTGGTGTAGTTTATTAGAAAAATATTTCATTGTTATTCTTGGAAAAGGACAATGCAATTTGACGAATAGTTTAGTATTTATTAGGACATGTGTTCCTCCTTCCGTCATCTTTGTTACACCGAGGTGAGCGCCATTCCGGTGCGCACATACCAGGTTGAGTTTAATTTTTCAAAACTCAATGAAAGCAAAAAAATCATTGTTGGTGTAGTTTATTAGAACAATATTTCATTGTCATTCTTGGAAAAGGACAATGCAATTTGACGAATAGTTTAGTATTTATTAGGACATGTGTTCCTCCTTCCGTCGTCTTTGTTATACCGAGGTGAGCGCCATTCCGGTGCACACATACGAGGTTGAGTTTAATTTTCAAAAAAAAAAAACGATGGGAGCAAAAAAATCATTGTTGGTGTAGTTTATTAAAACAATATTTCATTGTTAATCGTGGAAAAGGATAATGCAATTTGTCGAGTAGTCTAGTATTTATTAGGACATGTGTGCCTCCTTTCGTCGTCTTTGTTATACCGAGGTGAGCGCCATTCCGGTGCACACATTCGAGGTTGAGTTTAATTTTCAAAAAAACAACGAGAGCAAAAAAAATCATTGTTGGTGTAGTTTATTAGAGAAATATTTCGTTGTTATTTGTGGAAAAGGACAATTCAATTTGTCGAGTTGTTTAGTATTTATTAGGATTTGTTTGCCTCCATACGGCGTTTTTTTGATTTTCAGTGTAATGATTTAGATTTTTTTATAGATAGTATGGAAAGTCAAAGATTTGAAAACATTACTGTTGCATAGTGCATTGTATTGTTGTTAATTCTGTGATAAGACATTTTAAGTTTGAATGACATTTTTCCTTCGAAGATTGTTTTTGTTCTTTGGCGGAGTTGCGTTATCTTGCGCCACATACGTGTCATTTTGTTCAATTTTTCAAAAAACGGTTAGAGCAAAAAAATCATTGTAAGTGTAGTTTATTAGAATGAAGTTTGATTTTGTTTGTTGGGGAAGGACAATGCGAAGTGTTGAGTAGTTTAGTATTTAGTAGGATTGATGTGCCTCCATTGGTGTGTTTTTGGGTACCCAGTTAAAGGATATACATTTTTTCCATCGATAGTATCGAAAATCAAAAACCTAAAAACAATATTGTTGTATATTGTATTGTATTGTGGTTGATGTTATGTGAGGATAATTTGATTTTGAATTAGAGTTTTGCCTTGATGAGTGATTTTCTTATCCTGCGGGAGTGCGTTTATCCGGGTGACTCGTGAGTGGTTTTGTTGAATTTTGCATAAAACGGCGAGAGCAAAAAAATCAGCGTGTGTGTACTTTTTTAGAACAATGTTTGGTTCTGTTTGTTGGGAAAGGACATTGCTAAATATTGAGTAGTTTAGTTTTTATGAGGAATTGTATGTCTTGAATTGTGTTGTTTCTTGACAGTAGTGTAAAGAATTATTATTATTTACAGGGAATATTAAATGTTGAATATTTCGAAGCAACATTGTTGGATAGAGAATTGTTTTGTGGTTATTTTTGTGTCAAGAAAATCTAATTTTGATGGATAGTTATTTTTCTACGAGTAGTTTTCTTACACATTGTTGTTGCTCCTGCCGAGCATTTCGAAAATTCGTTTTTTCTAAATTTTCGAAAAACGGTAAGAGCAAAAAAATTAATGTTTATATATTTGAAAAGCACAAAAATAGCACAATATTTTGTGTATAAAGAAAATTTGTTTTGGCTAATTGGCTTTGCCAGCTTAACATTAAGCCAGCAAAGCCACCAATTTTTGGAAAAACCGTTGGAGCAAAAAAATTAATTTTTGGATATTTGGAAAGCACAAAAATAGCACAAAATTCTGGGTATCGAGAAAATGTGTTTTTTGAAAATGGCTTTGCCAGCTTAACGGACGTGATCTTGAGGTTCGTCATTGCTACGCGGACGCCCCGAAAAGGGTTTACGACTATGAAAATGCTCGTCTACCCATCGTCGCCAGCACCGACGTCGCATCACGGCTCACGCGGTCAGCATTACGCCCAAAGGACCATCCGGCTTCGCGTAGGCCGCCAATCTGACCCCACTCAAACTGGTACAATTGCTTAAAGGACGAACGAGGCGACGTCATGGCATACCGATTAGACCTTATCGCAGTGGTCAGCGCCTTTTAAAGCCGCGGAATAGATGGCGCGTCCGAGCCATCTCGTCACGTTGCCATTATACTGCGATTTTCGTAACTTTGTCCCTGACAGAAAGCAGCTGTTCACGGTTTCATCCAATCGGGAGCTTGAACGTCACCATAGTGACGTCACTGTCGCAAAATATAAGCTCCTGATTGGATGGAAGTGAAACAGCTGATTCCTATCAGGGACAAAGTTATGAAAATCGCAGTATACGTCACCCAGTGGCGGATCCAGGGGGGGCATGGTCCCCCCCAAAAGGCTTGGAGTTTTCGTTTGTTACCTTCTTTTATTTAGCAAAATTTATTTAAATATGTATTTATGTTAGAGTTATGTAATTATATAAAAATAATATTGTGTGCTATCATATATACACTACAAAAATAATATACAATATAATAACATGTTTATTATTTAACAAAAATGCATGATGGAGCCCCCTCCAAAATGATCGGCTGGATCCACTTCTGATGTGATAGGACCAACCAAAAATAACTCGATGTACAAGATGCAATATTTAAAAGAAATGCTTCATAAATCTGTTTCAATGTCTTGTAACGATGTGATAATTTTGGTATCTGGCTACTTTTAAAATTCCCGCTAGTAACGTGACGCAAAATAATGTCTGAAGCTCATTGGCTGAAGGTGAATACGATGCGCAAGAGTACGAAGACTTCGTGTGCGCAAGAGTCCTCTCCGCCTTTTCTCGTATTGATATCGATAAAGCTGTCGATTGTTGTAACGCTTCTCCGTACCAAAATTCCCCCCTCTCGCGCTTTCTCTCTCTTTCTCCCCTCCTATGGCCATCTCTCTCTCTCTCTCTCTCCCTCTCTCTCCTTCCCTCCCTGGGAAAGGAAAACCAGAAAACACCGAAAAGAGACAAACAACCCTTCAGAACCATGGCCAACTTAAGAGTTAGTAATGATAACGTTTCATCGGTTGGAGATAACTGACATTTACGATACATAATCGAAAAAGTTGGCAATGTGCAGGGGAAGCCCCTCTTTCCAAACGATAAGGAGCGGCGGGATGCACCGCATCCGATGCGGATGTGGGTGGCTGGGCGCTGACTGATGAGGAAGAGAAGTACGTTCTTTATCTCAGACTGACCTGATATTGACGAACGTTACAGAAAGTTAAACCTTTCCTTAGCTGCAGTTCCATCCCAAGGCACCTATTCTATTAGGATATAAGGTAATTTTGTAATATTATTATACTGCGATTTTTGTAGGAAGAGCTCTCAAGATAACTCAAACCCCATCTTCGCGATGGAATATGTCACGGCATTTCGTATCATTCACAGTCGTTCCGCTAGATTTCGCACGATCGCGACCGTATGAAGCAGTGCTTGCGATCATGCGACTTCTACCGGCAAGACCGAGAAAAGACGCAAAATGCCGTGACATATTCCATCGCGAAGATGGGATTTGAGTTATCTTGAGAGCTCTTCCTACAAAAATCGCAGTATAGTAATTGTCTGTCTTTTGAATACATGTAATAGAATCCAAAGGGTGAGTTGTATGCTAAAGCAGACTTCCAAGTATGGACTTCGAGAGGTGTCCAACTGTATAGGGAGCTCCAATAATTTTTTAAATGATGATACATCAGTTTATAACTATGTGTATAAATGTGTAATTGTTTTAATTGCAATTACTACTGTAAAGACGGGATACAGGAATGTAGCATTACTCCCCCCCCCCAAAAAAAAACGACCTGAAGCCCACATGCTACTAGGTAATTGCTTCTGATTTCCTTAGTACCGGTGAATCTAACAGGTCAGAGACTGTATAAACCTGAAGCAATAATCTGGCAACACATATGTTGTAGTGTTTTTTTTTTGGGGGGGGGGCAAAATAAAGGCATAAGGCCATTGTCTTTGCAACACCGTTTATTTCATTTACAAATGTTAAATATTTCTATTTTGATTATGAGACCTCATAGTTTGGTCACGTTTACAGACCTTAAAAAGGTCTGGTTTTGACATTGTTGTATCACTACAATACTTATAGTATAATTGCAAATATACCAATCGAGTGTATCAGAAAATTTTACTGTAATTACCATTAAAAAAAAATTATTTTAACCCAAATATCCACTTAAATGTGTCTTTTAAACAATTTTTTTTCCTCAAAATTTCAGAAATACAGTGAAATGCCAGAATATAACATAATGCCTGCCAAATGCTGTTGTTGTAGTTTGCGCACTGCATCTATTGTTGTGGGAATTTTTTCTGTGGTAAGAATAATTTTTTCTCTATTTTTGATCGATCTTTATTTGAACTACAGAACTGCATTTTGCATGTTCATGGCTCAAGAAATACTCACAGCTTCAATAATGATATCTGTTTTTAGTAAAATATACATCCTTTGCATACTTCTTCACAAAGGTTGACTTTTATATTGATAAAGGAGGTAAGTGGTAACAAAATGGAAAAAGAACATCTCATGTATGGTTTTGGAGTTCTTTCAAAATAATTTTCTTTACAGTAAATGTCTAGTCTGTATTCTGTAGATTCTGTATTCTTGTCTTAAAGATAAGAATACAGCATCTTCGTATTTAAATATATGTATGTGTGGAGATTTAAAAAAATTGTTTGTGATTGCCCAGATGTCAGTGGTTAAAATATGGAGCTAGGAATACATGGAAGTGGAGTGACATAACAAATTAGAAACCAACGGAAGCAACAATTTTCCTTATCAGAAAGCTCAGAATGCTGATACATGTCATTATGTTAAGGTGCATTATTTAATATTTAGAAGCCTAGATCAAATTATCCATCTTTTGTGACACTTAGTTAGTAGTCTTAGTTACATGGCATGAGAAACAGATTAAGTCATTTATGTTGTAAAATACTTATTGGGGTGTATTGCTTGTAGTTTGTAGGATTAATGGTGACCAAACTGATGGTTAAAACATTGATTAATTTATTTTTAAATTGTTTGAGAGTTAAGGATTCCATGATCTCTGCAGGTAAATTATTCTAATGATCCACAATCCTATTGAATTAAATACATTTTTATGGATTCATGGAAGAATTGTCTTTGCACAATCTGCACTGATGCCCATGCAGGCAAATTTTTCAGTGCTTGGAGAAGTTTCATTGTTCTTAGTTGCACTATTTCCAAAGTATAGATGTCACCGATGAAGAAAGGTGACCAAATAGTTCTGCAATGCTCCAGTTCTGATCTGCCTTGGGTTTTAAAAATTTGAGAAAAAAGTGTAGGAGGCATATTGTTGGATGGTTTTGTGACTATGGAAATGCATTTATTAGTTTTCTTGGCTGTGATATTGGTGTGATCTCTCTATTTGAGATCCAAAGAAATGTGAATACTCATAACAGATTGTGAATTCACTATCAGTAAAATCATACAGTGAGTAGTAGTTCCTACATGGGATTTTCTTTCCAATGTGCCTCATTGAGCATTTAATTGGGGTAGTTGTCAAGAACCATTCAGTGGATCAGTGTGGGTTCACCTTTCAGAGATCAGAGTGGGGTTCCATGAGCAGAGGATGGCCATAGTACTGAACATCATTTGTGAACCAAGTATTGAGAGTTACCTTGAAATAAAGATCAGTTAGGTACAGAATAAAAAGAAGAGATCCTATACTGCGATTTCTGTAACTTTGCCCCTCAAGGCCACTCAAATCTTATCTTCACGATAGAATATGTCATGGCATTTTGCCTCTTTCTCGGTTTTGCTGGTAGAAGTCGCATGATCACAAGCACTGCTTGATACGGTCGCGATCATGCAAAATCTAGAGGAACAACTGAGAAAGATGTGAAATACCGTGACATATTTCATTGCAAAGATGGGATTTGAGTGGCCTTGAGGGGCAAAGTTAGAAAAATCACAGTATAAAACTTATTCCTGCACTCCACACTCCTCAATATACCTCTTGTCCGGTGGATGGCTGAGAACCAAATGTGTCTAAATTTTCTGTTTTCTAGAAGGGATCTGATCCTTGTTAATAATTTACCTTTCATTCTATGATGTTGTAGACAATTATGGAGACCCCTCAAAGCTTTTTGGATATTATGGTAAATTATGTTAATCAATATCACATTTGAATGATTTGGTCCAGTGTCTTAATACTATCAAGATGTTTGATGTGACTGATATCTCTGTGACCATGCTGAAGTTATTGGGAGATATGATTTTCATTATAGAAGTTAATAATACAATGAATTATAATTATCTCCCTACATTTCAAATGTGGGAATGTGGGAGGTGAGCGAAATAAAAGAGGTTCAGAAGTTGGAGTTGGGGATTCTTGTATTTGGGGAAGACTACCACATCTCTCCATCCACATCATGGATGTATTCGTTCATCAAAGGAGAGTAGCATTAAGTTGGAGATAATTGGTAATGATATTGGCTCCAGATGGAACAATATCTTTTCAACAATAACAACAACAACAACAACAACAACAAAAATCAATGGAAAGTCATGATGGGATGAGAAATTTTAATTCCTCTTTTCAAAAGAAAGCAGAATTGTGATTTTATTTTCTAAAGCTAATATCCAATTTAAGATATAAGTACATAAAACCTAACCCAAAATGTTAAGACTTTCAGCCCTAAAAAGGCTTCACAGTTTCAAAGCATAGACAAGCATTAAAATATTATTTTTATTGTTGTTATTTTTCCCTCTACATCATGGCTAAAAATGTTATGAGTTGGTTGAATATAAAATCTACTCCAGGTTACAACCAGCTATCTAAGGAACAGATCTAGGAACTGACTGTTGATGCCTCTGCATTACTTTGTGCAACATGTGAGCTGTTCCAAATAAAGCAATTTCTTGCACTTCCCAGTCTTTTGAATGACCTGGAAGTTTAGCCAAAGTTTTGCAGAACAATTCCCAAAGCTTTGATAACTATGAGGATGACCTATGCTTTTACATCCCACATTCAGCTGATCTCGATTTCCAAACTCTTGTATTTAAGACATTTCTCTGCCTCCTTGGTTATGATGTTTTGATCGCAAGGCACACCAACATCTACAAATAGACACATTTTTTCTCCAAATCCCAGATAAGAGTATCTGGATTGTTTGCTGCTATTGTGCAATCCATTTGAATTTGTTGGTTGTACAATATTGTCTATAGTCCAAAAGACGTTACCGGTTTTGGCAAGTGTTTGTACCTTTTGGAACATGTGTTTGGAACTTTGAGGGCAGTAAAGATCTGCCAGTGGAGGTAACTATACATCCTGTCATGTCTTTTCAATTATTCAGTCTTTGCTAGAATTGGACAAGCTTAGACAATTTATGATCAATGAGTTCTGGGCAGATGTGGCATTTATCATCTTGGGAAATTTTGAGAACTGCTTTATCGTAATGTTGTGTTCTCAATGCCTGATCTTGAGTAGCTATCAGATCTGCTTCCGATTCTGGCTTCATTCTTCCCCTTTTAAGCCACATAAGTGATTGATATTTATTGATCTGGACCTTGCCCATTCTTTTTAGATATTGTCCATGGAGTGGTTTGTCTCTCCACAATTTTTTTAACCTTTCATTTGTATCTCACATTTAATGTTTAGTAGCATCAGAAGTTCAGTGTCTGTGTTATTCGGTGTATCTTGCATAGTTTTCTTTGTCATGCTTCTTGCTACACTAACAATGCTCCTGTTTCCCATCTTGATGGCTGACTACGTATTTTCCTATCCCAACTATTGCATGGTGCCAGGAGGCCTCAATTTGTCTGAGGCCTCTTCCCCCTTCCTTAGGTGACACATAAAGTCTATGTACAGGAGCTCGAGGGTGGGAAACATGATGCATTGTTAGCAGTTTTCTGGTTTTTCGATCCATGATGCAAATTTCCTGCTCAAGCCAGTCTAGTAGTCCAAAATTCTATTCGGCTCCAGGCACCACCAAACTACCTATTGCAGATATTTTATTCCTGGAATTCAGAGCAGACTGCAGGACAAGTCTCACTCTTCTATAATACTCCCTGCAAATTCTCTCTTTCATTGTGTCGTTTGAGATGGTCTCACATTCTTCAATGTCCAGATATTTGTAAGTTTTACCTGGCTCAAGATCTTGAATCACAGTGTGTCTATCAACTTCAATGTTCTCTGACGTTGTCATTTTGCCTCTTTTTAAGTTGACTTTTGCACACTTGTCAAGACCAAACTTCATGCAGATGTCATTGATAAATTCATTGATGACAGACAGCATTTGGGAGAGAATCGCTTCATTCTTAGCAAACACTTTAAGATCATCCATGTAAAATAAATGTGATACAGGCCTTTCATCACCATGGAGCTTGTAACCAAAGTCAGTGTGCGACAGCTCTCTTGATAGAGGAATCAAACTAATGCAAAACAACAGAGGGGATAGTGAATCTCCTTGAAAAATTCCCCTGTTAATCTGAATACTTCTGGTTTCTACTACTCCCTTTCCGCTGTGGATTAGTAACCTGGTGCTCCACAACTTCATACTAGCCTTGCAAAACTCAACAAGTCTAGGATGAAATCGATAGATCTCCATGGTCTTCAAAATCCAGTCATGTGGTACACTCTCAAATGCCGTCTGTTAGTCAATCCAAGCCATGCTTAAATTTGTTTTCGTTTCTTTACATCATTCAAAATTATTTTATTCAGAAGCAAGATTTCCTTACAGCCATAGGAACCTTTACGACATCCTTTCTGTTCAACTGGCAACAGATGGTTCTTCTCTAGGTGCCTATGCATTTTGTCAGCTATGGCTGCAGTTATAAGTTTGTACACGACTGGCAGGCAAGTAATTGGCCTGTAGTTTTTCGCCAAACAGCTGTCTCCTCCTTTGGATAGCAAATACATGAAGCTGCGAGTGAGCCATTCGGGGAGTTCCTTAGGGTTTTCTAAAATTTTATTTACAGCCTTTGCTAGATGAGAATGTATTGCTGTTAATTTCTTAATCCAATAAATCTGAATCTTATCAACCCCAGGGGATTTCCGGTTTCCCATATTCTTAATTGCTTGGCATAGGTCCTCTTTCGAGAATCCTTGAACATGTTCCACTGTTTCCACGAGTCCATTGGCAGCATCAACTTCAGATTGGAGCCACGATGCGTCTTTGTTGTACGATCTGGTTTCCTCCCAGATTCCTGACCAAAATGTTTCCACGTCATCTTTTGAAGGAGGGGCAGCATTGCCATTTGGTTTTTGAGTCAGACTGCGATAGAATCTCTTCGCGTCTGTTTCAAACAACCGGTTCTGAACACGGAAATCTTCTCTTCGTTGTACTGTCTTATTCGCTTATTATACTGTTTGTACCGCCTTATTATTATTATTATTATTATTATTATTATTATTATTATTATTAGCATTTTTTAGTGCTGATCTTAGTACCTTTTCTCAGCACTCTGGAAATCTCCAATTATGAGGTCATAGCTTGAAGCTTTTAAAATCTAGACATAATGTATTCTTGCATTGTTATTTCTTGGCGTGTAGAGCCCTATCTTTACAATGGAATATCTCACAGTATTTTGCATCATTCTCGGTCATGCTGCTAGGGGTTGCATGATCACCATCACTGTTTGATACAGTCATGATCATGCGACTCCTGGCGGCCCAATGGAGAACAAAGTGAAATACCGTGAGATATTCCACCGTGAAGTACAAGTGCAGTACAGAATGCAGTACAAGAACTTCATTGGTAACCAAGTTGTTGACACCTGGAACACAAATCCCAGAGCATGGTGATGGCACCTAGTCTTCAGATGTTCAAAAGAGCTTATGATGGTCTCTACAACAGGCAAGGAAACAGATCTCATTGTTAAGCAGACTCTGTTCCTCCTTTTCAAGAATTGTCAATTATTGTGATATTTACATGATATTATTATGTGATATATTGATATGTTTTTCTGAGAGATGAGGAGCTGGTCCGACTTGGTAGATGAGAATGTAAGTACAGTGTATATAAATGCTATAAAGCATCTATATGCGAATTGTCAAAGCTGCGTAAAAGTTTATGCAAATAGTTCTTCAGCTTTTAAAATAAATAAAGGCCTAAGGCAAGGTTGTTGTATGTCCCCTAATCTATTTAAAATGTATATTAAATGAGTTCTTTACACTTGGAAAAGAAAATGTAAGAGCATAGGAATACCTATTGGTGGAGATTTTCTTTATACCTTGATGTATGCGGACGACCAAGTGGTCCTAGCTAGTGACGAGGATGATATCAACTACATGACTCGAAAATTAATTGAAGAATATGAAAAGTTGGGACTTGAAATTAATACATCTAAAACAAAATATATGGTAGTGGGAGGAAATGGTCAGGACCTATTAACCCATAGGGGCATATTTAAATGTGTAAAGGAATTCAACTATCTGGGTGTAACTTTAACAAGTGATGGTCGTGATAGCAAAGATGTTTTAAACAAAACGAATAGAGGTAGGCAAGTAATAAGATCTTTACATCCATTGACTTGGAATTGAAACATAAAAAGAAACACAAAAATTACATTGTATAAAACCATTGTTGAAAGTCTATTCATGTATGGAGCTGAGTTATGGACTATTAATGCCAGGGATAGAAGAAATGGAATACTGGAGGCAGTGTTGTCAGGTTACAAGAAAGGAAAGAATTAAAAATCAAAGAATAATATAAATAATGAAACCTGGAAAATCAACCTTAGAACTGATAGAAACAAAGGCTTTGCTATGGTATGGGCATTTAAGAAGGTTGGACAGTGAGCGACTACCAAAGATGATGTGGGAATACCATCCTGAAGAAAGAAGATATTGAGGAAGACCAAGAAGGAAGTGGGAGGAAGACATAAGATCAATGATGGCAGCGAGAAATTTAGAAGATGATGCTTGGGAAGATCGAAAGAAACAGAGATTAGGTAGTGAAAAACGGCAACAGCTGTAGAATACTCGCTTTACTACTACTACTATGTGACATATACTGTGATGTTATGATAGTAAAAAATAATTATGTTAACACCAATTCGGGCCACATTAGATTGTACTGTTACCTATATATTACCTTAAATAAATAATAATTATTATTATCTGACTGAGTATAAAATCTACTCCAGGTTGCAACCAGCTACCTAAGGAGCAGATCCGGTGACTGTCAGTGCCTCTACAATACTTTGCGCAAAATGTGGGCTGTTCCAAATAAAGCAATTTCTTGCACTTCCCAGTCTTTTGACTGACCCTGGAAGTTTGGCCAAGTTCTTACACAAATTTTGCGGAACAAATCCCAGAGCTCCGATAACTATCGGTACGACCTGTGCTTTAACGCCCCACATTCGGCTAATCTCAATTTCCAAACTCGTGTATTTAAGACGTTTCTCTGCCTTCTTGGTTACGACATTTTGATCGCAAGGCACAGCAACATCCACAAGTAGACACGATTTTTTCTCAAAATCAGGGATGACAATATCTGGTTTGTTAGCTGCTATCATGCGATCCATTTTAATTTGTTGGTCGTACGATATTGTACACAATCCAACCGATGTCACCGGTTTTGGTGAGTGTTTGTACTACTTGGGGCATGTGTTTGGAACTTCGAGGGCGGTACAGATCTGCCAGTGGAGATAACTACACACCCTGTTGTGTCTTTTTAAGTATTTGGTCTTTGCTAGAATTGGACAAGCTGAGACAATATGATCAATGGTTTCTACTTGCTCCTGGCAAATTTGGCATTTGTCTTCTTGGGAAATTTTGAGAACCGCTTTATCATAATGTCGTGTTCTCAACGCCTGATCTTGAGCAGCTACTAGAACTGCTTCTGATTTTGGCTTCATTCTTCCCCTTTTAAGCCACATAAATGATTGATCTTTATTGATCTGCACCTTGTCCATTCTTTTTAGATATTGTCCATGGAGGGGTTTGTCCCTCCACAACTTCTTTAACATTTTTTGTGTCTCACGTTTCATGTTTAGTAGTACCAGAAGTTCAGGGTCTGTGTTATTTGACATGTCTTGCATAGTTTTCTTTGCAATGCTTTTTGCTACACTAACAATGCCTCTGTCTCCCATTCTTTGGTCAGATTTCATGACCTGCCTCATTAGAGGGTCATCTCGATGACTGACTACATACTTTCCCATTCCAACTATTGCATTGTGCCAGGAGGCTTCAATTTGTCTGAGGCCTCTTCCTCCTTCCTTACGTGACACATAAAGTCTATGTACATCAGCTCAAGGGTGGGCGACATGATGCATTGTTACCAGTTTTCTGGTTTTTCGATCCATGATGCGAATTTCTTGCTCAGTCCAGTCCACTAGTCCGGAACTGTACTCGACTACAGGCACCGCCAGACTACCGATTGCAGATATTTTATTCCTGGAGTTCAGAGCAGATTGAAGGACAAGTCTCACTCTTCTGTAATACTCCTTGTGAATTCTCTCTTTCATTGTGTCATTTATTATTATTATGATTACCCCATTATCCCTGAAGGCATGAACTGAACACAATTATATGGTTCATACTTTGCAGCTGTCACAAAATTATCATTTAGTATTTAGTTCATTAAGTATGTACAGTCTTGAATCCATTGAGATCAACTCAGTTTTCTTGAGAGATTTAAAATGGGTGGCTTAATAAATGGATGTTGGAATAGATCTTCTTCATTCAGTGATGAACTTGACCAAAATTATTTTCTACACCTCTTTTGGTTGTTTTGTTGACCTTTACTTAGAGGTCGTCTTGATTTAAGACTGCATTTTGGATTCAATAGATCTGTACATCTGATAATGTTGGATTATTCTCTATTTTAGGATATTTATTTTTTATTTTTAAACAAGGTGCATTAGGGGATTTGATATGAGAATATGCATGGCCTTGGCTATCAAAGTTTTATTAGTAAATGTTATTTTCAGATTTTTGCCTTAATTTTTATGGGCTTGACAGCAGCGTTCAGTAATGGTGTTGGGAGAACTTATTGTGAGACTACGTGTGTGAATTACAAATGTAAGTTCAACTTGAAATTAGTAAATGCAAGTATTTTGGTATTGCTATAGATATTAATGTGTAAATTAGTGAAAGTCGTCTCTGTTTTGAAAATTTGTATATTTGGGTATTTTGGAAATTTACAGGTATCAGTATAATAAACTCTACCTTCATGGAACTTGCTTTTCCACTAAGTTTTGTTAAATATTGCCTCCCAACTTCACTTTAACACAAAAAGTGTTTTTGTTGTTTCAACTTCGTGAACTATAAATTGAGGTTTGAGCTGTGTAAGCAAATGGTCAAAAACCAATTGGTTGGGAGGATAAAAGTTCAGCAGTGGCTTTTTCTGAACCAAGTTAAGTTGTAGTTAAAATTCTGCCCCCATCTGGTCAAACCTAATAATTTTCCTCAGTTTGATTGCAGTGTCAGAGCCACTTTGCCAAATATCTTTGTGTGAAAAACAATTAACTACAAAATATTTTGAGGAAAAAAATCATTATTCATGGAGACAAAATAGATCTGGTGCAAATTAATTTAAGAGGGGGTTAAACAAATTAGGATGATTAATCACATACAAGAAATTCTAACTTACCACATTTCATTGGAGGTTACGCTATTTAAATTTAGAGTTAAAGTTAAAGAGCTGTAGTGTGACAGAAGAAGAATGTAGTTAAATAAGAACTTATAAAGTTCAGTAGCAGTATACTGTACTAAAATATAATAAATTAGTCTTTTATATTCTAAGTGATACTATAACTTTCATTTCTTATTTTATTTTAGGTACCAATAAATGTACTCCTCCTAGTGAGGCACAAAAAATGGTGTCCAATTTGTTAGCTATATTGGCTGTAATAAATGCTGTGGAAGTCATGATGAGTATTGGCATGATATGGGGTGCTTGTAAAGTAAGATTCTTGAGAAACTTCATATTATCATTAGTATATTGGGACTTGATAAGTAGATTATCTTTTTCTCTCTCTCTCTCTCTTTTCCCATCATTAATATTACATACAATTTTCTTGTGCATGAAATGCTTTTCTTGTGTCATCTTTCATTATTTTAATTAAATGAAATCAATACTAAAGCTAGAGACTGATAACCCAAAAGTTCTCATTCTAAATTTAGATTCTAATTACTTCCATTACCCTTAAAACTCCCAACATTCCTAGCAGTTATTGAGTATCTGCCAAACAAGAAAATTTGATTTAATTTTTATTTCCTGAATTAAGAAGTAAATCCACAAGTTTATCATCCTTAGTTTCATATATCATTCCCATTAATATATTTGATGCAAAAGAAGGAATGTTTCTGTAATGAAACCTTTGCAATTGTTTACAGAGAATCCTGCCCTGGGTGACTGGATGGCTGATTGTTACAGCATCTTGGATGTTGCTTCATAGTACCATAGCTCTTTCATTTCTATTTGCTTCCTCTGACCCAGGAGTTGTTGTGTTGGTGTCAGTGCTAGGAATAATCATTTTTGGTAAGTCTTCTTTCCAAAGCACTATAGCCTGATGTGGGCCAGGGCTGCCTTCACGATTTGCATCCATTCCTCTCTTCTCTCAGTTTTCTCCCACAAACCAATAACTTTCATCTTCTTCAGGTTATTTTGGGAAAGAATCTGGTTTAAAATATGAAAAGGTTTACATGAATGAGATAACATATTGTCTACTTCTTATATTATTCTCTTCTCTCTTATATTATATTTCCTTTAAAAATTTGACCAATTATGCTTTGAAAATGTACAGATGTATCCATATTTTTAAATTAGGGGCTCTCCAGTAATATTCATAAGTATTCCTGTCACTTCCTTCTAGATTGGACAGGTATAATAACAAATGCAACATTTTGATGTTTGGTTAGGATTTTCTCTCTTTGTTCTCATGGCTTCTTCAAAACACTTGATTTTGGTCCAAGAGATACTGAAAACAGATCTAGAATCCTGTCTTATCAATTTCAATTTATTTCTTTAAAAATCAAAAGTAATACTTCTTTTAAAGATGTCTGGTTTCATTATTAGAAAACTAGTTGTGTACTTTTGTATATGTTTATATTATTGTTTATGGAAACAATATCACTCACAATTCTCCGGAAACTAAAGCTGGTAAATCTTCCAAGAACCATTATGAATTAAATAATGTTTTGTAATGTGGTGCATCTCTAAAAACAAACAAAAACTGTTACAGGTATGGCTATTCTGGCATTCCTCACAATCCTGAGTTTACGGAATGAGATGACTAATGCTGCACTGTTCTCAACTATAAATGATTCACCAACAGCTCTGCTATCTCATATTTAGAGGGTCAGATAATTGTTAGGTAGAACTGCTGACTCTTGATTACAAGAAACTTTAGTGTTCATTCTCTACTTTTTTATCATAATTTTTTCTTATATGTTTTATTAATTTTTTTTTACAAGTAATGTATTGCATTCTGAGGAAGAGAGAAAGATCAAAAATTTATTTCTGATCAGTAGCTTTATCTTGCAAATGTCTGAAAAATATCTTAGATAATATTTGTGGCATAATTTAATTGTACATGAATATTCATCAGAAATAAGAAATAAATCTGCAATTAGGATTTCTAATGAATTATTTATTGGTTTATACTGAAAAGTAGTGGCATCTTTGGTTTTAAAAATGTTCTTTAAAATTAAGAAAATTCACATTTTTTTTGCTTTGGTTATAATTTCCTTACACCCCCATTTTTCTTCATGAAATGTCAAATCTTTCAAGACAATGGGCACAATGAAATAGTGAATAACTGAAAACAGATAAGTGTTTGTTTTATTAATTGTATTACTTTATTAAAATTTGGTGTTAATACTACAAAACCAGTTAATAAGAGCGAGCAATAAAACACCTGGGGCCCACTCCCTTTCATTTAAAGAAAAAATCACAAAATTTGGTTTTGTAGAATACTCAAACATCTGTCTACATGAACACTGTTTAAAATATGAAGATTTCTGTAATTTTCTACATGTCAAAGGTTTTAATGAAAATCAGCACAATTATGATACTTGTAAATACCTTTACTTCTATTCAAGAAATAATTTTCAGCCATTTTCCAGAAATTTTTGAAAATGTCACAGGGCTGCATGTAAAGCATCCCAAAAAATTAAAATATCGTAATTATCTCCACAAAAGGCACAACTAGATCGTACTTTGGATGTATTTACCAAGTTTGAGCTCAAAAGCTTCCAACCTCACAGTTGTGGGTGTGACACATTCTGACATTCCAGGTATAAAATTGCATGTATCCTCTCCACCTGCACCAATCTTTACTGTATTTAAAGCCATGCTAACAGACCCTAAACATGACATGTGTGCAGAGTTACAGCTCAAAAGAACCTTAACCATAGATTTTACAACCAAACATCAAAGATCAAATTGTTGAGGTGATTCCAATACCATTTCTCCCTATATTATGGTATACAGAGGACAAAGTGAAAATAGTTGGATGTGTATTTATGTTTTCATGTTCCAGATTAACTTTTTAACATGGAAAAATTCATGCCAACAAAACAGTAGGTGTTATTTCTATATCAGGAAAAACAGTACTTTGCATTTAAGATACTGTTTTAACTTCAAGAGGGGAGTGGGAAGAAAGTGAAATTTGCAAGAAAAATTTTCATGCAATGCACAATGTACACATATTACATAAAATATGACCTGACCAGGCACTGCAAGCAAGATGTGCAAGGGTTTTTAATAAATGATTGTGACAAATAAATACATGGGCAATCCCATGCATTCAGCTAGTCACCCAATGAAGTATAAATTAATTGTGAATACATACTTTACCTAAGCAGTGTGTATGAAGTGCTTATCTGGCTAATTCATGATTAACCAGTGATTTTTTTATGTCATTCAAAGTGGGTGGATAAAGTCCTATCTAGAAGACAGTTTGAAGCATATTTCAGATTCTGGCCAAATGAATTTCATCTTAGTCAATACAAGGTGGCTGGGGTTTCTGTACATTAAGGTGAAAAGGAATATACACATGATACAGTAAAACCTGTCTAAGGCAGAATCTCTGTAAGACAGAAACCTACCATCCTGGAAAAAATATCTCAGAACAGAGCAAGTTTCCTTATATCTACAAGCTGGAAATCTAACATGGAAAAGGCATTGTTTTTAGATAACATAAATAGATTGTTACCTGGCAAAGACGGAAATTTATTTTTAAATTTCTGACACTATCTTTGGAGTGGCATAGTTTGAATGGTCACATCTTGAGAAATTAGAGTGAACGATGAGTTGTTCCTCTTATATCTGCTGTCAGGGAATCATTGACATACATGGAGACTGTTTCACTGCAAATATCTCATCTTTTGCTTTGATTTTCAAGGATGACAAATGTTTACTAAGTGTATAAGAAATGTTCCAACTTATAATCAAATATGCAGGAGAAGAAACATCCCAGTTTAGCAGGTGGTTGGCCAAGTCTCCCTACACCTACCAATACAGGTGGCAATACATCTGTGCTTTGTATTAGATTTATGTATTGCATACTAAACAGACATTTCTTGTCCAAATACACAATAACAAAAATACAAATAGGCATTGGAATAAAAACAAAAATAAAATACAGTTTACAATTGATTCAATCTAATAAAATTTGGGCAAACATAAATGTTATTTATAGTATACATACAATGCATAAATTTATAAAATTTAAAATAGAATTTTTTTTTAAAATCTGTGGATTGTTGATCTCAAGCATTTTATAAAACCACTCAAACCAAGGTAGATTAAAATGTATATTTAAAAAATAAAATAAATAGATTTAGATTAAATTGTTACACAAAAGTAGTAGAAAATTTTATTCTCTTTGAAATGGTTTGGAATGATTTTTCTACAGGATTCAAAAGAGTTTTAGAGAGAAAAAAAGTCAGAAAAATATGGTTATTCAGGTCTTCTAGAGTTAGCAGAGGGTCTGGGAGGTTGAAAACTTTGTTTTACTAGTACCTTGGTACATACAACATACCCAAAGAAGTTTTGTGACATTTTTCCAGGTAACCCCCATTTTGAGTACTTATCAACTGGACTATTAGGAATTTCAAAACTTTTTATTATGTCTTACACAACACATTTCTTAAGCCCTTTCTGGCCATTGAGTGTAAATTGGAGTAGTCCTTCATTAAGTTATTTGTTAGTCTTGTAATGTCGCAGTTGATGCTTTTTATCACTTTCACCAATTAGTAATCAGGATTTCAAGGCTGTCACCTATCCAGGAATCCAGTGTTTCTTGAATTGCTTAACTTCAATTACTTCACAGAGTGTTGTGGAGCAATTTGGCTAACAATGGAGTTTTGAGGTCGGCATCCTACTGTCATAGATTTTGCTCACCTATAAGATGGTTTATTCTGCTATGCTATTACTGATAGATACAAAATATTTCTTTATTATAATTCATTATTTCTTCAATATTACAATTTTGAACATATAAAATTGAAACACATCCAATAATTTCCTGAAGCATAGCAGGGTGTGTAAAACATTATTTGTATTGAAACATTGTGAACTTTCATAATCAACTATTTTCATTAAAGATTAATTAAGTGTTAACCAAGGCAACCAACTAGAACCCAGTAAACAAATACAAAAAATACAGAAGGTTGCCCAAAAAACAAATGTAGTAATGACCACTCTGCCCCCCTGGCACAACAACACCCTTGTCAACAACGAAATTAAAAAAGCCAACAACAAACTTACACAGCATCTGAGAGACACACAAATTACATTAATAAATCTGGACTTTCTCTCAGAAACTCTATTCACCCGGCATGGTCTCCACCTGAGACAAGCTGGCAAACAAGCACTAGGATGTAAGTTAGCTACACACATCTTAGAGGCTCCTTCATCTTCTCCCTTAGCACCATCTCCTCCCCTCTCCACGCCTTCATCAACCCCTGCTCCCTCCTCACCAGCCCCTTCTCCTACTCCCCCAAACTCAGACTCATCCCCTATTCCTGTAACTCCCACTCCCACCTATGCTGTTGTAGCAGCTACTCCTGTAATCTCCCAAAACTCTCCCACAAAACCCTCTCGATCCACATCCTACAACCTACGGGCTGGTCCAAAACCTATCCAGCACCTGAACCTGTAGCAAACAACCACTCCTACACCAGTCACTGAAAAAAACAGCACCTTTAAGATTCTACATCAGAACATTCGATCTTTAAAAAACAAAATAGCTGAAATAGAAATTATGTTAAAATACCACTCCAAACACACAAGTGCACTCTGTATAACTGAACACTGGCTTACGGAGGATCAAATAAAAATGACACAAATTCCAGGGTTCTATTTAGCTGGTTACTTCTGTCGTAAGGTCAAACACACCAACAGTAGTCATACGTATGGAGGCACATGCATATACCTGGCCAATAACATAAATTCTAAAGAAGTACTGAATTCAAACAGATAACATGCGACTCTGACATGGAATGTTCAATTGTAGAAATTCCAAATCTAAACATCTTCCTCATAAGCATCTACCGAGCTCCTAATGGAGATCTGCATATATTCTTAAAAAACTTAGAAATAATCTTGGATAAATTATCAAAGCGGACACATTACTCTATCATAATCTGTGGTGATATAAACATAAACTTCCTATCTACAGCTTACAACATTCACGAAAAGGACAGAAACAAACTAATAAACTTAGTACGCTCCTATAATCTTGATGCAATAATTGACACACCAACCAGGCAATCCAAGAACACGCAAACAGCAATAGACCAAATCTTCTTAGACAAAACAAAACACACATATACAATCACCACTAATGATACGGGGCTCAGTGACCATAATGCACAAATACTCACTCTTCAAATAAATTCCACCTCAATAAAAGTAAACCCAATAAAGGAGACTAGGAAATTTAATGCAAAAAACTTGAACAAACTCATCACGATGTTAACTAATGAATCATGGTCAGGGATATATGAAATATCTGACATCAATCTAAAGTTCAACACCTTCTTTAATACAATCAAACATCATTTCAACATCTCACATCCACTACAGTATCACAAAACAAACAATACACAAAACAGTAAAGCATGGATAACCAAAGGTATAAAAATTTCTTGTGAAGAAAAAGAGAGCTTCATACACTCACAAAACAACACTCTTGCAATCAACAAATAGTCAGCTACTATAAGCGATACTCAGCCATACTTAAAAAAGTTATAATAAAGGCCAAACAACTGTCAAATGATGAGTACATAAAAAAATCTAAAAATAAAACAAAAGCCATGTGGAACATTGTAAAAAAAACCTTAACAGCAAATGACAAAACAACACAAAATATTGAACTAGTTCATGAACACAAAAGAATAACAAACCCTAATGAAACAGCGAATATATTCAATAAACATTTCTCTGAAATAGCTGGCAAACTTCTGCAAACAAGCAAACCAAAAACTACATCTCAACAATCACCACCTTCTTTAAAAACTCGATTTCTAGTATGTATATCACAGAAACAACAGAAAAGGAAATACTTCAAATTATAAATAAAATGCAAAATAAACAATCTGCTGGGATAGACAACATTCCAGATTCCTTAATAAAAAAGATTGCTCCATACATCATCAAACCACTAACATATTTATACAACCAATCACTAACTCAGGGCTCCTTCCCAAACATATTCAAAACTGCAGTAATTAAACCTATTCACAAGAAAGGTAACAAACAAGATGTAATGAATTATAGACCAATTTCACTCTTGTCAGGATTTTCAAAAATATTAGAAAAACTCTTCTATGAAAGATTAAAAAGCTACCTGATACACTGTAACATTATCACTGACTCACAACATGGATTCAGGGAAAATCGATCAACTGAAACTGCTATATTCGCGTTTATTAATGAAATCCTTATGGCACTAGAAAAAAAAGAAATTCCTGTTGGTCTTTTCCTTGACTTGTCAAAAGCTTTTGACACAATAGACCATAAAATTCTATTGTCAAAATTAGAATCTTATGGAATCCGGGGAATTGCTTATAACTGGATAAAATCGTATTTAACAGACAGAAAACAAATAGTAGTGTTACCTTACCTAAAAGATAACAAAATAAACAATCATCACTCAGAACCAAGAGATGTGACCTATGGGGTCCCGCAAGGATCTACACTAGGCCCAATTTTATTTCTCATATTTGTAAATGACCTGCCATTAATAATGGAAAACAACAAAACAGTACTTTTCGCTGATGACACGAATATAATATTCAAAGAAAGAACAACAATATCCCTACAAGACAAAGCCAATTCTGCCATTGACAAACTAACTCAATGGATCCACCAAAACAAACTAGTACTAAACAAAGACAAAACAATCACAATGCATTTCCGCAACACTCACTCCCAACAATACTCACCAAATTTAATGTTAGAGGGCAACAGTATAACACAAGCACAGAATACAAAATTTCTTGGAATCACCATACAATCCAACCTCAAATGGATTCACACCTACAAGATATTAATTTAAAATTGAGCAAACTTAATTATGCTCTTAGAATAATAACTAGAAACAGCACCATCGAAACAGCCCGAACAGTGTACTTTGCGAATGTGCACTCTGTTCTCAATATGGAATAATAATGTGGGGCCAAGCACCAGAGGCTAAGCAGACATTCAAATTACAAAAGAGAATCATCCGAACAATAACAAATACAAAAAGAACAGAGTCCTGTAGACCTCAATTCAAGAAACTTAACATACTTCCACTGCCTTGTATATACATTTACGAAGTTCTCATGTTTGTAAAGAAAAATCTAATAAACAACAACACACCTTACAAATTTAACTCAAACTTACACTCATACAACACAAGACAAGCATATAACCTTCATCAACCATTGTGCACAAGTACACTATGCCAAAAGGGTACATTCTCTACAGGAATACAATTCTTCAATAAATTACCTATATATCTGAGAAACATAACAGGAATACACAACTTCAAGAATAAACTTAAACACTTCCTTGGCCAAAAACTTTTTTATAATGTTCAGGAATACATCAGTAACTAATATGTACAAACTTGATTTCAGGTGCTGCAGTAGGACTAGGTGTAGGAATAGAAAAAACCTGGCCAAACCTGCCTCCTGCTCCTTACCATTTCAAGATTGGACAATTATATGCTAACATTATTACTTATATGTAGCTGTTATGATAATTAATATTATGTACTATTTTATGTGTTATTTTTACTATTATTACTATTACTATTATTATATTATAGTTATTGTATTATAGTAGCAGTAGAATGACAGTAACAAGTAATTTTAATTTTACATTAAACATAAAACTACAATTCTAAAATGTTAAATATTTTGCTACTAAAAATAATTGTATACTGTATAATATCTTAATCTACCTGTAAAAAGTATTGTAGTATAATTCTTAGGGCAATGACTCCATCTCGATCAGGTTTTTTCTGTCCAGTTTCCCTGGTCCTTTGAGCAAATGCTGAGATGGCCCCTTGCTTTGCTTCTGGACAGTAAATGTAACTTCCCTCTCTCCACCCAATATACATTGACTCGTCATACACGATTGTAATTGTATATGTGACTCAATAAAATTATTATTATTATTATTATTATTAAGTGTTTTCTAAAAATACTACTGTGATTGATAGCATCAGAAATCTGCAAGGGTGCTTATTATTCCAAAAGAGTAATTAGTATTATTCTGATTGATAAATCATTGATGGTCAAGTTTCACTACCTTTCAGAAATAGTTACAATACTTTCAGGGTAATTTGGAACATGGAAATGGTGAGAATTTGTGGCATATGATTCTTGTTAGATAAATACAGCAAAAAATAACATTTTTTTTTAAATAAAATTTAACAAAAATGAAGGTTACAATTAATTTTTCTTTCAAACTCAGAATGTAATCAAAATTACCTTTAAAATGCAATCTAAAAAAAGGTGATATGTCTATGTACAAATACAGATGTTGACAAAATATTAGCAACATTTTGATCTTTTATTTTATTTTAGTTTTTATTCATATATTTCAATTGATTTGTTTTTAGCAAAACAGTAGAGGTTCAATGGCAAATTCTTCAGTTAAACTCATCTTCTGTCTATGAAAATCTCTTCACAAGTGACTTACTTCACAATCTGCAAATGTTCTGCATTCCAAAAATCAGTGAATAATTGACCCCCATACAAAAACACCATTTATAATTGTTACTGAGGGGTGGGAAACTGCATTGCAAACAGGCATATTTTTAGGAGTAAGAAAGGAGACCCAATAAATCTCTCTTTTTCTCTTCTTTTTTTCCTCTATGTGGTAAAATATAGGGAAAATAGAGTTACTGTAAAATGTGAATGTAAAATACTGATTATGGTAGTCAGTTGTAAAGAGGTGACAATTGGAGTTGTGTTCTGCCTTCTTTAATCCATCTATGTGGGGCCCTGGATGAGTGTGGTAGCATTGCTAGTAGCATGGCTTTAAGTGAATGGTTTGGTCAGCAGTAACCGTTGGATCAGGAAGCAAGCATAGGGTTTTCTGTGAAGCATGCAACGGGAGCAACTGTATTTAGGCTTGCACTTCCCAACTTGGCAAATTCTGTATCCTGAAAATGCATTGCAGTGCATGGCATCTTCAGAATAATAATAATATAATAATTATTATTATTATTATTATTATAACAATAATAATAATATGAGAACTGAGGAAATGGAAATAAAATTATATATATATGTATATATATATATAAGTACATATATACGTACGTGTGTATATATATATATATATATATATATATATATATATATATATATATATATATATATACTGCAACCACGAAGAAATTGAAACAAACACCTAACAATATAAAATAATTGAAATGAAAACCATGCAGTAAAAAAGCAAAATGTCAATTTAACAAACTGCTAACTGGAAACACAGCACCCAGCATCTGTAAATGGTGCACCACAGATAAGAGCAAAAGCCTTTCTGTCTTGAGAGGGCTTACGCGAATGGCAAGGAAAATTCATGCCATTCACCCATGGCGTTACCGTGAACAGAAGTGAAAGGAAATTCCACTCTGGAGATGGCATACCATGCTGAAGGGTTAATGTGCAGAAGCACACTCAAGACTTTTCTCTGGGGGAGGGTACAGTTTGCATATGTCCAGCTGACCTGATGTTTTCTTATAAAAAATTTTTCATTTTTACTGAATATAAAATGTGTTTTTATTTGAACATTTAGAAATAATATTTACAATGTTAACAGTTGATATATTGAATAGAATATATTAATTGGAATGAGTATTAGTACCTATTTAATTTTATTGCAATAACAAATGCAATGCAGGTGGACAAACTTCTGAATTTAGTTCAATGTCTTTTTCTAATACATAAAAATCAATGTTTGTTGGTTCATGTGTAATGTGCTGCCTGATTCACCTTGCAATAAAACTTTGTCAATTTATTGCTTGCATTTGCGGGAAGAACATAGGCATACTACAATTATTGTAACTCCACTAGATGGTGCTGCAACACATGATGGCACTTCAGTTAAATGCAATTCCCAATCCACCTGAGCTTCATTGATGCTGGGCGATGCCAAGTGATGTGGGGCGAGGTCGAGGAGGACAGGAGGAGTGGGCAGCGCAAGTTTATTAGAGGAGAGAGAAAAAGAGATAGGGTAAAAGGGAGACGGGAAAATAAGAGGGTGGAAAGAGAGGAGGGAGAAAAATGACAGGGAGGAAAGAGAAAATGGGGAAAGAAAGAGAGAGGAATATATCCAAACTTCTTTCTTCTGCGGCAGCAACCCACCAGGTACAAGCTAGTTAGTATATAAAATGAGTAAAAGCTATGTTTTTGAATATGTATCATTGGTGTTGGAGGACTGAAGCCCCATGTGCTCTCCCCCCACTCACACACACTCCCCCAGTGTGCCACTGCTCATGTACATATTCTTCAGTCTATCACAGAAATAAAAATACTATTTTTAAGAACAGAATTTTTCTGCTTAATATTCATATTGATCTGTAGAGATAAAGTGCTATTTTTTTCTCTGCATCTCTAATTAATCAAGAAAGTTCTACATTAGAAGTATATTAGTACTACTGACAATGAGTTCAGCCCCTATCATTCAAGTTATTCGTATTAATTTTTTGTCAGTGTCTGGGGTTGAACTTCAATGCTAAAACTGGTTTTCAAGGATTATATTACAACTTATCAGTAGTTTTTAATGCTGAATGGATCCGCTAATATCCATGGTCAAATTTGTTTTATCTTACACTAAATTGAACAATCCCTTTAAAATGTTTCTCGAAAATCATGTACCTTGAAAAATTAAGTTGAATTTGTTTATTAGAGTAAGTAGTACTACCTAATTAATTTTGTTACAATTACAAAAGCAAGACTGGTGAACAAACTCCTTAATTTATTTTAATTCTGTGCATTCATAATCTCTGAAACTAATTTTAGTTTCAAGTGATATTGATATCATGTGATACTGAAATTACTTTATAATCACAGAATTTCCTAGAAATCTGAAATTGTCCCAATCCTTTGACATTAAACCTAACACTTGAACAAATCTTTTCTGTTGTCTAGATATATGTGGGGGCTTCTTTTAGTATCTGATTATTAATTATAATTCTCTTTCCAGGAACAACCCTTCTGTTTATGCTCACTGTTATGAGTTTTCATCAAGGGATATCAAATTCATTGCATGTCCCAAATCCGCAACCACTAGCATCAGCACCCTCAATATCTGTAGAAGAATTTCCCCCTTCTTATGAAAACATCCAAAGGCAGAAATGTAATGCTGCCAGTTCATAAAATTTGAAATGTATGAATATTATAATATAATTTCAAGAAATTGAAAATGAACTAATGTAACAACAAATTTAGTGTTGCAGTAATGTGTTTAAGTAACATTTATTTTCATTCATAATTTTTATATACTTATAGTTACGAATCTTCATAGAAGTTTTCTTTGTTACTTCTTATTTCTTAATTTTTGTTTTGTCTAACTCAATGTAGTTTGTTATGATACAATTATTTCACATTTAAAAAATAATTATTGCTAAAAATATAGTTCACCTACTACTCGTATATTTGACCCTTGTATTGAATTTCATTGAAGAAATTATTAATTCTGAAATATAGTGACTGTCTGTATTGTAACATTTAATTGTAATATTTTTTTAAAATAAATTGTGTTGTTTAATTTCTTATGAATAAGAGACCTGTAAAAATATTTTAAGTAATTGTTACAAGTTCATCTGTTGAGGGAAAATACTTGTCAATCTTTAATTTACGATCCAACCAACAGTATCAACTGTACAATGTATATTTTTTTTAGAATCATAACTTGTTCTTCTTATAAAGAACAATTATGAATCAATCTGTGGCAATATCCTGTTAGTATGGTATTGTACAACCAACAGAAAATTCAGATGTTTCCCCACTATTCACAATTGTTTCCTCTCAGTGGCGTAAGTTCAACAGAGAAGGTCCTTGGACTGACAAAATAAAGGAGCCCTCAGATTAAAAACATGTCATTAATTTCATTTTGTGATTGTAATCTGAATTTTAGGAGTGAAAACATCTATTACAATAAATTATTAGTGGAAATAAATTACAATTTTTGCGGTTTCATGATATTTAAATTTTAACATTTGGTCTTTTCTTAATATTTACACATTTATCAATAACAGTAGAAATATTTTTTCAAACATAGATGTTTTTCAAGCTCAATTTATAAAATACCAATTATTTAGGCAGTCTTGTGCCAATGTGCTTTGTAAATAATTTTTAATTAGCTTTACTTTTGAGAGCATTGTTTCAGCTCTGACAAGCGTGACAGGAACCATGAAAAATAATGTGAATATTGTACACACAATGGAAAAACTCATTAATAATTTGCAATGGGTAGTTATTAATATGTTTACAAGATCTTCATCAGATTTTAGTCTTGAAATTTATTTTTGGAATGCAGTACTACATGGAACACAAATTCAAAATTTTCCTTTCCTTTTTTCAAGTTATGGGCTTCATTAATTTCAGACATTTTGTTAGAAAATGTAAATTTTGTTTAAGCTTGTAAAAATATCATATTGCTATTTAGGAATCATTCATTGATGAACATCTTACAAGTCAAAGTCAGTTTAATGTAAGATTATTTTGCTTTTTATTTGAATCATGTGTGATAATGGATCCCACCAATTAATGAATGCTAAAAACCAAAGAAAACATAATTTCCTTATAGCAAACAGTAAAATGTCAGAACTTCTAGTATAATATTCATGACTCATTAAGCATAAGATTTAAAATACAAGCAGCACAGGGCACAACCAGTGCAATGACAATTTCATCTAATTTTTTCTTTCTGAACACTTGTAAATTACACTCATAACTACTGCGCCAATATCTCCTAGACCTTTACATTTAGATAAATCAATGCCTTGTTCATTTATGCTCTCCTATTGTTGATCTTCGACTTTCGTAAATCCTATGAAAGGTTCATTAATTTTTACTTTCCCGTATACGTACGTAATCACGGAGTGATATACGTAGTATGGGGAATGTTATGTAATGCTGCGCGAAAAAATGGCCCATTTTCGGCGGAAAAAAAATTAATTGCCGGGCCGTGAAAACGAATAAGTGGATAAAACCAGTTGCTAAATTAAGAAAAAAAATCCCCTAACACGTGGTGTAGCCAGAAACCCTGTTTTCTAGGTCCTTGATACCGAAAACCCAATTGAAAGGAAAACGTCCGTCTGTGAACACTGCTAGCGCCTAAACCATACGTACGATTTCTTCCAAAATGGATATTCCCGGTCGATCTGATTCTAGTCGAAGCTTTGAGATTTGAAAAAAGATTCTTCAAAATTTGGGGGTACTTTATATGAAGCCCCCCCTGGAATTTTCAAAATTTTCTCAAAGACTGCTCCAATTTTTTTTCTTTAAATTTCTTGTATGAATAGAGTAAAATACACTTATTTACATGGCATAGGTCCGATTTTCACGCATAACTCTGAATTTTCGAAAATTGTGAAAGTTTGAATTTTTTTCGGCGTCTTTCTCCCGCTACAAAATTGAAGATAGAGATTTTTTTCTTCATATAAAATTTGTTCTGCATATTGAGTTCTTTCATAAAGGTCATGTAAATGTTTGTCAAAATTTTGGTAGCTTTCGTCAAGTAAAGTTTCTCGAAAACACTATCGTTTTCTGTGAAAAGCAGCTCAAAATTTCGCATTTTCAGAAACGCTCAAACGCCATTTTCTCGTATATGGCTGCAAATGTTTTCTTCAAACTTTTGTAACGGTTAGTGCTCATTACACTCTTTAGTATAGCGTAAAGTTTATTTGTGTTATTTTTTTGTTTTTTCAAAAATTACATAATTGTAATTTTTTGAAAGATCTCTCACATCTTTAATATGCACATTACGAGCAATTTGTAAACATTATTATATTTGTGAGTGTAAGTTCTTCAAATCACTTCAAATAAAGTATTTTGAAAACTCGCATGTTTAGTAGCGCTAAAACGCAATTTTCTCTTAAACGGCACATAATTTTTTTTAAAAAATTGCGATTTAGGACTAGGTTTTTGTGTTCTTTAATATTCTAAAATTAATGTTTCCGTTCTACCAATAGGAAACCGAAAATTTAAGAAAATGACAAAAAAATGTACTTTTGGCGGTGATAGATGACAGCTGGCAAAAACGAGTTAGTGGCAATTCCGAATAGCTAGCGAAGACCAAGGAAATAGAAAACTAATACGGGAAAGTCTGTGCCATTCTGTAGCACCACTAGTTATTTTAATCAGTTTGACGAATTCATTTTTCTCGATGGTTACATATCATAAACATTGACTTCATTGGTCAACTTTTCATTCATCTTGCGTCGTGTCAGTTATAATAAACTAGTGCTTCAACGGCACAAACTTATTTTTCGAATTATTTCTAAATTTGCAATTTCCGAAAATTCAGAGACTTCAATGGAAATGAGAGCAACGCCTTTTGTAAACGAAACCGAAACTGTGGAGTTGCTTGCAACGCATCGGTATCAAATTACATCGGGATACATGACCGAAGCTGTTGAATTGTTTGCAACGCATCGATTTGAAGACACACCAAGATCTGCAGCCGTCCGGTCTTCGAGGGGGGCTCTTGAGGATATAGTCCGACGGATGCACTCTGACCTTACACGGCGACTGAATATGCTACTGTTGTTGCATTTAAACATGGTTGCTTCAGTCGATGACAACGCAACAGTTCGTTGCTTCCTTGATTCCCAGGATGCTGGTTCCTCTGTCATTGTGAAAACAAATCCTGTAAACGATCTACGATCCTGAATGCTTGAGGCCAACGCCATTTACACTTACGGCGTTGATGAGGCCCAATCGGCATCGACACCTTTCTTTTAAGCGTCCCTTCTATCCGTGGAAAAATTTAAAGGAAATATTTGGAGGGGTTTTGAAAAATTACTTAAATTTCAAGCATAAATTACGGGAAAACTCATTTTTTCAAACATGATCCTTTTCAAGAGCTGATTTTTTTTAGAACAGACTTTGTTTAAGGCAAAAATTGCTATCATCAATTTTTGTAGTTTTGAAATGTTAGCATTTTGCAATTTTCGAAAATACTTCGGTATTGGGACAAGCGCCACATTTTTTATCGTACGATCAAGATAGGTATCTTGATACATACGAGGAGAAAACAAAGAAAAAATTGAAGCGGTTTTTGAGAAAAAAATTGTTAATTTTTTTAAAAATCGCCTATATTTCGCGCAAAATTACACGAAAAGTACTCTATTTTTGAAAAATTAAACGTAACCTTATTTCAAGATTTGCGTTTAAAGAAACGGATTTCATGAAGGAAAAAATCTCTTATCTTCAATATAGTTCTAGCCCCCCCCCCCAAAAAAAATATTGCACTTCTGGAATTTTCAAAAAATCTGAGATTTCATTGTACATGAGACCTACACTTCAGATTCCTTTAACATAGGGAAGTCAACATGAAAAATCTGAAAATTTTTACATTTTTAGAATTTAGTTTAATTAAATTATTTGGAGTTTTCTGAACAAATTGATATATAAATTATGATGTCTGTTACTGAGTGTTTTTTATGTCTGTTGTCAATGACTGCAGCTGTCAAAATGGCTGCCGAGTTTTGACTTGCAAAGTTTTAAACAGGCACCACTTCGGAACTAATTCACCTACAAGGCTGCGGTTTAGTTTTCACTTTCCGAAACGTTTTATTTCAAAGGCTACACACACGTCATTTGATTGTTGTGATGTATGTGTTTGTTTTCGCGCGTTGTGTTGACTAGGTAATCGTATTTCGTTGTCGTTCTTATGCGATTTCTCAATTTTGTGTGAAAAAATGGCTAGAAACGAGAAGATTGTTCGCAAAACGCAAATTTAGAGGAAATAAACACGCAAGGAAATCAAAAGAATATAATAAAGATTTATGGAATAAAAACTCAGAGAATATGTTAAGATTGCAAGTTAGACCCAGAGCAGGAAGAGACACCTGAATGTGCTTCTAAAATAAAGCTACATTGGAATTTCTGAAGCTGAAAAAAGTATTAGTGATAAGTTAGGGAATGTCTTAAACGTTTAAAGTATTTTAGAAGACATTATATGTAGTTATTTGGGGGATGTCACTACATAATAAACTATACACTGGTAATTTTTGCTTTGGTAAACTTAAAGCTTGTTTCTGAAAAAACTGCATTTTTTTGGACGAATGTTCCTTTTTCTCAATCTACTCAAGCAATGACAATGAAATTTCTACAGAAGGTTAAAAGATAGGTATTGAAGACTCTGTACTAGATTTATCAATTTCACTGTTCAAATCTCAAAGTAATAGATGAAATCAAATTTTTGACATTTTTTCCATAAAATTATTATTAACAACACAAATGTTATAATTGTACTGCAGTACGTGTAGAAACTGTTGTTTTATTCTAGTACCAAATTTCGAGAGAGAATTTTCATTACTTCCTGAGAAAAAATGATATGAAGAAGGTCGATTTAGCATGGGCAACATAGGACTCGTTGACTCCCCTTGAGCGCCCGTTACGCTATCCGAGAACGAAGTTTAATCAAAAAATTAGGAACCACTTTTGAGAAATGTTGAAAATGCTTCAAAAATCAAAATATCCTGTTGAAACTCCCAAACTCTTGAGTTCGTACAGATCGATCGGGAATATCAATTTTGGAGAAAATCGGATTAGGCGCAAGCCTCTACCATGGATGGAGAGACAGACGTTTTACCGTCGATTGATTGTTCTACATCAAGGATTCACAAAACATGGATTCTGGCTACACCACGTGTTAGAGGAACGAATTTACTATATACAGCAACAATGATGTACTATTTTGTTATCAGGGCTTGGTAATAAGAGTTTTTCTGTAGAAAATTCGCGGTTTTCCGGCGCACGATTACATAACTTTCTCTTCTTACAAAGTAATTGTGAGAGAGCAAAATCCTGCGCTTCATTTATTTCTTCTACGATTTTATCAGACACCGTGTTAGATAACATACTGTGATAAAATAATAATGAATGAATTACATTAATTTACTTTAATTTGCTAGCTCAGTTCTTTGGTTCTCATGCTCTCTATACAGAGAAGCCTGGAAGTCTGAAATTATTTATATTCCGAAGGAATTACATATAACGTGGCACAACAATAATTTTGTTTATTAAAAATTGAATTTGGGATTAACAATATAAATTCTCTTGATTGATTGCATGCATCAGGTTCACGGTACCGAATTGTCTGGCGTTGTGAAACGATGGCCCCGCAGTTCGTAGCCCCTTGACTTCCGCGCCGAAAATCCCTCTTCGCGCCGGTCGTCGCCGAAGTCGTCTGCTTCTTTCTTGCTGACTCACTTCTTGCGCTATTGTTCCACAATCTATCCTCCCTATTCACGTCGAAGTCCTACTTAAATAATTCAGATTACATTCGCGCCGCTACCACCACGATGCCAGTCAACCACCAGCTCTCTAGTCCAGCGCCCCCTCCTGCCCGTCAACAACCTTCGTTACCTAGTAACCGCGACCGTCCAGATTAAAGCGCGGCGTTTGTTTTGTAATATTTTGTATATTACAGCTCCGTCCGTTCAGATTAAGGCGCGGCGTTTGTTCTGTAATATTTTGTATATTACAATACTGATTATTTAGTTTTGAATTTGGGGACTAGCACGGGACTCTCGGACATGGTCCTGTCAGTCCCTATGGAACTTAAACGCTTATTATTCTCTATCATCTTCTCATTTTAACCCAAATATGACTTTTGCTTTAAAAACCTGGTGCTGGCTGCCTCAACGATCTTCACCGTGCAGAATAGGTGGAGAAAACAGCTCATTTTCGGAGGAGCTTAAGGGCTCAATACTGTACCTATTGCATACGAAATTTTGATGATTTTTAAAAGTTGATATTTTTCAACATAGAAGGATTTTATATCGAAACTTCTGGGAGTCTTTAGCTCTGTTTCCATTAGTTGAAATGCATTAAACAAATCGAACAATGTATACTGTTACGAACCCGGAGATCCTCCCCATTTTATTAATATAAACTAATAGGATATTTATTAAATATTATGTTGATACGTTTTAATATATGCATCCAGAGGGGGTGAAGTCAATGCATACAGATTATCAGAGCGAGGTAAATAAACAAGCCCGGGAAGGACTAACTTTCACAGTATGGCGACATACCGGAAAGGGGAAGCAAAGCCCCTAGTAATAAAAAGAAGGTATGCGTAACAGATTTAATAAAGTAAACAGTGTGATGATTCATCACAAGGTAAACAAGAGTTAGGCAAAGTTCATATAAACTATAAGAATGAACGACAGCAACAATATGAAACAAAGGAATTATATGGAGAATGATAAATGAAAACGTGAAGGACGACTGTGATTTCCCGTGGCGCTTCTGTTTGACAGACTCAGGTAAAGCTGTTACAGTCGAGAATAGGTGTCTCCAGTGATGGTTGTCTTGTGTGGCAGGAATTCTACGAGCAGAACACCTTCTGTGTCCCCCAAAACGGTGGTCATGATCTTTTCGGCTGACTTCTGCGCAGGAAATGTTTTGGGTGTTGGAGACTCCTTGTGCTTCCATTGCATGGACTCTTGCTTCGTTTCAGGACCACGATGGCGAATCCATGTTTCGTCCCCTGTTACAATTCGCGATTAAAAGTGATTTGGATTTTTCTCTAAGCAAGTCCAAATTCTCTTTGCAACATTGCTCGCAAAGTGCTTTCTGCTCGAGAGTCAACATTCATGGCACCTGGCGGGAAATGATCTTTCACATCATCAATTTTGTATGGATGATACCATGAACCAGGGCCTGCATCTCTCCATCAAAACCGGGGACAAAGCTCGAAGGTGCTACTATAGGAGGCGTGTACCGGTACTAGTGTCGCCGGGTACCGGCTCGCCAACATCCGCCCCTAAAAATTGGCTAAATTGTGAGAAATACGAAAGGTGTCTTATGAATGTTCAATTATTCATAATATATACATGAAGAAATCTCTGATGAAAGCGCGAACACCGACGCTATCTTTTGTAGCATTACGCGCCAGCTTGAGCGAAATGCGAACGTAGGAGCCACGCACGTTTGTAGTATCGTTGGCAGTAGTTCGTATTTTAGTTCCTGTAAGAAGGTGCTGCAGGAGAGCGCGCCACTATAATGGTCACTACCACGTTATATGGGAGTCGAAGGGCTCTGCCATGAACTGTACCAGCTGAAATACCAAGTTCATGAGAACTGACCTTAACAAGACGATCTTCAAATATCACGGTCTCCTCTTTTTGGCACATTTCCTTTGAAGATGCTTCCACAGGCCGCTCTGAACGTGGGTCCACTTCAATCGATTCTCTCCCCCACTTAAATTGCTTGGCCCAAAATTTTACTTTATTGTATGAACGCGCGTAATCACCATAAACAACATTCATTCTGTAATGGATTTCTTTAGGCGCTTCCTTTCTTTTGCGAGGAATTTCACCACGAAGTGGTACATTATAACAAAATCGTGCAAAAAGTAAAACTGTGTTTTGCTATGATTTAATTCAACAAAACATATTTATTTCAGTGAGAAACTTTTTCTGAACAAGCTCAGAAG
Source organism: Acheta domesticus (assembly GCA_031308135.1). Taxonomy (NCBI): domain Eukaryota; kingdom Metazoa; phylum Arthropoda; class Insecta; order Orthoptera; family Gryllidae; genus Acheta; species Acheta domesticus. The sequence continues at coordinate 221,839,769 of JAHLJT010009436.1, forward strand.
CTTTTGTACATTACATTAGCAAACTTTATGTTCTAATTAAATTTGTATTACTAATTTTACTACAAGATCACTGAACACAATTGAAATTAAGAACATTTTGTACTCCACTCTTTATGGTTCTGTAATATGTGTTGAAACAACAATTTTTATGACGGAATTTTCTAGTTACAATACGTGTTTTATAATCAGTTTTTTTTAAAAAGAATGTAATGAATCCCATAAATGTTTTTCACATCAAAAAAATATTATTGAAAAAGTCACTCACCAGCACAGAATAAACTGCTGCATTGTCCATTACATAAACGGATGTTTCTGCCAATCAAGACAGAAATCTTTCATCCACTTCTCAAACACCTCTGCTGTCATAGTTCCTTAATCGTTATCTACTTCTTTTGACTTTGAGAGAATAATAATTCTGCACCTTTGATGAATATACTGCAGCAGTGCATCGACTCCTACCGCATAAAACGTGTATATACGTAATATAAGCTGATCATGGAAGAGCCGCCCTTCGCCGCTCCCGTCCCGGCGCCCGCGAACGCGCCCGCCCCAGTGCGCATCATAGAGCTCCCTTTGTGGTCGCCTTCTGAGAAAGGTGCCCTTTCACCACTTAGGCTAGCGTCCATCAACGGATTATGCCGCTTAGCGTAGCCGTTTCTGGACGTCGGAGCTTTGCGCTTCGCAGAAAGAAATTCAGCGAAAATGATATTCCTAGAATTCTCGCACTCCCAAATATTACACCATGTAACAAAAGAAAACCTTTTGCTTGTTTAAGTGAATTTTAAGCTTGTTTTGGATGAATTAGGTCTCAACTAAACTACACTGAGTATTCATACTTTTATATAATTTTTTCGTTGTTTTTTATAACCAATTGTGTGTTTCCTGTTTCACATTCACATAATTGATGAGTAATGCCATCTTCCCGTTGATTTAAGCGTAATCCAGACTGTTTTTGTTATGTCTGTGGCATTTTCGTGGGATGGAAAGCAGTAAAGCATAGAATAAAGGATCCTAACTTCTTCTGCTTAGCATACAGTTCATATTTTGGTATGCCTGCGGTACCCAAGACAAGAACTGGGCAACACATATCGTATGTGGATGTTGCAGATCCACTCTCGAGGCCTGGTATAGAGGTGAAAACAGAAAAATGAAATTTGGAGTGTCAAGTATTTGGCGAGAACCAAAAGATCACCTCTCCAACTAAAAACACTCTCCAACAAAACTGCGACCCAGAACATGGAATATGGAAATAGAGAATGCCCTACATGGAAAGAAAAAATATATAAAGAATATTTACAAAAGAAAACAGATGAATCTGCAGCTAACTGTAAGGAGGAACGTAATTAGACTCGTAAAATAGTAAGACAAGCCCACCAACAATCCTGGGACAAATTAATATCCAACGTAGAAAACGACATAGACAAGAAATAGCTTATAAATTTATATGCAGAGGAACAGGGTGAAAGGTTCCATTAGGACTTAAAATTGTTTGAAAGAAGGTACCAGGGACAGTATAATGAGGGAATGCTTGGTGATTATATCTGGGGACTGATCAGAGAGAGTGATGTAACGTACAAGAGGAAATGTGGAAAGACAACATATTTTTAAGCACAATGTACGTGATATGTGAACATTTTCATGTACTTTAACATTTTTGTCATATATATTTACTGTATTTACATTTTTCCAAACGTATTTAAGAATTTCTTTTGTTTTGTTTCATGGATATGTAAACGAGTATTCATTGTTTCAAATATACGTATTTTCCTCAAATTAAGAAAATCCCGAAATTTCCCATTTTCCTCAAATTAAGAAATTTCCCGAAAAACAATTTCCCGTATGAAAAATTTTGTATACGTGGTGTTTTGAAACATACTGCATCAGAAACAACGAAAAAATTAACTTAAAATGTTGTTGCGTGGTGTTATTTTCAACGGGCATGCACCGATTTTTCTATTGGCTAAAGTTACACCTTCACTCCCACACCATTCATTCGAAATAACGAATGGTAGGATACCTCGCAGGTGGATGGGTGGGAGACAGAAGTTTGGTGGTGAAGGTGATATATGATATATGAAATATCTGACATCAATCTAAAGTTCAACACCTTCTTTAATACAATCAAACATCATTTCAACATCTCACATCCACTACAGTATCACAAAACAAACAATACACAAAACAGTAAAGCATGGATAACCAAAGGTATAAAAATTTCTTGTGAAAGAAAAAGAGAGCTTCATACACTCACAAAACAACACTCTTGCAATCAACAAATAGTCAGCTACTATAAGCGATACTCAGCCATACTTAAAAAAGTTATAATAAAGGCCAAACAACTGTCAAATGATGAGTACATAAAAAATCTAAAAATAAAACAAAAGCCATGTGGAACATTGTAAAAAAAACCTTAACAGCAAATGACAAAACAACACAAAATATTGAACTAGTTCATGAACACAAAAGAATAACAAACCCTAATGAAACAGCGAATATATTCAATAAACATTTCTCTGAAATAGCTGGCAAACTTCTGCAAACAAGCAAACCAAAAACTACATCTCAACAATCACCACCTTTCTTTAAAAACTCGATTTCTAGTATGTATATCACAGAAACAACAGAAAAAGGAAATACTTCAAATTATAAATAAAATGCAAAATAAACAATCTGCTGGGATAGACAACATTCCAGATTCCTTAATAAAAAAGATTGCTCCATACATCATCAAACCACTAACATATTTATACAACCAATCACTAACTCAGGGCTCCTTCCCAAACATATTCAAAACTGCAGTAATTAAACCTATTCACAAGAAAGGTAACAAACAAGATGTAATGAATTATAGACCAATTTCACTCTTGTCAGGATTTTCAAAAATATTAGAAAAACTCTTCTATGAAAGATTAAAAAGCTACCTGATACACTGTAACATTATCACTGACTCACAACATGGATTCAGAGAAAATCGATCAACTGAAACTGCTATATTCGCCTTTATTAATGAAATCCTTATGGCACTGGAAAAAAAACGAAATTCCTATTGGTCTTTTCCTTGACTTGTCAAAAGCTTTTGACACAATAGACCATAAAATTCTATTGTCAAAATTAGAATCTTATGGAATCCGGGGAATTGCTTATAACTGGATAAAATCGTATTTAACAGACAGAAAACAAATAGTAGTGTTACCTTACCTAAAAGATAACAAAATAAACAATCATCACTCAGAACCAAGAGGTGTGACCTATGGGGTCCCGCAAGGATCTACACTAGGCCCAATTTTATTTCTCATATTTGTAAATGACCTGCCATTAATAATGGAAAACAACAAAACAGTACTTTTCGCTGATGACACGAATATAATATTCAAAGAAAGAACAACAATATCCCTACAAGACAAAGCCAATTCTGCCATTGACAAACTAACTCAATGGATCCACCAAAACAAACTAGTACTAAACAAAGACAAAACAATCACAATGCATTTCCGCAACACTCACTCCCAACAATACTCACCAAATTTAATGTTAGAGGGCAACAGCATAACACAAGCACAGAATACAAAATTTCTTGGAATCACCATACAATCCAACCTCAAATGGAATTCACACCTACAAGATATTAATTTAAAATTGAGCAAACTTAATTATGCTCTTAGAATAATAACTAGAAACAGCACCATCGAAACAGCCCGAACAGTGTACTTTGCGAATGTGCACTCTGTTCTCAAATATGGAATAATAATGTGGGGCCAAGCACCAGAGGCTAAGCAGACATTCAAATTACAAAAGAGAATCATCCGAACAATAACAAATACAAAAAGAACAGAGTCCTGTAGACCTCAATTCAAGAAACTTAACATACTTCCACTGCCTTGTATATACATTTACGAAGTTCTCATGTTTGTAAAGAAAAATCTAATAAACAACAACACACCTTACAAATTTAACTCAAACTTACACTCATACAACACAAGACAAGCATATAACCTTCATCAACCATTGTGCACAAGTACACTATGCCAAAAGGGTACATTATCTACAGGAATACAATTCTTCAATAAATTACCTACATATCTGAGAAACATAACAGGAATACACAACTTCAAGAATAAACTTAAACACTTCCTTGGCCAAAAACTTTTTTATAATGTTCAGGAATACATCAGTAACTAATATGTACAAACTGATTTCAGGTGCTGCAGTAGGACTAGGTGTAGGAATAGAAAAAACCTGGCCAAAACCTGCCTCCTGCTCCTTACCATTTCAAGATTGGACAATTATATGCTAACATTATTACTTATATGTAGCTGTTATGATAATTAATATTATGTACTATTTTATGTGTTATTTTTACTATTATTACTATTACTATTATTATATTATAGCTATTATATTATAGAAGCAGTAGAATGACAGTAACAAGTAAATTTTAATTTTACATTAAACATAAAACTACAATTCTAAAATGTTAAATATTTTGCTACTAAAAATAATTGTATACTGTATAATATCTTAATCTACCTGTAAAAAGTATTGTAGTATAATTCTTAGGGCAATGACTCCATCTCGATCAGGTTTTTCTGTCCAGTTTCCCTGGTCCTTTGAGCAAATGCTGAGATGGCCCCTTGCTTTGCTTCTGGACAGTAAATGTAACTTCCCTCTCTCCACCCAATATACATTGACTCGTCATACACGATTGTAATTGTATATGTGACTCAATAAATTATTATTATTATTATTATTATTATTATTATTAAGGTAGTCGAGATTCAAATTCATTCCGACAAAAATTACCGATGAGCAACCGACGAGCTGCCACTCCGGCTCTCGAGGGTAGCGCGGCATCCGCCGTAGTTCGCGAAGGGCGAGACTTGCACATGCATGATTTCAGTTAAGATCGTCCGCTTATGGAGTGGTAAGGAACAAATGTTAATGTTCCGTCCTCCACATCCCAAGTCGGCTAGAGTCGTGTGGTGACGGGTGGTTGCGTGGACGCCAATCGCCGGCATCTGCTATAGCCGATTCATCTGGTAATCTGCCGGCGGTCAATAGCCGCCCACGTCAACTTGGCATTCCTTGCTAGCGCTCAGTAGCGCTTGGTTGGTCTGCCAGAGAACTTAATGCCTAGTGTTTGTGTTCCCGCAGTGCGAAGTAACAGAGACTCCAGGTGCTCGCAGTGAACGTTTCACGCAAACGAATGACCAGTCTCATTGACCCATCAACAGGGCACGCTATTAGTCAAGCCCTGATAACGCTTCACAATTGTGACATCAATAACGAAAATTCGACGCCGCAAATCCTATCAGAGGTCGCCATGGAAGTGGGATTCGGCATGGCCCCGTCCCAGAACAGTGTTGAAGGTAGCACGGATGCTACCCAATCAACTGGAGCTTTACTCAGCACGGAGCAACATCTTCCACGGCCAGGTGCGGTGAACAGAAAAAGGTCAGTCGGTGAACTTGATGACTTCCAGAATAAAAAAATGTGCGGAAAAGACTAATAAAAGACAATAACCCTATCCCGGTGGCGGCCTCTGAGTTCAACAGAGCCGAGCCAATAGAAACAATTCTAGCTATAGTGCAAATATGTAATCACCGTGTGAAAACGGAAAGACGTAGAAAACCTCAAGGTCCCTTGTAGTGTCAAAGATGTTTAGATTACAGTCACACGAAGAATAACTGCAATCATGTCATCAAGTGCGCTTTTTGTGCCAGAAATCACTATTCTGTGGCGTGCCCACAAAAAATGAAACCCCTCTTTGTGCGAACTGCAACGGAAACCATCGTGCGGACATACGAAACCCAAACTGCAACTATTTTAAAGAAATCCTTGAAAGAAAAAACTATGTTCGGAACAAAAATCTTAGTAATGTAAACCGTCAAAACAGGCAATCCTCCCCACCATCCTCTCCTCCAAACCAATCCAGGAGAACCTTTCCCAGGATTACCCCAAACCAGCCATCTCCGAAACTTCACCCATATCTCTAATGTGAATAATAGAATTCAATCCAACTTTCAAAATTCTCGCATACACTCCCAGCCAACTCCTCATCCACACGATTTTGAATCTAATAACCCTATTCTCAATAAATAATTAACTCAATCACCTCTTGTATCATTAATTTTATAAATTCTTTAATCCCTTCCATCATCAACACCATTCAAAATTCACTCACTGCATATTTAAGGAATAACAATGCCAACACAACCCAGTAATAATATAGGGTGTCCGGGGAGAAAACGTCGAAACTTCCAAAATAAGCTCTTAAGACAATTCTAAGCATATTTTGTCCAATAAACTACGTGGATATTCCGAATGGTTGCGCCGCAATAAGCACTCAAGAGTTGGTTTGAAAAAATGATTTCTAGGCAAAAATTTCCTTTATTTCCATTTCCATATAGATACACTCCAGAAACAACTAAATTGTTTATTATTTACAAAAGAAATGAATATTATCTCAGACAGAAACATTACGCGATAAATAAACTAGTGGTGCTACAGAATGGCACAAACTTTCCCGTATTAGTTTTCTATTTCTTTGGGTATCCGCTAGCTATTTGGAATTGCCACATACTCTTGCCAGCTGCCATCTATCACCGCCAAAAGTACATTTTTTTAAATTTTTCGGTTTCCTATTGGTAGAACGGAAATATTAATTTTAGAATATTAAACAACACAAAAACCTAGTCCTAAAGGGCCATTTTCTTTTAAAAATTATGTGCCGTTTAAGAGAAAATGGCGTTTTAGCGCTACCAAAAATGCGAAATTTGAAGCTCATTTTTGCAGAAAATGTTTGAGTTTTCAAAATACTTTATTTGAAGTTATTTGAAGCACTTACACTAACAAATATAATAATCTTTACAAATTGCTGGTAATGTGCATATTAAAGATGTGAGAGATCTTTCAAAAAAAATACATTTATGTAATTTTTTAAAAAACAAAAAATAACTCAAAATAAACTTTCCGCCATATTAAAGACCGTAATTAGCACTATCTATTACAAAAGTTTGAAGAAAAAATTTGCAGCCATATATGACAAAATGGTGTTTGAATGATGATGGTGAAAAATGGTGAAAAATGGTGAAAAATGATGAAAAATGATGTTCACTATGCCTGAGAAATGGTATAACATGGGGCCGAGCGCTCCCTTGCATTGCTACTTGTACGCGAGATGTAACCCTATCGCTTTGGTCTTTGTAATTCTAAATTATCTGCTGCAAGTTAGCCCGGCCTGTGGGTCGTTAGGTTTTAAATGTAAATTGTTGGTGGTCTCCCTCAATGTGTCCGAGTTGGACTTAACGTTTTGATAGTGTATTGGCAATGATATTTTATGTATGATGTTTGTGTGTGTTGCTATGTCTAATGTTTTTTCTTCTATGTCGACAGCCTGGCCGCTTTCACGTTTGTGAATTTGTAAAGTGCTTCGGCACAAAGGAAGTCGTGTCGTAGTACACGCATTTCGTGAAGTCGCCGTTCGGCGCAACCGGGATTGTCAATAGGCCTGATTGCATGGTTGGATCAGGCGGGGCATCCAATGTAATGTAAATCTGTAACTTGTTGCAGATTAAAGTGGCAGCTTGTGTGGCCCGTACTGCTTCTGCAGTGGTCAAGTGAAGCAATGTTTGGCTCCGTGGCAGACACAAGGGTCAGTTGAGCCAGGTCAAGCTCGTCTTTTCATTGTTATAAGTCTGTGTCTTCGCAGGAAGAGCAGGCACTGTGACCCGCAGCGACGCCTGCAAGGCAAATTTGGGTATGAATGTTGCCACAAGGGGCAACACTAGACTAGCAACACAAAATATTATTGCCAATATTTATATGCTGGTTTAATTATGAAAGAGAGAGAGAGAACCACATTGCTTTGATTTGTGAAAAATGTTAATCTTGATGTTGTTTGGTCTTAAACGTATTTTAAATTGTATTGGTTTATTCCCTATTGGGACTTGAAAATCTGTTGGTCACTCAAATTGTTAATGTTTATTTAAAGAAGGTGTTTGGCAAGTTGCCTACCTTTGCAAATTTGTATTGTTTATTGCTGCGTGAGCTCTTATCCTAAAATGGGCTCTTTTTACTTTCCCGTATACGTACGTATACACGGAGTGATATACAGTACGTAGTATAGGGAAAGTTACGTAATGCTGCGCGAAAAAATGGCCAATTTTCGGCGGAAAAAAATTAATTGCCGGGCCTTGAACAGTAAAAAGTGGATAAAACCAATTGCTAAATTAAGAAAAATCCCCTAACACGTGGTGTAGCCAGAACCCTGTTTTCTAGGTCCTTGATAGAGAAAACCCAATTGAAAGGAAAACGTCCGTCTGTGAAAACTGCTAGCGCCTAAACCATACGTACGATTTCTTCTGAAAAAGATTCTTCAAAATTTGGGGGTACTTTATATGAAGCCCCCCGGGTATTTTCAAAATTTTCTCGAAAACGGCTCCAAATTTTTTCTTTAAATTTCTTGTATGAATAGAGTAAAATACACTTATTTACATGGCATAGGTCCGATTTTAACGGATAACTCTAAATTTTTGAAAAATGCAAAAGTTTAAAATTTTTACGGCGTCTTTCTGGAACTACAAAATTGAAGATAGAGATTTTTCCTTCAAATTTTTTTTTCTTCATAGTGAATTCTTTCTTTACAGTCATGTAAATGATCTTCAAAATTTTAGTATTTTCGCGCAATATTGCGTGCAATATGTGCAATTTTAAAAAATTACAAAAACAAGATTTACTCAAAAACAGCTCAAAATATTTTCTTTAAACTTTTGGTAGGGATAGTGGTAAATGTACTCTATCAGATGACATAAAAGCCATATTGATCTATAAGTTGTTTTTTTCAATAATTACAAAAATGTAAATTTTTTCGCATGTTTCTCACGTCGATAATATTTACATTAGCGGCGATTTTTCCACATTATTATATTTACGAGTACATATGCTTTAAATAATGTCAAGTAAAGTTTGTCGGAAACACAACCGTTTTCTGTGAAAAGTAGCTCAAAATTTCGCATTTTCAGAAACGCTCAAACGCCATTTTCTCATATATGGCTGCAAATTTTTTTTCAAACTTTTGTAACGGATAGTGCTAATTACTCTCTTTAGTGCAGCGTAAAGTTTATTTTAAGTTTTTTTTGTTTTTTCCAAAATTATATAAATGTAAATTTTTTGAAAGATCTCTCACATCTTTAATATGCACATTACCTGCAATTTGTAAACAATATTATATTTGTGTGTGTAAGTGCTGCAAATAACTTAAAATAAAGTATTTTGAAAACTCAAAACATTTCTGTGAAAATGAGCTTGAAATTTCGCATTTTTAGTAGCGCTAAAACGCCATTTTCTCTTAAACGGCACATAATTTTTAAAAGAAAATTGCCATTTAGGACTAGGTTTTTGTGTTCTTTAATATTCTAAAATTAATGTTTCCGTTCTACCAATAGGAAACCGAAAAATTAAGAAAATGACAAAAAAATGTACTTTAGGCGGTGATAAGATGACAGCTGGCAAGAAAGAGTTTGTGGCAATTCCGAATAGCTAGCGAAGACCCAAGGAAATAAAAAACTAATACGGAAAAGTCTGTGCCACTCTGTAGCACAACTAGTTTCGCGCAGCTTTACATTACTTTCATACTACGTATATTATTCCGTATATACGTACGTATATGGGAAAGTAAAAATCAAGTCAGAAATAACGTTTTTCTTCAAAAGCTCCACATACTACAGGATTGGTGAAAATAATATTGACTTATGTTTAGGCACCTACTCATTAAAAAATGCAAATAATCAACCAAAAATATTTTATTCCAGTTTTACTGAATATTTTGATCCATAAGGTATTCGCTGCTAGAATAAGTACTGGGATCTGTCAGCACTCCATGTTTTTAATATTAAATTAATAAAATTTGTGCAGCATTATTATACTCGTATATCTCACCATTATATGCCTGCTTTTAGTGTTTTAGCAAATATTGTTCTTAAAATTTAAAAAGGCTCTTAACGTTTTCAACTTAATTTATAATAATAATAATAATAATAATAATAATAATAATAATAATAATAATAATTTTGTTGCTTACAGACTTACAAAAAGTATCAAGAAAATTCGGTTTAGCAATTAATTTAAATTACAATAAGAATTTCATTTTCTGGAATTACATTAACATACAGTATACTTCCACTTTGTTTTGATGTGGGTAACCATAATGAAACATGGAATTGTTTAATACCGTTTTACCTACGTTTAATTCAGGCGCGGCTCGTCATTAAAGGCTGTAAGGCGGAGCCTCTCCTAGAGAAATCGCCGCCCAAAAGAAATTTAAAAATATGTTTACAAATGTATTTATTTATTAATAATGGAATTCTGACTTGTATTATGTTAAAATCATATCAACATTTTTCTTTGTCGGTTCGTTAACAGCCGTCCGTAAAGCTGTTAACAGGGAAGAGAGAAGCGTTAGGCTCCCACTTTATTCTCCCATAAGGCCTGTATAAGGCCCGCAACAGACTACACCGAGGAATGTGTTTCCAGAAATGTGTGACGAGAAATGTGGAAAATCGAAACAAGGTACTCTTATGGACCTCCACACACACTAGAAAGAGTTTTCTCGTTCGCCTCTGCGGAGGCGAAAGAGGTCCTCGCTCGAGTCGGTCGGCGAGCGAGTTTTCTCGGACACATTTCTGTTCCCTCATTTGTTTTTTAGGTTTTCTACGCTCTGTGGGATTACCAGACGTTTAAACATTTGGATTGGCGCGATCGTGGTGCGAAGCTGGAAGCAGGTGAGAAGTGATATTGGAGTGTTTTGTAGTGTGAAATTTCGAGCAGCAGAAATGAATTTAGAAAAATTAATTGAGTGTGTGAAAAATTACCCGTATTTGTACGAAACTAGTAATGAACAATACAGAAATATAAAGTTGAAGGATGAAACGTGGAGGACTCTATCCGAAGAATTAAATGGAAGTAAGCTAACTCATTTGGAATTATAATTAGCATTTATGTATTTACAAACAGCTTATTGTTAATTTAAATAGCAACGCCATCTTTAGTTTACACAGCAGCTTAACTATAATTTTAACAGCAATAATATAAGATGATTCTTTAACAATTTAAAATATGTTTTTCTATAACTAATTTTCATATTCATTAACAATTCAATAAAATATGTATTGATCTTTGTACTTTTCATCAGATTATTTTCTTTTATATTTGGAACAAATGACCTTGCATATCAAATCACATATCTTGTGATGTTGCAATGGGTGTTTTCAGATGCCAAAGAAGAATGGAAAAAGTTAAGAGACTGTCACCGAGATGCCCTTAAAAGGAAAGTTGTACGTTCAGGGCAAGAGGGACAAGTAAAAAAAAATGGAGATATGAAGAGCAAATGGCCTTCCTTTTGCCTTCAATGGCAAATAGAGAAAGGCATAGCAACATGCAAGAGGAGGCAAAATTGTACCAGTTACAAGTAGAAGATATTGAAGAAGAAATGCCTTGTTCTTCTAGTGCTGGAACTGAAATCAAGGAAACTTCAAGCACTCCAAAATTGGGGAAAAAAGTTGACCCAATTTTGGAGTACTTGGAAAAAGGAAGGAGGGAAAGAGAAGCCAGACGGCAAAGTAGGATGAAGGCAGATGAAGAAAAGGACGAGTTAGATTATTTTTTTTTGTCTATGTTACACTCCACCAAAAAATTACCCAAGGCATACCAAAGGCACATTAAAAATATTTTGTTTGCAGCAGTCCAAGAGGCAGAGGCACAGGTGGAGTTGGAAGAGAATTCATCAAGTGATTGCGTGTATTTTGCTAATGAATAAATAAATACTTATTAGGAAATGCTGGATTACTTTGTCATTAATGTCTCATCAAAATGTTCATTCCATGATCCTATAATTTTGTGAGCCCATCAATAAATTTAGTGTGTGATAAAATAATGCATGGTAAGTATATTATTAATTTTTAAATTAGTGTAAATGTTGCAAAGATTTACACTGATTTAAATATTAAGGAATTTACAAGGAATCTTTTATAATTTTTGTTTTGTTTTGGTGGACTTGGAAGTTACAGATAAAATAGGTATTGTTCCACAGAATAGAATTACAAACTTAAAGATAACGCCTTTTTAATGTAAGTTAAAGTTGTATGAAATTTATCAGTAATAACTATGAATTAATACTTTTAAATATGGTTTATTGTATCAAGAATCTCATTTGTTTAAAATAGCTCAGAGGGGTACAGATGAACACCAAAGTCATGCATTCTAGAGCTACGTTTCAGCTCTTGAATTATAAAATTGTGAAGTAAATAAGAAGAGGTTATCAGTGTATTTTTTGAGAAAAATCTAAAATCTACAATTCAATTTTAAGAATTATTTTGTTAAAAATAATAATACAAGAAAATTCAAAGGTTAAGTCAAAGATAAAACAAAGAAACATTTAGAAATGACCTTTCCTAATTGCATCCATTTGCCATGGAATACTCCCTTGCGATGAAGAAAAAAATTTCATGTATTTTTCTCTAATTTCAAATGCTTTTTTTGTAGCATTATAACCATAATGTTTTAATGGAATGAACCTGGTCTTTAGGTTCACTGAAATCTTCTTCCTCTCTAAAGTTAATCAAGTCTTGTACTACACTGTGAGTATTCTTTTGAGTTCTGAGGTAATTATGTAAAACTACTGTTGCTTTCACAAATTTGTCCACTGTTTTTATATCGCATTCGAATGGTTTCAGGAATACCCTCCATCTTGCTGCTAAAATACCAAATGCACTTTCTACTAATCTCCTGGTTCTAGAGAGCCTATAGTTAAAAATTTTCTTTTCAGTGCTCTGCAACTGAGTCTTAGGAAATGGTCTCATTAAATTCTCTAGCAGGGGAAATGCCTCATCTCCTACAAATACATATGGGAGACTGTCTTTACTACCTTCTAATATGCATGGTTCTGGAAGATCAAGTTTATTACTTCGCAAGGCCTTTCCAAACATGCTTTCATTAAAAACATGTCCATCACTAAATTGACCACAGGAGCCAATGTCTACAACAGAAAACTTATAGTCAGCATCAACAACTGCAAATAGAATTATGGAAAATTGTTTTTTATAATTAAAGAATTGGGATCCACTTTTCATGGGCTTTCTTATAACCACATGTTTCCCATCAATTGCCCCAACACAGTTATTAAACTGCCAAAGCTGCTCAAAATCTCTGCTATTGCGAAGCCACAACTGTTTATCTGGCTTCGGTAAGTACAGTGGTTGTAAATGTGTCCATAGGGCATCACAGACCTCATTAACAATCTGGGCTACTGTACTTTCTCCTATTCTAAAGCTATAAGACAGTGTTCTATATGACACCCCAGTGGCTAAATATCTGAAAGAGAGAGAATTGTGTTAGTCTTGAACATCAAAAGTAAATCAAGTGGATTTCTTTTTTAATTGACTGAATCGTTGAAAATGTATTGTTAAAAACAAAATATATTAAAAAAGTATATTTATTTTCAACAATGAAGTTAAGAATATTTGCCTTAGGGTGACGGTTAGCCGTTCTTCGGTTCCAATGGGCCTCCGAAAATTAGTGTATTGTTTTTTAATGGTCGATTCCACGATCTGGTGAATGTCCATAAATTAAACCCTGGTAACCCGCAAATATTTTCGGAAGGACTCGTCATCTAAATCCGGTACCAGACTGTGGAATTCGCCTTTTTCTTCGCGAAAGCGAATGTGGTTCCTCACCCACATGCTTCGGAGTCGTTTACGAATTAAATGAAGAATAACTATTTCCTCTTCTTCGGACTCTGCATCATCTGACGATTCCATTTGATTTATTGCAACATCGTTCATGGTGAGTTCAAAACAATATCAAATGAAATAATTAGGTACCTATCACAGCCAGGGGCGGATTCGCGCGTAGGCACAGAAAGCACGTGTCTACGGCGACAAAGTTTAGAGGCGGCAAAAATTTTGATCTAAATTTGTGACAATACATTTCTAAAATTTATATAATGAATAAATTATATATATTTTAATAAATACAATTTTGATAATATGAAGATGACTTATTTCGTTTATATTTTCTAATGTTAATAGTACAGATGTACATAATTTTAAGAATTAATCGTAGAACAACGGTCGGCAATTTTTTAATGTGCCTACAGGCGACAAAAATTGTTATTCCACTCTGATCACAGCTCATTTCGTTTCCGTGTAGCCCGCTCTGCAGGACGCACAGAAACCAAAAAGTATACAGTGGTATCGAGACCCACGATTGTGGCATTTCGAGACATCGAATGACTCTTTCTAGTGTGTGGACGCGGCCTCGCTGGCCTCTTTCCGCATTTCTCGTTGCACATTTCTGGAAACACATTCCTCGGTGTAGTCTGTTGCGGGCCTAAAACGAGGAGGCGTGACGTCATGCATTCACTGCAGACGCTTACCAGCGGACGAACGCTGCGGTGAGACAGCCTTCGCTGGAGCCTAGGGTCTGGAGAACGGCGGGCTCACCAGATAGCATTACTGTGCAACTCTGCGAGTAGCATTGCGCTTCAACTAGTATTCCCAGTATGCGGTAGGAGCGCTATACTTGGGTTTTTCTTTCTTGGCGCATGAGGTCTTGACTTCTGGGGCCCAGCAAAATCGTTGTGAAACAGAACTTACTAGTGATCACTAGTACTAGTAACTTGTAACCTTTGTGAAACGGGCCCCAGAATGGAATATCTCACGGTATTTCTCGTCGTTCTCAATCGTCTGTATCAAACTTATTATTAATAGAAATACAATGCAGGCAATGCAATGCATTTGCAGCCTTCCCCATTTATAAAACCACGAGCCGCGACTGGTTTAATTTCAATTCATTTATCGACAAATAACTTTTAAATAATAAAAGTAAATATGTTTGCAAGCGAAATGTTTCCGTTGTACGAAGCACATAATAGTTCGTAGAAGCGCGTGGTTACCAAAATTTCACACAAGATTGCGCGTCCGACACTGGTTCCAGTTACGTCACGTTACTGAATCTTCTGCAAATTAAAATTTGCTTACCCACCGGCTCTCGCCAGTCATACAAACCTTCTAGCTCTGCAATCTTGAAACGTTCTAGAAGCAGACAAGTGAGATTCGAGACCGGAATCCTGCATCTATCATCTAAACGTATATTTAAAAAAATGATTTACTTTATAACTCTACACCAGGGGCCCGTTTCACAGAAGTTACAAGCCCACAAGTTACAAGTGAATTCACTGCTAACTTGTGAGAACCGCGGGAATCGCGTTTCACAATCTTAATAGTAACCACTTGTAGTTACAAGTGAATGCCCAGTAGTTCACAAGTGAAATTCTACAAGGAACAAGTGTTTTCTGTTTCACAGAACCTACAAGTAGACTAGTACAATTGTAATTGAGCAGTAGTTTGTGACAAGTTTACAGACACGTGTAAGATATTACGCTTTGAGATTACAAGTGACGATATTTTTTATAATTGTGTTTATAGGTACTTAGAATTAGGAAATAGCAGTTATATAGTGTTAGTGATAGTTTATTAAAGTTAAAGTTATGTTAAGTGATACAGATGAGGACATGAACATTATAAATGCGACAGTTCGTAGGCGCAGGAAAGTGTATAAAAGGAGAATTAATATGGACTTTCCATCATTATACGAATTTAACGAGAGGTTCCGCATGTCGCCTACGAAAATGCAGGAGCTCCTTGATCTAATTGGAGCGAACATTAGAAGTGAGACGAGGAGAAGTGCTGCAATGTCGCCCAGAGAGAAACTGTGCGTCGCCTTGCACTGGCTCGGTACAGGAAGTCAATTCCATGCAGTGGGCGACATGCACAATGTGTCGAAAGCCAGCGTTTGCAGGGCTGTGAAGGCAGTGGTAGAGGGTGTAAATTTCAGAGTTTTTCCCAGTATTGTGGACTGGCCACCAAATTGTGCTAATGTGGCCGTTGAATTCCATGCCATATCAGGCATGCCACATGTGTGTGGGGTAGTTGATGGCACTCTTATAAACATCGATGCCCCCCACACACATGAAGAACAATTTGTCGACCGATATGGAAGGCATTCCATAAATGCTATGGTGGTATGTGGGCCACAATTACAATTTTTTTATGTTTCGGCTAACTGGCCAGGCAGCACACATGATGCACGTGTGCTGCGAAATAGTAGCCTGTGCCATAGGATGGATGAGGGGGTGGCGTCCTTTCCCCAATGCAATAATACTAGGGATTCAGCATATGCCCTAAAGCCTTGGCTGATTCCCCCTCAAACGCACCGTGCTAATGACAGAGTGGTTGCTCAATTTAACTCAGCTCACAAAAGAACCAGAAGGTTGGTGGAGAACGCATTGGGAATTTTAAAGGAAAAATTCCCATGCCTGAATTACCTTCGGGTAAATCCAATATATGCAGCCAACATATTTAAATGCTGTGCTGCACTTTGCAACTTTGCAAGAGAGACTGATGGGGCAATTTACCAGCACGACAGTGATGACATGGATGAGGAGGAGCAGCCAGAGGAGGGGGAACAGGAAGAAGCAACACCCTCAGCAAGGAGGAGATTATTAGATATGTTAAACCACTTTCAATAAAAATTTTTAATATATTATATACAATTTACTAAATTATTCTTTTAAATAAATAGACTTCGTCCAAATTCAGTTTCCACTCCCATTTCTCCTTCAAGTTTTCTTATTTCTAATTTCAATTTATGGTTTTGGAGTGTCAACTGTTCATTCTTTAACACTCCCCTCTCAATTTTGTTGATGAGATGTGTGTTCATAAGATGAACATACTTTTTCTTCTCTTCTAAATATTCATCCATGGATGTATTTCTTTTTTCTGCAAATATTGAAACAAATTTAAATTAATTCACAAAGTATCTGAAATTATAGAAATAATTACTTTTAGGGCATGCAGACAATGCTCAAATGTTCACCCAAAACAATGAAATAAATAAAGTGTGTGTCCTTAATGCAAAGTAGTTTACAATTAAATGACATGTTAAGAAAATGAAGTCAGTTGGGCTGTCTACAAGGTAGTGACATATACAGTAAAGTTCTTTTACCTTGCTTATAGGATTGTTCAACTCTGCCTATTTGCATCATATAATGACCTTTCCTACTTGCAAAATATAAGGTAACTTTCCACTAATATTGTAATTATAAAATTATTTTTCCTTACTTGATCCAAATGGAGAAATTTCAGACACTATGGCTCGCTTCTTAGTTCTCTGTTGGTTTTCGTTTCCTTCTGAAAGCAGAACAATAAACCTATAAGTCAACTTAAATACTACAAAATATATGCTTAAATGTAGGATGTGTAATTTAATAAAAATTTGGGCATCTCCACATATGGTATTATGTACTCTATGTATACACTGTGTAAGGTATTAAAACAAAATTACATACAATTCTGTCCACAAAAGAACAATTAGTTTATTGCCAACAACACAATGCATTCTACTGACAAACTTATTTTTCACTGAAGCTTAGATCAAACATTAACCATAAGCGAATGTGTTTTCTTTCTTTCTGTAATGAGTAGATTCTAGATGCGATAATGATTCTGAGATGACACATTCTAGATGTTGAAGAGGAATGCGAATTTAATTTGATTGTACCAGAAATATCAACCAAGAAATATTATCTGGTTCTGAAACATCATGAAAGTATGCAAGAACCCAGGAAAATTGCTTTGAATAAATTAGGAATACACATAAGTCATTTGAAAATGTGAAACTCACTTACCCACATGCTCATCTCCGACATTTTCCTGCAATATGTCAATTGCTTCTTCATCTGTAAGATAATGAAATGGTTACATTTGCTATAGAAATTTCAAATGATGCATCATATTCTTGTACTTCAAAGTTTTCAATATGGCTACTGTGATTTATTTGTGCAATGTTAAGTCATTCATTTGCTTACCAAAAACAGTAGTAGGTGCAGCCCAACTTGTACTTGGTTGTACTGGTTCCGGTACTGGTCCTGTAAATTTGAACCAATTTATACTAACAATCTGTTCTACAAGAGAGAGAGAGAGAGATTGGAGAATTAATACAATTAGAACTGACGTGGTTCTTCCCAAGTCTCCGATACACCCAGACTTGAAACTGATGGGCTTTCACGCCCCACAATGTCAAGGACAACATGGTCCGTTTCTGTTAACTTCCTTTCCATACCACCGGAGGCACCGGTTTTTCTGGCATTATCAATTTTAGCCTGAAATAAGAAAAAAAGTAATTTTGTATAATTTCTCTTCCCATAGAGATTATTATTACTATTATATCACTCAGTAAGGAGTGCAACACTAGCTGTAATTGCTAAGAAAATCAAGTAATTTCAAAAGACACATACAACAACATTGTGCTTCAATTTGTAATATACAAGTTGTAAATTTATACAAATAATTAGTAACATATAATTAAATACATTTACATATTTAAGCATAAGAACTGATTGTGATATATATAAACAAGATTATTTTTATGAACATTCAAGATCGAGAGGATGAAATTCAGAGGAAACCACATAATCACTACTTTACGCCTAAAAATAATCATTAATAATTAAAATTTTTCAGATAATAGTTAATATTAATGATAAAGGGATTCATATTAACTATCACTGTGAGAACTATTGTAAAACAAACTTTTTTCAAATTCTATACACTCCTTTTGAAACTTGTGAATAGTTCGCATGAAAACATTTCGATACACGCCACATATAATGGTCATATTTTGAAAAGTATAACTTACCATAGTTGCTCTTTTTACGTTAGGCCAAAATGTGTCTCGCACGTAAGTGCGATCCTTGCCCGGAGGAATCACTCCAAGCGACAATGCCGCCTCGTGGACCTCACTCCACTTTTCCAATTTGTCTCCCTTGGTGAGACTTTCGGAAAAGGCACCAAACAAAATATCCTTATGTTCTCGTATTTTTTGCAATACGAACATTTTATTGCCTCTGGATGCCATTGGAAAGAAATTAAGAAGAAAAGTAGAAAAATATGTATAAAGTAAGTAGAAGGAAAGTTCAAGAGAAATCGCTGGAAAATTGAGTTATTTAAAATGAATGAATGAAGAAAATGTATCTAAAAAGAGAAGTCCGAAATGAAGTAAACGAAAGTGTGAAAAGTAAAAAAGAAATAGAATTAATAGTGAAAATAAAGGCCAACAACACCAGACACAACAAAACACGCACGCAAAACAAAACGGCAAAAACACGAGACGGACACGAAAACACAAAGGCAGACGGTCGAATCAATTCCAAGGAACGCGAAAACGCGCATTTTATTTCAAATACAATTGCATTGTGGGTAATTCACTTGTGGGCATTCCACAGGGCATTCACTAGTATCCACAAGTGTTGCAAAATCTTTGTGAAACAGAACTTACGAGTACTTGTGATTACTAGTACTAGTAACTTGTAACGTGTAACTTGTAACTTGTAACCTTTGTGAAACGGGCCCCAGCTTGTCCGTTGTTATTATACAGTTGTCATGTACGAGCACCAGAGCAGTTGGCAATGCGGAGGCAAGGGATTCCCCTACTTCGTATGTGAAGTGGGAATCTGGCGGGATCAGCGGATGTGGTCCAGATGTGGTCAGATGCCAGTGGATGTGGGAGTTGGTTTGTCTTTGTGTGTGTTCGGAACAGGCGTGGACCGAGGCGTCTTAAAACTACATCAGTACTCGTTTCTGTCAATTTTAACCACATTTGATCTATCTGAAGCGACGCGGAGTGGCGGGAAACGTATTTTTCTTTAGTGCCCTACATTGTCTCCTATTTTTAAAAAAATAGATTGGTGAACGTTTCAGAAAGAAACATTGCATAACGACAATAAGGACACAATACCGTATTTAAAATTGCAGGTAGGTAACTCATAGACCTATTGCAATATGACAATTAGTATTAATTTTGCTTTGATTTATAACAGTACAAAGAATAGCATCTATATCGATGTATAATAGTCAATCGTATCTACTACAATATTTTTCTTTAATAAGATATTAATTTTTAATTTCAGATATCTATATACATACAAAAATATCATCTATCATACAAAAA
The DNA here is from genome assembly GCA_031308135.1 of Acheta domesticus. Lineage (NCBI taxonomy): Eukaryota > Metazoa > Arthropoda > Insecta > Orthoptera > Gryllidae > Acheta > Acheta domesticus. The sequence goes on from JAHLJT010009436.1 coordinate 221,859,830, forward strand.
TATTATGGCTGCCAAATGCTGTTGTTGTAGTGTGCGTTCTGCCTCCATTGTAGTGGGAACTTTGTCTATAGTAAGTGGCAACATTTACGAGTGTGGTTGTTTTATTTAAGACTAAATTCTAACACTTTTCTACACTTAATAATTGTGTTATTATTATAAAATATGATTTGTAAAAGTTTGTGAGTAATAAATTATCTGTGATTTGGGGGAAAAGATGCGATTCAGTGCATGAAGTAATAGTATTTTTTTAAACTTTTTGTTACTACATTTCTTTCTCTGAAGGTTATTTTAATGATGTACATATTTATTTGTCATGTAATGTTGAACTAGTGACCAATTTTGCATTATTTTAAATAAGCCTACATACTGATGTTTCATTAATGAAGATGATTTTCAGGTTGTTGCCCTTACTTTTATGGGTCTTTCTGCAGCATTCAGTAGTGGAATAAAAATCTCATGTGTAACTGCGTGTACGGATTCTGGCTGTAAGTTAGATTTTGAATTTCTTAAAATAGAGTATTATTGGATATATATTGATCTCAAATTAAATAAAAGTCATTATTTAAATTAAACATTGGCGTTGCCATTATTTGAGAGTACTGTATATTCTGTTTTTTGTGCAAAAGCAGTAGTAATAATAATAATAAGAATAAGAATAATAGTAATAGTACAAAATAATCTTAATTCTGGAAATTGCAAATTGAAATATACTTTAATGGTCAAATTGGCTTCTTTTCCTTGAATATTTCCCAGGCAATTGCAATGCTCCAGTCTTGGGCCTCTGCAACGTACATAGGGGCCCAATTTTCAATACCCTCTGTCCCCCTTGTAATGCACTTCCCTATGTAATGCAGCATAGCACTGCCTCAGGTCCGCTTCCTCCCCCTTTAGCATTACGTAATTTATAGATGACCCCCATAAAACAACTTTAAATTTGGTCTATGTAAAACTACCAATAAATATTTGTGCCAAAACCAAATTTCACCCTTCCTGCTGCTTCCAGAATTTCAATGGCAAGCCTGAAATTCAGCACTGTGTCTTTAAAAAATGTATATAGGAATGTTCAGACATCAGCCTTTAAAAATAAATCAACCATCACTTCACTGCTCCACCACAAATTTAAAGAAAAATGTTCCTCAGTGGAATATTTTCAGTGCAAACATATATTAAAGTCAATTTGTTAAATGATATATGAGCAGTGAATAGGAACCGTAAAGTAATTTATTTCTTGGGCACACTTAGTGATATATTTTGAAATTGAACATACTTTAGAGTTTTCTTCTGCTCAGTATCAATTCAAGTTTAAATTCAATTTCATTTTGAAGATTGTACAAGAGCATCTGTCTGACATTGCCTATCTCAATGGCATGCTGCAGTTAGTAGTAGTACCTAAAGCGATCTACTTACTTGTAATTTTCTTCACCAGGTTTAATGATAAGACTCAGCAACCTATAGGCACACAGCACCCGCTTGTACTAAGACCAATACTATTCATGAAGTGCAATACCACTGGCATTACAGACTTAGCGTCTCTCTATTTGCAAACAACATAAATTTGTGATGAGCCATTAAAAGTTGAGTGTAGGAGGACAGTTCTAGGATACCCACTTATACTGCGATTTTTGTAGGAAGAGCTCTCAAGATAGCTCAAATCCCATCTTCGCGATGGAATATGTCACGGCATTTCGTATCATTCACAGTCGTTCCGCTAGATTTCGCACAATCGCGACCGTATGAAGCAGTGCTTGCGATCATGCGACTTCTACCGGCAAGACCGAGGAAAGACGCGAAATGCCGTGACATATTCCATCGCGAAGATGGGATTTGAGTTATCTTGAGAGCTCTTCCTAGAAAAATCGCAGTATAAACTAAGTGGAGAAAATTGTGAAAATGAGTACAACAGCTGGACTCTGGGATCCGAAACAGGCGGACTTCTAATCACAGTTGCTATGTCGGCATTGAAAAATTGTCCCATTTGATGGCAAACCTAGCATTGTTCTAGAATTTTTACTTGCTTATGGTCTGTCAGCTTCTTGTCCTAATATTCTGCTTATTGGTTAAAGAACAGTTGGGGGAAAAAAGTTATCACAACAGGTGTGGACAACTTGACCCAGGATGAGTTTAACTGGTATTAGATTACAGATGCAAGAGTTTCTAACTTAACATTTCCTTTTAAATTAAATCTAGTTAAAACAGAATCCATTAAAGGGATAAAACTTTAAATAATGAAGAGGAAATGGAAAAATTTTGGAAGCTCCATGTAAAATAATCTAAATACTTCGTACATGTTTTTGATGAGTAAAAAAATCTGAAATTTTTTCAGATTTTTTGGGCTTGTAATGGAAATCTATCTTTAATCTGATACAGTATCAGCCTCATTGCATTCATGGTTAATTTATTTTTAAATAATGTTTTTAGTAAATATTATTAATTAGTAATATTATTAGTTAGTAAAAATTATTTATTAGTAAAATTATTAGTTAGTAAATATTATTATTAGTAATATAAATTTTCTTACGAATTATTGCCCCCAATGGAAGTATCCAAACAGAAAATTCTGGAAATACATGATTACAGAATGGTACAGACTTTCTTGTTAGTTTTATTATTTCTTTGGTCTAGGCTAGCTTTTCAGCCTTGCTAAATACTCTTGTCAGCTGCCATCTATCACTGCTTAAAATACATTTTCTGAAATTTTCTCAATATTTTGGTTTCCTAATGGTAGTACCGAAATATTTCTTTAAGAATACTGTAGAAGAATAAAACCTCGTCCGTCATCGAAATATTCATTGAAAAATTTGGAGCAAATTTTAAGAAAATGGCGTTTAAGCATTACTGTGAATGCGAGATTTGAAGCTCTTTTACACAGAAAACTTTTCAGTTTTTGAGAAGCTTAATTGGAACTTTTGAAGGACTTACACTCATAAATACAATAATGTACACAAATTACTGGAAATGTATATATTAAATCTGAGTTATAAAAAAATATAATTGGGTAATTTTTGAAAAAAGCAAAAGAAGACAGCAAAGTGAATTTTATGTCGCCTTTAACAGTGCAATTAGCACTATCCATTCGAAAAGTTTGAAGAAAAAAATTGGAGCTATTTTTTAGAACATCGTGTTTTAGCGCTTCTGAAAACGCGGAATTTTGAGCTCATTTTCACAGAAAACTTACGTTTTCAATTAATTTTATGAGACATCATTTGGAGCATATGCTCTCTTAAATATAATGTCAACAAATCGCAGCTAATGTAAATATTAACTAGCTGAATGTGGCGTCGCCGACGCTTTGATGTTTCTTCGGTTGTTTGATTTTTTTTACTTCGATTCAGAGTCCTCTTTATTCGGTTTAGATGTTTTGTCAGCGTTGTGAACTAAACCATTAAATTTTACAATTACACTCGTCGTCGTAAAAAAGCTGCACCCAGAAGGACCCTTCTGATCCGCTATTAACTCGGTGGGTATTTGCGCACCATTCGCTAAGCCAATGATTTCGTTTTCATTGTCGGCCGCGCTCTGGGGGGTCGGTGGTAAGTGCGTGACGTCGCGCCCACCTATCTAGATAAGAGGGCTTCAAACGCCCGCGCCAGCCATTGCGACTTCAGGTAGCGTCAGAGAGTCATCTGCACGTACTCTTTACCAAGGCGACGCGTTCGACATGCCAGTTGTCCAGTTACACGCTTTCGAGAGGGGCCGCATCATGGGTTTGCGGGAGGTTGGTTGGTCCTGTCGTATTGCGCGCCACACCAGTCGTACGGACACCACCATCGCCCGCTGTTGACGGCAATGGATTGAGGAAGGCACGCACGTACGAAATATAGAATCTGGACGTCCGCCACGCACCGCGAGGAGGGAGGACCGACCGGATGGTCCGCCACGCGCGAACAGATCCAACGGCAACAATAGGTGCTCTTCAGCGGGCTGTGCAGCTCGTACTGTCACGTCCTGTAAGTGCCAATACCATTGGCAGGCGGTTGCACAACGAAGGGCTCGTCGCACGCCGACCGTTGCGACTTCTGCCACTCACCCCAGCAACGTCGCTACAGACTCGCCTGGTGTAGGGAACGACGGACGTGGGGCCATGCAGACTGGCAGCGAGTCATCTTCAGCGACGAGTCCCGCTTCTGCCTTAATGGCGACGACCACCGAGTCCGTGTCTGGAGGCGCAGTAGGGGAGCGTCACGACGAGCGGTTTGTGGTATCCCATCACACGTCCCTCCAGCGTGCTGATGGTGTGGGGCGCGATATCCCATGGTGCCCGTTCACCGTTTGTGTTCCTCGGAGGCAACGTGACAACTGCACGGTACGTTCAGGAAATCCTGCCACCGGTGGCTCTGCCGTTTGTGAACGCCCACCCCCATGCCCTATTTCAACAGGACAACGCCATCCGCATACCGCAGCCATCTCCTGAGCATGCCTTGCAACCGTGGATACTCTGCCATGGCCAGCCGCTCAGGATCCCACCCCACCCACCAATCTACAAGAACTGCGCGCTCAGGTGCAAGCTGCTTGAGATAGACTAGCACAGGAATCCATTCGAGACCTCTACAACTCCATGCCGCGATGTCTGGACGCATGTGTTCGGCTGGCGGCTCCCACGTCATGCATGGCGGCCCCACGTCATGCTAACATGTAACATACTCTCTGATGTACCGTCTGTGGGAGTGTAGCGCAATAAATGTTGGTCCTACAAATGTGAAAGTGTAATCATTTTGTATGCGTAGTACCCTCTACTTGCCTGCCTACAATGACCGCAATCCGCTTTCTCCTT